>CM067508.1:10738276-11410668 GCA_034509495.1 Acestrorhynchus altus | reverse complement strand
TCCAACTACCATTGCTGTTTTGGTCAAAAGGCAGAAGATGAAATACAAAATGCACATTGTTATCAAAAACCACTAACAGCACACAGGGAAACCCAAAAGTAAAATTAATTCTCACTCACTCCCATTCCAGGTCCTTGATATCCTCCCTACAGGACAATGGACAGAATCATTAAATGTAAAAGTAAAAAAAATAAAAAAATAAAATAAAAAAATCAAAGTTCAACAGGAAATGGGCCACTATACATACCAGGAATAAACTATTAACTAAAATGAAATTAACAAGATGTAGGTTAAGTGGAGGCAGTTGCAGAGCAAAAAAGTCAGGTAAGCGGTTTTATTTTCAGTGAATTTCATTACAATGTATGATGACATACAGCCAGTAAGGGCTTCAATATGAAGACCAGGAGGGGATGTGAATTAAAATAATTTGAAAGCACAATTTGTAATTCATGCTCACATTTTCTTTAATTTGAGGACACGATTTTTAAATTCACAATCTAATAACTGTGGTAATGTTTGACATTCGTGAGATCAATAATTCCACTCTTCCATTTTTATGGAAATTCTCTCACTTTCACTTTTATGTGACTTTATTTGACAAAGATGGAGACAAATTTTAATAATGATCTTGAGTTCAATACATTTATTGAAGTAATACAATTTGTATTAAATATATTAATTGCTTAATTTTAAATAAAAGCCTTTTATGCAAAAAATATGTGTATTTTGTCTTGACATGAAATCACAATTGGAAGCAAACAACCATTTCTCTTACCCCAATGCCACCTGGATAGCCTCCCTGCAATCACAAATATTTTTATAGATTACAGAGAAGAATAAACACATTAACAGGAAAAAAAACTGCATAAAAATAAAAATACACACCCCCATTCCACCACCGGGAAAAAATCCCTGCTGAAAATAAGCAGTAACAAAAATTGTTTATTAAAAATTTATATTTGTGGGGAACTAAATAAATTGAGGGCAATTAGAGACAAAATACTTACCCCTCCCATTCCATTTCCGGGATTATATCCCTGGTGGAAATAAGCAGCAATTAAATATAAAGAGAATAGTGTGGTATAATACAGTGGTCACACATCGTGCTCCTCTGCTGCTTTTGCTTCACTGGGTTCTTAATTTTAAAATGTTGGCCTACAAAGCCAAAAATGTACCAGACTCTCCGTATTTGATGGCAATGGTCAAAACCCAATTTGTACCAACTGCCCTTAAACCTTAAATGTATTAATTGGAGAATAACTGAGGTTACCCTGTGATAGACTGTTGCCCTGTCCAGGGGATATTTCTGCCTTGCACCCAATGACTTCAGGCGGTCTCTGGTTTAACTGTGACCCTATTCAGGAAGCAGTGGCTAAGATAATGACTGACTAAACTCAGAGGTGCAATATTCTAAACAGCATTACACATTTATTTATTTATTTATCTATCAATCATAGCCACTGCCTTTATATATAGCCAATCAACATCTTAGACAGTAATTAGTCTGGTATAATATATGGTCAGCTTATGAGTGCAAATAGAGAGAAATACTTACCCCTCCCATTCCACCACCAGGAAAATATCCCTGCTGAAAATAAGCAGTAATATATACAATACAATATATACAATGCTATACCCTGCATATTCAAAGGTCAGATTTGGGGGGAAAACAGAGAAATGCTTACCCCTACCATTCCACCACCAGGATATCCACCCTACAAACAATCAAGCAATTAGTATTTTGTATATCTTTGGTATACATTCAGGTAACAGGGGCAAATACAAAGTATCTGATATGGTCACTCACCCCCATCATGCCGCCCATTCCACCTGGGAATCCTCCCTGCTGGAGTGCGAAACAAAGTACATTTATATATATTGTTTCAGGAAGGATTGCTGCTTAAAAATGTACTGCAATACCACTAATGATTCTCAAGGTGCACTTCCAGTTTCTTACAGGAAATCTGGCTGATGGCGAGAATAACCAACACAGGACTTACAATTCGGCCATTTTTTTTCTTTGTGTCTGAACATCTGTTTATTATGCATATAAATGTACAAAACGTGTTACAGGCTTAAAAAAAGAAAAAGAAAAAAAAAAGGTAATGAGTAAACAGAACTCATGTGTACCACCGACAACACTATTACACAGATGGGATATGTTGCATGTATCCCTTGTAGGTAGAATTAGCTGTATTAAAAATAAATGTATTGCCTAGATTCTTATTCCAGCATCTTCACACTTTTCTATGGAAGTCTTTTCCTAATTCCTGTACATCACTTGCTGCTCATATCATTTCAAAATTGCCTCCTTGCCCATTACAGTTCATTACACCCCAATTGTGTGTTCCATACTCAGGATATGGTCCAAATTTATTCAAAGTTTTAAACTAACCTTTCATTGTTATCCCATATGTGACATCCACAGCTTCCTACCAGCTAAACTAGATTATAATTTCTCGCAATGGAAGAGACTGGGTATCACTAGGTTTAATGATCTGTACACTGATGATGCGTTTGCCAGCTTCAATCAAGTCTATTTCACTACCTTCAGGTCCGTTACATCATCAAAAAAAAAAAAAAGCCCAACTGTTCCTTATTTACCTCCAGTTTCAGTGTTAGACTGTAATGACATCTACAATATTGTCTCATATACATTTAATATAATTGTGTCTTTAAAAAATGCCTCATTGGATACGACAAGAACAGCTTGGGACTAAGAACTAGACATACATATTTCTTATGACATCTGGCACAGTGCCTTGAAGAGAGTGAATGAAACAAGCTCCTGTGCTCATCTTAAAATTCTTCATCGAACTTACTACTGCAAAGCTAAATTGTCCAAGATATGCCCCAATTTAGATGAAAATGTGATCGAAGTGTTGTAAAAGCAGACGAGCCACATGTTTTGGTCTTGCTTTAAATTAAGTTGAGGGGTTATAATCAATATTTTAAATCAAACATTTCATTGAAGTAGTGCTGAAATTGCTGTTCCTTCCTCAGTGTTTGCATCCCTGTTGGCTCAAAGAAGAATACTGCTCAAATGGAAGTCACCAGACACACCAAAGGCATTGTTATGGCTCAGCAACGTCATTTATTTGATCCATTTAAATGTTTTATTTTTCTTCTTCAAAAGGCAATACATTCTTCATTAATGGCAATTAAAGTGGAAATGGGTTGGGTTGAGTTCAAATATCTTGATGTAACAAATAGTTTGCTCTTGAATTAATAATAAAAATAATTATAAAATCCAAAAATTAGATTTCCCTGCTCCAGCATACCAAGTGCACATGGCAATTAACAGGTGAGTTGAGTCAGGGGAAAAAGCACAAAACTGTACAGGAATCTTGTCCTCCAAGACTGGGCTTCCCAACTCTGGGAACTTTTTGATGTCAATGTAGGTTTCTGTGCAATTCTTAAATGTTTCTTTTCACAAACCTTATATAAAAGGGAAACTGACAGCTTTCATTCTGAAGCAAAATAACCTGGTTAGAAAAAGTCATCTTAAACCAAATGTGAGCATTTTGCCCCAACCAAAGTAAGAATTGTGGTTGTTACATCAAGGAACAGGTTTCCCTTACCGCCGTTACACTGATTGAGTCAATCATCACGTCTCCTCCAACATGTAGGAAACCTACCCTTTCCACGGGCATTCTGTGCTGGTACAAGTACAAACCCTTCCCATTGACGTTTACCTGCAGAGCCACAAAAGTAAATGCTGATAGTACTGTTTACATCCGACAGCTCATTACTGTATTAAATCTCAATCTTAAGTGATTCCCACAACTTGGAAAGGTGGTAAAAGTGGTTCTTATCCTCTCTCTCTCTCTCTCTCTCTCTCACACACACCCACACACCCACACACCCACACACCTACCTGATAGCCCTCAGAGCTGACAACAATGGTTAGCTCAAAATGATGTCCCCTGTGGAAGGGCATATGGTGGATTTTCTCTTCCCCTTCCCATGTACCATTCCGGAAAGTATTGAACACCACTTTGTCACAAAGGTCAAAATGAGGCTTTAAGTGGAAAGCGATATCACATCCATCATATTCACCACACATCAGATCCACATGAAACCTTTGGAGAGCAGCACAGAGGAAGAAAATGACTTAACGCAAAATGTCTTACTTCTGCAGATACAGTTTATCTGATCATGAATAAAAAAAAAAAAGGACATTTCTGTTGGGTTACGGTTATGGTATGCTGATGAACCTTCTTAAATGAATCCATTAAAATGTCAGTGGGCTTTATAGCTTCACAGATACATAAAACCTATGCTGTAAACAGGAGAGTTGGTAATATCCAAATATGAGGTTTGAGGTAGCAATGATGGGATTTCAGCTTTTTGTAGTCAGGCTGTTTGGATCAAGGTCATTAAAAGATAACTCTTTCAAAGATCAGTCTCTGATATGCTTGCTGAGTTTGTCTCAGGATCATATTCCCTTCATTTTGCTTCTGCTTTTCCAGTTTTATTGCTTTAAATGTAAATTAAAAGTAAATTGATTTTTAATTACTTACACTGCACATCTCACAGTTAGGTTATCACACTGACACTGCAGTGATGTTACACAAACTAAACACATGTAATTGGTAAAAATGGTTGTCTCTGTGCTGCTGCTAAAATTGAAAATTGATCAGCGGCATAGAATCTTTTGAAGGATTAAGGTTTTCCCAATTTCTATAAAGTCACTAGTCATGTAGTGCAATTAGGAGTAACAGGAGGATTAAGGATGGGAATAAGTAGGAACTGAACCAACCAACAGTCAACAGCTAACAGCAACCTGCAACCACCACAACACACTGGACTCTCTGTGCAATAAACAGTTTAAGTGCAATAATAATGTGCAATAATGTGAAATACACCCTCCTACAGGACTCTCTTCTTTCTCATGCACTATTGTCTATATTGTAATATAGTCTGTACATTATATATTCTATATATTTATATAGTGCTGCTTACTCCTACTAAATAATTTTTTCTGCCTATGTTTCTGCGTACTGTACTGTACTGATGCTGCTACTGGAACCTTAATTTCCCTGAAGGAACCCTCCCAAGGGATCAATAAAGTTCTATTCTATTCTAGAATAATTCCCCTTATAAATACATTTAATTTTATTAACATTTTATACTAAATATTTGAACAGAAAGATTCAAAGGTTGCTGACACTCATTATTAGACCACACTCACTCGTATCCATAGGTAGGATAGGATAAGACTTTATTGATCCCTTGGGGGGGTTCCCTCAGGGAAATTAAGGCAAAAGCATCTGTGACCCATTAGCACACTTTCATCTTCTACTTTAAAAAAATAAGTAATCTTGAATCCAAGTGAATCTCAAAAAATATATAAGATTGGTCGAAGATTGGTCTGCATGTGTTTAACATGATTTGTGGATTGGCTATTTCCCTGGTTCAACCAACCAACATACATAGAAATCTATTTACAAGCAGATCGGACCAATCAAACATCTTGGGGACATGCAGACCTAGTAGTATCTAGCTTTGTTAATGTATGTGGTATATTCAATCTGAAGCGATGTATCTGTCCATCACTCATGTAGAAGTGGAGAAGATTCACTTAGAAGATAAACAAATAAAAGTGCATTGAGATATGATGAGCTATGATCAGCTTGATCAAATCAGCCATAACGTCCCCATTCTCCAATTTTCACCAAAGTGATTTAGTAATAATCATCAGTCATTAGACATATCTTCAGTCTCTCGATGTGCTTGTTACTTCTAATATTCTGCACAATGCAAAAACCCTGCTGAAATTAACTCATTCACCAGCTTGTTTGAAAATTTCCATTCCACCGTAAAAAAGAGCACCTAATGCACAAAATGTACCCAATTTTAACTTCATTTGTTAAAGTGCTCAACTATAAGGAATGTCGAAATGTAACCACATGGTCATATTAACACCACCCCCCCCAAAAAAAAAAAAAAAAAAAAAAAAGGAATTTTCAACTCTCACACAGAGCAACACTCCCAAAGTAACACTTATTTAACACTTCCAGTTGGGCAGAGATTTTGACCGCTCCAATATGGCGGCGCCTTTGACGTGCGTGGCTGAACCCAAAGCGGTGTCTATGCATATTTATATATTTAAAAATTATTTAGAAACGGCCATCTGTGAACAAAAGTCTATAACGGGTTCATAACGGTGATGGATTATATGAACCAGTTTGTGGCGAATCTAGACACTTACCCTTTCCTCGTTTAATCCAAAAACGACAGCCGGCCGCCAGATGGAGCTCGCGAAAGAGTGGGTGAACGGAGCAGAATGGAGCTAAAAAACCCAAGTAAAAAGTTTGACTACTTGGAGTTAAAAAAAAAATTAATTAATTAAAAAAAATAAATAAATAAAAAAAAATAACAAAAATAAAAAAAATATATATATACAATTTTTTTTTTTTTTTTTCATGCTTAAAAACATTTGACACTGTTTTGCAGTGGGGAAATGAAATGAGTGAATCTGTGATCAATGGTCAAATTTGTACCTCAAACCCAGTACTTTTCAGCTTTTTGATTGCAGACTTCGCTGCGACCTGATTTGGACTGATTTGTGCATGCGTCACAATAATTCTCATAGCTGCCCTTCAGGACCCTAATTTCACCCTCATTATAAATCACTTATCCCTTATTTAAAGTAGATATGTTTCAAATATTAGAGTATATTTAAAATAGATCAGTAATTAATTTTTTAAATGACCCCAATGCAATTAAAAAATGTAGTCTTAATAAATTTGACATTATGGCCAAATATGTATTATACAATACACAAAGGCTACAATAAAAAAAAAATCTAATCAGCATTAGAGATAATTAAATAATCATTTTGATATAGTAATCACTGCCCACTGAGAATCATTATATTAAAGAATTTGACATTGTGGCAAAATAAATAAGTAGCAATGTATATTACAGCGTATTCCATCCAAAGCTGAATAAAATGTTGATTACGCTACAAATGCTTTGTATAGGAGAAAAAGGGTCATCTGTACCTGAAAAAATGCTTCTTCACATGGGAAAATATCAAATCCTTGTTTCACCATTCATTTATGATGTACTTGTATGTTTGCAGGTTATAAATTAATTCAAAAGACTTTGTTCAAATGTTTTAATGGCATGCTCATGCAAACTGTGGAAGGGACTCAACACCCACAAGTCAGAAGAAAGTTTATAAATCTGATTTCATGATATAGCCCTGTGCAGAACATCCTATTATCACAATGGAAGTTTTCATTCTTTGTCATAAACAGGAAATAATAAAACACTTTTGCATAATCCAGCATATCACGCATTTAACACATTTATAAAGAGAGCTGGCAATTTACTTTGATTTGACATTGTGTATTAGGAATATCAAATCCAATGCTACAACTGTAAAAATCCATTACTTTTACACCAACTTTGCATTTTGTCCTAACATATACTACATGAAACAAAAAGAATTTCCATGCTTTTTCTGTCTGAGTAAGTGCCTCTAAAGTCAAGGCATAGTCTAAAGCCAAGACTTTCAGCTATTGGAGCACAGATGTAAAGATTTGATTGCACACAACAACAACAACTTTAGGTGCACAATTTACCTCCACAAAAATAACAAAATTGGTTTTCCAGTCTGCATTCAGGCCCAATCTCAGCACTGAAACAGCTTTATTAAAAGTCACAAATGACCTGCTTTGCTCACTTGACAGCAATTGCAATGCTATTTTATTGCTGCATTTGACACTAGATCACTTGATTCTGCTTGATAAACTAACAAAATTATGCATTAAAAGATCAGCCTTCAACTGGTTTAGATCATATCGGACTGACACCACCAATGTGTTAATGTTAATAATGAACACTCATTACACCATAGTGAAATATGGTGTTCCTCAGGGGGTCAGTCTTGGGTCCATTACTGTTCTCCCTTTACTTGCTCCAGCTGAGTTACGTACTCAGAAAGCATGGTATTGACTTTCATCCACCCCAACATCTCACTACACCGCTGTCTTCACTGTGATGCTATCCTCATGGGGATCTTTACACTGGCTCACTCAAGCTACATTTGAGATTGCATTACCAGCTTGTGATTGAACTGATGGAGTTTCTCCTGCCACTGTCACCCACTGGCTGCTCCCAAGAGGCTTGGACACCACCCCAACTCATCCTCAACTAATTCCATCCAAAAGAATTGTATGAAGCATCATCATTCCAGACAACACAGATCCACTGCTCCACAGCTCAATACTCTTCACCCTATGCCATCTCTGCATACGCCAGACATCCTATAGTTCATGTCTGTTAACATGCAAACTTGTGTAAATTTATCACAATTGTAGATATAAATGTCAATCATTAATGTTTGGGTATAAGTCATTTTTAGGATTATCAATGCCAACTAAAGTGTAAACTGCTATATCTCTTAAATATATTACAGTATCACATGCTGTACTATACCAGTTTATGACAGAACGCAATACCTTCCATTGTGGAAATAGGGTGTTCTGCACAGAGCCAGTGTCATTAAATTAGATTTCCAATCGTTCTTCTGACTTGTGGGTGTTGAGTCCCTTCCACAATTTGCATGAGCTTGTCAATACACAATACAAAGCATCTGTAGTGTAATCAAATTTTTTTGGCTTTCAGTGGAAAATATTATGATGGATGCTACTTGCAATTATTTTGCCACAATGTCAAATTCTCAATGGGCTCTGATGATCAAAATTACTATTTTTTATACTAAATAAAACAATTATTCGGGCATCATTTCAAATTCATTAAGATTATATTCTTATTGCATTGGGGTAATTAAATAAACCAAAACGTATAACATTTTAATGATTAAAAAAAAAATTACTAAATGAAGGAGTGCTGATTTTTACTTATACTCTAATATTTTAAACATATATAATTTAAATAAGGGACAAGTGATTATGAAATCAGGGTCCAGCTATGAGAATTATTACAAAATTATGTTCATTTGCTCATGTGCAGTTTAAACTGGGTTTCAGGTTCGACAAAAACCTTTATGTACTCTCTCTGGCATCTACCCTAACATTATGAAGTGGTAGTTCTGTTCTCTCCAAGTTCTCTGACCATTTCTATAGGAAAATGTGTAAAATACTAAATTAACAGGCTTGAAATGCAAATATATGGTGTACTGGAGAAAACAGAGTTAAGCTGAAGCGCAAACGTCTACTCAGTTGTATAGATTGAGCTAACACAGTGAAGGTCTTGAGATGCCCTTATACTGCCACCACCAGATCAAACCTAACAGTTGTTTTGTTACATGTGATTCATTTTTAACTGGAATGCTGTATGATGTTTTATGTGTATTTAATGGAATTGTAGTCACTATATCATGAGGTCTGCTGTCTGTATAAGAACTAGAAATTCATACTTTTTTTTAAACAAAAGACAAATCAAAACTGATCTCATCTAAGATGAAATACAGAATAAACCTGGGTTGTGCCATGGTCCATTTTTAAGAAAAGAAAAGAATGAACTTCAGAACAAATGGCCCAAAACTCCAACTGGCAAAGGCCCCAAATGGCCCTAAAACACCAACCACTAAAAAGCTCTCTGTTCCACAGAGCATAGTTCTATTACTACTACTGCTAAAAGTAAAAGAACCAGGTACGGGCAGATTCTACTGCACCTGCTAAGAGAATATTTAGTGTTGCAGGCAAGATATTCAGACCAGAACAATGCTTCCTCAATGACAAAACATTTGTTTTGTCAACTGTTGACCATAAGATGCAACAAATTTACCCCGTAAAGTACTTTAATAAATGATTACTGCATTTACCAAAACATTGTTTCATTTGATTACTTTGAAGTGATGATATTGCTAATTATTCAATATTAAGGCAATGTATGCTTAGTGTCTGTACTTCTATTTGGAAGAAAAATGTTAAAATTCACATTCTCACAGATATGATAAAATGATTTTTTCTTAAATACAATCAAATTCATATTCCCTTGTAATTCCAATTCAACATCCTGTAAGGTGGATTCAATTTAAATTCAAATTCATGAATTGAATTAAATTCTGAACTTTGCACAGCCCTGGCACACACCCCCACCCTGTGTTATGTGACAATGCCTGTAGAGTTATTACCTCAGCCTATTTTAGCAGACAAACGATCACAGCACCATAATACAGCCTAATTTAAGGTTCCACACCTTTTTCTGCTCTGGTGGGTGCAGGTGAAAACCACTGCCTATAGGAATGTGGAAAATCTACAAACCTGGAAACATACCACCTTCTCTGACCGGGTGAGCAAGTTAGCCAATATAATCAATCATTCATATTTATAGTGTTTAGTTATAGTAATACAATGTTGTTGTTGTTGTTTTTTTTATGAAGAAAGCACTGTGATTTATGTGATAAAGGTTCTGCACTTTGTTTTTGTTTTGTGTTATGGTGCTGACTGTCACTGTAGGTAGACGTGACTCTTCCTCAGATACTTCTCCCCTACTCAATTACTTTTATTACACAGTGCAGTGGATAACAGCACTGACTTGTGTTACAACTTGCTGTGCAATCACATGAATTCAGTGTCAGCTACCAGATCCACTGCTTCTTCAACCACTGCCAAACTTTCTGTCAGATCAACGCCCCATCTGAGTGTACTTGACACCCTCTGAGTGTATTAGACCCCATCTGAGTGTACTAGACTGCTGCCAAGTTTAAAGGATTTATCGGTCTACTCCATACTTTCACAACAATATCAGACACCTTAATATATAGAGGTGAAATATCAAATCATACATCAAAACAAACACATTCAGGGCAAAAAAAAAAAAAACAAAAAAAACAGCCTCACTTTCACAGCACCCACCTGTTTATCATATGGTGGGTCTTTCCCCGAATGTTGATGACCATTCCTACTCTAAGACCCCCATAGATAGGACCAGTGTATGGGATATCCTAAAAACACACACACACACACACACACACACACACACACACACACACACACACACACACTTCAATTACTAGAAAAAAGGTTGAATCTGGTAAAGACTGAGATACAGAAATGTACTCACTGGATTGTAGATTGGCTGATTGCCTGGCTGGACTACAAAGGCCATGCTGTCTGTATGGTGTCTGTCTCCACACAGCAGGAACAGACTGGAGAAGGGCAGGAGTGGAAAAGGGAGAGGTCAGGAAGCTGCTCTTATAGCCAGGTCTGATGGGGCAGGTAGGCCTGCCAGACCTGCTCTGCCAGTTTCCTCAGCAAATATTCTGCTCATACATGTGAGCTGCAGACCAGCTGAAGAACACAGTATGATGGTAGGCAACTTCACTTAAGCCTTCACACACTTGTTTAATTGGTAACGAGGCTTTTCTCATCACCTGTGGGTGTGAGCTTTAAAAGGGGCTGAACTCAGGCTGGATCACATGTTTGATGGACAAGCTGGAGATGGTGGACTGAAGCTGTGGAGCTTCTCAGCTGTGATTATATTGTAAGGAGCGTGGAGGTGGGGCTTCTGATTGGAGCAATGCTATGAGTGACTGAGTGACTGGGTGTGTGAGGTCTAAGGGTACAGGGGTGTGGTGTGAGGGCACAGGGGTGTGTGTGAGGTGTAAAGGTACAAGGGGGTGTGTGTGAGGGTGTCTTTCGGTCTGGTTATGAAGATAGTTAGTCGTTCAGCTGTTCCTGTGTTGGGTGGGAGGGACAGTTACCTCCTGTAGGAGGACAGGTCCGGGGTCAGTGGGGAGGGTCTTACTGGTGGGTGTTTGTGTGTATTTTAGGATGTAAATAAGAGTATGTGCTTTAACACTAGAACTTGGGTTCCCTGTGAGTGCAGTTTGTAGTGGTGACTTAGAGCGTGCTGTTGGTGTCTGAGAGATCGAGACAAATGAATGATGAATCAAAAAATGAATCAAAGGATTTAGAAAAAGAGCTGTGACTCGTTAGAATCGTCACTCTACAGCGACATCTGGTGGCCAATCATGGTCAAAACATCAACCGCTGTCTGAATATTTAGAGCAGGCTGATTGATTATGGAGGGTGTTTTTGCAGTGTCTTTTTTGGGCTAATTATGGAGGGTGTTTTTGCAGTATGAAATACTTTAATTCACCCAAAAAATATTCTGGTGAATACATAAAGCAGACTCGCACTATATGCCATATATAGTAATTTTCAGGACATCATAGGCTACACAAACCTGTCTTCATTTTAGATGTAAATACAAACATAATTGAGATTTGTACGAATTTGATGAACATAACATAAACAGTCATGGTCTGAGATCCAAAACACGATTTTCCTACTCTTATTCAGATGCATTTTTTGGTTCAAACCAGTATGATCTGAGATTCAATACATGAAAAGAGAGTGCCTTTTTAGGAGGCCTTCTTGCAATAACATAGGTATGTCAAAAAGAAAATAATATGCCGTAGATATACTTTTTGCAGGCGTTCTGACACTGGGATTTGTGCTTTCTGCTGCTGCACTGGTTTTGGGCTTTGTTGGCTAGCCGGTGAAGTGTCATTTTGATGATTCATGATGATTTATTGAGAAACGCTTTCAGAAGGAATGTCAGGCTGCCTTTACCTATTTAGGTTGCTTCTGAAACTACCAAACTGGTTCTGGGCCTGTGCAGCTGCTGTTGCTCGATCTCCCAATATCTTATACTGTTGCTAAAATATTGGTTCACAACATTCATACTTACATTGTTCTTTGTATGGTATTATTCTCCAAATAATATAGAAAGCATACACACACACACACACACACAGATATGAATATATATATATATATATATATATATATATATATATATATATATATATATATATATATATATACACACACAGTGGTTGGACAATGAAACTGAAACTGGTTTTTGGAATACAATAATTTATTAGTAGTAAGGTGTACTTTAGGTCTCCCCTTTTGCGGCCAATTCATCTTAGAATGACATCTTTTGGATACAATCCGGGTTAACACCGAACATCCCTTTCAGACAGCTTCCTCTTGCGTCCACAGTTAATTCTGTTGGATGTGGTTGGTCCTTCTTGGTGGTACTGACATTACCCTGGATACCGTGGCTCTTGATACATCATAAAGACTTGCTGTCTTGGTCACAGATGCGCCAGCAAGACGTGCACCAACAATTTGTCCTCTTTTGAACTAATAATTATATATATATATATATATATATATATATATATATATATATATATATATATATATATATATATATATATGTGTGTACTAACCATATACATTATATATTAAGTAATCAATAAAAGGGCCTTTTCATTGAATAAAAGAAACCCTTTTATATTAGTTGTTTTGAGCTCTTTAAAGTGCTAATTTCTTCATTGCAAACAATAATGTGTTGGAGGATTTGTGAACCTTTAGAATGTTCTACCTATAGTATACAGTTCCCACCAACATACAAGGTTGAAGCTGTTTTTTGTTTGGATAAATAGACTAATATTAGTGCAACACTAAATTATTAAAAGTTACTGGGAAACATTTAGTAGCAGTTATTACTGCACAAAATTATATTAGCAAATATTCACATTTACCATTCAAATATAAATTTTGAGATAATTTTCTCACAATAAATAAGTTAGCATATAATAGTCTCATTTGTTTAATTTGGCTCTCTACTCTCCTACACACACATCCACACACAAAATATAGAAATTCATATGTAAATTGCATCTTTGAGTAGCAAAAGTATATATGTGAACCTTTAGGATGAGCAGATAATTTGAATGGGTGTGTGAATAGATTCTTTAACAAAGGAGATTTCTGAGACTTTCCAAATCTCAAGCAAGCAGTTCATGGTAGGACATCCACAGAGTCGGATGGAAGGGATATAAAAGGCAAACATAGAATAGGGACAGGAACAGACACAGGAACTAAAATGGGAACAGAATGAAAGTGAACTGAACTAGACAAAGGTTGAAATAAGGGTGAGGACAAGGGTACCAGATGTGGATAGAGGTTGGAGACAGAGATGTGAAAATGGTATGGGCCCAGATCTGCTTAAAAGTCCCAGTAGTCCATGAGGTAGACTGGGCCTAGTTCTAGAGGCAGACTCCGCCTTCTGAGCAGGAAGTGACTGGACCCGGATCTGGAGCTGTGGTTCCCAGCTCCCAGACTGGATCAGGGCGGCTTGGCTAGGCCCTCCAGACACAGGTTAGAGGGCAGCTCCGTCCTCCAGACAGGTTTGAGGGGCAGCTCCGCCTTCTGGATAGCGCAAATGGGGATACAATGGCGTCATGTGCCTCCTTTCTCGCCTTGAAGGGCAGCAACAGCACGCAGCCCAAATGCCCTCAGCAGCACAGGCTCCAGCTTCAACCCGGCTGCAGCCCACGGGGCTTGGGGAGCTGGCTCCACTGAAGCTGCTGGGGCATGTGGGCTTGGCTGAACAGGTCAACCACACACATAACTCAGGGCTTCAGTTATCTGCCTGGCCCAGACCCCTTTAGCCCCTATCAGCTCCTTCCTCTCTTGCATAGGCTCGAGTTGTGGAGCCAACTTTTAAACCCCCAAAAAATTTGCAGCGCCTCCTCCAACTTAACAGGTTCGGCCGCGTCCTGTCTCCTTTGTCCCCAGGCAGCCTGCTGCGATAAAGCCAACCTGCTCCCCAACAAAACTAGGATTGAGGGTATGGAGGCAAATGCTGGGGTTAGGGAATTTAGTTAGAAACAAAGAAAAAAAAGAAACAAACTGAACTACTAAACAAATGACTGAATAAAACATAACAGAAACCAAACCAACACTCACAAAGTTGGAAAACAAAGCCAGACAGCAAAAAAAAACATTACAGAAACAAAAGGACTGACAAAGACAGACTGAGACAAAGGGTCTTAAATACAACATGACATAGACAACACCTGGGACCTGATAACGAGGGGCAGGGTTACAAATCAGACACAGATGGGAATGGGCGGAGCAAGGGAGGAGACAAGGCCAAAAACAAACAACACATGTGCTTAGGAGCAGGAAACAACAAGAAGACAGTAAGACAGAGGTAAACTGGACTGAGAGGGCAGACATGACATTCACTCTATTTCTTAATAAAGGATAACGTTTTTTAAGCAATAAGAGGAGATTTTATTTCTGTTTGAGGAACACAATAAGTTATTTTAAAAAAAGAATACTGACAATATACTGTTTCTCATGTAATAACCTTGTGTCTTCATTAATGGTGTTTTTCGCTTATTTAATCTCTTGTGATGAGTCACTCTGCTGACTCATGACTGTACTACAAAGCACAGTTCAAAACACTATATCATGTTCGCTAATGACACAACTGTCGTTGGCCTCATCAGCAAGAACGACAAGTCAGCATACAGAGAGAAGGTGCAGTGGCTAACGGACTGGTGCAGAACCAACAACCTATCTCTAAATGTTGACAAAACCAAAGAGATGGTTGTTGACTTCAGGAGAGCACCAGGAAACCACCATCTGCTGAATATCAACGGCTCTGCAGTGGAAATTGTGAGAAACACAAAGTTCCTCGGTGTACATATAGCAGAGAACCTCACCTGGTCCCTCAACACCAGCTCCATAACCAAGAAAGCCCAGCAGTGCCTCTACTTCCTGCAGAGACTGAGAGCACATCTTCCACCACCCATCCTCACCATGTTCTACAGAGGGACTATAGAGAGCATCTTGAGCACCTGCATTACCGTCTGGTTTGGGAACTGCACCATCCCAGATCACAAGACCCTACAGCGGATAGTGAGGACAGTCAAGAAGATCATTGGAGTCCTTCTCCCCTTCATCAGTGACATTCACACCCCACCCCTCACACAGTCTCTTCACTCTGATGCCGTCTGGCAGAAGATACCGGAGCATCAGAGCCTCCACCACCAGACTCTGCAACAGCTTCGTCCACCAGGCAGTCAGACTCCTCAACAAACTGAGACAGAGCTGAACCAGCCACCACTCCGCACACCCACTTTCACACAGGGACTGTACTGCACCCCACACCACTCCTCACACCCACACAAGTACCAAACACAAAGACTGGACTGTACCCACCCAGAACTTCACACACACACACACACGCACTCAGCACACAGAGACTGGGTCATCCCCATCCTCTCATCCTCACTCAGAACTATAAACTCTCTACCTCAATAACTGCTGTTATCATGTACACCTATATGTTACAGTATGTTACACATCGCTTTTTGCACCTTATTCCCACCATAAACATTTCATTTCACTTCATTGTACCACTTGATACTGCAATGTCCTGTATTGTCTGTTAAACTGTCTCTTGTTTACTGTATTTATTGTATTTATTGTAGTGTTTGCACTTTATATTGCTGCTCCATATTGCACCTTGGTTCCAGAGGAACATAATTTCGTTGCACTGTGTACCTGTACTCTGATGTAATGACAAATAAAAGCCTTGAATGGACCAATAGAAATGCTCCAATGACCTGGATTACATTTTTTACATCAGCGTCACTGGGGTAAAGGCACACTATTTACATAGAAAACAATAATCAAAGAAGATACATGCTGTTTTTGACATTTGTTTATTTGGCTGAAGCAGTAACAAAGAAGCTATTACTGATGAGGATGAATAGTGAATACATGTTCCTCCACTTCTACGGTGTCGATCTGAGTGTAGTGTAAAAAGTGATAGAGTGCAGAAGTGTTGTCCATTGGCAAAGACCTTAAACTTCCCATCACTGTGAGGAGAGAGAGACCTCAGTGAATTTTCTGATTAATAGACAGCAATAATACCCATATGAATTAACCCTCACCTCAAACTCCTGTCCTTCTTCATCACTCCAACTACCATTGCTGTTTTAGTTCAAATGCAGAAGATGAAATAAAAAAATGTACATCATTTTCATCACACAGAGAAACCAAAAAGTAAGATTAGTTCTCACTCACCCCCATTACAGGTGCTGGATATGCCCCCTACAGGACCAATAACAAAAAAGGAATTTATATTTAGGAATTTATCAGTCAACCAACCAACCTGTACATTAAGGGTGACCCTTATTTACAATCTAGCCCAGCTGATACATAAAATATAAATTGAAAATAACTATTAAAATGAGGATTGATTATAATAGTTAAATGTAAGAGTAGAATACAATTTAAGTAAAAATAATAAGTCAGATCTTATATATATATAAGGTCACTTCAGTCATGTCCTGCCACTTCAGGGAATCAAACCAGCAACCTCCCAGTCACAAGGCTGGTTTCCCTAACCATCAGGCAACAGCTACACAGCAATGATGATGCAGACAATCACAATGGCAACTTTGTTGCCTTTCTGATCTAGAAACAGGTTTGTGTCTTCGCTTATCTTTCTTTTCACAAAGAAAAGTAAAGGGGAAAGCAGACAGCACCATTCTGAGTCAAAGCATTTAGTTATAAACAGGCATCTTACAAATCATCTGAGCCTTTTTGCCCCCAGCCAAAGTCACAAGCGTAATATTTTTACATCAATGAACAACTAAGTGCAGGTTTCTCTTACCCCAGTGATGCTGATGGATTCGATAATCACATCTCCTCCAACATGCAGAAAACCTACACTTTCAGGGGCATTCTGTGCTGGGTACAGGTAGAAGTCTTTCCCATCGCGCTTACCTGCAGAATACAAAAGTAGCTTTATTTATGCAATTTTGTGTGCTGGATCAGACTCCATCAAATGTATATGAATGATGCTTCTTTACTATTTATAATTCTGATTCTTAACTTGAAAAGGTGGAATAAATGTAATTCTTAACATGTCACACACACACACACACACACACACACACACACACACACACACACACACCTGATAGCCTAGTATTGACCCAACAATGATCAGCTCAAATGATGTCCCCTGTGGAAGGGCATATAGTGTTTTTCTCTTCTCCCTTCCCATGCTCCATTCTGGAAAGTATTGAGAAACCACTTTATCATAAGGTCAAAATGAACTAGTGGAAATAATGTCATCCATCAAATTCACCACATCAGGTCCATGAAACCTTTGGAATAGCACAGAAGAAATGACTTAGTACTTACAGTACATCTGATCATAAACAAAAAAGATTTCTGTCAAGGTTGCAGTCAACCTGCAACTGGTCATATGGCACTTTTCTGCTTCAGCATGAATTGTTTTTTTATACTTGTGTAATAATAATAGGCCTTATTATAATCAGACTGAATAAAATAAATAAACAGTTAGGTTACAGTTATGGCTCTTTAATTGCTATAACCCCATGTTTGAGATAGTACAATGTCCTGTTGTCAATGAGATGAAAACCAATTTGGAACATCTGAGTACACAATGCAGTGAGACCCACTTTCAGCTTGTTGGTTATGTTGAGCAGGGTAATCTGGCCTTCAGCTTCAGGTAGTTTGGTTTGTCCTCGTGCATATCAGCCACTGGTGAGCAGACTTTCTATTACGCTTTGGCATGATCGCGCTGTGCTAAGCACTGAATGTGCAGGGAAAAAGATAAATGACATTTACATTCATGCCAAATGCCCACAAATCAGATACATATCTGATCTAGGAACACTTATGAAAGTGTCTCTAAATTTATTTGAAAATATCAGGTGTCCACACTCCCCTGAAGAAAATCACACCTGGGTCACCACTAAGGCCAAGACACTTCAGTCTCATTGTGCTGTTAAAAACTATTACATTTATATGCAAGTAATCAAATTCCTTTACATTGGACATGCATATAATTCATAAACTCAAATGAAAACATACACTATGGACTTACAAGCATAGGGTATGCTTTTTGCACTATTCTATCTTCGTCAAAGTCCAGCATGGAACATCTGAAACCAGCTGGATTTTCAACAGGAATACCATTCATACCTTTACACTTTAGCTATAGCTTTGACATCATACAAGGTAACCTTTTAAATTATAGACCAGACCCAGTGCATATCTACACTCAGCTACACATTTCAGAGACTGCACTTTAATTCTTACCATTCCTACCACCCCTTACAGTTTTACATTACACTTCTATATTTCTAGTGTATATGACATATATCCAAATAAAAAAAACCTGGTTGGGCTGCAAAGGCCATGCTGTCTGCCTCTGCACTGACATAATTCTATTTATAGATAGGAACCATACAGGAAGTATATACTGGTTCTGTTTCCATCTTATTATATTTACATTAATTCATTATATTGTATTTTATTGCATTTTAACTGTATACATTTCTCATTCCTCCTTAATTTTCCTCTGTTGTTTGTAATCTGTCATTATCTGAATGTATCCGATACTTTACTCTTAGTTTTATCATGTATAACTATGAATGTGACCAAAATCTTAAACTAATGTTCTTATTTTTTGGCTTTTGAGGTGGTGTTTATTAGCTCTGCTGTGTTCAATCCTCACTATGCTGGAGTCTTGACATTTGGCCCTCCTGAGTCATTCTTTTATTTATTTAAAATTGTTCCAGGTTGATTATGCTCACAGACCAGCTAAACCATCAATTTAAACTAACAGCTTGGCTATGCTTTAGCTAGCCAGGCTGCTTTGCTGCAGGTGTCTCTTGAAAACATGTTCTGGTTTCATTTACTTCACACAGTTTCTATTGTTATTTAAATTATTTTCACTTTGGATGTTTACTGTATCTGACGAGGATGTTTGTAAAGCAAACACTAGGGATGGGCAATACCCTGGATTTCACATTCAGTCCAATACCAAGTAATACCAAGGCGAATATCCTGATACCAATGCTGATTCTTATATTTGATGTGATTTTCTATAATGACAACAGAAAGTCTGACATGATAATTAAATAATAAAAATCATAGTCATCATAGAAATCATTTTCTTTGCTTGTTTTAAAATAATACTTAACAAAAAAAAAAAGTTCAAATTATATGTTCAGTATGTTTTAAGTTAAAAAACAACAGCATGTTGACCTTTGTTAGTAAATCTGTGACTGCTGGCTGCACTACAGCACCATAGTACTGCTCTCTTTATTGGGTGAAGAATGTTCATCCATCTTACTAAATAAATGAAGCAAATGATATTGATGTGTACTGTGAAGTTCTGCTTAAGAGTAAAAACAAATGATTCAGTGTCGATGAATCGATCCAACCATCCTAAAACACACACACACACACACACACACACACACACACACACACACACACACACACAAATAATCAACTAATCTATTTCTTCTGGAGTGGACTGAGAGGTTGTTTTGTGTATTACATCCTAATAATCAATTATTTATCTGCTGGAGCATCTTCCACCACTGCCATTCTTCTGTCAGGTCAGTAGCCCATATATTGTACTAGACTGTGCAAATGTGAGTTATGTCAGTCTCAATACCTTTACAACAGTATCAAGCACCTTGATATACAGAGGTGAAATATCAATCATATCTCAAAACCACACATACAGTGGCAAAAAAAAAACATCACAGCCTGTTTACTGGCACCCACCTGTTTATCAAATGGTCGTCTTTCCCAGAATATTGATGACGTTCCTCTAAAGACCTCCATAGATAGGACAGTGTGTGGCAATTCTATAAATTTGAAACACACATTATGTTATCAATGTTAATGTTATTCAAATAAGAAGCTAAATCTGGTTAAGACAGTGCAGAATGTGCTCGGGATTGCAGATAGGCTGAAAGCCTGGTTGGGCTATGAAGGCCATGCTGTCTGTCTCTGCAGATTGGAGAAGGGCAGGAGGGTGATCAGGAGTGGAATAGGGAGAAGTCAGTAAGCTGTTCTTATAGCCAGGCCTGGCCAGTGCAGCCAGACCAGACAGTCTTGCCAGACCTGCTCTGCCATTGTTATCAGCAAATGCCATTCATTCCTTAGATGATGCAAGCAAAAATGTTTATAGCATTTTTGAATTACAGGCATGAAAACAGACAATTGTGCAGTGAACAGTAATTTCAAGGGCTATTATTTCTGAAGTGTTTGGTTAAAAACATTATGAACTCCAAAGGATAGCCTCTGTTGACCGCTGATGGCAAGCTGGGACCACTGTCATTTTCTTCTTTTTATTTTGATATTAAAATAGTTTAATAGACTGACAGACAGACAAATATAGACTGATTGATATATCAGAATAACTACAAACAATGAAATGCGGTATCTTATCAAACCAGCAGACCGGGCAGCTTGCACTTCCTTTGATGTGGTGCTGAAACATGGAAAAACTTTAAAACATTTCATAACAGTGTTTACATATTAGATCTGTTTTCCAGAACGTCATGTGACTTTTTCATTTTTATACAGACTTTCGAAACAACACATTTAAGCACTGGAAAATCCATCCTTTTTCTGCCACTTTATCGGGTCGCGGGGGTAGCAGCCTAAGCAGAGGGACCCAGACTTCCCTCTCCCCTGCCACTTGGTCCAGCTCTTCCGGGGGAACCCAAGGCATTTAGGCCAGCCAGAGAAACATAGTCTCTCAACTTGTCTGGGTCTTCCCTCCTAAGATCTTCTCCTGGTGGGCGATTGCCAGTACCTCACCGGGGGCGTCAGGAGGGAATCCTCTGGTGCACCAGGTGGGGCTCCGGTGACGCATCCGGTGAGAACACTGTGTCCTGGTTGATGCGATGGGCCTTCAGAAGAAGCCCTTATAAACACATATAATTTTGCCCTGTTTTATTTATATATTTAATAGCTTTTCCCTACTTTTTTCTGAACCAATGTATCACATAACAAATATAAATTGCATGTATACAAAGACATTGATATGAATTCTAAACGAATTAATATGCTGTGGCTTTGAAATGATTTGGAAAATGTGTAGTATTTTTTATTATATTTATCTTGTCTTTAATTTTAAAGCTGTCAGTAAGCCATATATATATTTATCAGAAAGGTCAAATTAGATCAATGTAACAAATGCTCCAAAAAAGACAATAGGCAAGTCCCACAATTTCTATTGTTTTTGTAACCAAAAAAAAACAAATTCTGGCAAGTGACTATAAGCAAAGCAGGAACAAGAAATCTATCACTAGTGAGATTCAGGGTCAGAAGTGAACATATGACAACTGAACATCTCCGTCCACTTCTAGCATGTCGATTTGAGTGTACGGTGAGCGGTGATAGAAAGTGCACAAGTGTTGCCCATTGACAAAGACCTTAAACTTCTCTTCACCACAGCGAATGGAGATCTGTGGAGAGTGAGAGAAAAGGAGAGACACTGGTTACTGACAACATTGACTGTGAAGACAGCAATCTGAGTCATACAAATGAACCCTCACCTCAAAGTACTGTCCCTCCATGAAAGGGTTGAAGTCAATATCTGCCTCTTCATCACCCCAACAGTCCTCGATTTGGCAACTCACACAGCCACAATGCCCTCTCTGTCTGAGTGCCTGGGTGGAAGGCAATATCTAGTATCACCAACAAAATTGATGCTAAAACTACGTAACACAGAAAACATAAAAGATTCTTCATGACAACATGTTACATAAAATATAGTCTTTTATACTGACATCATTAAAAAGTGAGAAATCTTTCTCCTTGTTCTGCAATTTAGAGATACATATCCACTGTAGTTTCCCAAGGTTCAATGTCTTCAAGCGCCAGACTGAAGACTCATCTGTTTCAAGGAGTACTTAACTCCCGCCAAGACTTTTGTTTCCAACACGGTCTAAATATGTGGAATCTCTAGATTCCAGCCTTATCTACCCAACTTCTGGGATGTTCTAAGTAAACCTTAAACACTTTTGTAAGTCGCTCTGGATAGGCGTCTGCTAAATACAAATGTAAATGTAAATATTCTGTGTTTAGAGCAGTCTTGAATTTAAAGTTTTTAAGACTTAGCATTTCAAATAGCAAAACTGATATATGTGGAGACAAGTGCATTAATACTTCATACATCAATTAGACAACATAAATGTATTCTAAATGTGCAATATCAAAATCTTATCAAATATGTAAATGATTTTTATTTTTTTGTAACAAGTCAAATGCAGATAGAACCGTTCTAGTCCTAAAAACTCACTTTCTGCTTGGAAGGTTCTATCTGACAAAATATCTGCATTTAATTATATTCAGGAATGCAAACTGTTTATACTGTATACTTTAAAGATTAAATTTGTGTTGTAACAGATTACATTAATTTAGTGTTTTTATTTTCTATGACATTTTTTTATTTAGTGATATTTAGTTTTTTTTTTATTTATGACATTACTATTGATTCTTAATTTGATTGCCCTAAATTTTTCAGCTTTAATTTTTTAAGCTTCTTTTAGGTCAGACAGCAGTTAAATCTTGAGCCTTGAATATCATTCAAATGGGTGGGGTCCTCCTGACCAATTTATAATTATCCCCCTCTTTTCCTTGCAGGGCCCCACAACAATGCAAGGCCTCAGGTATGCAGGTCCACCTTTCTCCGCCCTCCAATACCCCTTACCCAAACTAATATTTTAATTCAACAAAACCTTTAACCTGTTTTTCCTGTTTTACACACACACACACACACACACACACACACACACACACACACACACACACACACACACACAAACACACACACACACACACACACACTCTCACTTGTACCTGTCAGCTTCACTGGGCTGTACCTCAGATATAGTCAACACTATTATCATGCCTCCAGGATCATGCTCAGAATGAGAATGGCCTGAACACACACACACACGTGCACACACACACACACACACACACACACACACACACACACACACACACACACACATGCACAATTCAAATAGCAAAAATTTGAGAATGTTGGAGAATGTTGCTAAGAATCTATTAACTCTATTTTATACTATCTTATATTTGATATTTCTGTTGGGCAAAAATTCTCTGAAAGGATATGTTCAGTGCTACCCATTTTACTGTTACATACATTTATTTTCCTACTTACAGGGTTGAATGTAGGCTCTGATCCCATTACCTGTTTATAAAAATAAATAAATAAACAATCAATCAATCAATCAATACAAACAACCAAGTTATAATAGTTTAGGCCTTGCCCATTGGCTCAGAATACATTTTATTGCAATATCACCACACAGCAGCTTTTGTCCTCACTGTGGTCTGAAATTGAGTTTTTTTCTAAATATATTGGACCACGATGTAAAAAAGAGTAAAATCCAACCTGTAACTCAAGTGTATTTATTCAGTAAGAAAAAAATCCCACATGAAGAAATAATTGTTTAACATCAATTCATGTGTGCCACAATTATTAGGACCCCTGATTTTAATACTTTGTACAACCTCCTTTTGCCAACAGAACAGCACCTAATGTCCTATAATGTTTCACAAGAAAGAATACAGAAAGAGGGATCTTCGACCATTCCTCTTTGCACAATCTCTCTAAGTCATCCAGTGACCTGGGTCCTCTCCTCTGCACTCTCCTCTTCAGCTCACCCCACAGGTTTTCAATGGGGTTGAGGTCTGGGGACTGAGATGGCCATGGGAGGAGCTTGATTCTGTGTGTGGTGAACCATTTCTGTGTACATTTGGCCATATGTTTAGGGTCATTATCTTGCTGAAAGACCCAGTGATGACCCATCTTCAGTTTTCGGGCAGAAGCCACAATATTTTGTTTTAAAATGTCCTGGTATTTCAAAGCATTCATGATGCCTTGCACCCGAACAAGGTTCCCAGGGCCTTTGGAAGAGACCATCACTGCATCACTGATCCTGCCCCATATTTCACAGTGGGCATGAGGTGCTTTTCTGCATACTCAGCTCTTGTGTTACGCCAGATCCACTTAGAGCATTTGTTGCCAAAAAGCCCTATCTTTGTTGCACACGGTCCCAGTTGAAGTTCCAATACTGCTTAGCAAACTCCAAACATTTGCGTTTATGATTGTGAGTGAGAAAAGGTTCTTTCTGTGCATGCCTCCCAAACAGCTTGTTGGCATGTAGATAGCACCTGATGGTTGTTCTGGAGACTTTGTTACCCCAAGAAGCTGCCATTTGTTGCAATTCTGTAACCGTGAGCTTTGGAGAAGCTTTTTAAATTATTCAGAAAAAAAACTCATCTTAACCAGGGGTGCCATTAATTATGGAGGGTACTGTATTTTCTCTTTCAGTACCTCTGAACAGTCATATTTGATGTGTTGTCATGTGCACGTGAAAGTCAATCCAGCTTTAATCCAAGCAGCAGTAATAACTGAACAGCTGCAAACTTTATTTAGGTTTTAGGCCTCGGATGTATGTTTTTATAATAACATCCAAAACATGTTTCAACTTACTGGCAGATTTCCCCCTGGAAACTCCATACCTCCCCCCTAAAAACAATATGAACAGTTATCATAAAAGTGTCATATCATACAAATAAAAAATCACACTGACTACTGTGTGATAAATATCACATCTGTCACCTGCAGATGAAATTATTTTATGAAACGATTTTCAATAGATGTGAAATATACAATGCACACTGTTTCTCAGAATTTAATTAGCAGTTTAAATGGTTAAGAATATAAAAATAAAACTATGCTTAAAAATAGAAACACACAGCACAATTCCACCTCCAGGATAATGTCTCTAATACAAAATAGGGCTCTAAAGCAGGGAAGTTCCAAAACCCCAAAACTGTGACATGATCCAAAACAATATCCATTCTTGTATATACAATATAATATATATAAGTATAGTATATACAGTATAGTTTCTAACATTATAAATAATAAAATCAAGATAAATCAGTTAAATTACAGATAATTGAATGTGGGGAGATGGAAGAAGTACTGCACATTATGTTGTATTGGAAAAATTTAATAGTGTGTGGAGTTTGGTAGGGTCTGCTGACAGCAGTGCTGATTGTACAGTTTAAATGCAGCAGAGAAGAAGGACCTGTGATACCGCTCCTTCACACACTTCGGGTGAAGAAGCCTGTTACTAAAGGAGCTGCCCAGTGCTGCCAGAGTCTCAGGCATGGGGTGTGAGTCACGGATGTCAGCAGGGCTAACATCCTTCTCTCTCCCACCACCTGCACCTAGTCTAAAGGGCTTCCCAGGACTGGCCTTCTTAAATTTAAATGTAAATGTAATTGGGCATATGTCCCAATGTGCTTGCACACACATACAAACTAGTGAATTCACACACTCGGGGGCAGTGAGCACACATGCCCAGAGTGGTGGGTAGCCCTATCCACAGTGCCAGGGGAGTTAAGTGCCTTGTTAATGTGTAGAGCAGACAGAGCAAGCTCCTCTTCCCTGTTTAAAAGATCAATTTAATATATAGTCCTTATATAGAGGACATATTGTAAGGAGCCGCCCGCAATGCCGCCGTCCAGCCACTAGAGGGCAGCCGGCGACCAGTAATCAGCACAATTGAGATCAGGTGCGTTGTGGTTATATAAGCAACCAGCCTCCTTGCTTTTGATGAATCAAAATGGTTGCTTGATGAATCTATGCTGAAACGCTGCCGGTATTATCCGGTTTTCCTCTCTGCTCTCTTCAGTTCTCCCCTTTAACTCACTGCGTGTAACCTCAGCTGCTCGACAAAATCATTTCTTTGTTTTCTTACATTTATTTATTATTGATTATTATTAATTACTTAATAATAATACTTAATAATAATTATTTCCTTTTTGCTTTCATTTTAGATCGCTGGCTTCGATCTGCCATTTATCCCTTTCCTCTCAGTACACACCAAGCACCTCATAACACTCAAACCCTATCAGGTCATAAGCTCAGCAGCCTGTGTTCAAGCCCAGCTCAGAACACATCTGCCTTGTTGGCAGTTGAGTGCAGAAAGCATTCACATACTCATGGTCACAACCCTGGAGGGTTTCAAAAATAACTCCCACCTGGTTTGCACCCCGTATCACATATCTGATATTAACTGACTAAATAATCATTAAATGCTTTCTTTCACACCTTTAACGTGATGATTTACAAGGACAACAAGACCAGGATCTTCAACAAGATCAAAACTTCAGGCTTTCAGATTCAGTTATATCTCTCACCCCAATGATGTTGATGGCATCAATGTCCACTTCTCCTGCAACCTGCAGGAAACAAACCCTTTCCAGAGGCATTCTATGCTGGAACAGGTAGAAACTTGCCCCATTTACGCTTACCTGCAGAGCCACAAAAGTAAACATTTATGCCATGCTGTGACTTTGTGTCAGAACTCGGTGTTTACATCTTATAAGTCTTTCCTGGATTCTGTTTACTGTATTCTCAATCTTTATTTGTGATTCTCAACTTAGAAAGGTGGAAAAAAATAGTTATTGACTGGATCCACATACAGACCTGATAACCATCAATACTGGCATTAATGATCAGCTCGAAATGCTCTCCCTTTTGGAAGGGCATGTTTTCGATGATCTCTTCTCCTTCCCATGCACCATTCTGCAAGGTATTGAAGATCACTTTGTCCCAGGGGTGAAAACGAGGGTTAAAGTGCAAAGCAATATCACATCCATCAAATTCAGCACACTGCAGGTTCACATGAAACCTTAGGAGGGCAGCAGAGAGGGAGAAAATGACTACTGACAAAGTTCTGCAGATACGGTACTTCTGATCACGAACAAAAAAAAACAGACAAAGGAGTTTATGATCACACTGCCGCTGGTGATACAACACACTTTTCTGCTTCAGCATGTATGTACAATGATGTAATAATAAACTTTACAATGATCATAAATATAATCATTTAATATTTATATTTAAAATGAAGACATATTTTGGTAGCCTAGGATCTCTTGATAATAACAATATCTGGCATGTATGATTGTGTAGCATAAATATGATTTTTTGGCACATAAAGGAAGTATGAAAACATCCCACAAAATGTTCCTGGGATTCTAAAGGTTAATACAGTCACCCTCTTACACACTTCTCATGTACACGCACATGTTTGTATTTGTTGTATTTGTTGTCTTCTCTACTTATTGTCTACATACCTCGTACTGTACCATAGGTTTGACAGCAGTGTTTCATTATACAACTTGTATTAGTATAATGACAATAAATTTGAATTGAATTGAATAGAATTGAATGTATTTCACAATATCACACCAGCAGATTCTGCAGAAACTCAGAAAAGTAAAACTATATCAGTTATAGTTTATTCCACCATTAATAAACTTTCCAATAATAAGTGCAACTCTTAGTACAATGTACTAGACTGCTTTATAATCAGTTCATTCAATACTTACAGAACAATACCAAACACATTTTAACAAAAGTGAAATCTTAAGCATATTTCAAAATAACACAAACATAGCAGTAAAATACATCGGCTTCACTTTCACATCACCTACCTGTCAATGTTATGTTGGACCTTTCCCTGCACGTAGATTGACATTCCTGCTCTGAGACCCCCATAGATCTGACCAATATATGGAATTTCCTAAAAAAAAGTACACACACACACACACACACACACACACACACACACACACACACACACACACATTGAAGATGTTCTATAACGAGTAAAATTAAAAGCTGAAACGGACAGGTGATATAAACATGTACTCACTGGCTTATAGATAGGTTGATAGCCTGGTGGGGTTACGAAGGCCATGCTGGCTGAAAGCTGTTTGTCTCAACAGACGAGGGGCAGACGGGAGAAGGGCAGTATGGGTGAACAGAGTAGAACAGAGGAAAAGTCAGTAAGCTGCTCTTATAGCCAGGCCTCAAGGGGCAGCTAGTCCTACCAGACCTGCCCTTCCACTGTTATAAGTAATCTGTAAAGTAAAGTGGGTCATCACACCTGGAGCAACAGTCTCAGGTATCAGCTGTGTGTGTGTGTGTGTGTGTTTGTGTGTGTGTACTAGAAAATACTCTATGGAACTGAAAGCTAGCTAAGTTGATCCTCACATTGCTTTCTAAAACAGAATGATCAACTCATATGATTCCTATAGAGAGAAAGAAGGAGAATGGGAGAATAAGATACAGGATAGGATAGGATAGGATAGGATAGGATAGGATAGAACTTTATTGGTCCCTTGGGAGGGTTCCCTCAGGGAAATTAAGGTTCCAGCCGCAATGTAAGTA
The DNA here is from genome assembly GCA_034509495.1 of Acestrorhynchus altus. Lineage (NCBI taxonomy): Eukaryota > Metazoa > Chordata > Actinopteri > Characiformes > Acestrorhynchidae > Acestrorhynchus > Acestrorhynchus altus. The sequence goes on along the minus strand of CM067508.1, from coordinate 11,381,730 downwards.
CAGTACAGAAAGGTAGAACTAGATAATTTAGTAAAGAAACACTATATAAATATAAAGAATATATAATTATAATTGTTATTGCACTTGATACTGTGTATTCCATTGTTATTGTTGCACTTTGTTTACTGCACCAAGTCCAAGTGTGTTGTGGTTGTGGGTTGTGAGTGAGTTACTGGTCGTTCCTACTCATTCCCATCCTCCATCCTCCTGTTAGCCCTCCTCCCCCCCAGAGAGGAGTTGTACAGTCTGATGGCGTGCGGGACAAAAGAGTATTTAAGTCTATTGGTCCTGCACTTGGGAAGGAGCAGTCTCTCACTGAATAGTGTCTCACTCCTCTGGTGGCTGATGACAGTGTGTAGAGGATGACTGGCATTGTCCATAATGTCCAGCAGTTTTGTCAGAGTCCTCTTCTCTGCCACAGACACCAGAGAGTCCAGCTTTGTGCCAACCACAGAGCCAGCCCTCCTGATCAGTTTGTCCAGCCTGGGTGTGTCCTTCTTGGATATGCTGCCCCCCCAGCACACCACAGTGTAGAACAGGACACTGGCCTGCTACACTACAGCTAATAGAGCAACAATATGAAAAAGAGAGAAATGTGTGTGAGTTAGTAAAAGAAAAAAAAACCCACCAACCTGCTTGGTGTGCTCAGTTTCATCTAAATTGATTAAAAGCATCAGAAAGAACATGTGAGGATAGGGCAGAAATGCGATAAGGGTTGTCACATGTAGTGTTCTTCCAGTGTATGTGTCTGTTCATGTGTCAGTCATCCAAGTCATCTGGTTTGGTCAGGTATGAATTAATTGATGTAACAAAAGTTGAGAAACTCACCCCACAGCTTTGATAGTATACTAAGCCACTTACACTACAAGTCCAAAGTTTTAGAACACCAAATATGGGTTCTGATTTTGACAGTGCCACACATCACTACTCGATTTGTCAATAGTCTGTCTGTCAATTTCAGACAGTCATCATGCTGTGATGTGATCTCTTGATTAACAACATGCCGCTGCATAATATATATACACGACTGGTCAAAAGTTTCAGAACCCATATTGGGTGTTCTAAAACTTTTGTACATTAGCACAAATATTTCTGATAGGGGTACCTTCACAGATCATATAAACAACTGTCATAAATATATAACTGCACATTACACACGTCAATCAAGTAGACTCAGTCCAGTATAACTGATAACATATTATGAACACGAACATTTTCAGTCCTCCTGGCCTGAGTTACAGGTTCTAAACATGTGACATTGATCTGATTTAGATAAGATAAGATAAGATAAGATAAGATAAGATAAGATTTGGTCCTTTTGGTTTTATGACTGATTAATGTATTTTGTCTCTTTTTGCAAGACCATTTTTCATATTGTTTAGGCATTTTTTTTAGTCTGCATCAGTCATCTCTCTCTCTCGCTCTCTCTCTCTCTCTCTCTCTCTCTCTCTCTCTCTCTCTCTCTCTCATTTCAAATGTAAATTATAGTATTCAATGATTTTTCTGTTTCTTTTCAAGTTATATCACAACCATAAGCAAGTCAATATGGAATGGTCTAATTGAAGAACATCACTTGTGCCGCACAGTTGTAGGGTAGAGGGGTGTAAAGTCCCCCAGCATTAAGCTGTGGAGCAGTGCACTCTGGAATAATAGCGCTCCATCCATTATTTTTGGGATGAGTTTGGAACTTCAGGTGAGGTGGTGATCATCTAACATGCTCAATAATGCTATTGTTGTGGAATGCAATTCAATCCAGAATCTAACTGAAAGCCTTTCCTGGACAGTAGAGACATTTACTCCAAAAGCAGGATAAACTCCTTTAATACACTGGGAAGAAACAAGAAATGAGCATATGGCCTAAGAATATTGTCCATATATTATATGCAGACACCTTCCTATTTAAATAACAATTTAATTCATTCCACTCATGCTGAAGTGTTTCATGTAAAATTTTAGAATGAGGCCAAATACAGAAGCCAATAAGAACAGAGGACAACACTTATGAGTACTTAGTAACTGGGAAGGTGTATAAAAGAATCAGCCAAGTTGTTCATAAGACCATAAAAACAGCCAAACATGAAAATGGAGACAAAATGGAAGCACATTTCAGCTCCAAATATTTTAATCACAGACTTTAAGAAGAATAGTTGCTCTGTAGCTAACATCAGAGCTACGCTTCCGGATGAGCTATACTCTTTTTTTACACGTGTTTTAAGGCATATCTCACTATGCCACGAGAGCTCGCTTCACCACTGAGTCAACCACACCTTTCAAAGTTGACCCTTTCACCCTTCACTCCCTGCCCTGTGAGAATGCTGTTTTTGGGCTACGTTTCTTTTAAATTGTCTTTGATTGAAACTCAACATTAATAATGACTGTATAATGATACTTTATATAATTATATTCTTGCTGTTCCAGACAGCTAATCAGCACTTTCTCAGGTATTAAATTGAAGCAAATATATCTGAGAGATCTAACAAAAACCTTTACACAAAAAAAATGGGTGACAAAAAAAGTTGGGTAATAAGGAAGTTGTTGCCAATTTAATCATGACTCAAAATATATCAGTACATATGTATTTGTTTACAAACTAATACATACTGTTCTATAATGGCAGATGTATAGACATATAACTTCAGAAACAGAACAAAGCAACTGGAAACTAGGTATGTATAGCTATGGTTCTGAGATATTCAAAGCATGTGTTAAGCAGCTGACAGGAGTGGTTATGGCCTGTCTTTACTTCGTTAAACATGAGACATTTATGTAACGCCACAATGCTGCCTCTCATAAGTTAAAATACTGTATGTATTAAAGGGTCAAATTTATATTTAGTTCATAATCAATGCAAAAAATACAAAAGACGATTTCATTGTCTTTATAATCAAAGATGAAAAGAAGACATTATTAGGATGTTCTTGATATTTGTTTATTTATAGCTAAAGTAGTCACAAATTTATCACTGGTGGGATTCAGGCTCAGAAGTGAATGTATGACAATTGAACATCTCCCTCCACTTCTAGCATGTTGATCTGAGTGTACGGTGAGCGGTGATAGAAAGTGCACATGTGTTGCCCATTGGCAAAGACCTTAAACTTCTCTTCACTACAGCGAATGGAGATCTGTGGGGAGAGAGAGAGAGAGAGAGAGAGAGAGAGAGAGAGAGAGAGAGAGAGAGAGATTGTTATTGAATTTTTGATTCTGAATAAAACAATCAAACTCATGTAAACGAACCCTCACCTCAAAGTACTGTCCCTCCATGAAGGGGTTGAAGTCAATATCTGCCTCTTCATCACCCCAACAGCCTCCAATTAAGCTGTTTCTGATCACAATACCCTCTCTTATACGAGGGCTAAGGTGGAAGGCAATGTCTCGTGAGCCACCAATTAGAAAGTTGATGCAAAACCTACAGCAATTTTTGAAAACACCATTAATAAGAACTTTGTTTTTATTTTTATAAATTGCATATAGTAACACATATAAAGGTATTTTCAAGTCTTTTTATGTAAACTTTAAAATCAATTTTTCCTAATTTTATTCAACAAATGCAAGAAATTGTGAAACACACACACACACACACACACACACACACACACACACACACACACACACACACACACACACATACACACACAAATACCTATTAGCTCCATAAGGCACCATGCCTCTGATTATAATTGTCCTCTTGAATGTCATACCACCAGGGATCATGTCTGAATAAGGAATGGCCTGAACACACAAATACAAAATATTTAGTTGGAGGTTGTTTCTACGAAACTAGCAGTCTATCTAATAACTTCGACATTTTTGTCAGACCTTTGGGTAAGACCACTCTGGACTGATATATTTAGTGCTACGGAAAAAGATGTTTATTAAACTTACACATGGCTGCCAGCTTAAAGTGAGGTTCTGATTGGTTCATTGCTGAACAGGCTGAATGTAAACAGACAGAATTTTCTGAGGAGATTCAGTATTAATGTTTGAGGAGTTAAAGTACTCGACTGAAAGATGGTCAGGATGTTTTTGACCATCACGGTGTATATATTAGTTTGAGTTTGATGGATTAGTTGGCCTACCAGCAGGATCAGCCTAACCAAGCTAAACAACAAGTATGATCAGTATGATCATGAAATTCAGCCAGAGTTGCTACTACCTTGCTCTTTAATCTGGAGAAAGGGAAGCAAGGGGAATGATTGGTCAATGAAATATGCCTGAGAAATGGTGTCAGAGAGTGAGATTAAAACCAGTTGTGTGAGTCTCACAGCTGATTTGTGAGGGTTGGCGGTCCTGCTATTACAAACTCCTTCAGGGACAAGACTGAAATATATTCACTGAAGTAAATTTATGACAAACATCCTACTTACAGGGTTGAATATAGGCTGCAGTCCCATTACCTGAGGACAAAACATAATTAACAAATTAATAACAGTGTGAAAATAGTCTTGTCCCATTGTCTTGGCTCAAAATACATTTTATTACAATAATGCAACACAGCACTTTTTGTCCACACTGTGGACTGATGTTGACTGGTTGTAAAATACATATTTGTTCTATTAATAGACAAATGTAGTTTTTAAAACCATGCATCAATTATCAATGTATGGGATGGGTATTGTCAACAAATTTGCAAAGTTTATAAAATGCTACATTTTATTTATGCATTTCAACTTACTGGCAGATTTCCACCTGGAAAGCCCATGCCTCCTCCCTAAAAAACAGTTATCATATAATTTATGAACAGTTACCATATAAATATCGGGACATGCAAATAAAACAGATCTGCAGATTTGGCATAAAATTGCCATTTTTTTCAGATGTGAAATTCACAATACACACCTTGTTTATCTGCACATGCACCCACACAACCCACCCAGAGAATCCCAAAGTTAGGAACAGTTCTCACTCACCCCCATTCCAGGTCCTGGATAACCTCCCTAAAGATATTCACAGAAAAATGTAAACAAAATAGTTAGAAATGTAAAAAATTCATTCAATTGCACGCCACAATGTCATCACCGAGATGCTCGCACAAGCAGTGGGCAGAAAGTACTCGTTACAATGGAGAGCAGCAATGACACAGAGTTGTTTTGCTCTAAAACTGCAGTAAATCACAGATTATGATGAATCAAGAATTCTTTTATTAACTAATTTATTAAGGTCATCAGCTACTGAAACTGCAAAGGCGACCTTGGTAAGTCATTTTGTCACTGGCCCAAACTAGCTAACAGGCTGTTTTGTAATACTTGTGTGTCTCAGGTCATGCTCAGTATGTTTAAAGTACATTTTTCTGACAACCTTCTGGGCCGCTGGGTTGTTTTTTCCCTAGTGTGCTATAGGAGAAGTTGGGTCCAAGATCTGCCTTCCATTTGGCTAATGAAGCAGACCGGTGCATAAACACCAAACCGGTGTTTGGGTCTGTTTGAAAGGCTGAAGTTGATTTCTGGAGCAGTTGTTTCATTTTGTCTTTTTCATTACAGATTTATTTACAGTTTGGGGCTGACAGAGGACTTAATGGATGTTTCACTTTGGATGTGCTGTCTTTATGGTTTGCTTTTTAAATAGCTTAATGTGAAAAATAAAGATCAGTTTCAATACCTATAATCCAGTCCATCAATTGTGAACTGGCTGGAGAGCAGTTTGAAACAGTTATATACAACAAGTACCCAGACTCAGCAGCTGGACTTGCTTGGCGTTTGCTCTGGTTGGTAGTGATGCCATTTTTCACTTTAACTTAATATTAGCAGAGATGTTTTTTTTCTCTGACATCCCCTTATTGATACTTTTGTGATTGAGTGAATGGCAAACTTACTGGGGCTTTCATAACGAGACAATACTGGTAGTCAGAGACTGCTAGCTAGCATTTCATGTCATTTTATATTAATATGCAATGAAATATAAATCACTCCAAATCTGAGATTGTATTTTAATTTTGAGTCAGTTTATAATCAGTACAAAACCTACAATGGACTCTGCATATATAACCATACTTTTGGCCCCTGGTCACATGCAAACCCACATATATACAGTATATACACATATATAAGCACAATCCACTTCTCTTACCCCAATGCTACCCATTCCACCTCCTGGATATCCTCCCTGCAAACATAAATTTATAAAATATTCTAAGGAAAGAAATAGCACATCAACATAAAAACAAAACTACATATAAAAAATAAATACACACCCCCATTCCACCACCGGGATAATACCCCTGTCAAAAATAAGCAGTTACTGGATATAAAAGGGTACAGCACTGTATAATATATGGTCAGATTTTGGGGCAATTTGATGGAAATACGTACTCCTCCCATTCCACCTCCAGGATATCCACCCTGCAGAGAATCAGTCAGTTAGTACTTGTGTATACTACAGATGTGTTGTACTTAACATTAAGATAACACAAGCAAATACAGGATGTCTTGTTTGGTCACTCACCCCCATGCTGCCTCCCATTCCACCTGGGAATCCTCCCTGTTGGAGTGTGAAACAAAGTCCATTCTTATAGATTCCTAAGACTAGATTGCTGGACATTGGTTTGGTCTAATATAAGAGTGAGGAATCTCTAGATTCTAGCTAAAGATATTTTCTGAGAGAAAGTACTTTTGTAAGTCGCTCTGCATAAAGGCTTCTGCAAAATGCCGTAAATGTAAACGTATGCTGACCTCTGGTTCCTTCAATGGCAATAATACAAGCTTCCGGTTTATATCTAGATGTCTACAAGGTTTACCACCTAAAAAGGTATGTGAAGCACAAATATGCTTTAATAACTGTCCACAGAAATCAGTGGAGGGGAAGTGGATTCGTTTGCAGAAGTGGATTCGTTTGCAGCCAAGCTGAGAATCAACACGTCTAAATATGAGACCATAGTACTCATAGTACTGGAAAAGGGTGAAATACCCTCTTTGGGTTGGGAATGAGTTGTGGTGAAGAGTAGAAATGAGTGAAATGAGTCCCCAGCAGGGTGGCTGTACTATTGAGCGGAGTTTAGTCATTCAGGAAGGGCTCAGAGTATGGAGAGAAACCAGCTGAGGTGGTTCAGGTTCAGATGCCTCCTGGAGTTGTTCTGGACATGTCTGACCAGGAGGAAGCGCCGGGGAAGACCCAGGACACGCTGGAGAGATTGTATCTTTGAGGTGGCCTGGGAACAACTTGGAATCCTCCTGGAAGAGCTGGAAAAGGAAGAGTCATCCTGGGATGGATGGATGGTTGGATGGATGGATAGATATGTTTTGCCATGCTGCAATTTGAGATGATACTGTATTGAGCACCTATCATTTTCCAAAGGACCCTGAACTTTGCTGCAAGTGGTTAAACAAAAGAAGGTGGGAGAGTTTCATGGTTAAAAATGACACAGTGGTATGCAGCGGGCATTTTTCTTTTACAGCAGAATGTAACAAGGAAAGAGAATTCTTGAGATGAAGTTCAGGGTCTCTTAGAAATGTTGTAGATATGCTCAGTGGAACATAACCTCTTCCCCTTTGCTGATATCTGTGTATAGTTTTTATAATTTTATTAATTCTTCATGTTTCTTTGCAGGTGATAAGTCTTGCAAGCATCTGGTTACAAACTGTAAACCAGTATGACCACCATGCAGGAACCAGATATTCATGCAAATTCTTACAGACAAATTGACAAAAATCCAGCAAAAACCAAAACAGACAAAACAAGCTCTACTTGTTATATTTACTCCCCCAAAATGTACATATGCCCAGTTCACTACCAAAAGCCTTTCGACACCTAGACGTGGTCCAACACATTGGCCACTTTGGGAGAATATGGTATCCATGGTACACTTATGTTGTTCCTTTCACAAACCTTCTATAATAATAAGTGTGGTAAATAAGCTTTTGTGGTAAATCTCAGCTTTTCACCCAAATCAAAATGACCATTTATAAATGAAATAACAGCTTAACGTTCTCCACAAATACATTAAACAATCTGAGACACCTTTAATGTCTACGAGCCAAGAGCAACGCCAGTGTACTTACCCCCATGCCTCCCATGCCTCCCATTCCTCCCTGCATACCCTGAAACAAGAGGAGGCTTTTAACAGTTTAAGGACTGTTGAACATTTCAGTTACAGTGACTGGGACAACAAGACCAGGATGGTTTTCCCTTCAATGCTTCAGACCAGGATTATCTCTCACCCCAATAATGTTGATGGTATCAATGGCCACATCTCCTCCGATCTGCAGGAAACACACCCTTTCCGGAGGCATTCTGTGCTGGAACAGGTAGAAATCTTTCCCATTTATGTTTACCTGCAGAGCCAGAAAATGATGCACACTTTATTAATTCATGCATTTCAGTGCTCCATCAGACTCAGAGGTGAATGTGAATAATGACCAGTTTACATCTTACAGCTCATTACCGTATTACCTCTCAATCTTAATACATGATTCTTAACTTCAAAAGGTAAAAATAAAAATGTTCTTATCACACACACACACACACACACACACACACACACACACACACACACACACACACACACACACACACACACACCTGATAACCCTCAGAGTTGACAATGATGATCAGCTCAAAATGTTCTCCCTTGCAGAAGGGCATGTGTTTGACTTTCTCTTCCATTTCCCATGAACCATTTTGGAAAGTATTGAAGATCACTTTGTCCCAGAAGTCAAAACGAGGATTTAAGTGGAACGCGATGTCACATCCATCAAATTCAGCACACTGCAGATTCACATGAAACCTTCAGATGGGAGCACAGAGGAAGAACATGAATTACTACTGGTGAACACTTACATTTCTACTTCTATAGACACATCTGATTGTGAACAACAACAAAAAAAATTTAGTTTATGGTCAAACTGCAACTGGTGATAGGGCCAGGGGTGTCAGAGGGTGAGGGCAGTGGACCTGCGTATCTGGGATCTTGGGTGGTTGGGGGGCCCTGCAATGAAAGAGGGAGGGCCTAACAAATGAGTCTGGTTGGAATTCAAGATTTGGTGCTACACCCTGGGTATGGCACGCTACTACATAACTTTGTAACAGGCCTTACAATGACCAGACTGAATGAAAGCAAGATAAATTCAGCTAGGTTACAGTTATGGGCTACTGATAACTGTGACTTATGAGGCTTGAATGATTGTATGCTTAATGCTTTCTTTCTGAACATGTTTTATTAGTATCAATGTCCTGCCCTTGATGAGATATGAAAAACAAACTGGAACACCTTAAGGTACACAGAGTGAGTAGACCCACTTTTGTTTGAAAAGCATTTATGGTCAACTTTAATGGGAACCCTGGTTGCCAACACATGCAAGTATGTGTGTACTAACATATAGTTTTGGTAATATGAGGCATAAAAAAAAAAATTTTCTTTTGTCAGGCTCCCTTCTCTCCGCACATGGCTCTGTGTGACTTCTGGCTTTTTCTCTAAGCTAAAAATGCCCCAGATATCAGTCCTGAGAAGACACCATGCAGAAGGTGATGGGCCAGCTGAGGGCCATCTAAAAAGAGGAATTCCAGCGCTGCTTCTGACATTGGCAGAACCGTTGAGAAGTGTGTGACAGCCCAAGAGGACTACTTTTGTAAGTTCGTCTAACTCAAATCAAAAGTTGTAGCTTGACATTGACATTAAGCAAATGTCAAGTCCAGTCCCTATGGTGCAAGTGTTATGTAGTTTCTCATTTTGCCTTTAAAGATGTGCTAACAAATGGCCTCTATGCACATGTATGTCTTTCAAAAACACCTACAGAGCACAAAAGTCGTGGCCTTATTCTGTAGACAGCGAAGTGCCCATATTAGGAATTTTGGATCTAAGCTGGAATTCTCTGCAATAGATATGAATGGTGTGTTACAAAAATTGCTGCTTTCACCTCCTGTAGTAAAAAGAAAAATATTCCAAGCCCAGTATAACAAAGACTGGCAACCTCAACAAAAAAACTAATAAATTGTCAAATTAGGTAAGTTAAAAATCACCCTAGAAAATCAAAATGGATGTATCTTAGTATAGTTCAATAATAAGATGTCAGTACAAGGAAGTGACAAACCATGAACCTCAAACACTGTTGTCTCTTCCATAAAAAAAAAATCGAGAATGACCAAAACAGCTGGAAAACTGGTCAATTCCAAACCCTTTTTGAGTAAATTGGTAATTGCTTGGAATTTCCTCAAATCAATTGGCTAAGGGAGGGAGAGAGGAAATCTCATTTCAAATCATTTCAATATTTAACACAAAGAAAGTCGTCGTAGTAGATTTATCTTTAAAAACCGAACAGGCTTTTACAAAAGCAGCTAAAAAAGAAACCACAATGGTGGTTCAACCACCATTGTGCATCATCATATTTGATATATAATTATATAAAAATGTTTACAGTTATATCAAAATGAAGTCATTATTAAACTTGCGAAATAAAAACTGACACCACCCATTTGAAATCAACCGTCCCTCTTTTCCTTTTAACTTTATAAGCTCAGACCAGCAGTTTTTAGTCATTAGATCAACCATTAAGTTTATCTTCAAATTTCATATATTAATTTATATACTTAGTATTTTAAGGCATAGCAGTCTTACAGTCGTACATTTACTTTCCTTTTATTATAGAATTTATGTCAAATTAAAAAAACAAACAAACAAACAATCAAAACTCATTGCTGGGCAAATACATGTAACCCTTGCATTCAGTTTTATTATACTGTATCACTTCGAGCGTCTTCTATGACTGTTTAATGAACTAGAGTGCTACTGCTTTAAAGGATTTATAATCAGTCCACTTCATACTTTCACAACAATATCAAATCCCTTTAAAAGGAGCACAAAGTAAACATAATGGTGAGATACATCTGCCTCACTTTCAGACGTCCAGATCACTCACCTGCTAATGTGATGGTGGATCTTTCCTTGAATATAGATTGACATTCCTGCTCTAAGACCCCCACCGACAGGACCAAGATATGGAATTTCCTATAGAGTAGACAACCACTGAGCCAAACATATCTAAGACCCTGACTCAACACACACACACACACACACACACACACACACACACACACACACACACACACACACCTTGCATATGCTCTAATAAATAACTAATGAAATAACAGAATAAAAAGCTGAAACTGGTTAACTGTGATATAGACATGTACTCACTGGATTGTAGATAGGCTGATAGCCTGGTGGGGCAACGAAGGCCATGCTGGCTGGCTGGAGTCTATCTCTGCAGAACAGGGATAGCTGGATAGGCTGGAGAAGGGCAGTAAGGTGAACAGGAGCAGAACAGGAGCAGAGTCAGTAAACTGCTCTTATAGCCAGTCCTAATGGGAGGGGTCCTGCCAGACCTACGCTGAAAAACTCAGTGTTTGCACTGCCACTGTTATCAGCAATTGCCGTGCTCACACCAGGAGTGGTCCAGGCCAACAAAGGACAGCAACTAGGTTATCAGGTGTATGTGTATTTATATGTGTGTGTATTGCAGGGCGTGCTTATAAAATTAAGTTAACGCTTTATGAGTCATGTACAGTATATAGAAAACAATGTTATTTTGTACACACAACATGGTAGCAAAGAGAAGTCAGAGTGGTTTTAGGGTTAATATCCAGTTTCCACTCACTTTGTGCACAGGGACAGCATGAATGAGGACATTTGATCTGTTGATCAATGATTTAATCAATACATTTACAATACAATACATTTGATGTTGCACAAGTGGAAGTATGTAGTCTAAGGAGTCCAAGGCTTTTTATTGGTGTAGTGTGGTGTGCTTGTCCTTCAGGGAATTGAACCCCAGTCTGCCACAAGGAAGATAGTGTTGTTAACAAACTGCATTTACTACAATTGATGTAGGACAACTGACCAGATATTAATTGGTGGTGGATTATCCTCAATCCTCAATAAAGCAGTGATGCGGGCAGTTACATGCCATATTCTAGGCTTTATAACTCAGGATCAGAGTAACGTACACACACACGATGCACATATAACAAAATACAATAATTATCCAACCATACCAATGAGGATATCCATGGTTTGTTTTATACTTGTTTTCTGTCAGTTTGTGAAGTATTATACAGTATTTTGTAGAACTGTTTTATTATAAATATACTTGCCAATTTAATCAGTACAAATAACTCATCAAAACTATTGCATTTTCAGCTCAGAAACTCTATGGGTGATCAGTTCCTAACAGGGCTTCTGAAATGTGAACTGTTTTTCATAAGCAGTAATGTGCAACAATAGCCATAAAGTTTGATCAAATGTTGGTCAAAGTCATGCAAACATTTCAATTTAGTTAATTATTACATCTCAAAGGAAGACAAATCTGAGTAGTTTAAGATCTCCTACAAAAATATCTGTGTGACTGTCTCCTATAAGTAGCATGTAATGTTTTAGGCGAGTAAATGTATGTCAAACTACTGAAATATCGCACAAAACTGGCCTAGGTTGATTGAACACAAGGTGAATTATGTGATTAGTTGAATCAGGTGAGTTGAAAAGCTCTAAAATGTGCAGGGCAGGGGTGCCTCCAGGAATGGGTGGCTCTGCAGCCCACATGTATTCATTCATCAACTTCTGTTTATATCCTTCCTTTCTTGATGCTGGTCATTACTCTTCCTTGTTTATTTCCAGTGAACCATTTTTTTTTTCTCTCTGAATGTGTCCAAAATAAGAGCTTTTATCTGGTCTTCTGGGAAAAGGTTATGATCAAAACGTTGAATTCATAGTATGTGCAGCTATTAAGGTGAATTATAATGGCCCAAATGAAACAGCATTAAAACTGAAGAGGGTCTTATTCCTGAACGTTAAATTGTTTAAGTTCATATTGAGACACCTGTTATTATTTTTCCTCCTGATCTCATTTTTCCCTATAAGAAACTATAAACATACTTAAGATCTCCTGTTTTTAAACTAAGGAAAGGCTAATTGATGGAGTGCAGTTTGTTTATGCATATCATAGCTGTCCCGTTAAATACATGTATGTCCAAAAAAGCAACTTCACAGAAGGCTAAAATGCTCTTAAATTTGAATGGAGGTGAATGTAAAATAAGGGCTGATTTTACTAAGGTTAGAGCATTTCTATTGGTCTATTCACCCAGAATTGTTGTGCAGAGTAGATACAGTGTTCATACAATCGAGAAAACTAAAAATGGACAAAAATGCATTACATTATTTTAATTGGACAGCAGACATAAAGTGCATCCAGAAAGTTTTCACAGAGCTTCTTTTTACACATTTACAGCCTTATTCCAAAATGGATTCAAGTCTTATTTCCATCAAAATTCTACACATAATACCCTACAATGACAAAATGAGAAACGTTTATTTGAATTTTTGGCAAATTTATTAACATATAACAACGTATAAATATTCAAAGCCTTTGCCATGACACTCAAATTTTAGTTCAGGTGCATCTTGTTTCCACTGATCATCCTTCAGATGTTTCTACAGCTTGATTGGACACCTGTGGTAAATTCAGTTGACTGGACATGATTTGGAAAGACACACACCTCTTTATATAAGGTCACATTGTAGACAGTGCATGTCAGAGCACCAACCAAGCCATGAAGTCTAAGGAACTGTCTACAGGAAAAAAATCTGATCATTCTGAGAGAGCACCAATGTTGCTCTGTGGAGAGAGGAGATTCGTAGAGAATAACAACCTTTCCTGCAGCAGTCCACCAATCATGTATGTATGGTAGAGTGACCAGACTGAAGCCACTCCTTAGTGTACATGACATCCAGTCTAGAGTTTACTCAAAGGCACCAAAACACTCTCAGACCAAACAAAACGAATGAACTTTTTGGAATGAATGAGCCACTGCTCATCACCTAGCCAATACCATTCCTACAGTGAAGCATGGTGATGGCAGGATCATGCTGTGGGGATGTTTGTCTGCAGCAGGAACTGGGAGACAAGTCAGGGTTGAGGAAAAGACGACTGCAGTGATGTACAGAGGCATCCTTGATCATAACCTGCTCCAGAGACACTCTGGACCTCAGACTGGGATGAAGGTTTATCTTCCAACAGGACATCAACCCTAAGCACACAGCCAAGATAACAAAGGAGAGGCTTCAGGACAACTCTGTGAATGTCCTTGAGTGGCCCAGCCAGAGCCCAGGAGGTATCTAAAAATGGCTGTGGAACTTCCCCAAAACAGGTGAGAATACTTTCCAGATGCATTGTATGTCTGGAGTCCGCTGAGTGATAACATTCTGTAATTCAAAGATATGAATATCATAAATGAATGTCATTTCAACCGATAAGCATCTCTAAAGCGTTTCACAGCCAGTACAGATTAATTTTGAGCATGACTCACTGCACTTCCCGTATCTGCAGAGTAATTCTGTCCCTAAGCATACACTTCGACCTGCATAGTTTGGCTCCAGTCATACTGGGTTTTTGCATTTCACGTCACCTTACGAAATGGGTGTGGCTGTGAGCAAGCCCAGAAATCAGCATTGTACACAGTCCTCCCTTTTAGCTAGAAATCACATATGCACAATTTGCCTGTTGTGTCAAATCTCATTAAAAATGAGATTTTGCATATTGAAATCTGCAGATAATAACCCGGTATGACCAGGCCTTTAGTAATTGTGCAGCAGCTCAATTTGTTTACTGTTTATTTCCATTTGTAGTTTATAACTCCTCCTATCACATGGTTAGGTGACCTTCCTATTCTTAGTCTTCGATGGGATTCAAACTTATGATCTCTTGTCTTATGAATGAAAACTGTACTCAGAACTGTGTTTTCATATGTTCAATGTCACAGATTACAGAGTGACACAGCAGTTCAACAGTTTTCAAATGAAGAGATCACAAGTTCAAATCTCAGCAAGCTCTCAGCGTTCCATTCTTTAAAGCCTCTCAGTCTGGGGATGGAATGTAATCAGTGCCTTTTTACCTTTATACAGTAATCGCAGAAATACACAGAAAACAGACGGAGGGGGTGGAAGACAGTCTATACTACATCTGATTAAATATATATAAACCAGTTTCAGCTGCAGCTCATTTACTAATGATTTTGAAACTCAACTTAAATGTATTGTTGACCAAACTGAGATGCAGAACTGGCTTCCAAAAACAGATATCAGGTGAACTGGCTACTCTAAATTGCCCTGGTGTGTGTGAATGAGTGTGTATGTGAGTGAATGTTTGCCCTCTGGTCATTTCCATTTCTGCTGTGCATGACTGGCTGCCATTCTCGCCATAATCGCCAGTGTGATTATGATTGTAAAGTGTCCTTCAGTATCTCGAAAGGCACCATATAACTGTAGCTTCATTTATTCATTCATACGTTCAGACTTGTGACTCAATAACTCAATAATCAGTTTCTTTATCAATTTATGCTGTCCTGACTTTATATTTTGACAATGTTTCAATTATCATACATTACGTCCTGCTCTCTGAATTTGTCTCAACACTGATAAAAAACAACCAGAGGAAAAAGAAGGTATGTAACAAAGGATGAAGCATGAAACCAAACTGTTCTTAAAATATTGAAATCAGTTTAATATTTCTTGAAACAGGATTCTGGCACATAGTCATATTTAAAGAAAAGCTTCCTCGCTCCTGCTGCTTTCAGGGCAGTTCATACAGGCACACGGTTCTGGTACATAATCTCACTTTTGCACCACAAGATGTAGAGCCTGAATGTGCTTGAGCTTGGTGTCACATCTCTGTAGGTTATTGGTGACGTCTTCTAAAACACACATCAGAGAGATCTAACAATGCTTCAGTTTCTCTATTTGGGTAAAAAGTATGAAGTGTGGCACAGGGCTGAAAGTAACAGATGTCTGCAGGCAAAAGAAACGCTTAAGCTATCTGGTTCATGTAGCAGCAACCTGAATGTAGCTCTCATTCGTTTTCTTCTATTACTATTTTTTCTTTTCTCAAAAAAAGTACACAATTCACTTATTGGCATATCCACTTAGAACATCTGAATAATTCAAAGCAAAAATAGATCTCTATGTATTTATGTTGACAAAATATTTTTCTTTTCATTCAGACCTCAATCTGTATGTAGAGTACTTATCAACACAGTCTTACACTCTTAAAAATAAAGCTGCTTCAAGTGGTTCTATGAGCAATGCTGTAGAACAATGACTCCTTACACATAAGGAATCATGTTTGTAACAGGTGTGAGTGTTAAAAACCTTTTAAAGTGTAAATATATACATATTTTCACACTCATACATGTAGCATGTGGGTATAACAAGTGAATTGTCCAACAAAAACAAAAAACAAAACAAAACAAACAAAAAAACAACGTGCTTATTAACTTTTGCTGTTTCAAACCTAGTGAGTGGGCCCCCTAGTGGTTAAAATTGCAATGCAGGTGCTTTGAGCTGTGCAGGCTGGATTTCATGAGCAGTTGTGTTCGAACATGTTACAAAACAAGTGCTGTCAACATTAATGCATTAACTCATTTTACTAAATTTGGTTACATTTTTTTAACACCAGGATCTGTTAGTGGTTTCACTGGGCATAAACACGGCGCATCACAGTTAGGGGCCAAGATGGTGTTACACCTGAATTTAGAAGGAAGATTCACTTTTATTTATGCTGAATGGATTAAGTCTCAAAACTAACTCCTACACTCCTCCTGTAACCATCTCTTGAGTTTGTACAGCAGGACCAGATGTTTGCAGATCATTGTCCTGGGCCTTGGTGTTTGCATTTGTGTTCCTGCATTGAGTACGCTTCTGGCCAAACATCTGAGTGGGTATGAGACCAGCTGATACTGGGGGTGGATGTACTGGTTAAAATTCAATTCACAAGATGTAAAGGTTATCAGTTTAAAGGGTCTTCAGGCTCACATCTTCATTACAAACGCTGTTCTTTACGGAACAAATACTGGTTCTTCTATGGAATCAATCAAAGAACCACTTGAAGAGCTTTCATCAGGAGCATACACAGGATGGCCAAAAATGCTGTCTTTCCATATTTTCATTCATCCATGTGTTAAAATGCATCAAAATAAATAAACAACTGTATTCAGTGACAGGATATGTTGTCCTTTTTCATTGGGACATTGTCGGGCTAACTGTGTTTCTGTACTAGTTAAAGAAACCCGGAAGAGTTTCCCTGTTCTGTGATTTCTCTGTGCTTCACAGAGAAGGAGCAGAAACACTGTGTGGGTATATACTGGGGAAACAGTGTCTCATCCTAAGACTTTGGAGTGCAGAATAGTCTGTTAAACAAGTAAAAAGCACTGGTTTGAAGCTCATGTCTCGCCACCAGCAATTAAAAAAGAGAGTTAGTAGTTTATATGAAATTGTCTCAAGAAAGAAACAGAGTGAGAAAGGCATTCAGAGTTTCTTTCTTTCCTCCTGTCCCAAGAAGTGTGTGTTTACTTTACAAATTGTCATAGACGCACAGGGCAACGGCCTGGCTTCAAATGACTTGGAGGGCACAGAGCAGGAGTTCAGCAGTGATATGGCTCTGGTTGTGTGGCTCTGGCACAATTAACTCCTATATACACATAAATAAATACAGACAAAAACTTACATACATCACACCAAGGTCTCGAATCCTCATTCACTTACTGGGTCTAATAAAAAATATCAATACTGACTCTCAATAAAGCAGTATCATCATACTTCTCATTATTGTAGCTGATTCAGTATTAGGCACTGTGATGTTTTATAAGATCCATACCAACACGTAGACAGGACTGAGAGAAGGAGGGCTTGAGGGGTCATTTCATCCTTCCAGCATTCACCACAATAAAATAAAGGCTGCGTACACAATCAAATCATCCTTATTATTCTCTCTCATTCCACTTCATTCTCTCCATCTCTCTCTCACATACACAAACACACATTGCATGTTCACCTCTCTCTATCTCTCTCTCTCTCTCTCTCTCTCTCTCTCACTCTCAATCATTCACACAGGTAAATAAAAGGCTCAGGATGTGAGTGTGTGCTCTAGTATGTGTGCATTCTTTACTTGAATGGAAAAAGCGAGGCCTAGGTTTTTTTTTAGACGCTCTTTGTTTACATTACATTCTTCTGTCACACCCTCACGCCCTCAGGTACACACACACACACTAGAACATACTCTATGGCACTGGAAGCTAGCCGAGCTGATCCTCATACTGCTTTCTGAAACAGTCACCGGCTGGGAAGAAGTCCCAGCATCGCTCCTGGTACATCTTCCACACATACGATTCCTATAGAGAGAGAGAGAAGAAGGATGGGAGGATAAGCTACAGCTAATACAGCAAAAATAGGAAGAAGACAGCGGTGTGGGTGTAGAGATAGCAGAAAAGCACCAACCTGTCCAGTGTGCTCGGTTTCATCTTTATTGATTAAATACATCAGGAAGAACCTGTCAGGATAGGGCAGGAAGGAAATCAGATTTGTCAGAAGAAAACAAAGAAATCAAAAAGGATAATGCTCACTAACGCCACTCTGACAATGGGATCTAATCCACTCACATGTAGTTGGCTAAATTGTGCTCTTCCAGTGTATGGGTTTCAAAACCATGCGGAGTCGTGTCAAAATAGTCACTTCCGATTCCACAGATGAAGCACTTAGTCTGGGGAGACACAGAGAAAGCAGGTAAATACGTGTTAAGATCTGACTGCATCAGCAAATGTACAGCAAGTATCATTCTGTGAGCAGACTTTTTTCAAACTGTGCTGGATTTGCAGTAGATATTAATGTGGTTGTATTCAAAGAAGACGTACCTCCATATCCTCTCTGACCTGCTCCTGCTGATCTCTCAGCTCACCAAAGGCATCAATGATCAGACCTGTGCGCCAATATATAATATTAATACTAGAATCCATACTGTATAGTGGGAAATATGAAAGTATTATTTGTGATAAATCTTTTCAGATCTTGTCCGGACTTAAAGCAGCTTCATAAAAGAGCCCATTAATTGTTTTATAAACCTAATGGTGGTCTAGAAAAAAAAGTCTATTTCTCTTGATGTATCTGAAGAACTAGACTTTGGTACATGGAAGTTACAAACTGTGAACCTCTAACAATCTGAAAAGAAAATCCAGCATAACCAAAACAGAGCGGTAAAATCGACCAATTACAAAAGTCTGTGACATAAAATTGACTCGTTATATTTACACCTGTCCCCACAGAATTCACACACACCCCACTAGAGAGAGCCTTTCCAGCACCTTCAGGAGAATATGCAGGTGTGGCTAAAGTGCTGGAGAAAATAAATAGGCTAAAAGCTAATGTTAGGCCACATGAAAAAGGAATTGCTGACTGGTGAAGAGAGAAGGTGGAGCTGGTGTTATGTGGGTGCAATCTCTAGCCACCCACTATGCATAGAGGACAGCAACACTATCCCAGTACAACTCTAGCTAGGCTAGACAAGGTTAGGCTTTGTGGCTACTGTGATCACACATATTTACACACGCGCACACACACACACACACACACACACACACACACACACACACACACACACACACACACACACACACACACAAAAAGCACAAACTACCCTCCTAAATCCATAAGAAACAAATCAAAGAGGGACAGATCCGTCAGCACACATATTCAAAATTTCATTAGAAAATGTTCAAAAATAATAAAGTTGATCGAAAAATCTAATAAAATCAAAAAGAAGGGTAAAAAAAATCCCCAGTAGCTAGACACGTTAATAATGTGGAACATGATGCCAATTCATTACTCTTTATGGGCTTTGAAACAGTTAAATCTCTAGTTAAATGAAGGATACTATCCTTTTATTAGTTTTAATTAGTTAAATAAAGTTAGTTAATGGATTGAAATAACTATAACCTATAGAAATCTGTTCGTTGTAAAGAATATAACAGCTCTCTATTATATGTAAAGACAGATGGAATTTTACTCACCCTGAATGATGGCCAGCAGGATGACAATAACAAAGAAGAAGAAAGTGATGTCAAAGACCACACGATAGAGCTCGTACTCATCTCCCGCTGGATCCTCAATCTCGTCACCTATGCCACCACCAGCTCTAACACCCACGTACATGTGGAACAGGTAGCACTGAGAAAGAGATGGAGAAAGAGGGAGTAAGCATCCAGTATAACTACATGTTATCTGGCTTTGTGTAAATAGCACGGTAACAGTGAACAGACTCTTACAGTCATCATGTCATCACACTTCATATCTGGCTCATCCTCATCCTCACTCATATTGTAGAACTTGCGGAAGAAGTTGAAGGCCACCACGGTATAGAGGTACACCACTACAGCCAGCAAGCCCACTGTCATCACCAGCTACACCAGTAACAATCACAGAAACAAGATACAAAGAGCTGTAAATACTACATCATATCGAGTTGTTCTTGCTAAAAGAGATCAACAGTAAATGTATCCATTGGTTCTATTGCTCCACCGACTGCACCTGTTTGCCATTGTGAGTGACGGAGGATAGGATGGTACGCAGGGTTTTCACGCCCATGGCAATGTCCAACAGGTGGCAAGCAAAGAAGAAGTTGTTGTAGTGACCCAGCAGGGACATGACCATGTACCACACCAGGTAGAGGAAAGTCTGTGGGAGATTTAAAGGAATGAGTAAACAGACACATAATCTGCTGGGAACAAAGTAACCTCAGCATAGTCAGTACTCACATTGTCTGTGAACACAACTCCGTTCTTCCAAATCTGGTACTTGATGTCAATGGAGGTCAGCCTAAAGACAGGAAAATGGAACATTATTACCCAATTAATGTTGCTAATATCTGAAATTGGATGCATACTTTGGTCTAAACTAAACTGTTTACTTGATTAGTTTCATTCATTTCACTTAATTGAATTATATTAAGACTTTTGCAACAAGACTTCTGACAGAATTGGCAAGAGTCTAACTACTTTATACCTTATACATTATTGTGGGTTAATTCAGTCCGTCACACTCGCTTGTCATATCCCTACATCCCTCGTAAATATGGCCTCTGTGTAAGTGTGTGAGTATAGTTATTCTGTACCAGGTGAACATGGAAGTGTCAGGTTCAGGCTTCTTCTCGTGTGTCATTTTACTGACATCCAGAGAGGCTAAGTCCATCCCCAGCAGCTCAGCAATTCTCTCCCTACCATAGATATCTCCATACTTATCAAGGACCTGCAAATCAAACACACAACGATATCCATATAGTAACTCATTGCAATTAGTGCATGTAACTGCATTTAAACCTGTTTTTACCTTTCAAATGATTTAATACTCAGAAAAGGGAATGAAACTGGGGAATTGCTTTTATGTGGTGCCCAGGGACCAACTACTAGTAGTATGTGTTGCCCAGTAAGCATGTACTAGCAATGACACTGATACTAGTGGACACTGAAAACAAATATGGCACCCACCTTTCTCTTTACAAACTTGTCCCAGTAGTTGTTAGGAAAGGTTCTGTGTAAGAAAATGATATAAAAGCAAATATCTTATATACACATATATATACTCACATTTATTTAGTTATGCATCTCAGTCTTTTACTACAACAAATATAAAAAATCATATCTTACGGTGTATTAAGCACCAGTCTATCCCACTGGCCTTTAATGTCATCATCCTCTGGCTGTTCAGTCACATAGAGACCATCGAATTCCAGCTTACGTGCCAGCTCCTTCTCTCTCTTAAAGATGACCAAAGGAACCTGCCCCCAGCAGAGAATGAACATGTGCCCAGTTAATTTATTCATTACATGTAATGACATCTGCAAGAAGAATTTCTTCTGAGAGTTGGATCTGAGAGACATGTTCATATAATTAGTAATCTACTGCACATCTTAGAGCATAATAACCAGGCAGACCTTTAGACAGTTGTAGCCAATTATGCAGAGGAAGGAGATGACAGTGTGTAAAATCCCGAAGAAAGCAAGTGCAGGTTCCATATATCCGGTGCTCTCCTCCAGGAAGTAATAAACAGGCCCTTCTTCATCATCCTCATCTCCATTCTCCTCCATTCCAGAACCTTCTGCCTCACCAGATCCCTCAAACAGTCCAGAGCCCTCAAACAGTCCAGAGCCCTCAAATGCTCCAGAGCCTTCTAACTCCTCCTCGCCTGGAGGGCTACTGGACACCTAAAACAAAAAAAAACGTAAAAAAAAGAAATGTCAGTTTTTGGAAATAGCAGGGGATTATTCCAAAATTGGCAATACATTTTTGGGGAATAAATTCAGTCATTATTGACCTTGTAAAAGAGCAGGATGAAGTTCAGAGCAAAGGCGATGAACAGAGCCAGGAAACGCAGGTTGTAGAAGTTGCGAGACAGGTAGTTCTACAGAGGAGTTAGGAAAGAACAGTCTTTTTAGATGAGCGTAATTAAGTTACTCTTCATCCGTTAACAAACAAATGAAACATAAATACAAGTGATTTTATACAGAACCAAAAAGACTCTTACCATGAATTTGATCCTCTGAACTTCCAGCTCATTCCAGAGCTCAAAGCCCCCCCCAGTCTCTTCTTTCCCTTTCTTAGCTTTGGCCTTTACTTTTTTCTCTTCAGCTTCTTCCACCTTCTCTTCCTCTGGAGGGACCTCAGCTTCTTTCTCAGATTTCTCTCCATTCTCAACACTGCAAGCAACACATTTGAAAAATATTTCACAGTCTATAACTAGTATTTTGCCAAATGAAATAAATGTACACTGACATGCCTAAAGTCATAGGAAAGGAACTAGTATTATATAAAACCCCCTGTAGCCCAGTGCAGCAACTCAACATTGCATTGATTCCACAACTGGATGGAAGATGTCCGGAGGGAAATTAAGGTATGCCATCTGGACAACCAGCCACAACTCCATGGTATTTGTAGGATCTCGGGTGTGAAAAGACCTCTCCATCACATCCCATAAATTCTTGATTGGGCTCCTGTGGATGTTAATGTGATTTCTGCAAGACCCGCTTGTCTGTTCGCAGGGACAATTTTAGCCAGCTCTGTGGGTGGTCACTGCAGTGAGCATTGTGGGTGGTAATACCTTCTATGGTGTATTCCCGATACATGTGACTCTGTGGATCGCACATATTAAATGCTCCCACAACTTCAGAAATGGTATGTCTCAACCATCTGGCATTACCGCTTTCATGCCGCACTCATACAGTGATTGTCACCATGATCACACTAGCCAGTGTTTAACCTCAGTAACAACATTACACCTCACAAGGAATAGAGGTGTGGGTGCTCCCAAGCCATCCCATTAAGTCCCTTTTGCATGTCAGTGTAATTTGCTATCACAACTGAAAGCACTTTGTCATAGTTATAGTGTCTTTATTTGTCTCCCAGGGGAGAAATTTAGCTTGGAGTGAGGGCATACTGCACTACAACAAACAACAGACAAACATACCAAACATCATGTGACCAAAAACCATATCAATCCATATCAATCCATATGAAATCCTCTAAATTGAGTATTTCCTTAAGTTGGGTGTGTTCCCAAAAGCAGTCAATCTGAATGAAGAGCGAACTAAAGAAAAGAGCCTCACAAACTGAAACTTAACTGAGTTCAAAGAACATGTTTGTTGACTCCTCCCCACAAACAACACGGTCAGTCGAACCTCAAACATTGATTCAACATACATAGTATTTTTTCCCGATTACAATCAAAAAGTACTCACTCTGCTTTTTCTGGCTCTGGGGCTGGTTCTTCCTCTACTACCTCTGCTTCTACTGCTTCTTCACCCTCACCCTCCGCTCCTTCAGCCAGCTGAGAGAAACCAGAAGACAGGAAAAAGTTCATAGTAGACAAAATATGAGGAAAAACAATACAGGGAAAATGAATAGAGATTAACTTTCAAATGTTATTGTTTTACTAGTGAACTTGAACAAAAACATCCATTTTTCATACTTTTGGAGGCAGATGCTTTACTTTTAAGGCTAATAATTTCATATGAAACTAAGAGGCAAGTTTTTTTGAATTATTGCCCACCAGTTTCCTCTTCAGTAGTGGGGTGCCTTCCGGTGTTGGGGGCTCTTCTGGCTCAGTCTCTCCCATATCTCCTAGACCTCCAGGGGTATCGAATCCTGGTCTGCCTCCTCCTTCTCCTTCCTGTCCATCCTCATCTTCTTCTTCTCCTCCACCAGCTTCCTCTCCCTCTCCTGAGCCTCCTGCTTCCTGGACCTTCCTGGCTCCTGGCTCAGGTGGCAGGTCACCGTGTACCTCATCCTGAGTTGGGTCAGGCATGTTAGTCAGGATTTCGGTTAAAGTCATCTTCTTAGCTCCCTCCACTAAGCCGCCTCCAAACAGAGTGTTCCAAATGAGCAAGAAAAAGCCTTTGCATACACTGTAAATGAAATGTAGGATGCCCACGAGAATGGTGAAAAAGAAACTGGCCAGGCCGACAATCATTTCCTTTATGGTCATTTTCCTAAGTTTGCGATAACGTCGTCGCAGGTTGCGGAAGGTAAACATGTTGAGGAAGTTCATCACGCTCTTGATAAAGTCTGCAAATGCTGAGCTAGACTCAGCTGGGGCCTCCTCTCCGTTCCCTTCCTCTCCTTCTCCTCCCTCTCCATTTCCACCTTTTCCACTTTCCTCTTCTTCCTCTTCATCTTCATCTCCATTTCCTTCTTCCTCCTGCTCTGAGATTTGTGAAGCAATGTTCATCTCAAAGATGGTGTCTTCACAGAAGTTGACGAAAAGCTCCATCTTCTCTGACTCACCGCCTTCATTGACCACATCAAATATGAACTGCCTTTTAGACTCTCTGACCTGAGGCATCTCCCACTGATTACGGTTTGCCTCACTGATCTCAAAGTAGATACGCTCAATCCTTTTACTGGCACCCATGATCTCGATGCGGCCTAGGAATGGGCGGAAGTAGTTCAGCACACTTTCAGCCTGCTCCAAAAAGTTCTGCAAGCGTGTGTCATGAGGTACATGTTCAGAAAGGTTGGTGAGAAGCACGGCGATGTTGAAGCCAATGTCTTTAGCTGGCTCCTGGAAGCGATTGGCAAACTCTTCAAAGTTGATCATCTCATTCTCATCAGCCTCTGAGCAAGAAAGCAAAAACTGGATCTCGGAGGGAGAGTATTGCTTTTGGCTGTCCATAGCCTTGGAGAAGTCTTTTTTAGAGATCAGGCCACGGGGATCTGTCACATAATCCATAAAGGCATCTGACGCTACAATGTCCTTCAGCTTCAGGAACATGTCAAAGAACTTGAGGATCATCTCCACGTTGCTGGATGACTCCACCAACATGTCTACCATCTGGCGAGCAATAGTGCCATTCACTATGTTACCTGCAAACAAGGAACACAGTCAAACATAAAAAGGGTTGTATTCTCATCACATTTGTCAAAAGAAGCTCATTTGAAGTCGAAGAAGGAGAAAGTTCTCATGCATCTCATACCCTCCAGCAGAGACAGCAGCATTACAACCATATCTTTCTGGAGGTCCAAAAGTTCCTTCAGCAGGCCAATCTGACTGGAATCCTGAGTTTATATAAGCACATAAACACAAAGCAGGAATAACAAAAACACTTAATAAATATAATATTCCAAATATTCCAAAAGTTCTGAGAATAAAAGGGGAGTCTTGAACAAATCAGACACGTCAATATTTTTAATTAGACAGCAGGAGTTTTATACATGTCCAATTCTTCAGGAGAGGGACCTGTAAATGTATTTAGAATGACTAGTAAACATCAGTGTACAACATATTACATGTTTTTTAACTTGTGAGTATTGGTCTTGTAGTATATTTGGTAAACTAGTGCATGTCAAAAAAAGTAGAATATTGTGAAAATATTTTGGGAATTTATGAATTTTTGTGTTACCTTTGATCAGTAGAGTTTTAAGCTCATGACAAGCAGAAATTCAGTTTCTCATATTATTAGAATATTTCATTAAGTCAAATAGAAAAGGATATGCAATTATGTTCCTGAGCTTAAGTTGAGACTCTAGGACAATTGATTTTCAAATGAAATGCAAAATGTACTTTCATCTGAAAACAGGACTTCAGAGTACTGAGCAACAGCACTTGTTATAGTAATCTAATCAAAGTTGAGAAAGTGAAAAAAGGCTTACATTGTTCATGAGTAATGAATATAAAATATGTCAGCTTTCAAATTTATGATCATTTATTCATGATATTCTAATTTTTTGAGATGCACTAGAATTTAGAGCAAAGGTCATCCTGCCATCACCTTACCTCGGAGTGTGTTCTACTCCAGAAGTGATCCTGGGTTTGCATTTATTAACAATAGATACACAAAAGAGCATCACACAGTGACATCTACACTGTAAGCTGAGACAGGTCAGATGGAAGGGGATGGAGAAACAGACACATAGGCAGACCTGATTAGGCAGCTGGGAGAAGTGAGCAGCTACCTTGGGTCAGTGTGAAATTAGGCGTGAAAATATCTACCACATGTGTCACAACTATGAGTACAAGTCCTAATAAAGTTTTATGACAACATCACCTGACATGAATTAACCCTTACAGGTTACACTTATTGCCAAAGATATCAAAAGCATCCTGTACTTTTTTTTCATCTTTTTAATGTTTTGTTATTGTTGTGTCTTTTGTTGAACATTAAACATTGCAGGTTCAAAGCAAATGACAACTATAATGTTTAACATCTAAAGGTGCGCAAAAACCTTGTATATCCATTTTTGCTCTTTTTGATTGGATTATTTCTATTTTTTTTACCTAATTTGAACCTTGCAGTTGATCTTCATATTTTGTCATAATTTCATGGTGAATTCTATAACAAAAATGCTGCAAACTGACCTGCAAAAAAATCTTTTTACATCGACTTCCAGTGAAAGTTAAGAAATTTCCTTTCCCTTAAAGCTGCCATTTTGGAGATACAAGGTTTTTGTAGGACAGGCCCATGTCAAGTAGTGTCATAAAATGTCATTAGTCCTTAACTGGTGTGGCTGCATACCAGCCTTGATGGTGTCCAGTCTGCCTATTGAATCCACAGAACACCTTGCCTTGTGGATTACAGTCAGAACATGGACACACCCATGGCAGTATTCACCACTGGTCAACAGGCACGTTCTACAGCAACACACTCTCAAAGTCCTGCAGCAGCTGACTGGAGGGTTAATGTTGGGTCTGAGAAATCTGATCGTGTGGAACGTCTGGAGCTGATCAATGGGAGCAAGGTCCTTTAATAGGTAAACAAAAGTCATAGAAAAGTGACAACTTCCTCAGCTCCCATGACAAAAACCAGAGCAGCACTAACCCGACTAACAACAGGAAATTGGAGTAATGTGTGAGCTACACTCTAAAGAATAAAGGTCCTACCAAGGGTTCTTTTAAGTATGCCATAAAAGAACCACTTTTGGTTCCATAAGGAACAATTTTTGTAAAAGAGATGCGAGTTTGAAGAACTATGTCTAAAGAACCTTTACATCCACCATTTGAAGCACTTAAAAACCTTCATGCATCTCATTTACAAAAACAACTTCTATAATAAACCAAAAGAGGTTCTTCTATGGAATTGCTTAAAACACCCTTTGTAGTATCTTTAATTTTAAGAATGTATGGAGTGTTAACTGGCCAAAATAGTAAAGCACAGAAACTGGAGAGCGCTGTCTGACAATTTCTCTGTTGCCTTGGGGCTATTTAGCTTTAATCAAAAAAGAAAAACAACTGTCTCATTCCATCTGCTAAAATATAGCTAACTGATTTCTGGTATTTGGTTAAAAAAATAAACAAATAAACAAACAAATAATAAAAAAAAAAAAAATCAACTGACAGTGAACTCCAGAAAATGTGCAACCAGAACTTGCCACACAACACAAGAAGTGTCTGTGGTAAGCGGGGTACGGTATGGTGTGTAGTGGACGGCAGGTAAGTTTCTAAGTAACATAGGAGCAAAATTGAAACGCAAATCCTTACGCCATTTCGGAGTCCTGGATCGGGGTGCATCTGGCAGGGTCACACATCAGAATAAAAATGTTATCCATCAACATTTTTAATTCATTTTTGTATTATTTTATCTCTCCGTAATGGATACAGTGATTCATTCTAACCTAAATAATATTCCTTTTCCTATTTTAAACACTCCTTTCTACTGTCACTGATGCTGCTCTGCACTGCCCGAACAAAGACACACACAGGACATGCAGAAATATTGTCTTGCTAGGCCTTTGCATGTTGACCACTTTTACTTACTTTCTAATTTAGGGACAATTCTAAATTCTACTTGTTAAAATCAGATACATGAGCTGGTAGTGTGTGTCAGCTATAGCTGGATTACAACTGACTTTGGTTGGGCTAATGCCAAGCAGCCTGTACTGAAACATGTGTTCTATGTTTCAGTACCACGAGATCATTTTTTGATGTTATATTATCAATTATTTATTTTAGACACATTTTTATGACCTAAACTGCAGGCCTTAATTTGGGGCACTAGTAAAATCCTGGTTTTGGTTGTATTATCCAGAACAAACTAGTGTGTAATGAATTCCTAAATGTCTCTGATTGAATCTATCAGTTATGCTAATGTAAAATGTAGGAGAAACTCTCTCTAGGAGAGAAATACAAAAATGCTTTGGATCAAGTGGATGTTTTCCAGGCTTTTACATACAAAAATGCAAAAACAGACAGCAGCACAGTAGAAACGATAGCAAGAATAAGAGCTAACAGTGGTTTAAATATATTAGTATCCAAACTACAAGTTAGTCTTCAAGCTATTTTAAAAAGATGCTTCCCTAAATTAAAATTAAACGAATGGTTTATGTCATTTAGAATCTACTGGAATGATCTATTAAAAAAGTGCTTATTAATACAATAAAAATGATAAAAGGTGCTCTCCGCTTCCCACGGAACTGGTTTCCAATACTATAACATTGTTATTTTGTATTATGTTACTGTTAGCAATGATAAATCAATCACAAATAAAATGATGTATTAGTTTTCATACAAAACAATTTATCAAAAAAAAAAAATCAATATACAAATAAATAATTACATTGTAAATCTATATAAAGGGGAGAGCATATAGTTTATAAAACAGTCATGGAAAAGTTATATTTATTTAAATGATACTGTGGTGTCACCATCATAGTTAACTAAAATAGCTATTTAAGAAAGACAAAGGAATGTTTCTAATACGGAACACCAAGGGGTGAGCTTGTAAGCATGCCAAGCATTGTCTACATGCAGTATTTAATTTTTTTTTAACAAAAAAATCAGACCATCAAAACTCAGAATGACATGCATGATACTGTCAAAACAGACAATGCATGCAGTTTCTACCTACTCAAAATCTCCATCAATTTATCTGTCAGCACACAGTCTTTATGTCATACAAGAGTCCTAACAGTCTAAATGCACCCATCTGCTGACAGGGAAACTGGTACTGTGTTTATGCTTTGCTCAAAATCTTTACAGAAGCATCACAGAACACCTTTCGTACAGAGTTCTACAGATGATCAATATTAATATATTACTAAGAACACGAGAAACTGTCTAACAAAGATCTCTGAGCAAAGCTAAGTCATGTCAAAAGTAACTTTTATTGTGCAAAAATGTGTGTACAAGTGTGTGTCTCTGTGTGTTTTTATTTAGGGCTGCACCCATACCTGTGCCAGCTTCATCATCATATGTGCAAACACATGGAGGAAGCCAACCACAGCATCCCACAGTCTGCTGTGAGCTAGTGACTGTTGATTCCCAGTGCACGGACCCTGAAGAACAGAAACACAGAAGGGCAAACACATAAACAAAGAGCTGTAAACCAAGGATGCAACCAGACTTGCAATCTGGACTTGGACATACCTGGATATATTCTGTCAGGCTGTTAAAGACCTGCTTTGCCACGGTCATGGCCTTGGAGAAGTTCCTCTTGCCTGGTTCATCAATGATGTCTTTCCCAGAGTAATACCAGTAGAAGTCGCTGATTGATTCCTGTCAAAGATAGAGAAGGAAGATTGAGTAAAATTGAAGGACAGACACTGAGACAGCCCGATGATTAAAAAACCCTTTAGAACTTTCACTTGACGTAAAGGTTCTTCACATTCACACATCACTCAAACCTGCAGTCTCAGCAGGTAGTCCACAGTACAGATGATAATGTTGATGGTTGTGGTGCTGCCGGTTTGTGTGCGAAGATAATTCTGGAAATCTGGAAGAAAATGGGATACTCAGCTTCAAGACCTCTTACATGGGAGGTACATTTTACACATTGTGTCCACAGCCTGTATAATCTCCAAACTATGCCCCAGGTACTTCCTTTGGACTGATGGACCTATGACCAGTGTCTTAGGATGAGTTGGAGTGGTATCTGTGATCCAAAACTAAGCAAATGACCTAGAACCTGACCTCACTAATGCTACTGTGGTTGAATCAGAGATGTTATAAAACAGGCTTGTTCTCATAATGCTCACTTTGGCTGTTCACTGCTGTTCACTTAGCTAGTAAATGATGCTAGAATCCAGAGATCCAGAGACCATACCTGGTCTCTCTTTATTCATGCAGATTAGAGCATGGTCTTGTGTGACTGGAAACAACTACCCAGCAACATGGCAAAGATTGGCACTGGTCTTGCAAATAAGGACTTTGACTATATATAATCAAATCTATTGTAGAATAGTCTAGTGTAGTGAAGAATAGAGGTGGCAACAAATGGTGAAACTCCCTGTGGATACCGATGATTTGGACTAATGCATGAAATGGTATAAAACCTTTGGACACATTAAGTGGTTTAGTTTTATAGAGCCATCAAACTGAACATATGCACAGCTGTTTTAGTCGAACGTTAAACCAGTGCCTATTTGTGATTTTGTTCAACTTGCCATTATTGTGGCCCTCGCAAAGCAGCTGCAGGAAGCGGAACAGGTCACATGTGAACTCGTCATCTGCCATGACTTTCTCATCTGCACAGGGGCACACAGTACACAAACATTACAATCACATGAGGCTAAAAGTGCTACAGGAGGCTTAGCTAGTATTTGTGAGTGAGAGAAAATGTTAAAGAGCCCATATCCTGGTTAACTTAATATTCTTCACATTTTTTTAAAAACATTGTCACCGGGCAGCCACGGCCTGGTCATTGTGGAACCAGCCTTGTGACAGGAAGGTTGCTGGTTTGATTCCCTGAACTGGCAGGACTGAACTTGAGCAAGGTTCTTAAGTCCCCGGCTGCTCCCTGGGTGACGTCTGTGAATTCACTAATGTGTATTTGTGTGTTTCAC
This sequence comes from Acestrorhynchus altus, assembly GCA_034509495.1. Lineage (NCBI taxonomy): Eukaryota > Metazoa > Chordata > Actinopteri > Characiformes > Acestrorhynchidae > Acestrorhynchus > Acestrorhynchus altus. The sequence continues at coordinate 11,350,665 of CM067508.1, read as the reverse complement.
TGCGTGGATGGGTCCACACTAGCTCACAACAAAAAACAGCTGCAACCAGAAGGAAGGGTCCGATCGCAATGCTATTCAGAAGGTGGACGTTACCAAACGATAATTGATTCAACATTAAGACTGATATTGGCAATATTAAATGAGCTACACATACAGAAGAACTGTATCTCAGTATGGCATTGGGGATAACGCAACATGCCATGTGACACATAACAACAAACTGTTAAACTTGGAGAGGACCTTGGTGCCTCCACACATGGATTATTTGCTCTATCAATAAATAAATAAATAAATCACTAAAATGAGACTTGTCTCTAACGATGACCCACTGTCATTCAGGTGAAGAGTCCATGCTTCCTCCAATACATGCGAAGCCTCCACCTTTTTTCAAACTATCACCACTGCATCACTGCATCAAATATTGGACCGTCAACGTGCTTGGACAAAAACATGAAGTCCCCAGCTCTGATACAACAGCTAACAGATGCCTGTGCTGACCAACATTGCTCTAGTTGTACTGTGGGGAGAGAGCGCCTTCTACCGACCCAGAAAGAGCACAGCCAATATTGCTCTCTCAGACTCAGTCTGCGGATGGCAAGCCATGACCCAGGATTTGAACCTGTGATCCTCGGATCAAAATGATAGCACATTAGGCCACTTGGACCAAATACGGTGTCTTTTGATCAATAATTTAAAAGTAGTCAGACCAGAGAAGAATGGCTCCCCCTTGTGAGTGTTGATTTCCTCCAGCTCTGAGGGGTTTTTTCCTTGCTCACTGGCTTTGTTTGTCATCTGTTGTAAAAAAAAAAGTGCTAAACTAATGAATGTAAATTTGAATTAGATTTTTATTGCTGACATGAACAGTGTTAAAATAATATGGTCGGTGAATTACATCTACTTTTGGCACATAAAACTACTTTTGGCCTTAAAACTGCAGATATGGGCCCTTTAAAATAAAATTATTTGTGTTAATATGATGGCTATCATTATGAAAAGGCAGAGAGAAAGACAAAGTGATTCTGCACGGTTATAAATGCCGTCTACGTACATAAAGACAAATATGTTTTAATGTTAATGTAATAGTGATTTTACAGCGGGGTTCTTCAGTTCTTGTCCTGGAGATTGACAATTCTAATGCAGCACAGTTTGGACCTTTCCCTCCTTAAACACTCCTACTAAATGTGGCAAGAATCAGATATTTCTGAGCAGAACAATCATTAAACTATGCTGGACATTGGCCCTTCAGGACTGGAACTGATGAGCCTGTGCTCTATAGGCACAAATGTACAGTAAATGCGTGAGTGCAGGACTGATTATGATCACATCATAGCACACTACTATTGTTTCTATTAGCATGTTAGTACAACCACAAAGACCTCTATAGGGTACGTCCGTCTTTCTGTCCACCGGGCAGCAGAGCAGCAAAAAAGTGGGAAGAGGAGGTAGACACCTGATTTCCACAACTTTCTGATGATTCATCCTCCTCCCCTCTTCCACACCCCCACGCACACTCAACATACACAAAATACACAGCACACTGAAAGCACACCTTATGTGGAGTAATGAAACACTCACAGATAGATGTCAGAACACGCCATGTAAAACATTTACATTTACAGATATATGGACAGTATTTTGGACAGTTAGAGTGACAGTGGTGAAGGATGAAGGACATGATCAAAGATACATCAGGATGTGGGATCTTCTCCACATCAACATAAATACACACTAATGGAAGACACAAGCACAGATACACTGCCATGCAAGACAGATCTACTGCACTCCACAAACTCTGCTGGTCAAGTTGGAGACAAAGAGTAGGAACGGAAGAATGAGAGGGGAGGAGAGTGGGAGAGCTGACAATGAGAATCAACTCCAAAATCTCATCCAGTGCACAAAGATGAAGATGTTGTTTAATAGATATATGTGGTACAAAGAAACCATGACTAATGAAAGTATTTCATGGGGTGGGAAAAATAAGGGAGAAATCTGGACTGGAATGTCTTTGATTAAAATGATGAGAACAATTAAAAAACAAACAAAACAAAAAACAAAAACAAATGAAGGTTGGTATGAGTTTGAATGACTGCAGGAAACAAACAGAAACTCAGACACCTTTTAAAATGTACAAAATGCAGAAGTAAATGTACAGAATATCTGAATGACCTAATTTAATATGCAAGACAAACACTCAAAACAATGTAAAATTGTGAAATAGTTACAGCCCATACTGACAAAACAGGTTAGAATAAAAAAAGAAAATCTTGGTATAGTTGAATAATGATAGTTTGGAACGATGGAGTAACAAAGTGTAACCCTTACAGTGTTGTCTCTTTGCTGAAAAGAAAATAGGAGCTGTAACGTTTTGTAAAATTCTGTTACTTAACAGTCCTCGTGTTGTCATATTTATGGCCCCAAAACTTAAGTACATGCAGTTCTGGAGACAATTATCCCTAAGCTGGACATCATCACCAGACTTGTTATCAGAAAATTAGTTTCTATGTGAATTCAGACTTCAGACTCAGGGATGCACCCCCTTCGTGGAAACCTATCTGTGTCTATTAACACACCGACAGAACAGCAACACTATCAGGTCAGACTTTGGAATAATACAAACAATAAACTGCTGTTGTTACAATGTTGTTGTTATAGTGATAACAGTGTGCTATATTATGCTATCAAGCTACTATAAGTACTCTATACTAACTCTAACTACTATAAGTATTGCAAACCAGCCAATAAAAGCAGAGCCCTTTGTAAAATTAAAATCATGTTTCATTCTGAGGCAAAATATTTGCCTCATTTTTGGTTGGTAACATATTTGGTTGGTAACAAAGTTTCCAGTTTTGATACTCAGCACATATATTGATGATCCATTTATCCAAAACCCTTCAAAAGCAATTCCATCCACATCTAAATGGTAGTTTTCTGAATTGCCACTTCACAATAATGCGTTCTTAACTTTCCAAATGTGTTATAGTATATATGCCCAAAGCAAAGTTCCAGCAAAGACATCTTCCCAGCATTGGGCTTTGGAATTTCTCACTCTAGAAGGATGGAGAACCATTTAATACCACAGAGGTGAGGTAATTTTCCAACATCTAAGCCTTTCCAGGAAGGCAGATGCTGTCAGAGTAGCAAAGAGAGACAGACACCAGAGAAACAGCCTTGATTGTATTTGCTTCACAGCAGTTACAAATACTCATGGTAAGCATATTATCGCCAACTTGGGAAGATATACATTGCATCTGGAAAGAATTCACAACACTTCACTTTTTGCACATTTTGTTATGTTATAGCCTTATTCCAAAACTGATCAAATTCATTTTCCCCTCAATATGCTACACACAATACCCCATGATGACAAAGTGAGAAAAGTTTGGTTTTCGAATTTGCAAATGTATTAAAAATAAAACACAAATCTGTACATATGTATTCACAGCCTTTGCCATGACACTCAAATTTGAGCTCAGGTGCATCTTGTTTTCACTGATTATCTTTCAGATGTTTCTACAGCTACAGTTTCTACAGACTGGACACCTGTGGTAAATTCAGTTGATTGGGCATGATTTGGAAAGGCACACACCTATTAATATAAGGTCCCATAATATACAGTGCATGTCAGAGCGCAATCCAAGCAATGAAGTCTAAGGAATTGTCTGGAGATATCTAAAAATGGCTGTGCACCAACACTCCCCATCCAATTGATGGAGCTTGAGAGGTTCTGCAAAGAAGAATGGGATAAACTTCCTCAAAACAGGTGTGCAAAGGTTTTAGCATCATATTCAAAAAGCCTGAAATGGCTGCCAAAGGTGTGTCAACAAAGTATTGAGCAAAGGCTGTGAATAGTTATGTACATGTTACATTTTGCTGTAAGATAACAAAATGTTCAAAGTGAAGCTCTGTGAACACTATCAGGATGCACTGTATAAATATCTGCATGAAAGAAACAAAACAAAACAAGTCATTTGTGTAGAATAGTTTTGGATGGAGTTCGGGTCAGGAAAGTTCCAGGTTCCCACCGATGACCCTCAATTTACTAATGAAGAAATGAACAAGTGATGGTGCAACATGAAAGAAAGATAAAGAAAGGAGCAGAGTCATGGGCAAAACAACTATGCTTTCTCCCCTGCTTCTCCTAGAGTTCCCATGACACCTCATTATTTGAAACCAGTTCAAATAATGTTTGGTGGCTCATTTTTACGGTTTAGGGATGTTAAGTCAACTGCAACTGCAATTCATTTCTTGGTTTAGGTGACACATCACCACAGTTCTCTGTGATCTACTCAGAGAAAACTGATTGGAAAGGAGAGGACGTTAGTCTTTCTTTCCTTATAATCAGCCATCAGTCAGAGAGTGCTGAAGTTACAGTAGATCTGTGACACAGCACTCAAGGGACAAAGAAACTTTTCAGTCATTGCTAACGAGGCTCAACGAGGACATCACACGAAGTCAAAAGCTGCTTAGGACTAAATGTAAATTAAATATCTTACATAAATAAGGTTCCAGTCTCAGTTACTTATAATTGTATATATATAAAAAACATATACAACTACATAAGACATCAGTAAACACTAAAGCCAGTGCGACAATGACTGAATAGTTGTCCTCTATTTTCCCTTGAATGCGAAATGAAATGCAGGTAAACTACACATCAAAACAGAAAAGTGTAAGAGTTGAGAAATGAAAGAGGACAGAAAAAGTAGGGACAGAGAGAGAGAGAGAGAGAGAGTAGGAAGAGAAAAATATAGACAGGAATTATTTACCCCGCTCTAGCTTGATATCTGAGAATCAAGAAGGGAGCAAACAGGAGAGCAGAGACATAAATAACAGATACAATCCATTTGTTCTGCAGGGAACTATTACATTCACATATTACACACAGGTAGTAAATCCTGTAGGTCAAAAACACGGGATTTATGATACAATAATCATACTGATGTCAGGTTAAACTTCAACATGAAATTATAGCTTCAAAAGGTCAATCAAATCACCACTGATGAGAGACCCCATCACATACCTGCTAATGTGCTGTCTCCGCATAACAGCATGTATATGTAATGCACTTAAATGACCATGTTTACAGATATGCAGCTACTGTGTGTGTTGGCTTACTTGTGCCCTCTTCTGAAACCATTCCCAGCCCTTCTGCTTTGTTTTGTCTCTCAAATGCATTCAGGTCCAGAACACTGCAAGACACACAATCATTGTGGAAAATTAGGCTGCAGTCAATCAGTTTGTTGTCTAGAACAGGGGTTCCAGCTCCTGGAGAGCTACCTTCCTGCAGGTTTCTACTCCAACCCAAATCTAACACCCCATTCAGCCAATCAAGACTTTCTGAAGGCAGTAATTAGTTGGTTCAGGTGGGGTGGATTAGGGTTGAATCTAAAGTCTTATCAAATGTAAATGAAACTCATGGTCTAGAAACTCATGGCTTGTTCATATTACTGAACATTAAAACTTGGTGATACAGGCACAATTTAATAGCATGATTTTTATCATTTTTAATATATTATGGTATCACATTAAGGTTAGCATTAGTGAAGTTAATTTGTCATAGTTAATAAGTAGGTTAACCCCAAAAAAGTGCTTCAGTTATAATAAGTAGCTTACTCAAGTCAAATAAATACTGCAAATCATTATTTAGCTAAGCATGTAATATATCTTCAAATCTTTCAATAATTTCAAATGATTCAATGTTTCAATAATTTCCATGATTACCCTGTTTCAATTTTACACTGAAATCCTAATCACCCAGTAAATTACATTAAAGAGCTGAACATTTAGGTCCTGGGTAACCTGAGTGTAGTGCAGAAAAAAAAGTGAACTGCTTGGTAATAAAGGTGCTGTTATTATGTGTGCATTGCAGCATTCACTGTTTATCAAACATATCAGTACAAGTAATAAATTGAGTAAAACAAACTGCAAAGCAAATTCAAATGTCAGTATCAAAATATACCAGCACTGTCTCATTTATCTGTAGGGCTGATTATCTTAGTGATTCTGACATTCAGGCCCTGTCCCAATTCAAGATTCAAGAGTTTAATTGTCATATGCCCAGTAAACAGGCAAAAAACATCTTACTTTGCTAGTTCTCCCCAACACTCAAGCTATTTGACACACAAGTCAAAACAATATGCATGTTAATACTAAACACATAATGGACAAAAACTGAACAAGGCATATAAATAAATTGAAGGAGGAGAGGTAGACATAAATAGACAGAGGTATTGTTAATACTGTTGTATAATAGTATTGTGCAAAGTATGGCAGTAAAGTTACAGGTGCATTATTGTGCAAAGAGCATTGTCAATGTTCTCACCCTTGAAGTGCATGCTTTTATGAAGTTGTCTAAGGGCAGATAAAATGAGCATAAGTGTTTAAGGTGTTGGATAGTTTAAAGCAGAACTGGGACACATTCCACCTCACATCCTTAAGCCTGTTTATATTACTGCTGTTTATAGCCTAAACGGGCACAAATAAGCAAGGTGTGCTAAGATGCAAGTGTGGTTAATGGGACAGGGCCTCATTAACATGAATTAATAACAATGAAAACAACGGATTCCTCATTACTTTTAGAATAACTTTATTTACTCGAGTGGTGATAAGTGAAAGATGGGTGCTAAACACCTTTGAGTAAGCAGAAATGAGATAAGGTCACTAACCTGCAGGTCTGCATTAGAGCCTGCAGGCTCAAGAAGAAGCCCACATCCTTTTTATCCTTCAGATAATCCAGCATTCTCTGTAACAGGGACACAATAAAAAACACTCTGGATCACTGACATTGACAAACACTGTGCTGAGAGAGAAAATATCAAAATGGATATTTCTGGGTATTTCACACATGTTCTCGCCCTCATCACACGTCCTCATCACCCTGCTGACACATCAAACTATTGCAGAGTCGTCAGAAAACCTCTGCTGTCTCTGCAATATCAGCAGGGGTGATGAGGATGAGTACAAGAACATGGTGAAGGACTTTGTAATATGGTGCGAACTGAACCATCTGGAGCTACAAAGAGAAAGGAACAAGTGGTGGATCTGAGGAGGAACAAGACACTGGTGAGGGGGTCAGAGTGGACACTGTGAAGGACTACAAGTGTCTGGAGTACATACTGACAATAAACTGGACTGGACTAAGAGCACTGATGGCAGTGTCTAAACTGCAGGCCATTATGGACAATGACTCCCACCCACTCTACTAAACAGTGATGAGACACAGTGCAAGATGCATCTCACCAAAATGCACTACAGAGTGCGACAGGAGGTCATTCCTACCTGTGGGCATCAAACTCTATAACTCCTCCCTTAATGGGTGACCACTACACACCACTATGGTTCACTTTTGCAATTTGTTCATTTTACTTATCTGTGCAATAACTCTGAATCTTCATATTTATTTATTATCATAGCCATTGGATGTTTTAACATTTTCACATGTATACATTTCCAAATAGTTTATCCTTTTGATTTCTTTTCTTACTCATTTTTATTTGTATTTTTATGTTTATTCATTAATTTTTATATTTTATATAGATTGGTGCAGCTTTAAGAATTTGCAATTTCCCTCTGGGCTTAATAAAGTAATTCTGATTCTGATTCTAGGACAAAAACTTAATGACACTGGCCTAAATTTGGAACAGTCGGATCAGTAAACCTTACTGGAGTAATTCTAGAGTCAGAGAATCCACATTTAAGATTTCAGTCTAAAAACCGTAGCTGAGACAGAACCTTGCTGTACAAACGTATTCTGTGTTAGCAGTATGAGCCATGAGAAGCAATGCAAATGTAACCTGTTGGACATCGCAGTTGCCTCCGTTGAGGATGGAGATGCCCAGTTTGAGAGTGGAAGATACCATGGCCCCAGGTTCACCTGAGAGAGGACAGATCATTTAGCTTGGAGAGCCTGGACAGAAAATCTGGGACAAATATATGAACTGCTTTTCTTGTTTGTTTACCTTTGCAGGCACTGATCATCTGCAGGACCATCTCTGCTGCTCCGCGGTCATGCAGACGAGATTGCTGGTACAGAAGCCTCTGCTTCTCCATCTCCTTTTCCTATTCACCACAGTACGTAATAGTACAGTACAGTGAGCCAGTCGCCTGGGTCAACATCCCAAGCCCCACACACGCACTCACACTCACACACGGCTTACTACCTTAAACTTCTTTTACTGCTGATACCTACAATGTCTTGTGTTTTCTATTTTCTCACTCAAAGTTTAAATCAAATATGAGAGTATTTCTATTAGTCTATGGAGTAGACCCCCCTCTCAATTTCATTCCTGCAAATTGTGGAGCAATTTCCCAGCCACTTTGCATGGACAACCCGCGTGGGTTTCCTCCGGTTACTCCGGTTTCCCCCACAGTCCAAAGACATGCATGGTAGGTCAATTGGTGACTCTAAAGTGGCACTTAGTGTGTGTGTGTGTTTGTGTGTGTGTGCGCCCTATGATGGATTAGCGCCCTGTCTAGGGTTGTTTCCCGCCCTTGCGCTCAGAGTTGCCGGCTGGGCACCGGCTCACCCGTGACCCTATTCAGGAATAAGCGGTTCAGAAAATGGATGGATGGATGGATGGATGGATGGATGGATGGATGGCCTTCCCTCTTAATTTTTATTTATCTTTCTAATAGTTCATTTACCCTCTTTAAACATGCTAGTAGAGAGAGATTTGGTCTGTTTTTTTTTTTGGCTGTGAAAGTGCATCTTTCACTCTCCTGGTCCACCAGAAGGAGGAATAAATAGCAAGGATGAGATGACAGAGGCTTATGGAGAGGCGGAGATATAAGCTGCATCTCCCCTTTGACATCAGTGTGAGATAGGTGGCTAATAAGAGGGATGAGTTTACACTTTAAGACTGGAGTCCGTGGGAGCATTAAGCCAGAGACATGGCTAAACCCGGATATTTCAGATCACAACATTTCCATCGATGGCTTTCAGACAGTTTGGGCTGACTGGAGCAGCACAAAGAGTGTTAAGCGCAAAAGGAGGAGGGCTCACTATGCTAGTAACACTGGTGTCACCCTGTTCACATTACCATCAAGGAATATGTTGGCTGAACACTGAGCTGTAGGCTATTGGACTCAGGCCATGTAATTTTTGTGGGTCTGTATGTGCCCCCCTTTGCCAACCCAACTTCGGCATATGATGTCATTCACTCAGCCATAGAGCATCTCCAAACACAACACCTAAGTGCCTTCATCGCCAAATCAGGTGACGTCATCCATGTCACTACGGCATTAATAAACTTCAATTAAATTTGTGGACTGTTCCACCACAGAGAAAAGAACACCGGACCTGCTGTATACTAATGTTAAGGACGCATACAGCTGCTTCCTGCTTTCCCCTTTGGGTAGGTCTGACCAATGCTTGTTGCCCCTGGTATGTGCCAATACTCAATAATAATAATAATAATAATAATAATAATAATAATAATAATAATAACATGCCTGAATAAAAATACAGTTCTTAGTTTGGTTTCTACTTTGCAGTAAACTGGGCTGCCAACCAAAACTCTAACACTGGGCAAGGAGGGCATTAATCAGAGAGGCAGCACAGAGTCCAAACTTAACCTTGAAGAAGTTCCCAAGCAGAGCCCCCCAAATCCCCCCTTTCGTAAGTTAATGACTGGCCACCAGTCTGTGGTGACTTCAGTAGAATGATGACCTAGGGCTCTTCTGCTACATGATTGAGACGAGCTGTCATCCTGCTACTGGTACCTGTCTTGGAGTAGCTACCCACATGCCATGACTGACTATGTAGACATTTACATGGACCCTAACTATCTTGTATTATTATTATTATTATTATTATTATTATTATTATTATTATTATTATTATTATTATTATTAATATTATTATCATCATTATTACTATTATTATTATTATTATTATTTCCACCATTAAACCATCATCAATACTTCAATACACTTGAGCGTAACAGCAGATATTTGGTGGTACAGAGGGAGTTTTTCCTTGTAACTGTTGCCTTTGACTTGCTTAATGTGGGTTTTTATGTTTTATGTGTTGCTGATTATTCTTATTTTTGTTAAAGCTACTTCAATGATTGATACTACAGAGATAACTTCAAAATGAGAATCACTCATTGTCTGTCTGTCATGATTTTTTAAAACAAATCAGTTATATTTGTGGATCATACCCATCATATACAACTTTAATATCATAACACTAATCGTAATTGTATTGAATCTGAAAACATATCTATTGCTACCTTCATCAATCTAACGCTCTACACGATTCTCATTCGCTCACACACTCTCTCTTCCCCAAAAACATGAGTGGTATTAGTGATAAGGTTATTATTTGAGCCGCTCACGTTTGTTGACCGGCAGAAACGTTAGACTACAGCAAACCGCTCCTGAGCACAGCCTGTTCTTCACTTCCCTTCACTCTACAGCTGGGTGCTGTACTTTCTTACAGGCCTGTGGCCCTCTAGCTGCTACTATGCACACAGCAAGGACTGCTATAAGAAAGGCTTCTTAAAGTGGCTTCTTTAAATAAATAAATTAATAATTAAATAAATATTTGGACAGTGAAATATTAAGAAATTAAGGGGATTTCAGAATCACAACATTACACAACAGTGCAATCACATTCTTCTGTTGATAAAAGAGATTACACATAAAGGGGACACACCCACCCACCATGCATGAAGGAAATTACTCTTACCCACCCCCAAAAAGCACCAAAGCACTCTATGCCCTCCCCCCACCCACTAAATTCATGTCGTCCCACCCTCCCATGTAAGACCGTATGTGAGATAGAGACGACAATCTGATAAGCAGAGTCTCTCTGTATTTCTCTGATATAGTGTGTGTGCATGTGAATGAAAGGAAGAGGAAGGATAGTGTGTGTGTCTGACTGACTGTGCAGGCTTTCACTGTAGTTCAGGTACTAGGTGAGTACAGAGAGGGAGACTGGTTGAGGATCCAATTAGAAATAAAGACATGAAGACGCGGTATGAGACATGGGATTATGACACAGATTCCTGGTGCCAATCCAGAGCACTGTTTCCCAGTTTCACTTTCTCAAATATGAAACTGATAGACTTTCAGAGTTATTTTCTGAATTCATGTTGATTAGGAGTGAATGTATATCGTTAATAAGTACACTATATTTCCAAACACTGCACATTTAATACTTTGTTCCAGATGCATCAGCTAGAATGGTATACAGGTACTGATGTTGGGGGGGGGGATCAGTATCTGGCCTCATTAATGCTTCTGAGGCTGCTTGCAATCAAACCCTCATAGCCAGTCTATATTAATACTCTTGATTTTGGACATAAAATGCATCCTTGGAGATATTTAAAGGATTGAGCGCTGGACTGGAACCAAGTGTAAATGAATCTAGTTAATGTGTTCAGTAGATAAGTAATGGTGTTAGAGATCAAGGGGTGCTGGTGGAAAATCAGAGCAGGCAGTACACACATACAGGAAAGGCTGAGTCTGGAGAGGTGGGACTGCTATTGTATTAGGGGGAAAGTTAAGGGAACTTGTGTGAGTTGCGGTTTGGGTATATGAGAATGCGTGTGTGTCTCACATCACGTACACAAACTCACACACACAAACACTAGCGCACACACACTTACTATCTAATAGTAGGCAATGTTAAACTAAATGATTTAGAGGACAACAATGCAAGTTGTCTGGGAATGACATGAATTATTACAGGAGATTTTCATCAAACTAGATCTTGATGTAGTGTTGATGTTTAGCATCCCAGGAGAGGTTTAGTGTAAATATAAGATTCAAGCATTAGTGTCCTCTAGCAAAAAAAAGCAATGAATAATGCTGTTCATGAGCACATCACACCAATGTCGGCTTATTTCACATCAGCCTAATCTGGCCAATTTCTGGTTGGTGATGTGTTCCACATGTCTTATTTATTTTGTCATTTTTGTTCACGCTTCGCTTCCATCTCTCTGCACTCGTTCTGGTCATGCACAGTAGACGTGTGACACAGATACACCATGAAAAACAGACGACGGGGACTCAATTCAGCAAAAATGTGCACAAGTCAGTCCACAACATGAAGACAGTTGTGCAAGGGGGAAGAAAGAAAGAAAGAAAGAAAGAAAGAAAGAATAAGAAAGAAAGAAATAGGATGAATAGGAAGAAAGATAAAAGAAATAAATGAAGAGAGAAAAGAAAGAAAGAAAGAAAGAAAGAAAGAAAGAAAGAAAGAAAGAAAGAAAGAAAGACAGAAAAATAAATAAATAATAAAAGAAAGAAAGAAGAATAGGGGTCTAGGGGCAAGGGTGTGCAGGTGCAGTGATCAGTGTGGTCACTCAGTGGGTGGAGCTGTAGCTGCTCCTCTGTGTCCCATAGCCCCAGCCCCCGGACCCCCCATACCATCTCTGTCTGTCGCACCTCAAAGGATAGTTCCTCGCCCCCCTCCTCCTCTCCCCCTTCGTCCTCCTCACCAATGTGACAGCTCTGCAGGAGGACAGCCTTGTTACCAACTCATACTGGACCAAATGAACAGATCAGCAGCATCCAAATTTGGTTCTGGAGATCCAAAGTTCAGCTCAGTGTAGTGATTCCTTCAGTGGCCTGTAAGCAGACTGTAAGCAGTGGCCACCAACCCCGAAGAGTAATGGTGACCTCTGGTTTACCACACACCAGTACTGAAGCTAAAAGGCTAATAAAATAGAGGTCACCCAGAAAATGACATCCAATTAGATCAGAATTTGTAAGCGTGAAATAGACAACTGTGTTAATTTGATTTCTCTCTGTAAGCTTTTCCTAAAGTTTCACAGAAACATCCAAGCTGTGCTGGACTGTGGACCTCCAGTATTGGAGAACAAATCAGATCCGCTCACCTTCGCCATAATATCAGCATACGCCATGTAAAGGTGATCTACATCAAGTTTGCTGCAATAAAGACAATATCAGACATAACTAAGACATCAAGATCTGCACATCCATAAAAATAGCTGAGCACACCGTTAAGGCCTTACGTCTTTTCAGTAAGAGCTGTGCGGCTGAAATGAAGGATGAGCTGATGCAAGGGGTCTGGCTTGGCTTCTGTCTCCTCTTCTTCTTCTTCCTCTTCCTCCAAGGTTTTCTAGGTAAACCAATTCCCAAACTAAGTCACAACAGCACAGATCACTCGTTTGTGAAGGTGAGGTAAGAGCACAAATGCAGGCTCACCGATAAATCATCAATCATCTTGTCCTCAAAGGAGTAGCCCTCATTTTCTAACCAGTTGCGCTTGTACCCATTTAGGAACATATTGGATCCCCGGTGCCTGGAGGAAAAAAGAACAAGGTAAACCTTTGAATGAGTAAGTGAAACAGTGGCTGTGCCTTTGTAACATGCAGTTAGAGCAGTGATTGTAAATGTGTCCTGAAAACCTTGGGATGTTGTAGAGGGGGGTCATCCTGAAACAGGCCACAACTGCCCTGCGGCGCTGTTTGGATAGCAGCTTGTGCCAAACCATTTTCTTGGATTTAAAAGGGTGTTCAATCTGTGTGAAGAAGAAGAGGACCAGTGAGAAAGGCAACATAAGGTTCATTACATCTAGAAGCAGAAAGGCTTGTTTGTTTACATGTACATCTTTGCTGACGCTCTAATCAAGAGCAGCTTACAATGTTATCTGAATTACAAAGATGGGCCAGTGGAGCGTTAGGAGTCTTGCCCAAAGACTCTGTTGGTGTAGTGCAGCAGAGTCACCCAGACTAGGTTCATGTTTATCTGCTCCAGAGAGTCCTATTGTATCGGCTGATTTGTAACATAAAGTAGCTGAATGTCCACAAAGATTTGTACTTCTAGTAACTCCTAACTGCCTGAAACTGTGTATGCATGTATGTATGTACAGTATATGTAGGTTGTGTGTGTATGACTTACCACTTCAAGGTGGTACAGCACAGCAGAAACCTCTTGTACTCTCTTCACAACTTTCTCTGGGTTTTCAGCATCTTCTGCCTTGCCTGACGTCTCCTTATAAAGAGCCATCTGCCAACGCATGGAGGGGTCTTCCACCTGCACAGACAGAGACAGTGAGAGAGGCATGGGTAAACACACAAAACCCCACTCCCCCTGGAAACAATCTCTATCCTTACCTTGCCCTGTAGATGCAGGTTATTCTGCAAGAATTCCCTCACTTCCTCATCTGTGTCTTTCTGTTAGAAGAAGATAAAAAAACATCAAAAACCAAAGAAGGTGAAAATCTGGAAGACGCAAAGATGGATTCATCTATTTGTTTTGCATTGTTTCCCATTTGCATTGTTTCCCAACCACTTACCACTTACACTGGACTTTTATATCTCAGAGGGTGAAAAACACAACTGGCAATTAGAGAACCCTAATGCCAATTCAATTACCCCATGCTGACTAGGACTGAGTGATGGGGACATTCCTACCCATCCAGAGCAAGTGAGACCAATTACGTTTTCTCTGATGAAACATCTCGGTAACAGCATTCCTACCCAGAACATCAGATATTTATTTAAAACACGTCAGCTTCAGATGACGTTCACCTTTGTTGGTTTGGTAAAAGCCAGCGATGACTACTGACAGCTAGAACATTGTTTTGAACTCACTACTTGTTCAAATCAGTTCAAACTCAGTGAAGGTGCACCAAGCTGTGTGTAGAAGCTTCCATTTTATCTGTAACTCTTCCTTCTTCTTTCACTCCTCCTCCCCTCCTTATCATCTGTCTGCTTAAAACAATGTCACTGTTCAACAATTTCTTTTCTTCCTGTTAAATGACTGTGTTCTTTATGATGCTGTATGACACAGAAAATAATGGCTGCCTGCAAGCGAATCTCAGAAAAAAAGATCCTATTAAATATAAATTATGAGACGTGATGTTGTAGGTTAGTGGTGAAAAGAGAGTGAAGAGTTTCATGTTTAGGAGTGTTTGTGCACACAGCCTGTAGCTGTTTCTACAGCCTCAGCTCTACAGTAATGTGATTAAAACCTCCTTTCACAATTACTTACCTCCTCCTGACCACAATCTGTCTGTTTTTTTTTTTTTTTGGTGTGGCCAGAATTCAGCAAAACTTCAGAAAAATTGTGTTGCATCCAGTGTGAACAACATAATATCCAACAAAAATGCGGGTGTGCTACCACAGCTGGCATATCAACCCTAAACTTAAGCCATCTCTAACTGGGTCTCTAGGGAACAGTTTGACATATTGTTCCTGTGTCAACTGTAACAAAATAACACCTAACAAATATAAAAAAGTTATATTTCTTCAGTACCAGAGAGTAGCGGATCTTGGCCAAGTTAATGAGCTCTTGGTCTGCAGGGGAACACATATTCAGACCAATGGGGAGAAGTTTCTTCAAAGCTGCTACAATCAGTGATGTCTGCACAGAGTAACGGTCCCCACGTCGTTTCTTCTTCGTACGTTCTGCATCTGCACCCCCACTCTAAAAAAGACTCAGCAGAGTTAGACTGTGCAGTGGAAATTCCTGATACATAGGATGCACCGAGAAGGAAAGGTAGAAGTGGGAGGAAAAATGTTTTAATAAAAAGAACAGCATACTTACCTGAACAGAGAAACAGTCTTAATACATTTGTTAGCATTCTTTGTTTTACATTGTAAAACATAAATAAATAAAGTCAGGCCAAATAAAATGATCCCTTATTGTAGAGCATTTTGTTTTCTTTTACTTACTAACTTCCTCTTAACTACTTTTTAGCTCTGCATTTCAGTTTGGTCAACAATGCAATTTGAGTTGAGCCTCGAAAACATTAGTAAATATTAAATATTGTGAAGGATGTTAAGTCCTGCTCAGTTTATTTGCTGTTTCCCATCTTCCCATCTGCAGGTTAGAACTTCCCCATCGCATGACTTTCCCAGACGTCCCCGGGAGTTCTAAGCCCTAGAGACTTAAACTTGATGAGCAGCAGTTAGACAGTTTGGCCATCCTAGAGTTCTGAAACTGCACGACATATAAACACAGTCCTGCATGAATGTGTCTTTCAGTTCTTTCGTGGACACAAAAACATACATGGTTTCACAGCTACAGAGTGCCACAACTGTCTCACTGCTTGCTTGTCAAGCTTAAATCCAGTCAACACAGACCTCGGTCAGGAGCCTGAGAAGAGGAAGGTCTTCCCCCGTGTGATGGGAGGGGGTCCAAGCTGGTACATTGGAATAAACAGTAAAACAAATTGAGGGGTGAAATTCAGCTGCAATTAATTTAATTTTTGAGTCAGGTGAACTTAAAATATATTGTTTTTTGAAATGGAGATTAAAATTAGGAGAACATCTGGCTAAACTAATTTGAGTTTAACTCAAAAGTCACTCTGTAATCAGTTCAAGTGGCCTTAGGAAAAACAGACAGCATAGGAGAATCATGCTTGGAAGGCAAACAAACTCAAACTAAAATCTACAGGTACACACTATAATTCCACCAGTGAGTATTAGGTCTGAAATCACAGATAGGGGGCAGTGTTGACATAGTGAGAGACCTGTCTATGCACACACAATGCAATCCCCTTTGTTAGTATTGTGATGTATCCTACTGTAAACCAACACAACACACTAGAAACCAAGAAACCAGCACCTGGCTAAGGGGCCTCCTCATTCACCCCTCAGCTCTGACATGCATTCCACTGCTGCCGCTGCTGAATTTCATTAATGACTGTTATCTGCTGCCATATGAATTCCCTCTGGCCTGTGTCTGGATATCAGAGAAACAATGTACTGTGTGTGTGTGTGTGTGTGTGTGTGTGTGTGTGTGTGTGTGTGTGTGTGTGTGTGTGTGTGTGTGCTAATTAAGAGGGAATCATTGGTGAGCATATAACAGGTGATGATTCAATAATGACCATCCTACAGTGCAGGAGTGGATGCATGGTTCTAAGGCCTACAGTTGGTACACAACCATAGACAGGGACATTTTTAGGGACTGGGCATGTGAGTTGGGTGACATCAATGGGTGGAGTGAATTGGGTGACATCATAGATATGAATCTGTCATATACAATCATGTGAACACTTTTATGAATTCTTTATTAAAGTGGCTGTCGTTGAGATTTCTGAGTGGTATTCCTGAGCAGGGACGGAACAAAATAACTTAATGCATCATATTAATGTGCTCGAGTGACCCTTCCAGCAATGTCTTAATATTAATAATAATAAAAAAAAAGAATTGTCCTGTAGGTTTTCATGTTGGATTTTCTGGCCATGCAATGCCTTTTACATAATTATGTCACATGCACCATCTCTAAAAGAGGGTTCAGAGGCCTTTGCTGAGCAACTGAACTACTACTAATGCTGCTGATATAAACAAGACTTTTTTCTTTTTGCTAAACAGATAAAATATCCCAAGCTACCTTTACTGTGGATGTTGTTACCTGTAACCTAATGTAAGGTACCTGTGTTACAGTGAAACACTAGTACAGTACAGATGAATCACATATACTATATATATTTGTCTGTTATTTGGGGAAAAAACATGACTAGTTACTATTTCAGACCATTTCGAGTGCTATCCTCTAATTTTGCACAACACAACCTATTCAGCATACTCAGTGGATGCTTTTTACAAAGCTACAGGACTCATTCTAACCTGCTGTACTTTTAGTCCAGTCTTTTAACTGTTGCTGAATGAATATGACAGTTTATTTCCATATCGCTGCACTCCAAAGAAAGCCTAAGGTTCCATTTTCCTCCTTTTTATATGCTCAAAGACGCAGCCATTTTAAAGTGTCCTATATCTAAATCCTATTGTCTGAACAGTTCAGGCTCCAAAATCAATGTGCACGCACAAAAGATCTGCTTCCCAAGGCTGCAGTTTCATCTTTGCCAGCATCATGGGAGCAATCCGTTCCAGAGTTTTCGTGGCTGACAGCTGGGCTTATCTCAAATAATACATTTAGGTTTGCTGTAAAACAGAGCACATTATTCAGCTCCACTCACTTCTTTGGTTTGCATTCTTGGTTTCCTTACTTTTACGCTTATTTTCCTTTCCAACAAATGAGTGGCAGTATAGGCCTTCTAATTTTGGTTGAACAGAGACATCATCTTAAAAAGTTATGAGGTCTGCTACCTCGTTATCCTCACCACTGAAAACTTTCCTTTAATGAGGCATATCAAGTTGGATGGATGCATGACTTCTAATCTGGCAATCAAAATGAAAAAATGAAGATTTAATCTGTTTATTGATGTTCACACTGACACACATGTAGTGATAAATGTGTGTCATAAAAAGAAAATTGTAATTAAAAATATTTTTAAGGCATAATTATATGAATTCCATCCCAACATCAAATATTTAAATATGTTTAAAGAAATGTTTTCACATGACTGTATACGTTTATCAAGAGGGAGTTTCTTTTAATATAATTAGAATGAAGGGGAGTCGGGTTGAGCTGGGATTATATGGGAATGTGATTAAATCAATCAATGAAAGCCATAACCCCCTACAGAAACACACAATCAATGATGCAATACCCTTGTTTTCCTTTGTAGATGATAAAACAATGGTGCAAATAGTGCATTTTCAGTACAAGAGAAGAGGAGGGTTAAGGGGACCCCCTGTGAGGGAGCCTCATCACTGTGACTTTAAAAACAGTCAACAACAAACGACAAGAAAAAAGAGCAGTAAAATAACAAAGAAGAGAATGAGTAAGGGAAAGAGAACAAGGAACAGACAAATAAGAGTCTACACTGAGTTGCAGCAAACATGACCCAGCATGTGGCAAAACCATCAAACTCGCTGGCAGGACAATGGGACTCGGGCCCAGCAGCAAAACGGCTGCCGAACAGAGTGCCATGAACCTGATCCTGCTACCTAGAGCTGAGAGCTTTCATCAAACACAGCAAAACCACACACACTGGCAGCAAATATGGCCTTAGGTAAACAATTCTATATAAAAGTAGAAGAATGAACAAAGCAAATTGCATGAACTGAAATGAAACTTAGCTTAACTGATACGTTTCATTGAATGTATTACTGTACAGTGTTTCTACCGTTGTTAGCATGCATGTCAGTATGTCTCAGTGTGCCAGTGTGTGTGGGAGTTTGATATGGAAAGCCTCGGCACTGGGGTGCCATGCGATCAGCACAGCCTTGTCGTGCAGAAATGTGGTCTAACCTCTCCGTCCCCGGCCTAGAGAACCCACCAGGACAAAACACAAGAGAGAAACAGTTCTGTTAACATCTCCACTCAGGTGCATCCGCAGCCCTTCCATCCAGCCAAGTACCCCACCCTCACAGGAGGGTCAGACAAAACAATGGTGGAAACAACAGCAGCAAAGAAACGCTACCCCACAGAAGATCAAAACCGCATGAAGATAAGAGAACCTGCTCAACAAAGTAAAGCAAGCAGAAGATGAAAAAGGAAAGCTGGACCAAACTATTCGTAGACTGTAACTTACTTCTTAAAAGAGCTACAACAAACACTGAAAACTGAACGCATCAAAACAGGTAGATTTGTAGGATCAAGCTCAGGGCAGTGTGCTATAATTATTGCAGACCTTACCTTGCTCATCTTACTCTTGCTGTCAGCCGTGAGGAAGGACATGTTATTAATTTCATTCATCACCACAAAGTTCTGCTCCTCACGCTTGAAGTTCTGGAGAAGACAGTGGCACAAAGCAATAAAAAGAGCTGCTTTATAAGGGGATGGTATCAGGGCTGACTTCAAGGGTGACAAGCTTGGTAATGTGTGTACACTCACATGAGATTTGGACCAGAAAATGAAGACTTCCCCCACCATCCTAAAGAGGTCTTCAGCATCAGGATCTGGGCAAGTCAGCCATCTCGCTCTTTAAAACAAAGAGATGAGGTCACAAAATTATCAATCACTCCAGTATTTGAGTGAAGAAGGTAAAATGAAGCACTTACACCCAGTACAGCACACACTATAAACACTTTTTAATGTTTTAACAGAGCAGAAGTTCCTAGACCTCAATTCTCCAGCACACTGTCTCTCAAATACCTGTTGTTGTCTACGTAGCGAATGAGCAGTGGATAGAGGGCGTAGAGGTCCCTGCAGAGCACAGCAAATTCGTCCCGAATAGTTCCTCCCTCACTGTCCACCTCAGTCTTCCCCTCCATGCGCAGCTGTTCCTCCTCCACCACCACCTTCCCTGAGCGCTTCTTCAGCTTCTCCATGGTGGGGATGAAGTGAGACTTCAGCATTTCTGGCTTGGCCCTGCTTACAATAGGCTGGGTGAACACTGAAGGGAACAGATGGGTGAAGCATGATGAGTTACTGTATAAATGTGCAAAATTCAAAGCTTTGCTTTTCAGTAACAAAGAATTTTATACCAACCGGCCAATCTCTTCATCCAGGAGGCCTCATCAATGCCCAGGTTATTAACCACTATCTTCATGATGCTGCCCAACAGCTGGTTGAGGTGTTCAGAGGTGACATCTGTGCACAGCTGTCCGTCCTGTTCAGGGAAGTTCTCCACCCCTCTCTCCCACCAGCGGGGGAGGTAGTTACATAGCATGGGTAGAGTGATTTCAATCACATGGGGCATTTCAGTATAGCGAGCTCCTGACTCCGCCAAGTCACCAATCTCCTTCATCAGCACATCCAACTCAGGGATGTCCAAGCACAACTCCTGCACCTCATTGGGTAGACCCAAGACTGAAGATCAGGAAGGAAAAGAACATTGAATGAATGTTCAACAGTCATATGAGAAGCATGACCTATTGAAACAATGAGGAACTGCAACTCACTAGCTCTTTCCCTTGGGGTTTTGGTGGTATATACAGAGTATGCATTGAACTCATTAAGCAAGGGTTCCAGAAAGGCCACAGGCATGGCAGCCGCCAAATGAGCCAAACACTCTCCAAGAGCAGGTCTCAGCCTAGAAATTACACAAATTAATATACATAACATGAAGTATCAATATATGAACACACTTTACACCATTTCTCCATGGAGGCAAGTGGGGTCTCATTTATTTTGAGTATGTATATTTGAATGTATGTCCTGGTAAGCTTAGGTTTGTAAAGAAGAGGTCGATTTAGGTTTTACTTACTTTTCAGCATGAGGGGTCTTAACGGTGCCCACAGAGTAAATACTGCACATGAGGCGATAGCAAGATATCTGCAAGTCATCCACTGATATAAAGAGAAGATATTAGTGTTAGAAACTACTATTAGTAGATCAGTGTTTCCCAAACTCAGTCCTGGCAGCCCTTCCAGAGGGTGTGTTCAAGCAAGGAATCAGGGGGGCAACAGGACCAGGTTTGGGGAACACAGAACTACTGGATCATATGAACAAATACAGAAAAATTTATAATCCATAAATCTATTAAAAACTATGTTATTAATAGAGACGTGTGTGATGAACCTAGATCTTTGAAGGGATCTTCACACGTCACACTGCAGTAGACATCTCTATTACAAACATGCTTTCTTGAACCAAATATGGTTCTTCTATGGCATCCCTCCACCAACCATTTGAAGCACCTTTATATTTAAGAGTGTATTTTCAAAAATGTGTGAGCATCACGCGAGCAACTTACAGATTACATCATCTCCGAACTGGTGCTGTGCAATGTGGTCAAAAAGTGAAGTCAGCACTGGCAGCAGAGCAATGGTAGTGTAGTTAATGTTCTGAGACACGCCTTTGACCTTTGAGGACAGAAAATAGAAAGCAGGAATTTCAGCAAAATTGGCATGTCAGTGTGGCAGCACATAACATAGAACAGTGCCCTTCTGACATATAACCTGATTTTTGGTGGACACTTTGCCCAGTTTGAGGTTCTCAACCATCTTCTCAATGTCATCAGCAGCGCTCTCAAAGAAGGAGCGCAAGCCAGCCTTTACGATCTCTGGGCCAGACTTCATCACAGTCCTGCAGACAGTAATGGAGTACAATCAGAGGTTCCCAGTCACATCTGAGCAGATACACTGATCACTTTGTGTTCAAATAACCTGCTTCAATTCATAAAAGGTTTGCTTTATTACACAATTATGGACAAAATTATAAGGACATTTGCTCATTTGTTGTATCTTCTGAAATCAAGGCCACTACTGTCCAGAGAAGGCTTTCTACTAGATTTCTGAGCATTGCTCTGAAGGTTTGATTGCATTCAGCGACAAAAGCATTAGCGATGTCAGGATGTTGGATGAGCACCACCCCAACTCATCCCAAAAAATGTGCATGGAGCATCATCATTCCAGACCATTCAGAGTTTCACTGCTCCACAGCATCATGCTGAGGGGTTTTATACCACTCTTGGCCACATCATGGCATTAAGCTTGGTGCCAAAACGTTCACGTTTATCTGCTCCAGAATGTCCTTCTGGTGGCAATATGTTTGTGTGTTTGTTCTGAACTTACCTGGCATCCAGTGAACGGGAGAGGATGTGGAGGCAATTAACTACCGCAGAAGCATCAGTTCCTGTAAACCCCAGAATAAAGTCAGTTGTGTATATTTCTATTTGTATGATGTTCAGCACCATAACTTTGAAAGTGCCACTAAAGATATTGAAGATCTTTTAAAATAGGTTACCCTGATTAATGTAATGCTTAAAAATCAGTCATAGATTAGATGGCAACACAAGAGAGCACCCTGCTCCCCGCAATGGCAGTCTGAGTTTGTTTTCTCACCTGAAAATCTGGACCAAGTTAGGAAACTTTTTTGTTGTTGTAAATATTTGTTTGGGTTAGTTTTGTGATATATTCCTGCAATATATCAAACACACACTAAAGCGCTTTGAATGATACATCTAAATCATCATCATTATCATCATCATCATCACCATCATCATCACCTATGTGAGCTGCATCCCACCATACTTCCCATTGGTTGGTTTAAAGAGGGATGTGTGCCTGTAGCAACTTGGCCAACAAGATCTCATAAAATATGTACATATGACTCAAATATACTCCAGGAAATTTGTAACATTTGCACAATTTGCCCAATACTCCTGTCCACTGGTAACACTGTTTTGACAAATACATGCATGCCAACCTGCCATGAACTGGACAAAAAAAAATGAATTTATGGATGGAAACTCATTCAGAAATTGCAATAATTTCACATTCTACTAGAATTTCACATTCTTAGGGTAAGAATACTAATGTTACTTACTAAGATTATGTTATGGCAAATAGGGTTGGTCACATTACATTTAGGTTCTGGTTAAGGTTAGGGTAAGGATCAAGTTCAGATTTAGGTTGAGATGTGGGTCCAGGTCATATACCTGAACCCACCTAAACTCTTGCTGCTTTATAATATTCTCCAGTCAAAGTATCAGTAATTTGTGCATTTGCATGAGGATCAAAGTATGTTTATTGCACATGGTCACAGAAAATACGGTTTCTGGAATTTTAAGCCTGTTTGCATGTTGACTTTTGTCTTGTTGAGTCAAATGTTGATTAAATACTTTGTTTCCTTCTCTCACATATGGGCTCCCACCCCTCTTTTCCATTTTTTCCTTCTTCTATTATTTAATGGGTGATGATAGCCTAGCTCAGCTTCCTGTAATTCAAAAAAATTCAAACCACCACTTTTTCACACTGCAGACACACCAAACCATGGCTCATTTGATCCGGACCGAGACCTCTTTTGTTCAGACCAAATTTGGGACCTTTGGTTTTCACCTGGTGCAGGCCAAACTGAGAAGCCTTCAGGTCTGGACCAAACGAGGCAGGTGTTTAAGCCTCATCAATCTAACATTATTACACATTTTTACAAACCATAATAAGTGTGACTTATGTGTAATTGCTCTACCATGAACACAGCCACAATGCTTGCAATGACAAAGCACATGCTGAAAATGGCACTGGAATATTGCAACTGGTTGTTCATTGTTCAGTCTGCAGTTTTCCTGCATAAGCACTTCAAACGTGCTTCAAATAATGCAATCTCTGTATTTTATAGTCAGCACAAAGCTGAAAAGAGTGAGTAATGAACATTTAAGCAGAGCACAGCAAATTTCAACAGAGCCACTCAGAGAGAAACGGCAAGCATTAGCATGTGAGACAGAAAGACACGAGAGAGTGAGCAAGGGAGAGAGAAAAATAGAAAGAGTGAAGAAAATAATTAACGAATGCCAGAGAAACTGACAGAGCGCTAAAAGGAGTGAAAGCAAACTGGAGGCGTGTCTGAAAGTAGTAGGGGTTTATTAATGCAACGACAGAGAAGAGCTGAGGGAACAGGGATGGGCAGCAGGGATCAGGCCCTTGTGCAGGTTCTTACCAAAGAGGGAAACTCTGTGCCTCACTAGAGCAGCCAACTTACAGAAGATACTGAGGCAGGAAGAGAGAGAGAGAAAAAGAGAGGGGGGAAAGTCCATAGGGAGGGAGGGATAGAAGGAAGGAAAAATAGAGGGTGAAGTTCAGGCAAGAATGTGGTCCAGAATGAGAGTGAAACAAACAGATTGAGGAAACTCTGGGGAGATGGAACACAAAGCACCACAGGTAGACAGGGATTGAAAAACAATAAAGAACATTCTATGTAGCAAACAATCCTGAATAAGGTTCACAAATAACATTTTTCAAATATGTATCTAACGTTCTTCAGCCATTTTGATCCATTACATTCATTTTATGTTTATGTGAATACTAGAGTAGAGCATCTGACAGTAATAACAAGAGTTACCTGGCAATCATCTCTTTTTCTTTATTGGAGGCATGACCACCACTGCCCAGCACTTTCGCAGGAGTGGACAGGAAGTACAGGCAGTGGTTCTTAAAGTACTGGTTTACCAGAGGCAACAGAATCTAGGGGGTGAAACAAGTGATGATATTACGGATATTAGTTGCACTGTCCATCAGGATCTGAAGATAGTTTTTGCTGACCGCCAAGAGCACTTGTAGCTGAATAGTCTCACCTTAGCGAAAAATTTGATCTCCTGCTCATGAGGAGATTTCTCCACTCTACCACTGCTTACAACAGCCTCTGTGGTCAAATATACAAGCACAAGTTAGTCACATCAGACTAGTTGTTATTTGAATTATATGAGAACTGAACAGCTTATCTCCACACCTAGATGAGCAATGAACTCCTGAGCAATTTCCATCCATTTCAGCAGCTTCTGTAAGAAGCCATAAGCAAAACGCTTCTCGATGGAAGAAATCTCTTGCTCCATGTCCTTCAGACCCCTACACAAAAAAGACAGCGTGAGAAAAACACATGTCTATC
Organism: Acestrorhynchus altus; assembly: GCA_034509495.1. Taxonomy (NCBI): domain Eukaryota; kingdom Metazoa; phylum Chordata; class Actinopteri; order Characiformes; family Acestrorhynchidae; genus Acestrorhynchus; species Acestrorhynchus altus. Next base: position 11,325,570 of record CM067508.1, on the reverse strand, counting down.
ATGTTTGTCTCCCAACATACATGAAACCCACTTTAGAGGCCAACTGCAAAGGTTACTTCAGGAGAAGAAAGGCTAATGGACTAAAAAGGATCAAAGCTACTGCTGAGCCAAAGGGAGAAGGGAGAATGGCCACCAAGGCAAGGGTCACTTAGGCAGAATGTCACCAAATCATATTTGAATCCGAGGTTAGTCATCTAGCCTTCTATTTGATTGAGTGAAAATGTGAATGGATAATAATAACACAACCAAACCCTCATATTAACCACTCATATCGCTGCTGACCAATGAAAACCATGTATCTCCATTTTTGACCATATTTAGTTTTGTCCATAGTTTGAACCCTGGAGCTGCTCTGTTCACTGTGTAAGAAGCGACCAACAGCAACACTCTAAAATGACTAAAATAAGCACTTATTTTACATTCATTTCCATTTAATGTTAAGTACATTCTTCACCCTTAAAGCTGCAATTTTGGAGATGCATGTTCTTCATTGCACAGTGACATCTTTATCAGTGATGTGCTGAAACCCTGGCAACATTAGGATGTACTGTTGCCTTTGTGATTTGATTGCAAACATTCATTATTAAACTGCCTCGTGAGACACCGTGGACAGCAAGTCATCCAGTTTTCAGTTATTTCTGGATTCAGGCACAGCCAGAAGTGTGTTAGAAGACCATGTTGTGGTCCACGGAAGTCTGGGGACAATCTGAAAAGGCAATTTACTCTAGGCTAACCAGAGAAGAAAGGTTGGCTTGGTGACAAGCTAGCTGATAGCTATCCTAAACTATTTACAGTCTCTTCAGCTAAATAACAGCAGCACTGCAATGACTGGACACTCAGAGGACACCGAAAAGCCTTTTCCTCCAAAAGAACTCTGAGTCTTGAACTGGTTCCGTTCAGGCTTATAAGAACCTTATATGTTTACACCAGTTTCAGTGGAACAGCAGAAACGTCACAGAATACGACATTAACAGAGGGCATTGCTCAGTGTCAGTGAACAGAAATGATTGCCTGCCAGCATGTGTTGTTACAGACATTTGTTTTTCTGCAAAAAGCAAACATGGGTCAACATTTGACACACTTCTCGCACTACAGTGTGTGACTCGAATAGTATGTCATTGCTCCTCACGGATAACATTCATTAAAATCTGCCTAATATTTAGTGATTTTGTACCTGGTGACAGCATATCCTTCAAACTGAAGAAATTTAAGCAGGTCTTGGGCTTTTTCCCTGTCTCTCGATTTTTCTTTAGCCGTCAGAGTGTCATAAGGAACGAGCAGAGGATGGGTACCACCACCTATAACAACACAAACCATGCTGTATGAGGAGTGCTTACAGTATGTTCAGTTTTCTTGTACATTTTTTACAACCGTGAACAAAAAAAGAACTGTTCAAATGTAAATATTACATTCAATTAATATTATGATTATGACTAAGCTAAATATTAAAAACAGTATTTTTTGTAATCGTGTGGTAATCCTTTTGTGTTTTTTGCTCTTTAATTTCAATCAGAACCACACCTTTGGCTTGAAGCTCCATCTTCTTCTTCCTGCCCCAGGTGTTGTGGTAATTCTCAGCCAGTTGCTCTGCCATAGACTAGAAAAAAATGTAACCAGGAAAAGAGGATTGTTACATTCAAGCACAAAACTAACTACCTACTAACTACAAAACTACCTGAACCAACATTCAGAATTTACTTCATCTAATACTTTACCTGCAGCTCTCTGGACAGGGCCATGGTGGTTAAGTCCACTGGTTGGGGTGAGTAACCCTGGCTAGGATCATAAGTAGCCTTTGAATAAACAGAAAAAACATATCAGGTCTAGATTCTAGTAAAGCTCTTTTTAAGTCTCACTCTCTGGTTCTATCCTTTATATCACAGTACCTGAGCAGTTTGGGAAATCTTCCTTGTGGCGGTAGCTGCAGCGGCAGCCTTCTCTGCTTTTTCTCCTTCATCACGGGCTTTCTCTATTGTCCATTCCCAAGCTAGCATGGCCTTAACGGATTCTTTTATGGGCCAGCGATAAATCTCTTTATCCTGAAGGACAGAATATGGCTGCCTGCTTAATATTTGCATAAAATCAAATGGTTAAAATCACTGGATTCAACTTGACAGATAATTGTATTATCTGACAATCAATGAGTCAAATGTACAGTAGATGTTTTTGTAATGGGCAGTGGACACAAGCTCATAAAATTGGTTAGGAAGAGCGTATGTTCAAACCTTCTCAGAAAAGGTCTTGTATGGCCGCAGCATAGGATGTGTCTTGGCATTGTCATCCATTGCTTCTCCATATGTCCAGTTGTTCTGAATCTACAAGAGAACAACTCAGAATGAAATTCCACTAAACTCTGCCTAGCAATTTGTGTGTGTGTGTGTGTGAGAAGTGTGACATTATTGCTAACCTTCTCAAAGGCCCACTTGTCATGAGTGTGCTCTGCAAATTTGTTGATAAAGGCATCCAGTTTTTCTGGGATGATGGTGCTGTGCAGAACCAAGCAGATAGTTAGGAATACTTGTTATCTTGGAAAACTTTCCATGGTTTCCCAGCAATTCCCTTACTCCATGTTCACACAGTGCACGTGTGCTGACTTAGCAACATTCTCCATGACAATACTCACTTGGTTGTCTCCACAGGTCTGGGATCAAAGTTGCCCTCAGCATCCACAGTGGCTTTCTTTTCTGTGGCAGAGTAGCTGGCATCTACATAGTCTGGAGGAATGGCACCAGCAATGGCACAGATGCATGGCATGGCGATTTTGAACAGCTCTGCATCAAATTTCTGTGAATACAAGGGCACTGTAAGAACCCATCCGAGAGTATGTATGGGTTTACATGTGTGTGCTTCTTCCTCAAACGCCTTTAATGTTTTTATACCTCACCTTGTGTGCCAGAGACTCAAAGATTCCCCAGAAAAGTTTGCGTGACAGATGCAGCTCCTCCTCTGATGTGATACCGAAGTTAGCCCAGCCATTGGGTAGGCAGTAGTACTTCCAACAGCGCTCATAGTGATTTGTCAGCAGCTGAAAAAAAAACAACAACACTTTCAGCTATAACTGACAACATGGCTAAACATATTCTTGTTGGCATTCAATCAAAGAATAAAATGAAAAAAAAAAAAAAAAAGTGCATACTTTCAGGGGCATCTTGGCATACTCATTGAGGATTGGCACATCAAACACAAGTCTCCTAAGAAGGTGCTGCAGCATTGATGGATGAAGATACCTAAAAAACACAACAGGAAAACAGTCCAAAATTCAAATCTGTGAAGCTTAAAATGGTAAAGTACCCAATTACTTTACCGAAGTACTTTTGATTGAACTCAAATTAGTTTGTCCCAAGTGCTCCTAACATTTTTTGTTCTTCAGCACGTCAGTCTGATCAGCAATACCTGCTCAATTGAGGTTGAGGAACTATTTTGCAAGCTACAGTATATAGTCTGTGTTCCTCTCCCTTAGTTTATTACTGGTATCTCCATCTGTAGGGTAGTCTAAGGAGGGAGACCTTCCTAATTGTAGATTCCTGACAATGAAGGGCTGTGTGGTTGATGAAACTTAATAATATGATCTCCTGTCTCTCAGTCAGAGAGTTGGGCCTCTCTAGTGAAGCCATGTACATTTCTGTGGCCAAGAAAGAACAGAAAGGTACATTTACTCAGGGCTGTGTTTACATTAAGTGTAATTCCACAGCTTGAGAGTGGCACAACAGCCTTACTGCTGTTCATCAAGGGGGTAGAGATCATAAGTTACAATGTGTTGCCTGTGCCAACCAACATCGCACTGGGTGTGATGTGGGGAGAGAGAGCTTCATCTACCCACCCAGAGAGAAAATGGCCAATTCTGCTCTCTCAGACTCCAGCTAACAGTGGCAAGCAACAAGATCCGGGACTTGAACCAGCAATTCTTGGATCATAGTGCTATCAAATTAGACCACTTAGATGTGAGAATTAATGACTAAATGAGAGTTTTCTCCAAAAATGCTATGAAATCATTTATTCCATCACTCAAATTTGACCTGCCTTTAGTTTTTTACAGTAGGTGACCAGACCAGAACATGCTCACACGTAAAATATCATATATTCAAAGCCACAGTGAGACAAAAGTTGACTGACTTGACCAAGGACATGAGGCAGTCTTCAATGACATCCCTCTGGGCCTTGGTGAGGGCACGGCCACGGGACAGTCTATAGATGGTGTGCAGCATGGAGTCAATCATGATGGCCCGGTGGTCTGTGCCAGCAAACAATGGGGCACACTTTGTGAGGAGAGGCAGCACAGCAGAACACAGGTAACGGTTTAGAGCCAGCGCCATCTCTGTGGTACTGAACGCCGCCTTGAACACAAACACAGCAAAACATACACATAATCAGACAAATATTTCCCATCCGTGACAGAACATGCAGTAACGATGGGACTGCTCAACATGCTATAATTGGAAGAAATATTCAGGTCAAACTGAGATAAAATCTCACCGTGTCCAGAGAGGCTGCAGCCCTCATGTCGGGCAGGAAGCCCACCTCCAAGACATGTAGCAAGAAGTCCTGGTTATCAATACCATACACTCTGTCCAAGAATAAGACCATAGAAGCTTTGTGGTCTGGCACAAAACTGGCAGACATCTTGGGTTCTACAAGCTGACCCTCTGACCACCAAAAAGGAAAAAAAACGGGACAGTTTCTTGTAATAATCTGCTGCAGTAATGTAGCAATTTAGAGTATTTTTAAAGTCTCACTCTTACTATACCTTTGCCAAAGGTTGGGATCTGCACAGGCAGGCTGATGACTCCCACCAGGTCTTCAATGGGCACCAGAGACCTCAGGATAGCCCTGATTCTCAGAGCTTCACCTTTACCAGCCTGGATCAACTGTTGACAGAAGTTTGGCAAATGGTTGAGATTCATTAATATCATCAGTCATATTTAATATAACCTACAATTCAATATAAAACAAGCGAAACTCTCTTTTTTTGTCAAACTTACATGCATCTCAGGGGCACAGCGACCCAGCAAGTCAATCAGAGCCGAGTAGAATGACATAATGGCATTCCCAAGATGCACTCTGTTCTCCTCATGCTGCTCCTCTCCACCAAACCTGAGTCAAGCACAGTACATGAATCACTTGAGGTCTAAGGAAGGAAAAATCATGACGATTTCTGGTCAAATTGAAGTTTTCTTGTCAGTGCAGTCCTACATGAAGCGTCTGTCTTTTTTAATCGTAGGCCCATCCCTGGCAGGATCTTCTGAGATCTTAATGGCATCCTCCATAGCAGCCAGCAGACCTGCCCCACCCTCACCTCTCAGGGCAGGGCCGAAGCACTCGGGCCGACGAATCAGCAGACGTACCACAACGTTAGCATTCTCCTCTACGCTCTCACCTGCAGGGGGAGGTCAAGTTGCTAGGCACTGAATATTCTCATAGATAAATAACCACACCTTAATTTCTTATATGGCTGCACTGAAAACTAAGGAACCAAACCTAAAAGCACTTACCATTAACAAATACAGCAAACCGGAGGAAGTCCAGATATCGCTCTCCCCCACTGGGGTTCCATCCAATGTCAGGATAGCCCTTAGAAAGCAACATTGGACACATCTGCAGGCCACAACCAGCAAGATATGTCACCACCTGTTGGATGAGATGAAGAAAACAGGAACATATCGATTGAGCATCTAGGGATTTGTGTGAATGCGCATAAAACAAGATGATAAATTTGACAGTGTGTTTTACCATCTCAAGGTCTTGCTCCTGCAGAGCTAAAGCCAGCTCATTATTGTCAATGCAGGAGGCTGCAGCTACATCCAGTGGAGTCGACCCACGCATTCCTGAACAGTAATATTTTTATATAAGTTTCACCAGCCATAATTCCATCATATCTGTTCTATTATTCACAGCTATTACAGGTACAGCATTTGTACATAATATATCATGCAGGTCTTCTCCTCAGCGTGATTTATGAGAAGTCTCACCTAGGCCAATGCCGCTGTTCTGCAGCAGGTAGGATAAGTGGTCGAACATGGAGCGCTGGTTCTGACGACTGATACGGCAGAAGTAACACAGGAAGCGGCAGCAATTTGTGACCATTTGGGGGAATCGAATCTCCTGCGGAGAGTGCAGTGAGTTAATAATGTGCAGTTAAGAAATTTGAAGAGGTTTCAAATTAATTTGTTAAGATTTGTAAGTACAAAGACACACTCTAAAATAACATTTTCCTAAATGGTCGATGCAATTGACAGTCAGTATAATTTCCAAGTCATCATCTACTGAAAAAATCACATTTTATTGAACAAACATCCCAATGATAACAGTATTTTTTCTCAAAATGCAAGGTTCCAAATTATTGTGCAGAACAAACATTTATAGAATTAAAAAAAGGTCATTTGCATCATTAAGAGGTCACATTTAAGTCAAAAACTATTTTAAATAAATAAATAATACATACATATATATATATATATATATATATAATACATTTGATATAAATTATATAGTATTTGTCAGAAGTAAAGGAATACCTTGGAGTCTCCTCCACCTCCTAGCACATTAACCATGACCTCCATAACAGTCTCATGCATGCCCAGAGCCCTCATCAAGTTGGGGTGCTGGTAGAACACCTTATTATTCATGATGTTCCTACAACACAAAATATTACAATATTAATTAAAGCACATTTGTCAAATACACAGAAAAATGTCTTTCGTCTTTAATACACTCTTTATTTCTAACGTCTTTATGTTTACTTCATGTTTATTCCTTAAACTAATAAAAAGTGTGAATAATAAAAATAACTCAATAATTAATACTTAGAATTTAGACTTGGTAAGACCAGACAAAAGGATTTCACTTTATATCAGTGTATGATAATCGATCATCAGAACTGTTATGTTATGCTATTAGTTCTCCTCCACTGGCTTAGACACGGCCACGATAAGTGCTGGGTAGGGAACTCACTCCTTTTGCTTTTCCTGCTTGTGCAAACCTGATTCAACACACCTGTTAACTGCCAGGTTAGGTTAGCAGAGATATCAGCAAATTGTTCTGCACCCTTGGTGTTGTGCTAAGCTGTACCCTAACAGGCCACGATAACTAAGGGAAATACACCACTGTTTTATGCCATGATTCACACACTTCACACTAAAACAGGCAGAACAAACCCAATGCTTTGGATCATGAGCCTTTCCTCTTCTGGGCCCATCTGAACAATTAGCAGTGAGCGAATTTGGCCCAGGCACTCGAGCAGGTCCATGGTGTCCTGAACGGACACAGCGTTGATGGCATATGCCTTTGGAAGAGCTCGGATCAACTCGCCCAGAGAGTCATACTGCCGGTGCAGCAGGCTGAACATCATGCGCACCAGCTCTGGGTTCTGGATGAAAGACTCCTGGGCCCAGTGAATCATTGTGTGGGAGATCAGCTCCTGTAAAGTACCTGAGAAGAAGAAGGTTCCACAAGTTTTTCTAATGCATGAACTGTTTTTTACACTTTTTTCACTACATTTATTTTTATTTTATGAATAAATTCGCTTTACATCATGTCCCTAAACTCCCTGTAACCATTACTCACTGGGTTTCGGCTCTTCCTCGGGCTCAGGCTCTTCTTCCTCTTCTTTTTTACGAAGCTGCTTGACTTTTTCCACCAGCTTAAGCAGTCGTCCTCTCAGTGAAGTATCTACCTCTTCCTCCTCCTCTTCCTCTTCCACATGCACACCTGAGATGAACAGACATTAAATCACCATCACCTCCCCAAGAGTGAAGACTTGGTCAGCTGCTGCAGTGGTTCAAAAAGATGTGATATGTGATGTGCTTGAGACTGACCACAGTGATTCAGGATTTCATTGTGGAATTGCTGCAGATATTCCCGCACGTCTTCAGGCACTGGACACTCCTCATCATCAGGTCCATGCTTGAAGTTAGTCAGCAAAATAACCTAGAAAAAAGTGACACAAAGTCACCAAACACAGCTTGTAGATCTGCAATGCTTGTTCAAATGCTTAATATGTTGCAATATGTCAAACGATTATATGGGCAAAATGAATGTGCTGTTTATATTAATAAAGATAGTTTGAAGAACATGAAACAAAAAAAACAGTTTTATTTGTGATTATATTTACATGGGGTCCTTTCACACTTTGGTCATATTCCTGTCTGAATTGTCTATGTCTGTGTTTTTCTCTGCTGTCATCTAAGAAAATGACACTGATTGCATGTATCTGAGCTCCTCCAGTAGGAATTAATCAATTCTCAATTTGCTAAATGAAAACTTTATATATTAAATATTACTATATTAATACAATATTACTATATTAATACAATATTACTATATTAATACAATATTATTATTTAAAACAGTTTCAGTATAGAGCAGTTAGTACAGAGTCAATTAACTTTGTTAACAAAAATTAACAATTAAATTAAGCTACAGTCTCCCAGATGCAGTGCTGCAACAGTTTGGCTTGTGTCAGGGTAAACATGGCAAAACACAGGCAGAGGGATTCTTAGGTTTTCCAGCCCTTATCCACAAAAGAACCACGTCTGCGCTTATAAGAGCCTTACTGCTTTTCAGCAAACCAGTCCACATTTACACTCAGTTTTAGTGAAACTGAGTCTATGACACAGAGTACATCATCAACTGAGGACGTGGTACAGCATCAGTAAACAGAAGTGAGAAGATGGCAGAGCATATAAACAACCTGTCAGCATTTGCTGTCATTACAGACGTCACCTTTTGGCCATAAGAAAACGTATAAGAGCTGGTATGACGAATGGTATGTCATTGCTCCTTCCTCCTGTACAACTGGACATGGCCACAAAGGTTCAAACAGAAAAACCTATGAATCTTTGGTTCCTGCTGTTCTGGAGCCAATTTTTGTTGGCGAAATGCACTGAATGGTTCACGATTAGATCTGCAAACCAGAATGGAACCCGTTCCACGTTGGTGGAGGTTTGGTAAAATGTTGGATTTTATAAGAGTGCAGCATAAATGTAACTGAAGGCAACCACACTTGTTTATAAGTTAACTCTTAGCTGTTTGCTCAGAGGTCTTTTTAACTTGCTAAAAGCTTGTCAACACTGGGTCACGGCATGATTTTGTGTTGCTAATTATTTATGTTGTGAAATGTTTTCAGTCTATCAGAATTTTTGGCATAAATTAAAAAAATCGCAATGATATTGACAATGTTAATAATTTCAGCCATGATAATGGTGATATTAAATGTTCTTAGTATTTCATCTCTAGCTGGAACCTTTTTGACTCTTTGACCATTTGAACACAGTTTGTTGTGAAATGTTGTGAACTAAACAAAGTATAAAAAATAAACAAAATATAAAAAACAAAGTATAAGCTAATAGTTTTCTTCACAAAGTAACAAGGTGTTCTCAAACTGTTGATATAGAGAGAGGATAACCTGCTTGTTTTACCTGTTCTTGTGGAGGAGAACGGAACTCCCGGGTCCTGCGGGCCGTCTCAGCTGCTGACATGGTGAAGGCTCTCATGAGGTCATTATACCGTTCACGCTGGTTTGTCTGGATGCTCTTCACAAACAGATCCGAAAAGGCAACAATAGCCTCTACCCTGTGCCTAAGCTCGCAGTCACAAAAATACTGCAGCAGGGTACACATCTGAGAGAGAGAGAGAGAGAGAGAGAGAGAGAAAGGGATAGAAGTGGGGAGAGAAAACAATTAATCATAAGAGTTCTTCAGATGTTAACTCTTAGAACCCGAGATCTGCAGTTAATAAAGGACATTTATTTTTTAATAATTTTAATTTTAAGGACTTTTTTTTTACTTTGCAAATAATGCATCAAAGTAATTACATTTTCAGCTCAAATTTGAAGCGCAAGTATATTTTTATCAAAACGATCAAATTCATACAAATATTTAAATACTGCTAATGCAAATTAAGAAAATGTGAGTAGCATAGGATCTCCTGAAAATAACAATATCTGGTCTCCTATAAATATTTTTTAATCTTTTGATGAATAAAACTAACTATGAAAATGTCACACAAATTTGCCTAGAGTTCTATAGAATCAAATACCTGATACTGCAAGTAATGTAGGAGCGTCTAACCTGCAGTTTGACTGACTCCGGCAGTTTCATTTGCAGTAGTCCTTCCTCTGGAGCTTCCTCCACCTCCTCCTGCCCTTCACCTCCTCCTTCCTCCGCCTCCTTCTCCTCTTCTGCTTTCTCTCCATCCACCTTTTCTCCTCCCTGCTCTTCTTCTGCTTTCTCTGCCTCCCCTCCCTCTTCTCCCTCCTCCTTCTTCAGGGCTTTGAGCTCCTCATCCTCCTCTTCTTCTCCCACGCCTTCGTCCACCAGTTCTTCCTCTCCCTCTGCTGCCTCCTCTTCCTCCTTTGCCTCCTCTCCCTCCTCCTTTGAAGCAGCCTCTTCTTCTCCCTCTCCTCCCTCTTCTTTGGCATCTCCAAATACATTGGGGTCGATCATCTTCAGGATGTGCTTGACATCATCATCATTGAAGATGCCCATGATTAGCAGAGTGCTGATGAGTTTGAGGATGGGGACAAAGTGGAATTCAACGCTGCCCCCTACTGGGTCACGCACGGCCTGACTGCCATCCATGACCGCCTCAGTCAGCATGCTCAGAGCCTTGGTCTTCAACTCCTATAGAGAAACAGCAGACATTAGGATTAACAGGAGATATTTTGTACAGAGAAATGATTTTAGAAATGTGTGTTATTACTATGATTATTTAATTATCCAGACAGTTACTAACTAGAATATGGTTTTATTTACGGTAATTACTGAAAATGACCCAAAAACCGACCTAAAAAACCTCTTACTGATGTAATGCTGGCCATGTTGGTCATTATTTATTTATTTATTTTCTTTACAATTTTTTAATGGTATAACCCCATTGAACTATTTTCCTACAATGAAGGACCTCTCTCTCTCTCTCTGCCACTGTTAATTTATATCAGGCTTACTTTTTCTAATACAATTCTGTTCAAATCGTGTGTAACCTGTGCAAAACGTATTCAATTTGAATATTCAATGATGTGACCTTTGGCCCTTATTGCCGCATGAATATAAAAAGATGGTTTCTACTATACAGCTGTTTCATGCAAACTGATTCCTTCATATACAGTCTTTTTGTGGGGTAAAGAAAAGCCTTTATTAGATTATGAAAATAAAGCTGTGTGTACTGTTGAAAACAGAATAAGAAAAATTAAATTATATATATTTCAAGCCAAATAAATAAATAGATCAGCGCAGCGAGTCTTTATACAAGGCAGCTGTGACTGATGTAACGATCACTAGATGGCGCTTCTTTCACGTGTCATTCAGTTCCTACAGCTCCTTGGGCATTATATAACAAGGAAGGTGTGAGGGCATGCCGAGTGGAAGAGCAAGTGAAAGGAGTGCAATAGAGACAGACTGAGATATTGTGCGTTTAGGAGTTTTCTGGAGTTTTGAGCATTAAGGTTGGAGTTGTAGGAGAAAATGTTATGGGTAAACATAGAATAGCCCAGAACTCAGGTTTACTCAATGTGTGAATTGTTTGGCACTGTTAAAGGGGTAAATATGTACAAGTTTCTCTAAACTATCACTCAAACAAACAAACAAACAAACAAACAAACAAATAAAATTTCCCTCACTTTCTACAAAAGTGCCTGCTTACTGCCGTATACCATACCTGCAGAGGGATAACAGGGCTGAGAGTGTAGAGGTCTGGGTCAGTGCCCACAAAATTGATGGGAGAGAAATGAAGCTTTGGCCTTAGGCAAGTGGTGAGGCCAACACCAGGCAGATCATGAGCCCTCTCAGCATCAGGGTACAGAGTGATGCTGAGCGTCTCCTCAGTCATAGGCACAATGAATTCACGGTTGGTTCCCAGGCGGTTGCGCTTGGCAGACTCTAGATGGATGCTGATGAGCAGATCGTAGTAGCCACTGCGTAAGGGGCCAGGCAGATATGTGTTCTCTATGGCATAGAAGAGTTGAGATTCATCGACATGGCTGCAGAGAGCATGAGCGACGCGGTTGTTACCCAGTGCACACACGGCACAGTACAGCATCAGCGTGTGGTAATGGAACTTCAGCAGGTCCTGACGCTCTGAGAGCTCAAGGATGTCAATACACCTGGAGCACAAAAATGATACATTAACAGAACCCTATAGAGTTACGGCTACAAAACATATGCAGCTGGAAATGTTTAACGCTGTTATTTCAATTCCTCACCGTCAGTTTCATAACTCTACTAGCTTTATAGTAGTCCCATTAGCCCCACCTGTCCAATACTGAGCAGTTCCCCCTTGTGCTCCCACAAAATATCTTAGGAGGTCTCGCAGTATTCATACCTTGAATGCTGCAAGACCTCCTGTCCTGTGTCCTGTAGTATCTGGCACCAAGATGCTAGCAGCAGATCCTTTAAGATCCTTTAAGCGTGAGCTTGAGAGCCCATGATCACGCTGCCAGTTCAACAGTGGTAGGTACTGGCCACTGCATACTGAGACCATCCCACAAGGCCTGCCATTGTGGAGATGATCTGACCCAGTCATCTAGCATCATAATTAAACCACAGCCAAAGTTGCCCATATAATGTAATAATAATATTATAATATAACTATTATAATAATAATAGTTGCCCATATATGTAATATATCCCAGCCTCTGACAGATGCCACTGTAGATGATAATCAACTGTTTCCCTTCACCTGCCAGTGGTGCAAATACTATGGCAGTCCAGTGCGTATTAGTTACTACTACTACTACTGCTAATAATAATAATAATAATAATAATAATAATAATAATAATAATAATAATAATAATAATAATAATAATATACACCATAATTAAGAAATAATCACTCCAGTTCTCTCATTTACCATTGAGTTCACAATTTGGGAGTCCCACCCCTTCATTAAATAATTGGATCTGCCTCTGAATTTGACTCTTTGTTGTCCCACCCCAGCTAAAATACAGATTCTGACTGGTCCTGCTGTAAAGTTTGGTCAGTATCAGTGCTGTTTAGGGAGAGTAAATTTCTTTTAATAAGTGACTTTAATGTATTTTGAACTGTTCTTTCATTACAAGTGTATGTGTCACTTGGGACTAACCTGTTTTCTTCTGGGATATGCAGGGCCATCATGGTGAGTGGCTCAGTGCACTCCACCATCCAGCCATGCCTCTCATTAACTTTGCCCACCTCAGGCTTCAGGAAGTGATTGGGCATACGGCTCCAGATAACCGGAGTGAGCATCTCTGCATCCAGACGAGGTGGACACTGGGGAACAGGGTTCTTCTGCTCACTATGGAACATGGCTGCTGAGAGAGGCATGATGTTCTAATGGAGAGTGGGAGATCAAGGTCAAATGATGATGAGAGAGAGAGAGAGAGAGAGAGAGAGAGAGAGAGAGAGAGAGAGAGAGAGATAGGAAGATCATAAAAGCAGACTGCAACAAAGACATATGTAAATTTCAGCTGGTGGATGTTATAGAACCAAAGCTGAGCCAAGGGAGAGAACTGACCTTGAGTTTGCAGTTCAAACTGTAGCATGTTCTGACTGAAGGCTGAACAAAGACAGCAGGAACAACAGTGTTGAGCTCCACCTGAGAAGAACCAACAGCATGAATAAACACAACATATACACTATATATCCAAATGTTTATCCACAATCCTTCTGATGAATGCATTTGGCTACTTTAAAGTGCATCCATTGCTGACAGATACGTAAATGCACACACACACACACACACACACACACACACACACACACACACACACACACACACACACACACACACACACACACACACAGCTTGTCTAGTCACTGTAACAACATATTGCTGAAAGAATTGGTCTCTCTGGAGCTGACAAAACATGACCCTATTAGCACCATGTCCAGGAGTGGGCTAGAGGAGTATAAAATCCACCAAAATTGAGCTGTAAAGCACTGGATATCTGTTTTCTGGAATAATGGTGACCTCACTAACACTACGTACCATATTTTCTGGACTATAAGCCACTAATTTTTTTCCCCACGCTTTAAATTATGCGTCTTATAATGAGGTGCACTTTTTTCTTCTTATATATGTTATTTTCCAGGGTGCGGCTTATAGTCCGGTATGGCTTATAGTCCGGAAAATGCAGTAAATTGTACATAGAAATTAGGATCAAATTTTAATACTCTCGATTTTGGAATAGTCAGTGAATATACAGGTGTCCCAAATACTTTACTCTATATTCCACAGAGTGTAGCATTCACAGTATTGTTCAAAAGACAATTAGATTTGTCAGCAGTATGTTTTGCCTGTAAACAATAATGCACAACACTGACATAAATACAAATGAACATAGTGCTTTAAACATAGTGCCTGACCCATCAAATTATTGCCAAAAAAATCTCATTTTTTTTTTTTTACTTTTATTTGATTTTCTGAATAACTATTAAAAATAAATACATAACATTCTTTATACATAACTTTCATTTTGTATTACAGTGGATTCACTGTGCACAGCAGTTATGCTTTTAAACATATAACAGATTTGTTTTTAAAAACTAAAACACAAAATAGTTTAAACCTGTAATCTGAGCTGCCATCTGAATGTATCGTTTCTTGAGCATGCATTCTACTAAACATGGATCTGATTTTAGTTTCTCATTATGATCTTATTATTTAATTAATTCATATATAACTGTAATTATTTATATATAAATAGATTTGAAAGTGTAAACTGTATCAAATATGACACAGCTGGATTAAAGGGTTAAACGTAGTGCATTTTATCAATAGGTTAAAGCAACCCTTCTCTGTGAACTCAGAATGCTATATGGATTTTCAGTCCCACCAGGAGCTCAATTGAATGTCTTTAATGAAGGACTGATTCGATAAATAAAGTGTTGTACTGTAGCTGTGACTATTGGGCTTCAACGAGATGAGCTTGCCAAATCATAATGTATTGTTTATTTTTATTTCTTCTAATAGTAGTGTTTTAAACATATACATGCTTACTGACCCCATAAATAGCTCATTATTAATCCAGATGTTCTAGGACGTTCTAGTACTCAGATTTATATTTGGCATATAATTCTTCCCTCTTAAGCACCTGTTCCATGATAACTCAGCCTCACCTGATAAAAGGTGTTGACTTCTTTCCCATTGGCTGTGAAAGTCATGAGACCTGTTGCCAAGTCAACCAGACAGCCAACTACCAGGTCCTCCTGGCTAAAACGCTGTTGGGAACCACTGATTAAGTCCCCTCCCCACACCATGTAGCAGTTGCTCCTCTTTATGCTGTGTGGCAAAGCGGAAACATCAGTGTGTACAGTGCATTTTCAGAAGCAGCCAATGAGCATGAAAGCACATGTTAATTCAAGAATAGCAGTATTTGTGAGACACTTGGCTGCGATCTGGGATGTTTATAGACTGAGCTAACATTGCCTTACCTTCACACCATTTACACTAAACCTGTAAGATTTGTAAGTGAAGTGTAAGTTAAAAATCATGCTGACGAGGAAAATGTGGCTGCAGCTCATTACCTGTCATGAATGTTGCCCCTGTCATCTCCCACAGTCACTGTGACAGTGCGCACTTTGAAGAGTTCAAAGTTCAGATCATACTGATGGTAGTCAGGAGTGACCCAGCCCACCCAAACCCCACTGGGTTCTTGACCAGCGAAGATCCGCAAAGAGTAATAATACTGTGGACGAAGAGTTAGACAAACTGGTTAAATCTAGACTCTGAGGTAAAGTGATCAACATTCAATGTCAGGACAACATCTAATGCCAAAGTTAATTTGATGTAAATTACTGATAGTTAATATAATAATACTGTCATATTATCAAAAGACTGCATCCTCCAGACATTGTGTAAAACCCCAACTTTAGCCGTGAGGTATGGTGACCAAAACCAAACATCTGTCAGATGTCACAATGTTTTCATCCAAGCAACATGAAATTCAAATGTTTACGATATTGATTTTGATGGTGTTAAGAATTAGGCAACCAAGTCCAACATCATACTGACAAGGATATCCAGCATATGCTAAGCATCATAAAGTTAACCTCCACTTGATGTGACCTTCTGACATCATTAGATATTGATATATTATTGATTTGAAATTGTGTTGTCAGGTAATCAAAATCTTTTATATGTCTCACGCCAATGTCATACTGACAAAGAATACTGACATCTAGCTAAAACCCAACATCTGCTTAACTTCCTCACACCATTCTTCACACCACATAAACCACACCAACACAAAACACTGGACTGAAAACCACCCAGCACTCTACACACACATACACACACACACACACACACACACACACACACACACACACACACACACACACACACACACACACACACACACACACACACACGGCACATAGAGACTGGATCATCCCCATCCTATCAGCAATATTTGCTGCGCACCAGGAACTACACTTCTACCTCAGTAACTGCTGTTATCACGCACATCTAGATGTACAGTATGTTACATATCTCTTGCACCTTATTCCCACCATTCATCTCACTTCTTTGTACCAATCGGTATTGTACTGTCCTGTCCTGTCTGTTGTTCACTGTATTTATTGTATTTATTGTACTGTTTGCACTTTATGTCGTCCAATTGTATTGCTGCTCCATGTTGCACCTTGGTTCCGGAGGAACGCAATTTCATTGCACTGTGTACCTGTACTCGGTTGTAATGACAATAAAAAAGCCTTGACCCTTGACCCCCTTTTAATAATGTTAACAACCACACGATATGAAACTTTTAAATGTTCATATGTTGTTGCTTTTAAGTCAAAGTGTTTGGCACCTAAACTAATTATATGTCTATTAAATGTTTCATTCCAATGTCATACTGGTGTAGAACATCAGTTCTTAGTCAATATCTAAGGCTGGGAAAACAACAAATTCTTAACCTCCACTTGATGTAAAAATGTAAGATCATTGTTAAGATAAAAGTCCATCCATTCATTTTCTGAACCGCTTATTCCTGAATAGGGTCACGGGGGAGCCGGTGCCCAGCCGGCAACTCTGAACACAAGGGCGGGAAACAACCCTAGACAGGG
Organism: Acestrorhynchus altus; assembly: GCA_034509495.1. Classification (NCBI taxonomy): domain Eukaryota; kingdom Metazoa; phylum Chordata; class Actinopteri; order Characiformes; family Acestrorhynchidae; genus Acestrorhynchus; species Acestrorhynchus altus. Next base: position 11,308,533 of record CM067508.1, on the reverse strand, counting down.
CGCGCGCACACACACACACACACACACACACACACACACACACACACACACACACACACACACACACACACACAGTAAGGGCCACTTTAGAGTCACCAATTCACCTACCATGCATGTCTTTGGACTGTGGGGGAAACCGGAGTACCCGAAGGAAACCCACGCAAACACGGGGAGAACATTCAAACTCCACACAGAAACTTCCCATATGCCCCACCCATAATTCAATGTTTATCTAATGTTGAAGCTTGACATCAACCCAGTGTTGGCTTTTGATACCAACCATTGATACTAATGTTTCACTTTCACTTTAAACTAATGTTAGGTCGAGCATCTTTCTAGTGTTAAGCTGGTTTCCAGTGCCTACTCAGTGAATCGTCTCGATATGTGGTAGTGTAGCTAAATATGTGACAATATGAGGCTCGCACTGTAGTGGTGCTGAGGATGATCTCTGGGTCATCACGGTCATCTGGCACAACATCCTCCACCAAACGGGGCATAACAGGAGGAGGAGGAGGAGGAGCAATCATTGCCGCCTTCTTAGCCTTAAACAAAAACCTGAGGAAGGATGCAAAGCAGTCAGAAATTGTTTCTTATAGCAAATTATTATCACAAGTAAACAGGTTTCCACTGAAATCTGCAAGTAATCTGGTTGAACATCTGGCTTACTACCTGTGACATACTGCACTTGATAAGACTACAGAACCAAAACAACCCCAGAGTGCATGGTATTCTGGAACACTCCTATGTTCTCACCCTTTCTTCTTCCCTTTCTCAGATGCTGTGTCTTTGTCATTCTCCTTGATGCTAGGAATATCTTTTGGTACTGATGGCTCCTTCTCCTTTTCCTCCTGCTCCTTCCGACTGGCTGACTTCTTCAGCACTTCAAAATCTGAGTCGGGATCCACCTCCAGGACCTCGTCTTCTGGGATGGTGAGGGCGCGGGTGAGTGGGGTGGTGCCTGCAGGCACTTTGAACGTCTCGTAAAACTCAATGGGCATACTCAATCTAAAAAACAGCATGTCTGTGTTGGCATTTTGGGACCCAAATGTCTTGTGGGTGACCTTCACACAGGGGGCACTGTCTACAGTACCGTCCACACGAGACACCTGAATAAGACAAACAATCACAACAAACAGTTGAGACAGTCTCATTATGGGATGTAATGTAGGCAAATTATATGTGGTAATGAGGTAGAGAAAAGTACTTCAATGTGATTGTGGTCAGTGGGCACTGGGACAAACTGGGGAAGACTCTTGCTGAACCACATGGTGATGTCCCTCTTCATGTTGATGGCAAAGGGCTCAAAGCCCTCCTGTAGCCCACAGATGGCAAAGTAGCGCAGGCTGCTAACATTCTGGCCTAAGTTAATACGGCCTACCTGAGACAGGCCCAAAGCACATACAGGGATGAAACCTGGTGGACAAAGATGAAGGAAAGAGAAAATGAGCTACATAGAATTCTATACCTAGTAAATGGAGTGCAAACATTCTTTTTATAGTTTCTGTAGACACAGCACTTCTACAGTGCAACGATGAATGCATGATGTATGTACAATGTTAATGTGTATATACTCTTTTTATTACATGAAGTATATTCTTTATCTCTATCTTTATTTATCTTTTCTTCTCCCGTGAATTTTTATACATCTGTTTTACGGCTGCTATTGTCACTCACCCTTACACCTGTGTAATGTGTTGTGACAGTAAACTTGATTTGATTCGAATCAAGCATTCTAACAAACTCAACCCTTATAGACCACTGCTGAGAGACTCACTCACTCACCATCTCCGATCTCAATGTCTTTGAAGGCCATTTCTGACCCAGAGTCACTAATCAGCATCTCCCCGTTGAGAGTGAACATGATGTTCATCTCTACAAGATCGATCATGCAACCTACGACATCCCCAGACTGCCACTGCCGGCCAAAGGGCTCGTTTCCAATATGCCAGCGCTGAGCCTGGAAGGAGAGAAACCACAGAGAGCAAATCAGTTCATCATCGCTGAAACGTTCCTGTTGTGCCATATGAGTGTTATAACATGTAATAAGGGTTACCATATTTTGTCAAATACTGACACCATGTATGTGCTGGAGCTTCTACTGCATGTACAGTATATAACGTTGCAACAGTATGAGATTTTAATCTCATGGTATGATAACCATCAGTAACGGGTATCACAGTGTATAGCAGTTCACAAATTTTGTTCTTCATGTTCTTCTCATCAAAGTGACCCTAAAATAAATGTTGTTGTTGTTGTTTTTTTGGACTGAACAAATGCTTACTGTCCTTATTGTCATTAAAACCTGAAACATTTCTTTAATAGAAGTACATTTGAAAATAAATAATAAATATATAATACAATAAAGTGAAACACTTCTCAACTTTTTTGTATCCAGCTAATTATTAAGTATTCATTATGGATTCATCTGCTGATTATTTTCACCATTAATCAGTTGATTGATTTGAAAAATGTGCATGCTGTGAAAAACATCAATTCTCTTAAGATGGGATCCCTAAAACAAATATGGCATTGCCACCCTAAGAGTAAAACCTCCAGACGGGATTTGTTCTAAGACTCACCCTGTTTCCATTGAATACATAAGCCAGCTCGTCAGCTCCCAGTTCGGTTCCTGCACGTACGTTTGGCCGAGCCCAGCCCACCCTCATCTCTCCTATGCTCACGGCTTCAAACTCAAAGTACCATTTTCCTGAGGTCACAGCATACTGCTTCTCAGCCCTGAAGATGCGCACCTTATCCCCATGGGTGTTGTCCAGCGCATGACCACCTGTGGGTGTAAAGGTAATAAGAAACTACAGTACAGGGTATGTGGAACAGTGGTTACTACATAACAACATTGAAGACAAGAGCACCTAGACTGGGGACTTGTTATAACTCGACAGGAGAAAAGTGACAGAAGAGATAGTATAGAGCCTGTAGTTTCTCTGAAACCTAGGTTTTCCATGTGCGCGATGGAGTCTCTATGATCACAATACAAGCACTCACTGCTCTCCTGGTCTGGGGGCTCAATGTTGTATCCGTAGCCAATGAGGGTGCGAACAGCATTGTTCACGCTGTCTCTGTTAGTTTTCTTGGTTCTCTCGTCCAGCAGGTTGTAGGGGACCAGACGAGGGTTACGCTTATTCATAATGTCCTGAAGAACACAACAGGGAAGATGAGAGAAGAGGAGACATTAGGTGTCTACAATATTCTAAACAGAGAAAGCAGGAGCGTCTGAAGCTCTGAATGCACAGGTACCTGTACAATGCTGTAGGTCCAACCTTGCCTCACTCGGTCTCGTGCCCACACATTGTGGCCATTTTCTGCCAGTTTCTCAACCAGCTGGTTCTGGTTGGGCGTGAGTTTTACATGACTGAGATCGAGAGGGGCTGGCTTATACCCGCTACTCATCACATACCTGAGCAAGAGAAAGACATAGAGAATGTCCTAGGCATTCACGACACAAACTGAAGTTGAAATACATGTCTGTGGTCAGTATCATAGTGTTACTATACAAACGTTTTGGGTAGTTTGATCTTCTTCAGGTTTTCTTCTGCTTTTTCATCCCCCATACCTACATGGCAGCCCAGAGCCAGGAGTGTTCTGAGGAGGTTCATAAAAATACAGCACAAATATTTAGTTTGTCTAATAGTTCATGAACACAATTCAAAGAGACATAACATCATCTTATATATTTCAGGAACAAGAGGAAATTTTCACTCACTTTAAAGTCTCTCCAGACATCTGGAGGTTGTAGTTCCTTTCTGGTTCTGGCAAGCTCTGGAAATCCACCAAGCAAGGGTGTAGTTTCTTATTATCATCTCGGAACTGAGGAAGTAAGAGAAGAGTGCTTTAGATCTCTGTGCATTTGAGAAACTGAGATATGGGGAAAGCCAAATAGTAAGGTGTGTCTTTTACCACTCCATAGGTCCAGCCCTGCTCGATGCGCGTAACAGCCCACAGCTCATGAATGTTCTCAGCCAGCTTCTCCCTGATTCGTTCCAAATGAGGAGGCAACACAATCTACCCAAACACAGTAGGAGTAAGACTATTAGGACCAAAGTCTAGACAGGTTTATATACACAGCAGCAACAAACATTAGGTCTAAATAAACAGTCTATGCATTAGGTTTACCCAAAAACTGGGAAATTAGAATTAGATTGGGGAATCTGTTTATTAATTGGGCTTTATTCCCCACTAGGCCACGTCTGGCATTAAGCATGGTGAAAGTAGGTTTGTGCTCATATCTTCTACAGACAATACTAGTTTTTTGGCAGTTCGTCTCTACTAGACAAGCTGTGTGTGCATCTGCACATCTGTGTCAGTAATGGGTGCAACATAAAGTAGTCGAATGCATTGATTAGAAGGGATGTTGACAAACATTTGGACATAGTATGCATATTTATTGCCATTGTCATGCAAACATCTTGTATCTCCAAAAGGGTAACAAGCTAAATTAAAAGCATTCTTCATTTTCAAAGGATGACAATGTAAAAAGATTTTATTATATTTGGAGCGTTTCGATTGGTCTGGTCTATTGGTCCAATCATCATGTGTTGTTGACACAATACAAAGAACAACTGGCAATTATGCCATTAACATACAATTATTTTACATGACAACAATGATATATAAATACATATATATAAGAAAAGTGGTGTAAAGTGCACCTGAGCAGTGTCCACTGGACAGGGTGTAAACGAGGTGTGTGTGAGGGACTGTGTGGGGCCCAGTAAGTTTCTGACTCCATTAAAGTCATGCTTGTACTCTTTGATGGGCTCAATGCGCATCCTCTCTTTGGGTAGGAGAGCTTCATAGCACGGAGCATAGCCAGGAGGAGGGAGGAACTTAAAGTCGCCATGACGACCCCCCAAAAGGAATCGAGCCCTGGGAGATCAAAGACACAGCAGGTCAGTCAAGACAGGTCTTATTAGTGATGCTCAAGAAAGCAACCTGGGCCTTCAAATATTTAAGGGAAGAACAAACAATGGAGATGTTTATTAGCAATTCAGAAGCAAAGAATGAAGCTTATTTTTAAGCCAGCCAAATAAAGCAAGAGATATTCTTACTTGACTCCAGCTGAGAAGCTGATGACAGGGAAGAAGAGGCCATCCAAGTTGAAGTTCTCAAACATGCCCTGAACAGGATGCCCATTAATACGGAAAGAGATACTGGGCACGCTTAAATCCAGACAGCAGCTTACAACATCATCTGCTGCCAGGATGTGCTGATTTGGTGATGCTACCTGACGGGATACATGACCTGACAACAACATTTTGTTTATTAGAATAGATTTCTTAATAACAATGTTTTTATAACAGTATGTGTGTGTGTGTGTGTGTGTGTGTGTGTGTGTGTATGTGTGTGTGTGTTCTGATGCTGATTAACGTTTTGCCCTTTTCACATGTCCCTGCTCACCTGACCACAGGTGAAGGCCATCAAAACCGTATGAGTAGAGGTCATCTCCAACACCATTGCCTCCCCAGCCCTCTCCTCCTCCAGGGTATGGACTGTAGCCCTCAGTCAGGGCCCAGCCAACTCGCAGATGTGAGGCCTGGAGTGTCACAAATGACTCTACGTAGTCCACAATCACCTCAAAGTACCATTTCTTATACTGTGTTGAGCCTTCACACGTTCCAAGGAAGATATTGGGCCTCACACTGCAGAGAAAATGGTTTTACAATCAGTTAGGTATAAATCCAGTCTCACTTTTGTTGGTCCTCTAGTCTTCTAGTAAATACTCAAACTGTTAACAAGCCATAATCCAGTATCGTTGCTGGTGCTAAGATCTGGGCTGAAACTGCAACCTTATCTGACTCTGCTATGAGTGTGTGAGTGCAGTAGGTAAGGGTCAAACATAGGGTCAAACCTGGAGAGGTACATAAACGAAGGAACCCCTACACCTCTCTCTTTCTTCCATTGTTTTTTCATGCTCACACATATGAAAGTTGCCACACACTGTCCCCTAGTATCTATTTCCACAGCAATCAGGGAAAAAGCAAGTTGAATTTAAAAGATGTTAATTTTAATGTATTGTAATGACATATTTACACTCAGGTATCTGTAAGACAGCGTAAAAATAGTACAATACAATCTTTATGCCCATATTTGTTATTTTTCATAGTAACTATTTACAGCCCACATCAGTGAGAAGTTCCTCAGAAGGTAACAGAAAAGTTTAGGGTCTGCAGTGTGAAACACTTTTACAGTGGCACTTAAAAGTGTGTTCAAAACCAAGAGGAGGAGGCTAATGCACATACATTATAGAAAACCATAGCACAGCACATTCTCCACAATATAAAGCAATTATCACACATAAGCAGTCAGCAGATCTCTGTTCAGAGTGTGTACCCACACATGAAGTGAATTCATGGCTATGTTTTAATGGAAACGGGAGCTTTAGATAAATTGCTCACAAAAAAAAAACTATTAATAACTTCACTATTAATTAGCAGCACATCTTACCTAAACTGTGTGGTTGTATTATTTACAGAAACACAACTTTCAGAACTGTCTGAAACTCAGCAATAAGGTATTCGAATCAGATTGGGGGCAAACAGAATTGCATTATGAAGTCATGTGGAAAGACTAGAAGAAGTAGTGTCTTACCTGGTTACATAATTTACAATGTTGGTTTGTAGCAGAAGGTCACGGGCCGGAAGCAGATTTTCTGTGATAAGATTTTGATTGGACCTCACAGCCACACCGTTACACACACACAGAGAGCGCAGCACATCCAAAACCTAATGGAGCAAAAAGACTAGATCAAGTATTTTAGTCTGAATGTGTTTGCGTGTGTAAGAAGGTGTGCATGTCCATGCTCGTGTGCATTTCATACAAAGATCACTTCACAGTAAACGCACTTTATGATTGCGTCCATGCTTGTCGAGAAGAGAGATAATGGACTTGATGTGGTTTTCTTGGATGATGTTCAGAACTTCAGGACTTTCAATCAAAACACAATACAGCACCTCCAGAATGCCTGCAGACGGTGAACAACAACAGAGCAAAAGTTAAGGGTGCTAAATTATTGAAGCTGCCAAGGCAGAAAGCCCAACAGGAGACAAAGGGAAAGGTGTAAAGTTTACTTCAAAAGGCTGATTGAGTACACAACTCCTGTATATTACAGAAGCAGCAGCACTGACGTAGTCACTCAACTTGTTGGAAAAAAAAAAAGCAATATGAGAGAACCTTTTTCTGTTTCTGTTTTCATGTCTGCTGTTTTTAAAATCATTATCCATTTGTCAATGGCAACTGACTAAATTGACTGTGGGCGACCTGGGAAGTTTCTGTGAGGAGTTTGCATGTTCTCCCCGTGTTCGCGTGGGTTTCCTCCGGGTACTCCGGTTTCCCCCCACAGTCCAAAGACATGCATGGTAGGTGAATTGGTGACTCTAAAGTGGCCCTTAGTGTGTGTGTGCATGTGTGCACCCTACGATGGATTAGCGCTCTGTCTAGGGTTGTTTCCCGCCCTTGTGCTCAGAGTTGCCGGCTGGGCACCGGCTCACCCGTGACCCTATTCAGGAATAAGCGGTTCAGAAAATGGATGGATGGATGGATGGATGGATGGATGGATGATTCAACTCAAAGAGACTAAAAATAGTTAAGTAATATGTGGGAAACTTCTAGTTTTATACACAACAGATTTTAAAATCCCAGCGTGGGACTATTAATGTATATGCCTCTCTGTCAACACACTGTGATGCATGTTGTTTATTGTGAAAGTTATTTAATACAATATTTTTTTAATATATACAATATTCCCACTCCTGTGTGAGAACGAATAAAGAGCACCTGAGGAAGCCTCTAGACGGTCCAGTTTGCTGACCAGCCAGTCCAGATTATCACAGAACAGAGCACAGTTAGCACGGTTTCCTCTAATTAGAGAGGCTGCAGAGAGAGAGAGAGAGAGAGAGAGAGAATGTTAGACCATTCATAAGCAGCACTATTGAAGTAGAAAGGATGGTTTTCTACTAGATTTTGAGGGACATTTAACTCCTATAGCCCATGCCTGGTGTTATCCATGGTGCCAAAATGTTCATGTTTATCTGAGTCGTATTCTATTAGATATATTTTTTAGCAGGGACTAGAAAAGCTGTGTGTACATTTGCACATCTGACTATATATCACCTTTCTAGATACCCAAAGACACTTTTACAATCAGCACTCATCATAGCAGTGAATTGCACACAGCATACTCGACCAGGACCCTCCACAGTTACGGAGTGCCAATCCATCCAATTAATTTTAAGTGCTGTCCACAATACATCATATAAATAAATGTTAAAACCTGCATTAATGTCTAAGATTTCTGGTTGCATCAGGCTCACCCAGCAGTTCGTAAAGCAGGTTGACAATTTCCTTCCAGGACTCAGCAGCCTCCTCTCCAGCAAACTCAGAGAAATGTGCAGCAGTGTTGTACACGTTCAGTCTGTCGACACACTCCAGCACAATGGTGATCATCCCCTACAGCACAATCAGATTAAACAGAAACCAAACAAATAAGGTTGCATTGGGCCTGGCAGAAGATGTACAAATTAGATCTGCACCAATCAGACCAAAAACGACTACAACTAGAGTTAATCTAGGCCTGAGTGACAGGCTACTGTGGAAAATTCTCAACAGTCACACACAGTGACACACATACATGCTTGCACTCATTCAGTCACACACACAGACACACACAAACCTCTTCTTGGAAGAGGTTCTGGCGATTGCGCAGAGAGCGCAGCTTTGTCTGCTTCTCCTCGTGCTCCAGTTCCTCCTCGGGTGGCCGGAAGTAGTGAATCAGGTCCTGAAGGGAGAGAATCACACCATCCAGGGGCAGAGTGACCGGTCCTGCAGCCCTGTTTTTTCCACTCAGAGAGTCCAGTCCCCTGCAGAGGCACAGGGAGTACATCACACACACGCTAAAGCTTTTCTTCATGTCATTGTTTACACTGTTTAGTAATTAATAAACAAAAGTATTATTATTAAATTACAAACAACTGGAACAAATAGACTTCTGTTACTAATGACTTGTCATACTACAGTGCATCTGCCTGCAAAACCCTATTATAACTCAAACTGTCCCTAACCACCCTTGTCCCAGTTGACTCCTTGCTGGAATTAGCAAGCTGAATCACAGTTGACTCTTGAAAGTCAGCCTGAATGTGCTGTGTGTTGCTGCTTAATGTAGCGCTTGCTGTGCTTGAAGCTTCCACTCTGTCATACTTGATGAACTGCTTGAAAAGGCCTGTGGTGCTGTAGATCATTCGTGCTGCCTGAGACTCCTCTGTCTGAGAGCGAGACAGCAACAGAGCATCATCCATATGGCCCTCCTGATGCAGAATGACCTGAAGGACGAACAAGGGAAGCAGGAAAACAGTCACAAAGCAAACAAAACAAAACATTACAGACAGCAGAGTGTGTGTGTGTGTGTGTGTGTGTGTGTGTGTGTGTGTGTGTGTGTGTGTGTGTGTGTGTGTGTGTGGGTGTGTGGTAAAACAAAGGTCACTAAAGAAGAGAATTTTGAATAAGAGCATGCAGTAACTATGAGTAAATACTAAACTAACTAAAGTACACCTTCCATGGCAGAAGGCGATGATCAAGTATGAAAAAGAACTGTGATATTTATACAGTTATACATCCTCAAGGGTCTCTGAGCTGGCACCGTACCTTTCTCTTCATGGTACCCAGACGAGCTGCTTTGGCATCGAGGGCAGCATAGGTGAGCCACAGGCCAGTGGAGACGTGCTGCACGAAACACATGGATTCACCATATTTGATCTCTGGTACACCCATACCCTCGACATCCCGCTTCTTAGCCACTTCCACCTTCTCCTACTCGGTGGGAGCAAAGCAATGGAAAGAAAGGAGAGAGGACAGAGGAGGATCAGGTATAAGAGGACATATATTTGGAAATCTTATTCAATGCTATTAAAAAGAAGACAAAAAGTTATTAAATAGAGAGAATCTTTTTAATTCAAGCCTGAATAAGCCACAAAACCTGAGAGACTTATACTGACCTTAGAGGCACGGAAGCAGAAGGCAGAAAGTTTTGTGTTGGCCTTCTCTGGATCAAGCACCATCAGACCCTTCTCCTCATCCAGGCACACGGCCAGCGACGGTGGAGATGTGGCGAATGCGGAAGGCTGACCCCACTTCATGTGGCCACCACTCCAGCTACACAGAATAAGCATTAAAGCATGTGAGATGTGATATGTTAAGATGAGGTATTTGTGTTCAATTTTATGAAATATCTAAGCTACACTAATGTCAATAACTATAGAGTTATTGGTATTATATAGTTTATATATAGCATAGTTATATATATTGTATACTTATACACAGTTATTGCTGTGTTGCTGTCAGTGTATTTCTGTTAGTGAGGTCAGGATGATTAGGATGGTCACCACCCCACCTTATCCTCTACTCCACAGCTTGCTCCAAAGGTATTGTAAGCAGCACCATCAGGCCAGGAAATAGTTGCTGTAGTGCAACCAATGACACCACCAGCACCAACACCACCATCAGTGAGCTACCACACAATGTGGGTGACTGGGGTTTAATTCCCAATCTGGACAACTACGCTGTGCTGCACTAATAAGGGTCCTTGGGCAAGACTCCTAACACTACTAATATGATTAACATTGGTGTTCCGGATAAATGCCATACATGTAAATGTTAAAAACACACTTCCACTACTCCACAGCTCAGTGCTGGAGGGGTTTTATAGTAGGGGTGGGCAAAGTGGTGATATGTTACTGAATTGTGATCAATTTTGTGACCGTGATACATAATGTCTTAAGAAATATGACCAACTGCATGTTTCATTTCAAAGAGTGTGATTAGTGATGTTTAATTAGATCTACAGTAATTTCTGAATGAAATCACTGTACTGAGTATGGAATGTCAAAAAGGTGATAAATATTGTGTATTGTAGAAAGTTGTCTTTAAATATTGTGATATTAAATTTTCTGCCCTTTTCATCCTCCCCTACTTTATATCCTTGCTTACACTGGCATTCTTAACTATCATTTTTTTATCTGCTCCACAGTGTTCTATTCTATTGGCACACATCTCTACAGGGACTAGACAAGTTGTGTGTGCGTTTGAAAATCTATGTCAGAAACGGCTGCACCTTAAAGTCTCACAAAAGGACAGAATATGACCTGACGACCTTTGCACTTCTGGTTTATGTCTTCAACGATTGAGATACTATTGCTACTCCCCTAAACTTTTAACAAGTGAAGTCTTATCTGCAAAAGAACAGAAGCTTCTCTTGCCTGATTCTCAGAGTTCAAGTCTCTCCACAAAAGAAGCGGAAAACCATTCACACACAGCCCCGACTCATACTGGGCAATCCCTAATAAAGCAGGAGGAGAGAGAGAAGCCAGTGAGTGAAAGCAGAGGAAACAAATGGCAGCAATCAGGAAATGGAGCGGAGAGAGAGAGAGAGAGAGAGAGAGAGAGAGAGAGAGAGAGAGAGAGCAAGAAAGAAGCAGTTTAAGTGACGATGGCCAACACTCTACAGAGTTCTTGTGCTAAATCTGTCTCTTCTCTCACTTGCGCTGATCTTCTCCCTGATCAGGTGGTGGTATGGCCAGACACTCATCCATATGACCATGAAATAAGCGCAGAACATGGCCTCCAGTCAAGTATCCTGGGGAAAGATGTAACCACAGGTATTAGCCATAACTACTGTGCAGATTTAAACATGCATTTCATTAAAGATGTGCCTAAAAATGTAGAGCAGACATTTTATTGCAATGATCAATCTTTTTAACTCAATGGTAGGTCCAGGCTATGCTCGCTTTTATAGAGCAAGTTTATAACTCTTAAGTTTGCATTGCTTTCCAGCCAATAAAGCCTTAGGATATAACAAACCTGGGTTTTAAGGGATAACTGCATAAAAAGTGTATGACAAGAAAAGATGCTCACCTTCAGCAAGCTCACAGCCTGAACACACTGGGTTCATGTTCCAAAGCGTCTGCATGAATGAGGCATCCACCATCAGATCCCCGCTGGCATATGACAGATGCTGCAAGAACACAAACACAAGCTTAAATATGGGATAGCACGCCACACAGAGAAACACACCGAATACTGTCACAATATTTATGTGCCAGGAAAAATTCGATATATTTTCTCCCTGCATGAGAAAAAATCATAATACCAAAGAACTCAAGCTGAGAAATGAATAGCGAGGGAGTGAATCCTACCAGGTATCTCTCAGATGACACGCTAACCAGGATGAGGTCGTCTCCCACTCTGACCTTCTCACCTTCTGACCTTTGCTTAGAGGCAGGATGGATTGTCCACCAGCATGCTTCACCTGCAGACACATTAAAGCCACCTCACGTTTCTGTTCGAGTAATAAATAGATATTAAAGCAATGATCCCCCCACTCAGTTCCCATTATTGCAATACACCTCATGGACAAAGGACTAGACAAGCTGTGTGTGTACACACATCTGCACATAATAATCACAAGGGGTGTAAACAAACATTTGGAAGTATATTTAAATATATAACCAGTCCCTGTCTAGATTACAAATGTAGCACATTAAAGACTTTTATATGCTTCTTAAATGTTAAAGTGAACATTACTTTGAACACTTCTGTTCTTAAAGGCGCCATAAAATTTATTGAGCATTTTATGTTTTTGTCTGATGTATAAACTGTGAGCATGCAACTTTGGTTGGGGTGAAAATGCTCTGATGTTGTTTAATAAGATTATTTACAGCCTTGTCACCTCAGAACAAGGCAGTTTTTTTTCTTTAATGGTGAGCTTGTTATTAAAAAATGATTAGCTCTGCTTTTATTGGCTGGAATATAGCAACTCACAGAAGCAACACAACATGCTAGTACCGCTAAAAAATTCATTTAATTCAAATATTTATATTCATTTCATGTAAAGTGATACATTTCAAGCTTTCCTGTTTTAAAGTTAATAATATTTTGATGTTCTGGATTTCTGGTTTTCATGTGCTATAAGCCATACTGATCAACAATGAATCAAAAACAGTCTGAATATATTTGTTATCTGTAAATGATAATGGATTCATCCTCCAGGAAAGATGCATTTTGAAAAAATGATTATACACAAAGAAAGTGTTAGACATGTTAACATGTGTTCAAATGAAACACTTCACTCAAAAATCAATGTCATCTAGGGAGTCATCAGACATGTATATAGATGTAGACAAGTGCGAGTACCTGTGGAGTCTTCCTGCAAGCCCACATCAAAGGCCAGCTTATCTGTGAGTGAGCGTGATGTGGTCAGGCAACTGAGGTACTACAATAAAGTAACAGAATGGAAAAAAATCAGATTAATCATTTATCAGCAATAAGTGTATTCTTGGATTAATTTCAACAAAATCACCAATGAATTTTATTACATGTAGTTTATAACATGTGGACATGGTTTTCATTTTAAAAGTATTGACTCATGGAGGCAATATAACTAAATATATCAAACTGAAGAAATGTCTTTTAAAAATTATTTGTAAAACTTAATTATTAGAAATGCAATTTTCTTGTAAGGATTAAGTTAGGACACCCCCACATTTATTACTACTTAAAATGTCTAACAGTACAATCAGGTGCTGCACATCAGCTGCAAATCATTAGATCATTGTTAGAGAGGACAATGAAGAAAGTTGTCTTTGTTTGGTTTGCACTTGATTTTTGAAAGGAGCAGTATGACCATGGCGACAGGACTTCTGGAACAATGTGCTTTGGACAGATGAACCTAAAGTTAATTAACAGAAGACATGTCTGACACAGGTATGAAGCATGGAGTTGGAAATATCACCTTCCTCCACTAGGCAGAATGGTGGTTAAGGAAACAGCCTTGTGACGGGAAGGTTGCTGGTTCAATTCCCTGGACTTGGCTGAAGGGCCTTTAAGCAACACACTTAAATCCCCAGCTGACCCCTTGGCTGCCCACTGCTCTGGGCACAAGCTTACTTGTATGTGTTCCACTGTGTGGATGGGTAAAATGCAGACAATGTTCCTCATGTGAAAGCACATTGGGTCTATATGTATGTTTATGTTTTGCTTTATTACAGCAGGACCTGGAGAAACCACAAGAAAATTTTAATTGGAGGGGGCTTGAGGGGGTTGGAGGGGGCTCCAGCGGGACAGTCTGTATAGTAACTGATGTTGAAACATCATATAGCTGAAAGAAAGAGGAGTGGGAAAATCGTCCTTCCAGTCAATGTCAGAGACCTGGAGATGGTTGTAGATAACATCTAACTGACATCCTCACAAAGAACTGCATTTTTTATTATTTACTATTCTATTATTATTTATTTTATGGGACTTTAAATTAGTTTATATCTCACTTCCATCTTTTTATATAGTTAAAACGAAGATCAAATGTCCATATGTATACATTAAAAAGGTCAAAAGGTGTTCATAAGATGTGCAACATTTTCAGAACTGTATACATAAGTTGCTCCTCACCATGCCAGAGTGGTTGTGCCTCAGAAGGATAGCATGTCCATACAGCAGGGTTCGATGGCCCCCTCCCTGGGAGGACTGGAAATGGAAAGCCAGAAGTGAGAAAAAATTATACCAGCTTCCACACATCAGATCTGGACAGAGGGAGTGTCCAGGCATGGCTTTTAGTGGGTGGATGGATATATGTGCATCTGTATATATATATATATATATATGTGTGTGTGTGTGTGTGTGTGTGTGTGTGTGTGTGTGTGTGCGTGTGCGTGTTTGTGGTATAATACCAGCCACCCCCTCAAAACCAAAAATAAAAAAGTGCGGCCTTCATCCTTCTTACATAAAGACAGACAGAAAGTAATATAAGGAGCACAAAAGAAAGAACAGCATCATGGGAAAGAGAAGGAAGAGGAGCCGCACCAAAGATGACTCTGCATCTCTTCACCTCCTGTCACACTCAAAGGAAGTGGGTTACAGCACCACAGGAAACACACACACAAGTACAGAACTAACCAGTACACAAACAGTTCACACCAAACTGGGAAAGGTCACAAAAGGCCAGTACAAGGACTGCAGTCTCGTCCAGCGGTCAGCTTACCTTTACTCAAAATCCAGTGAGGTTAAGAAATGAGAAAACATGATTATTGTTGTTATTAGGGATTATCATCACCACCATCACCACTGTAACCACTGACATCACCACCATCATCATCATCATCACCGTCAGTAGCATGGTGAGAGAGAGAATGCACATTGCAGGTCTATGAGGTTAATGCACCTGGACAGTAGAAGCCAACTGGTGTGGGTGAGTGTATTACACCACCATCTGTCTGTCTGTCCATACTAGCAGTTGGAGCAGTGAGGGGGCAGGGTTGTTTCTAACTCTCTCAGCACCTCAGGTGTCAGATTCCATCCCCATTGACACCCCCCCACCCCGCCCTCCCTCTTAATGGGACTCTCTGCTGGGCTGCATGCCATGCTATTCTCATCTCCAGCCTTCCGATTGCTGCAGCAGTGGCGGAAAAAGCCCCTTGTTTTCAGAGCCAGGTGAACCCCTGCTTAGGCCAAACATGACGTGCTCTCTCTCCCTCTTATGAGATTAATACCCGGCTATTACCACAGGCTTTCTGTAACAATCTCAATCTCAATGACAGGTTAGAGGACCGAGGGGAACACTTCTGTACGGTTTACTAAAGGCCATAAAGATTGAAAGAGAAGCATAGAATGGAGAGTGTGGGAATATACAGAAACGACGAAGAAGAACAACTAAGTGAAAAATCTAATGCACACAATTTGCCCTACGTAGGTGAACAGCAGATGGCATTGGCATTTTCTGATTAGTTATCTCCTAATCACCACTGCTGACTTGTTCTTAACTCTTAAAAATATTATCTTGTAAAGCCTAATGACCTGGTGTCAATGTTATGTGGCCACATATTCCATGATGGGCCTTAAATAAGCTCTAAAAATCATAATAATTGATTCTATACCGTTTATATACTGACACGAAACAAACATCAGCGAGCCCTCTGAAACAACAGGGGGTAATTAATTGCTGTATATTTCACAACACTGCAAATATACAATTCATGCCTAAAAATTAAATATTACATTTAGAGATGGAAGCATTATTATTGGTGGAGTCCAAGATGTGATTGGCCAATAATTTAGCTGATCACGAGAGCTGGTCAGATAATATGATCCATACTTTGAAAGTTGCCACAGTGTTGTTCGAGATCACAAGTCCCTGCAGTTCCACATTGCACCACTATGTAGGCCTCACTCACAGCTGCAGAAACTCACGGAAGCCAAAGATGAAGTTCTTTCTCTGAGTGTAGATAAAACATCACTTATCTGCTGTCTGACCCCATATTTGGAGAATCTGTGAAATGAAGTGTTGTGGACTAAAGACATTTAACATCACTTCCTGGATACCTGCATATCATTCAGTCCATAGTGAGTATCAACAGAGCGAGCAATGGCAGCCGGCTTAGGGGCACCAATCATCAGCTGGTCCAGAAATTCTCCGAATTCCCCACTTGGGAGTAACGCCTAGTTCTCTTCAGGCTCTCTCAGCTAGCAATTTGATTCCAAAAAGTGAAGTACATTTTGAGAGGTGATGCATATCAAATGACATTCAATGGACAAAAGATCAATGTTTACAATGTTTGGCAGGCATTACTGTTTGAGACCCCACACCTATTGCATTTACTCAGCAATTTGAATCGGCCTATAATGTCTACATTTACATGCCTATTTCCAACCATACCATAAGAAAAAAGTTAAAGTATTACAGTTTTATCAAGACAGAGTCAAGAATAAGAGTCAAGACAGATACATTTTTGGGGTTTTGGAATTGGCCCATTTTAACTTTCCATGTCCTTTAAAGTGTCTGTGACATATCTAAGTCACTGTGGGTCCTTTTGGGACAGAAGTAAAAGCCAGAAGTAAACTTCAGACACCACACTTATCTGGTTGACTAGATTAAGGGGGAAATTGTGTACATTTTCTTTTTCACCAAATTATTTATGTAAAGATCAAAGTGTTGGTGACTCAGAGTGAGTGATTTAGTATTTAGTACTAATAGGAATAAAATAATGAGACAAAGGTCATTAAAGTCAGAGAAGGAAAAGAAAGATAGAAGTGAATGTTAGTGAAATGGTGACAGTGCTGCATGAAATGGCAGTGTGACTGGCACATGTCCAAAAAAGACTCTGCATTTCTTTGGGTAATGAGTCGCTCTGGACATCCATCACCAAATGAGGAAAAGAAACACAGAGTTTTCTTTGAAAACCTGCAACCTTAAATGGCTCATCAAAATGAAGCCCTTAAAGATTCTTGGTGTGTGATGGACTACGGTTGACTCCAGGCTCTCTCTCTCTCTCGCTCTATCTCTCTCTCTCTCTCTCTCTCTCTCTCTCTCTCTCTCTCTCTCTCTCTCTCTGTGCATCTGCTATGTTACAGCCTTATTCAAAAATGGATTACATTTTTTTTCCCCTCAAAATTCTACACACAATACCCCATGATGACAAAGTGTGAAAGGTCTGTTTGAAATCTTTCCAAATGTATTAAAAAGAAAACACAAACATATACATAAATATTCACAGCCTTTGCCATGGAAAATTGAACTCAGGTGCATCTTGTTTGCACTGATCATCCTTCAGAGGTTTCTACAGCTTGATTGGACACCTGTGGTAAATTCAACTGATTGGAAATGATTTGGAAAGGCAAACATCTGTTTATATAAGGGCCCGTAGTAGACAGAGCATAAACCAGCCATTAGGAGTGTAGTTTGTGCACTTCTGGTGCCGGTCCCAAGCCCGGAAAAATTGCGTCAGGAAGGGCATCCGGTGTTAAAACGTGTGCCAAAACTATAATGCGGATCATAAATATGATGATCCGCTGTGGCAACTCCTAAAGGGAGCAGACAAAGCAAGAAGAAGAAGAAGGCAGTGCATGTCAGAGCACAAACCAAGCTATGAAGTCTAAGGAATTGTCTGTAGACTTAAGAGACAGGATTGTATCGAGACACAGAGCTGGGGAAGGGTACAGAAATATTTCTGCTGCATTGAAGGTCCCAATGAGCACAGTGGAAGAAGTTTGGAACCCCCAGGACTCTTCCTAGAGCTGGCTGCCAACCCAAACTGAGTGATGGTGGTCGGAGGGCCTTAGTGAGGGCAGTGACAAAGAACCCAATGGTCACTCAGACAGAGCTCCAATGGAAGCCACTCCTCAGTAAAACGCACGACAGTCCATGTGGAGTTTGCCAAATGCACCTAAAGGACTGAGAGACTGAAGAACACAGCCAAGATAACAAAGGAGTGACTTCGGGACAACTCTGTGAATGTCCATGAGAGGCCCAGCCAGAGACAAGATTTAAATCTGATTGAACATCTCTGGAGATGCCTGGCCGGGCACCAATGCTCCCCGTGCAATTCATAGAAGAAGAAAAGGATAAAATTCCCAAAAACAAGCTTATAGCATCAAAAGACCTCAAGAAGAGGCTCTAATTGCTGCCAAAGGTGTTTCCACAAAGTATTGAGCAAAGGCTGTGAATACGTTATAGTTTTGTTTTATTTCTTTATAAACTTGCAAGGATTTCAAACAAACATTTCTCACTTTTTCATTGTGGGGTAATATTTATAGAATTTTGAGGGGGAAAAATAATTGAATCCATTTTGAAATAATGCTGAAAAAAGTGAAATGCTGTGAATACTTTCCGGATGCACTGTACGTTTCACCTAGCCCTTGTTTTAAATGTCATTCGGGACCCGAATAAGGTTCCAGCAATGCCAAATAGTGGACAAAGTGCGAAGCAGGTGGCGCCGAGATCAAATCCAAGGAGGACGGAAAGACTTGGGGGGATGAACAGTAACTGCAGCACCATTTCATTTCATCCATAAGTCACACTAAGTAGGAAGAGACAGGAGGGAGTGGAGGAGAGGTGCTGAGATTGGATGGGGGGAAACAGATGAACATATGAGTACATGAGACATGTGCAAAAAAAAACATACCCATTGGTCCAAATCGACTGCCTATGGTTGGCAGAGAAAAGGGACGAGGGATCAGAAAAGAGACAAAAGGCAAAGCAGGTTAAGATACACTAATGAAGGTTTTTGCAAAGTCAAAGACAGGAACATACCGCAAAAACACACCGTCACTGCTTGGAAATTCCACACTATAATCGTGACCGTTTATATCACCACAATATTGCAAATATATAAAACAAATGAAAAAACAGGCAATAAATGGAAGAAATAACAGTGATTTTCACAAATTTCACATATAGGATACTGATATCAAATACAGGCGTCAGAGTGTCCAGAGGCCTTAAGGACTAGTAGAATTATTCCCACTGTATTTCTGTGAATCTCCGTCCTTCCACTCACCACATAAGTTGCTGTCCTGTCTTCAACAAAGGTACATACATCTACACTCTTAAAAATAAAGGTACGAAGAAACTAAAAATGTTATCTTCGCTTTACAAACTAGCTTGGAGTCCAGCCATCTAACAGTATTTGTAGCATCAGCTCTGTAGCTAATTATCTAGTTGGTTTAATCACTAATTTAACCTTTTCTTTTATTTACAGTGTTAGCAAATGACATCATATCTTTGCAAATGTCACGGTTTATGAAAGCTTACAAAGCAAGAATTTCTTATTAGAAATTATTATTATTTCTTCTGACGACGTGCTGAAAACTACAGTGGATCTCTTTCTCTCTTTTCCAATGAAAAACGCATTTTAGATGGCAACAGTATGTCAATATGATAACTTGAACTCTATGTCCAAAAAGCTATAATGATGATATACTGCTGCAAAATAAAGACTTTCTCCATAATTTTAGATAAATGCTGTGCTCCATTTTAAATGGTAATCAGAATTCCAAGTAGGAAATTTTAACTCCATCACAACTCGGATTTCCTACTCAGAAATCTGGAAAAGCCGTGCCAACCATGAGTTTAAAAAAATGCGTGCACTGTTAAAGTAAAGACAGTAGTATATGTATTCTATATTATTTGTCTTGTTAGGTCAGTTGTCTGTACTATTAAACAGCTATATGTGGATGTGTTTCCATCATGTTTGGATGTGCAGATAAATGATGTCAACTGGTCTTATTAATCATGATAATAATCTGGGACTTTCTAAACGTTTAACTGGAACACGGTCAACCCAGAGCTGGGACATCATTCCAAGCACTGACATCCGACTTCAGGGGTGAATGGAATGCAGCACTAATTTCACAGAGTAATACTGTGCTGAAATGCGTTGATAAAATACGTGACAATATTTAAGTCAGTATAGTACGAATGTCATTATTAGAGATTAGGTTTATCATTTTATATATTTCTCCAAACGTTAATGTAATTGTTTTAAGCAGGGTTGGTAAAAGACCAGCAGTCATTATGTTTGATTAAGCATGATCTATGACTATGAATCATTCTTAATGAACAGGCACATTAACTAATTTCCCCACATTAAAGATAATCAAATCAGCTGCAGACTGTTATGGTCTGATGTAGAAGCTAATGTATAAATTATACGCAAATATCTGATACTAACCAAAACCCAATGAACCATTAAGGAACCTTTATTTTTAAGAGTGTGTGTTAGTCCTGCTTCACCCACCTTCGTAAAAAGATCATCCAAAGCCCACAAACCTCAGATGGTCTTAATATTCAAGGTTTACATGGAACACCCTCACTTTCATGCTGTTGGAAAACCAGGCCTTGTTCACATAACAGATATACTCATAATGAACTTCACCTCTCTTTCAATTAACTCTTACTTTTATTTTCAATCTTTCACTCAATGATTCCCTTCGTTTTATCCCAGACTCTCACCTCAGTCAAATCCACTGTGTTGGCCAGCATCTCCTGCAGCGCTCGTACTGAGAGCGACTGCTCCAGCACAAAGGCGCAGATCGCCAGGTCAGGGGGCACATTCTGTAGAGGGACGGAAACCCGGACACGTTAACACTTACAAAAACACGTCTCTTTTATTGTCACAGCATGCTAATTCAGGGGAGAAGGTCACAGGTTGGCAATTCCAGTTCTGCATGACTGGAATTATTAGCCCCTGCTACAACATAACATACAAGATATTCAGATTTTTTCATAATCATACAAAGTACAAAGGATATAAACATCATACATATTGTAATGTGTATGTACTGTACATAATATACAGTACAGTCAACATGTCCAAGTCTGACTGTCTGACATCTACAGAAAGCGAGGCTAGTCCCATCAGGGTTTTCACGCATAACTCATGTTAAAGGTTTTTATAATATCCCAATTATATTCCAATTAATATAATTAAGGCAATAATACAGTAGTCTGATCATCTAAATCTCGAAAATTACACTACACACAAGACAATTTCCAAAATTGTGTAGGCATATAAAATTCCTCAATCCACAGTGTCATGTGCACCAGGAATATGTCAAAGGTGACAGAGAGGGATGACCACCCATAATGAACTGTGCATGATTATAACTGTACAAGCAGAACTGTACAAGAAATCACATCCACGTTCAATGCCCTGCATGCCTACCTCACATGGCAGTGCATTGTTCTTTACCTTCCATGGGAAATGGGAGCAGAAGACCCACAACACTAACATCGGACACAACACCTCACCTGGGATGGTGAGATTGTTAACTAGACCCAAGAGGACTGTCAACATGTGACGTGATCCGAGTCACAATTCCGATAGTGGATTTCAACAAGGCACTGTGCAGCCAGCTGGTGGTTCCATACTGGTGTGGGGTATATTGTTATGATATGGACTGGATCCACTTGCCTGCCTAAACACACAATCCACCAGTAACCACTACATTTGAATGCTTGGTGACCCTTTGAAGCCCTTTACGAACGTTATGTACCCCAACAATTCCAGCAGGACAATGTACAATGCTGTCACATTGAAAGTTGTCCAGAACTGGTTCTATAACATATTCCCAAGATGCATGTGACACTGTGGATCAAAGAACATTAAAATAAATATAAAAGTGGAGTCATTAAAACATTTTTAAAATTCTCTTCACAGGAGTCTAGTATTTTTCATAGTCAACTAACACCCAGTGAGCTGGTGATGCAATTGAACACATTCACACACTGGCACTCAGGAGAAAACTGCAATCAAGCATTGTTCTTCAAACTAACTCACAAGACCTACTGTTCTGGAGGTGTTATATCTTATTACTGAGATAACTGATTTTAAAATAATGTGAATAAAGTGAATGAAATCTGCACAGCACTGTATATGGGCAGGTGTGGTCTAGAGGAACCAGCCTTGTGACTAGATGGTTGCCGGTTCAATTCCCTGAATGGGCAGGACATGACTGAAGTAGCCTTGAGGTGCTTAACTCCCCATCTGCTCCCAGGATGCAATGGATAGGCCTGCCCACATCTCCAGGCACATGCGCCCACAAGTTCACTAGTGTGTATGTGTGTGTTTTACTGCGTGAATG
The DNA here is from genome assembly GCA_034509495.1 of Acestrorhynchus altus. Classification (NCBI taxonomy): domain Eukaryota; kingdom Metazoa; phylum Chordata; class Actinopteri; order Characiformes; family Acestrorhynchidae; genus Acestrorhynchus; species Acestrorhynchus altus. The sequence continues at coordinate 11,286,120 of CM067508.1, read as the reverse complement.
GGTTAAATGTGGAGGACAATTGTGAGTGCAAAAACACAAATGGATCTATGGGCACATTTACGTTTCATATATACTGTACGGTCCAGCCAGTCTTGCGTATTGGACGGCTGTTGAGTGTGTGGAGAAGGAGTTGTGTACCTGAGCATTTGATGTTGTTTCAAGGAAGCACAATCGGTTCCCAAAACCTTCGCAGGACAGACATAGTTTGATCTGCTCCTTGAGGACAGTTGCTGTACACTGGAGCACTACCGTGTCATCCTGCAGGGAGGAGAGATGGTGAGAATGAGACCAAAGGAAAAAAAAAAAAACAACCATTAAGAAGAGAAGAAAAGTGAGGTGACAATGTTGACCCTCATGAAGCTGGGGTCTCAAACACACCTACTCATTCTGACTTGTGTAAAAATGTTGGACATTATTACACAATGATTTGTGCTGGTGAAACACACACACACACACACACACACACACACACACACACACACACACACACACACACACACACACACACAGAGGCCAGTCAGTCAGCAGTAGGCAGTTCAGGGGCCGTCTGGGGTGTAAATACACCAATAAACACTCTTAGCTCCAACTCTCCACCTGACACAGTGCATTCTCAGCTGTTCTCCCGTCACTCATTATATAAGCACACTATGTCCCCCTCTCCAGCTCGCTCTTTCCACTTCACAAACTCCTTCTCTCCTCTCACTCATTCTTATCCTGCTTTCCAAACTGCATCTTTTGTCATTTGTCCACCATTTATTTGCTTTATCTATTTACTCTTTCCTTTTTCTTTCTCCCTACCCTCTCTCTCCCTCTCACCCCCAGATACCAGAGGCTGATATATAAGACATTTCAGCACTCTTGGTGTTTGCAGGAAGGCATGTTTATTTGCTGACTCGGTGTGATGTGTGTCGATGGCATCATCCAGCCTATCGTGACGCAGGTCGGTGTCTTCCCCCAAATTCAAATCCATAAGGCCTGTCCGCTCTTCAGCTGCATGTGCTGTTGTTCCTTTAGAGTTAGCTCATCGTTTATCTTCTGCCAGCCCAAATCTGTCTCCGTGAGCTATTCTGCAGCCCCTGCACCCTGGAAATGGGACAGCGTGCCCTCTGTTCTTTTCTCATGCCTCCTCTAGTCTCCTTCAGACATCTTTTTCACACGTGGCACCCTTCTAAAACACTGCACGTTAAGGTTAATAAATATTACAGTTATTCCCAGAGATGGCACCATGCCAAGAGGAACTCAAACACCATGCAAGAAAGTATGGGAAAGCGTGCAAATATCCATACAATGTTGTTACTGTTCTAAAAATCAAAGCTATGCTATGTATGCTATGTGGCTCCTGTGAGCTGTTGCATTGATGTAAACCAGACAATGAGAGCATTGTATTATCAATGTATTATCGTGTGTTAAAGTGCACTAAATTGTTTTTATCCCAACCAAAATCACATACTTATGATTTTTACCTCAATGAACAACTGAAAATGCTCAATCAATGCATCCAGAAACCGATGTAAACTATTTTCTTACTTACAAACATACGTCACATCACACAGTGTATCAATCGGGAATTATTACAGGATTGGATCAGATTAATTGTTTTTTAATGATTTTCTTTAACAACCCCAAACCAGTTGACAGCCCAAAACCAGTTGACCCCCCATTGCTTGACAAAACTGAGCCGACTGTAAAAAAAATTCAGACTGAATTATGTTGTCAGTCCAGCCCTGCTGATACCTGATCCAGCCTTTTCTGATTTTCCGACATCCATTAATACAATGTCTTTTCTACCGTATTTTCCGGACTATAAGGCGCTACCTTTTTCCCACACTTTAAACCATGTGGCTTATAATGAGGTGCAGCTTTTTCTTCTTATATATGTTATTTTCCAGGTTTTTTTTTAAACTTTGTGGGTGCAGCTTATATTTCGGTGTGGCTTATAGTCTGGAAAATATGGTAGTACAGTGTACAGTGCATTTGTAAATATTTTCAATTTAAAACAATAACAATAACATTTTGTATGCGTGAAATGCTCATTTGTCAAAGAAAATAAATGTTACATTGTTTTTGTCTATCTTTTTTTTTCATGGAAACATCATATTGTCACCCCAGTTTTATCTCCAGTAGCCAACTGTTTGCCCATCAAATGCTACCAGTGTGAAGAGGATGAAAACTATACACATAAAGTCTCCCACCCTTCTTTTCGAACTACTGCTAACATGATTCATGTACATCAACTAATAGATGCCCACATTAGCTAGCATCACAATGATAGATGGCGGAAAGGAATCCTACCCACCCTGGGAAAGCACCTGAAGATGGATGGCAGTGGGATGACAGAGGACCATACTATAGTAAATTAAAGTCTATTCTTTAAACGCCTAGAACGGGAGCACTGTGATACTGACACTTTCTTTGTAAACATCTTAAAGATTTCAGTACCACAAAACAAGACCATTCATTTTATGAACTATTGAATGTCACAGAAAAGGAAGCTATGTGTCACCACAGGTGAAGTAGTGCATAAGTAACCATGCAAGCAGTCTGATTTGCGAAGGAATAGAAAGATCTATGTAAAAGTGTGTGTAAGTGGTGTGAGTGTGTGACCCTGGCCCTGATATGGAGAAGAAGCAGGGTTCTGAATTTCTAAAAGCAGCCGGCTGCTTCAGTGACTCACGCTTCTCGCTGGCCCTGCATGATCGGATGACAAGGCAGTCGTGCACAACAGACCAGCGATGATGAACGATGGCGGTTTCTCTCGTTCTCACAGCTTCTCCTACAGATTCTTCCCTGCACTGCACATTTATTGCCATCTTTCCTAAATTTCATGTCATGACCTCTGAGAGAGCATCTGGCTCTTTTTGAAAAAATAAATAAATAAATAAATAAATAAATAAATAAATAAAACAAAAAAACAACTGAAAAATACTAAATTATTATTGAAAACAATTTTGAAACGTCTAGTAATGCATTTGGACAATAACACTAACTGCCGATCCTGTTATGTTAGATAAGAAAACAGGAATCCAAGGACTAATTTACGCTAGTCATGACTAAGTGAAAATTGAGACCCAAAAAAACGAACCTCTTTGAGATAAAGCTTTAAAGGAATAGTTTGATGCAGTGACTGGTGTTTCAAATGTTTGAGTGAGTGTACATTGAAACATTTTTAAAATGTTAGTTGGCCTAGAGCAAGAATAAATGTTGTAATGGCAATGACTAAGACCAAGACAGGCCTCAGACAATACAAGTGGTCTTGAGACTAGACTCAAGTACTCATTGAAGCAGAGGCAATCCTGTCTAGCTTTGCTAACAGACATTGAGGAAACTGGTTTCAGATGGTCCAAGCTGGCCTCGCAAACCTGGCAATCATAGAAAAAACACAGCCTATGCTAGTAGACCAGCCAGTGAAGCTGACTGACTGGCACATCTTGACCAACACAGTGTTTTCTCTTGATATTCGTTCATGATTCCACTGGTCTACCATCATGACCAACATGACCAAGCTTTGGCCAGGTCAGGTTGCTCATGTGGGCCAACTACCTTGGTCTTACTGATCAACCAGCAAGTTAAGGCTAAATAATCAGCATCTTCACGCTGGTCATGCTGGCCAACAAGCTTGGTCATCCTGGTTAACTATTATTCATCAGGGCTGTCATGTTGGCAGACCAATTAATCCAGCAAACTCAAGCTAAAACATGCCCTAAACTGGATCAAACTGTTTAACATGCTTGAGCGGGCTGGTCTGTAATTCTCAGCAGGGTGGTGTCAAATAAATTAAACTGTCTGAAATCTAGTCTGACGTTCTGGAAAATCACAAATTCCAATTGTGGACTCTTTTGTCTACACATACTGGAATACAGCTGCTCTGTCTGCTCTTTTTGACTTCTTCTTCAGGAGCCAAAATATCCACAACCTTGTGATTTATAATTAAATATAACTTCATCAGCCATCCTTGGTTCTTGCTGACCCAAACAAAGTATGCGGAGTGTGTTGTGTCTGTAAAGGGGTCTGAGAGTAGTTCCACCACACTCATGTGCAAAGCTGATGTCCCAAGCCCCCACATTCGTGGGCTTAACTCTGCCCTGTATAAATAGCCCCAGAGCCACGGGGGGATTTGAAAGATCCATAATGCTTTAGGCTACTCTCCTCACACAACCAGTGCTAATGTGTTGCTGCAAGGTCTCATAGCTGACTCAGATTAAGGTGAACAAAAGGGGAATAGAAAAGAAGTGTTAACATGCATATGTGTAGTAATGACCCGTTGAACTGAAGACATGGTCTGAATGAAGAGGGCAGACCGCTCCTCTGTCAGTGAAAGCAGGTGTAACATTACAGCTACACCATATTTAGGACAGGACTCATGGTAAGACAAGTCTCCACAGAAGACCTGGGGAGGGGATGTACTAACTGAGACAAAACGTTATGATAAACAAGTGCTGAATATTTAGCTGTTCAATGAGAATTCCACTGACGTTTATGGAAGAGCAGTGATTTCTTCTGATTTTCTTGTGTCAGTAAGTAAAAAAAACTAAAACCTGTTGATGCAAATAAAAGAAAAGGAAATGAATTCTTTCGGCAGGTATTACTAATAGTTCACACTAGACTAATAATACACAAGCAGCATAATGAACAAGGGGGTAATCGTCCGCAGTGCAGGCTAGAAAAAGTAAGTGAACCTTTGAGTTGAATAACCCATCAACCCCCACCCTACCATCACCTCCACCATACATTTCTGTAGATGCAAATATGATTTGCACATTGATATGCACAACACTGAGGAATTATGGACCATTCCTGCAGCCCTCTTCAGATCATGCCCCAACATCTTATTAAGGTTAAGGTCAGGAGTCAATAGCCAGTGATCAAGACATTCCAAAACAGACATCTTAATTTTACTGTAAATCTTTAGTTGATTCATTGTCTTGTTCCCTCCATGATCACAAAGCATCCAGACACTGAGGCAGCCCTAAACTATGAGGCTCTCACCACCATGTGTTGAATGAAGATGGACAAGACTACAAAAATGTTGCTAAAGACCTGGGTGGACAGCAAAACACAGTTATAGAAACTGTCTACAGGACTACCAGTGTCCATAGGAGTGGTACTTATTTTACATCACTCGCATGATGGGCAATGTGTTTACTACGAGAACTTCATGTTGAACAATACCCATCAGTCTAAAATGTTCAGAACCATCTTATCCATGTAGGTAAGTCATAATGTCTCTTCTTTTGTTAAAGTCTTTGCCAGTCTTTTTTTTTTTTTTTTTTTTGGAACAAACAACAATTTACAGTATTAACAATTTAAAAGATTAGTAAAGCCAACATTAAAATATGCAAAAATGACTTATAGAAGTAGAAGTTAAAATCAAAACTTCTATTTCTTCCATTTGTATTATCATTTTAAGACACAACAGTAACAACACATTTTTGGATTTGTTCACACTCTTCCACACTAAGAAGGTACAGGGCCTGTGAGAAACCAGCATCCAGCCCACAGGTACTCATGTGAAGAGTCTGATCTGTTTAGTGTGACTCAATGTGAGTCAGTAAAGGTGCTGGGCTTCATGTGGGTGTTGAACAGGTGAGAAGAACAGACACGTGTCCACCATTTCTCTGCTTTAAGAGCCCTCAGCAGGAGGTGAGTGACATCAGAGGGTCTGAACAAAGGGCCAGTGACACTCTGCTCTCCAGAGAGTGGTGGAAAAGAACTGAGAACCTACATATATTTTGTGCCATTTTAATGCTGTGATAAGTCACTAAGCTCGTATAAAGACAGGTCTAAGATAGAAACATCTTTGATCTAATTAATGCAGCACAGAATGAGTCCAATGTTTGGACACATTTATTTAACATGTAGAGGGTTTTATTACTTTTAGTTTTATTTTAGAATAATAGAGATATCAATACCATAAAATAAGACATATGAAGTTATGGATGAAATAAAATTGTATTATATTTGATTTTAAAGGAGCCCCAGTTTAGCTTTGATGGAGCTTAACACACTATTTTCAAAGAGAAACAACTTTTCATACTTTTACACACAAAAAAAAAAAAACTTGAAGGAGATTCACAAATACTGCGAAATATATTAGATTATTAAAAAAATAATAAAATAAATATCAAAATATTCCTTGAGGTTCAACATTTCCAATGGAAAAAAGAGCCCTCTGATATAACACACTTCAGGGTCGTTCACAGGGGTTGTGATGGTGATATCTGAAGTGTTTAATGCCTTTAAAAGTTAAATCACAAAAGACTATTATGTGATGGATGCAAATATACTGCCTGATGACTGAAAGGATTGTATGGTGTTATTTAATAATAGCCTGAGACAAGATTTTGGCCTAAAATGTTAATAATGGAATGAGATACATGCATGGTATCGACAGGCAAAGCATTTTCTCAGGTCTACCTGTATTTTATCATTATCAACATTACAAATTCTTTCAGCATTTGTTTTCAGCATTTATGGCCAGTTGTTTGGTCACAGTGACCAGAAGTATGTCTGCAGAAGTAAAAGTAAAGGCCAAGAATGCTGTACCAGCTGGTAAGCATGGTGGTATTAGTATGCTTGTTTTGTTGCCAGTGGAACTAATACTGGATAACGCAGTGGATGGAATACTGAAGGAGGACAAATAGGTCAACTATCCAACCAGAATTTGGCTAGAAGGTCATTGAGGTCAAGTGATGCAACTTGCCAAAAATTACTTAACATAATATTAGCCATGCTGTTTGGATTTTTGATTTGTATTGATTTCAGACAAAACAATGTAAAAAATAAAATAATTGCAATCCCAATATGATCATGGATTATTAAAGACCAAAACTCAATCAGAGGCCAGAAGAACATCTGGAACATCTGATCAAAACAGCACATCACAGAACACACGAGTGATTTATGCATCAACGCACACAAGGACAGAGCTTTCGAAGCAGGGAAATTCTTCTAGTCTATACTGAGAGTCAGTCGGGGATTCCCTGGTCATTCCCAGTGTGCTGACACAGGTCTTCTCAAGCCTCAAAATGTGCATCTACTGCATCAACTACAGCCTCATTCAGACTGAAGGCGAGATGGATGAGGTGGGTGGATGAGCACAGGACATGGGGAAAGACAGAGAGAGTGAGAGAACAAGAGGGACAGTCAATACTGAAAAAAGGGGGGAGTCCAGTGTGTAGGGTTGCCCTTTTAAAATGCTTTTGTCTGCCTTGGTCTAATCCAAGCTAAAAAAGCGAGCGGCACTCCATGTGCACGGCTCCCTGCCACTGTTTCCCTGAATAAAATGTCATATCCTCTATGGGAGGGTGGCCTCTAGGTCCAGGCTGGTATTTATGGAGGCAGCAAGGTTCATTTCCCTGTTAGCACAACAAAGCTACAAATGACAACCCTTAGACATAAATCTCCCTAATGACATAGGACAAATTAGAAATTAGGAGAAAGTGGCTAAATTCCTAATGAAAGAGTCGTTTTGTCGGCGTTTCCAGGCATTTGAAATATAAGCTGTGTTAAAGCTAAAGGTTGGACACATTGATGCTGACTTGCCGATGAAATTAATATTGGATGATGAGCAGATCTTTGGAAATACACAAACTAGTCACACATATTAAATAATAGGTTCATTTGTGTTTATAATTTATCATGTAACTCAGGGAGGTAAACGAGTATGAAGTGCATATATATATATATATATATATATGTGTGTGTGTGTGTGTGTGTGTGTGTGTGTGTGTGTGTGTGTGTGTGTGTGTGTGCAGGGAATAAGGAGCGCAGAAGTCATATCTGAGACTGTGTGTGCTGAGCAAAGAGAAACAGAGAAAATAGACTCTGGTGTTATGGATAGAACTCTCAACCCTCAACTGACAGCAAAGCAGCTCTACAGCTTTCTATTTGCTCTGCTTCCTTTACCCCCCAAAAAAACTCCAACACTGCCTTTATACACTTCTGACACCACTACTATCACCACCACCACGGCCAGAACCACCATTATATTATCTAATTAGTCCGTTTTAGCCCATTTCATCATACTGCAACCCCCTTCCCCCTCCTCTCTCTTTCACTCACCCCCCCCCCCAACTCTTCTATTTTGGGTGGCTGCACCTGTCACACTCACATTCCCCTGCTCTGCTGACTGGCAGATAGTTTGGAGGCTCACACACACCAGTGGAGAGCAGCGGCTCCTTCAGGATCCCTCGAACTTAAGCTCAGCTCCAGCACCGACAACAACACGCAGCGTGACCCGCTGACTAAAACACTGCACACAAACCCAGCCCACGCAACAGTTTAATGAACAATTTCACACATGTGCTCAGTGCCAAAAACACCAAAGTACTACACATAATCTCAGTGATGTGTGATGAGCTCATTCATCTCGGTCACAGTCCGACTGATGACATGGAGGGGAAAATATAACAGACTGAAAAGATTGCACTTTTCGTTAAAGGATGGCATGTTGGCATAGATGGGTGTGGAGATCGGGCCAAGAAATAAAAGCTGCATTCAGTTTGAATGTACAGTAGCTTAAAAAAGAGCATATACACACACTGTGTGACGTGGTGATGGTTGCATTTGAGTGATGTGAGCGTTCAGCTTAGTTTATTAATAGTGAGTGTTTAGAAGCTGGAAGCGAGGAATCAAGAAATCTTAAACTCTGCTGTCACTTCATTAAAAAGACGAGACAATTCCAAAACCCCCAAACTGTTACAATCTTGACTTGTATTCACACCCCACTCGTGAAAGCCTATTAAGTCTAAAAGCAGCAAGTGCATCGGGAGAATATGGAAGCGAGATTACAAAAAAGACTGAAAGCTAAAAACTAAAGGGGAAAAGGAGAAGCTCCTTTGTAGCTGTCCACACGGGGAAGCCAACAGAGACACCGACTAAGGAACGGAGAAGGGCTGACTGGAGGAGGCTCTCCTATGGGTATCTACACGGGGAAGTCTGCAGAGTGGCTCAAAAACAACCAAGCAAATGCTAGACAAAGTATGAATAAGGGCTGCAGGGAGGAAGGTGTTGAAGCGAGCAGGTACTAGGCTAAAAGCCAGCAGTCAACCAGTCAAAAACCTTCTTTTCACAAAGAAGGAACGTCCCCTTTATACCTCAGTATTTCCATACAGGTGTCCGAAAAAGACAACGTGACACTGTGCCATCCGTATGTGTCAAGCGCACTCTTTACATAATCTTTACATAATTATTTCAGAGCTGTTCAAAGCCTGGAGAGCATCTCCGAGGACACAGCACTGCCTACAGGAATTAAGCAGTTTCTCTTCTGTCAACTGTACACAAATTCTAATTCAACCTAAAGGACGTTACTTTCATTTTTTTATCTGAACCGTGTGACAACAATATGCAGTTTCAATGACTGAATCGTTTGCTTTTCAAAGATGAGGCTGCATGAATAAAATTCACACTTTACTACCATCATTTTTTAATCCTCTACAGAAGTCACTTCAATGCCAGAACTACATGATGCATATGGATATATTTTTGAGTATGTTGAAATAGACAGGAGGAGGAAATGATTGCACTTCATCTCCTATTTGGGGCAATTTTCTTCATGAGTTTTAATGAAATTGAATTCTACTCAATAACTACGTTCCCAAGAGCTGCAAAACAGTTCACTATTTCCAACCATATTTCCAATCGGTGTAAAATGAAACTAATTTGTCGAGTCTCTTGATTTAAGTACCACTACCACCCATTAGTCACTGCATTATTTACACCTTTGTGTTGTTAAATATCTTAATTTTACTTCTACCATACTTGAAAAATTACCTTTTTGGTTGTCAGTTATGCATGTGTGTTTCCAGGTCACCAATGTGTGTGTGTGTGTGTGTGTGTGTGTGTGTGTGTGTGTGTGTGTGTGTTTTTTTTGTTTAGAGCTGAGATTGGGAACTTGGCCATAAAATGTAAAGAATGTGCATCGGTGGGATACCTAGACTTGCAAGCCTTAAAGGCTTAATTTGACCACAAGCAGGAGTCAATTGTCAGACATGCAAACCATTCAAGCACAGACTGTTGTTGCAGCATGAATGACCAGGTGATCCAGTAAAGGGGCTTATAATCAGTAAATGTTGTGCCAGTAATGAAGGGTTTACAGTCAGACATATTTTACACTTTATTATAGAGATGTTGTTTTAGCCTGACAAAAACCAGTTTGTCCTATCAGACTGACAAAACTAGCACAGAGAACTGCAGATATTCACTATTACTGATATCCTTGGCCTTCTTAGAGTGTAATATGCTTACATTCTCCTTGTGCATATCTGTGGATGCCCGTGTCAGTCCTGGCAAATTAACATATTAAGACATACAGTATTTTACATGGTATATTATGTGCCATACTGGACTACTTTGCTTTACAAAATAACAACAAAAGGAAACTGGACAATAGCTTTTGCCACAGTGTGATCAGAGGCCAGGAGTTATATGCTAACCACTGTGGGCACCTGCTAGATGACATAACAGAAGAACATTTATTTCTCTCCTCCAAGTGTGTTGAGCTGTCCAGAGACATTTTGTTCACAGTTAGCTGGCTTTTCGTGACTTGGAGGAAGCATACGCTGGTCTTCTAAGCCGATTAATGGGGGAAAAAGCACTAAGCAAGTGAACACAAATGCCATTAATATTCCTACACGGAATCTGCTTGACATCAGGGACACCCATGGCCTGGAGATGCTCTAAACTGGCAGGACATGACTGAAATGCCCTTTCCAAGGGCACAGTTAACTCACAGTTGCTCCCCGGGCACCGTGGATAGGGCTGCCTACCACTCCAGGCCCACGTGCTCACTCCCTAGTGTGTTTCATTGCATGGATGAGTTAAATGTAAAGCACAATGTGTCTATAGTTGTGTTTACTTTCCATCATGGATAAAGTGTTTGTTGATATATAAAATATACACCAATCAGCCATAACATTAATGTCACCAATCTAATTTTGTCTCATACCACCAAAACAGTTCTAATCCATTGAATCATGGACTCCACAAGACCATTGAATCTATCCTGTGGTATCTGGCACCAACAGGTTAGCAGCAGATGCTTGTCCTAAGTTTTTAGGTGGGGCCTCATAGAGCATCGATAAGCCCTGGTTGCACATGGCCCTGCCACTGGAGGATTTTAGTAGGTGATGACCTCTGTATATTGTGAAGACCACACAAGATCATAACATCCAGTGGAAGCCATGCCAAAATGACAGTGGGCAGTTTGTGGAGCAAAAAGAGGTCCTGCCCAGTATTAGTATGAGAGACTCAATCCAAATAAATCCAAAATTGCTATCAGTGTATATAAGACAGATACTGTAATCTCGTCCAGCAGTGACTGACCCTAGTGCAACCCTGGCTTCCACAAGTAACCCCTGAGTTCCAGTAACAAAGCTGTGCATCATTCTATACATAAGTGACATCAGCAAGTTAAAGGCAGCTGAGAACACCTGTTTATTGTGAACAATGTGGTCATGACAGACTGACTGCATGACCTCAAATGAAACTCTCTCGCTCTCTCTCGCTCTTTCAGTGTACATGTGATCATGTATGGACTCAGGAAACTAAAGCCCAAAGCTCAGTGAAAATCAGTCTTTAATAGGTTGAGACCAGTGCAATGTCTACAAACACACACCCTCATTTTCTCTCTCTCTCTCTCGCTCTCTTTCTCGCTCTCTCCCTCACACACACACACACACACACACACCTTAGTCTCTTTCACACCCCTTCTTTATTACCTGTAGACAAACCTCCTCTGTGTTCTCTCACCACATAACTGGTTTTTCTATTCTTAAGTTAATTAAATTGATCATTGTTCTCCAGGAACACACTCACAACAATATTCTATTCACGGAGGTAGGTGTTTGTCACTGTGTGTGTGCATGTGTATGAGGACTGGGGGGGGTGGTAAGGATGGAGAGGTTAATGGTGTGTGTCTCTGGAAGAAGCTAACTGCACATGGTTTAGTAAGTGTATGCACTCCCCCCACAGTATCAGGGTTATCAGTCATAATTAAAACACTCAAATTCCTTTAGAATGAGGACTTTTATATGGCATGTGCCACACTCACACAGACACACACACACACACACACCTCCCAATGGATTCAAGCAAAGGAGAAGTAGGACACAGGCTCTCTTGCTCTGCCTCCTGAGTGTCAGGCGCTTATAGTGGCAAAACTATAAAAAGAAAGCGCTGTTATAGCCTGGAACCCGAATACCCCCTCGAAGGCTCTCTCCAACACTACGACTGCTCTTTTAGCCTTTCTCTCAATATCACTACCTCTCTCTACTGGCTGACCATCTTCACCAATGACACTGATCTCTCTCTGTCCCTCTCTCACTTTCTAACAAGGGTCAGATCCCTGGGGCACTCCAGAAGGAGTCACTGCGTTTGACAGGACTGTCTGTCTTGTCTGGCCTATTTATTGTTGTATTCATTGTTGGCCTTTTAGTCTGGTCTTAAATAGTTGTGTACTGAACTGAACTGTAGTTTCACGCCTTTCCATACCTTGTCTAACCTCTTTAATGTCAAAGATCAGCTGGGAATTGACCGAGCTTCAATTTCACGCTCCTGTAATGTAAGAAGAATTCAGCGCATATCTCAACTGCATACATTTCCACCGACTATATTACTTTCCAACCTTGGGATCACGTAAGCCTGGGAATGTAAGGGGTTAATTGCACTACATCTATGTCTAGGTCACTTGTACTAAGTACCAGATCTTTTCAGTACAAGTACTGAGCACAGAAAGTTGCAATTCTCATGTTAGAGCAGATGTGTTCAAATATTCACATATTATAACGGTTCTTCACGGGGTTCCTTGTACACGGAACTACGTGATATGGACAAAAGTACTGATACACCTGCTCATTCATCGGTTCATCCTAATTCAAGGGTAGTGAAAAAGAGTTTATCCTGCTTTTGTTGGAGTAACTGTAGTGAGGAGCACTGGTGTGAGGATCGAATTACATTCAGCTACAATGGTGACGGCGAGGTCAAGATGCTGGATGACCACCACAACAACTCATCTCTAACTCCCTAACTCGTGCCAAAAGTATTGGATGGAGCATCATCATTCCCGAGAACACAGTTCCACTGCTCCACAGCTCAATTCTGGGACAGAGTCTAGGTCAGTGTCTTGTTCTACTGGAAGTCTTCTATATAGGGACTAGACAAGCTGCGTGTGTGTGCATTTGCATATCTGTGTGGGCAATGGGTGCAACCTAAAGTAGCTGAATGCATTCATCACAATGGGTGTCCAAACATTTTGACATATAGTGAGTTTTTAATCAAAGGCACTTTAAAGGTCCTTCACACCTTTCAAGGGTTCTTTGTTCAAAATCTTTTGCACATAGTTTAATATAAGGAGCCCAACAGGGTTCATCTATAAAAAATGAGTCAATAATCATATTTCAGTGTTCTATAGATGCCTTTAACTTAAAGTATATGAATCATTTAACACTTTACAAAAAGGTGCTACGGAGGCTCTCAGTAATAACACAGAAGAAACACTTTCAATATTCCAAATAATTTGGCACTATTTCTTGACTCTATAAAAAAATATATATATATGTGTGTGTGTGTGTGTGTGTGTGTGTGTGTGTGTGTGTGTGTGTGTGTGTGTGTGTGTGTGTGTGTGTGTGTGTGTGTGTGACCATAGAAAGTTTACATTAAACTGAGCTGATGTCACTTAAACAGACTGTCAGAAAATCATGCAGCAGCACAATCTGATTGTTAAAGTTCAGCTGAACTCTGGAGAGGCTCCAAGGATGCAAATGTCATTTCTGTCTCTACACTTTCTCAAACTGAATTTACGTCATAGTGCCTAAAGGTTCCACTTCCAAAACACCTGCACATGATAAATTACACAGCCAGAACATATTACGCGTACAACAGCTCAGCTCTGTCTGCTGTCTGTAAACTCATATAGCTCTTCTACACAAAAGTGGAGGCAGCTTTATAAATGTGCGTGTGTGTGTGTGTGTGTGTGTGTGTGTGTGTGTGTATGTGTGAGAGAGAGAGAGAGAGAGAGAGAGGGAGAGAGAGAGAGAGAAACTAAAAGTTAATGATTTATATTCTACATGACATTTTTATATCTGAGCATGACTTTGTGCATGTGTAAGATAATCACCACATTCCTCAATAAACCAGGAAAAACACAGTCAATCAAAAACAATTTGGATCTATACATGAGGTTAATCAGACGTCGTAGTGTCATGATGAACAGAGCAACAGAAAAGCTCCAGATTGGCCGGTTTTTAAATCTTTTTTACCGACTTCTATTTAAAGTTTCTTCGTTCTCTTGAGAAGTTTGGACATGGACAAAAGTACTGGGACTACTGTTCATTGTTTCTTCTTGCTTTTGTTGGGGTAACAGCCTTTACCATCCAGGGAAGGCTTTCTAGAAAATGCTGGAGTGTTGCTGTGAGAATTTGATTGCATTCAACAAGAGGAGCAGGATTCATTCCAGAAAACCCAGTACCACTGCTCCACAACTCAATTCTGCTAGAAACACATTCTATTGCCAATAATGCTCTACTGGAACCAGACATGCTGTGTGTGTGAATTTGCACATCTGTGTCAGCAGTGGCTGTAACTTATAAATACCTCAGTGCATTCATTACAACACGTGTCCACAAACCTTTGAACATACAGTGTATTTATCACTGTCAAACAAAAATCTTGTATTTCCATTTTTGATGTTTGTTTATTTTTTACATCATTTGAATCTGGCTCATAATGAACATCAATAGAAATGTTCCATCACATGGAATAAAACCTTCTACACTTACTTACTAAAGTTGCAGTGTTCAAGAGATGATGTTTTTACGTCACAGTGATGATATACAACATTACAGGACGAGAAACTTAAGTTTCCATCTGTGGGACAAAAATGGCTGTTGGCACGTGCTGGGGAACAATAGCAGTGGAGAGGCTTTGTTCTGGTGTCTTGCAATGTGTATAAAAAGGTGACATTTAGTCATAATCTTAGGAGGAATCCTTTGCAGCATTGCTATTCAGACGGTGCCCAAATTGCCACACCTAAAACTGGCCCATGGGCCTATTATTATTGCCATTACACAGACAGGGCTTTTTTTTTCCAAAGGATAAAAGGATTGACAACTTTCCAGACAGCCATCTCCAGAGACGGTGAGACACACAACTGTTGATAAACAATTACCCCATTCACCTTCGCCTGTCCTCAAAATAAGACGAACTTTCCTTTTAGTGAGAGAAATTAGTATGTGTTTCATTGGCGTGTATGAACCAAGCGCTAAAATTGAACATGAGATCAACAAGAGATGAATATGACATTGAACCTAGTAATGATCTCAGTGTTTCGGCATGTTCTTTGTCCATCTTTAGAAACCCCCTTCAAACCCTGTCTTTCCCACACCCTAATTAGAGGAAGACCGCCGCGGAACTACGGACACACGATGCCAACAGAATCGTACCAGTTTCAGACGACAATTGCTTCTTGACAATTTTCAGCACTGTACAAATGTTCCTGTGACTGTGGCGTTCTTCTACCAGCATCCCCAGAAGCGTACCAACAAGTGTAACTTGTTGAGTGAAGAAGCTTCAGGCAAACAAAGGGGATGTCCAGGCATGTGCTAGGTTAAAAGCTGACCTGGCTACTATCTCTTCAGCCAAAACTACCTAAAATTCGGGACATTTTCAGCATCTTTAAGCTCAGCTGGTTTTCTATTTGGATACATTACGATATGCTGCCATTCATACAAATTCAGGTGTCAAGGTTGCTACTATTTATAGCAATGCACTGCATTTTTGTCCACTTTTCTGACATTGTAACTTTATATACAGCGTCAGCTTTTAACGATACAAGATCAGAAAACATGTCAGCAATCTCTCGACCACTGATTACTCATCACTCATCTTTTATGCTCCCGAACTTATAGAACCAAACATCATCAAACTGGGCAAATCTTCTATACTGGGCAAAGCTGCTGTCACGTCACGTCATGGTAGACCGCTGATCTGTGTATTTAAAGTCACATTGTTCTATAAACACACATTTCCTCCAATATCTCATCTTCTGCCTGTTCGAGTCTTAGTCGGAATGTCCTTCTTTGTCTCAGCCCCACTTCTTCACGATCTTGCTGCCCTCCCTCGTGCACTGGCCTCAGTCTCAGGCTGAGAGATGAGGGGGGCAGTGGCCAGTTGTCCTCACTCCGACGGAACTGCCTGCTGCATCTTCCACCCTCACACCAAAAGTCTCTCCTTTCCTCTCTGAGGGTAAAAATAGATAACGATGCTAACAGATGCAGCAGCCGCTGTCTATCTACACTTAACTACTTAAAGGCAGGAATATTCTGGAACAAAGGTGCAAAGGTGTAAGACGGCTGCGGAACTGGGGTTTCGGACCATCTGCAGGCCACAGAAAGTGAGGCTCGCCATGAAGCAGCACCACAAGAACATGTTCCTTGTTAATAAGATTGTACTTCTCTACAGCTTAATGGGCTTGTCCCTGCGCATTAGTGGCAAACCTGAAACAGCCAAGCTTTCACTACAATGTGTAACAAAACCTTTCAAACAGTTTTCCAAACCAACAGGCATTCTTTTCCTAACTAGGACAGTGTAGATGGGGAATTCAGCCTTATAAATACCCTCCATTGGAGGAGCACAGTGTCAAATCCCATATGAGCTCAAGGAACATCTATGTATGTTCCCATAAGCAAAAACAGCAGCACAAGGAAAGATGTTAGAAGCCTTAAGAACAGCTCTACATACATCTTCTTCAAGTCCACTATACAGGTCTTCTGATAGCAGTAATGCAAACAATTTATAACCGGTACCACCATCTGCTGGACCATGTGCACTTTTTTACACACACACACACACACACACACACACACACACACACACACACACACACACACACACACACACACACACACACTGTAAAAGCAGCCGAACGTGCAGGTCAGCATGTCAGTAAGAAGTTAAGGAGCACTCACCGTTCGCAGGAACTGGATCTCCTCATCTCCTCCATCTCCCTCAGCCATCCTGCTCCCAGCCTCACCGGCAGCTCCTCAGGAGAGACCACAAAACCCTTCCGTTTTCTTTCTCTATCTCTGTCACACACACTCTCTCTCTCTCTCTCTCTCTCTTTCTCTTCTCTCGTTCTCTCAGTGTCTGTGTGTGGGTGTGCTGGAGGACAGCATGTGTCCTGTGGCTCTCACGGTGGTGTGAGAGGGAGTGACAGACAAAATCAGTTCTCCTCCAGTCTCAGTCTCAGTCTCTCTTTCTCTCTCTCTCTCTCTCTCTCTCTCTCTCTCTCTCTCTCTCCATATTTGCAAAACTGAGCCACCCCCCTTCCCTAAGCCTGGTACTCCCTCAGGTCTGCGCGGCCTATAAAAGGCAAGTGTGTGTGTGTGTGTGTGTGTGTGTGTGTGTGTGTGTGTGTGTGAGAGAGAGAGAGAGAGAGAGAGAGAGAGAGAGAGAGAGAGACTGACTACCTCTGTGTGTTTGCTATGAGTAGGAATTGCTAGAGGCCTTTCAATATGACATTGATACAATATTTCAGCCACAATATAATTCTGGTGCAATTTTTAAAGATTTCACATATTGCAGTACACCTTGATTTATTACTGTGGCTGCTGTATCATAGTGGATCAGGCAGTTGCCCTGTATATGGCAGACTGGGGTTCAATTCTCTGACTGAAAGAGCACAACTTTATAACAAAAAATATTCTATGGGTAAGACTCCTAATGCTACCTATACCTCACCAGTTCAAATTGTAATTTATTTATATATAGTGCTTCACAATGAATGTAATCACAAAAAAAAAGCTTTGGATATATGTGTCTTACAGCAACACAATGGCAACAGAGACAAGGAAGAAACTTTTTCAGATCATGAGGAGCAGAAAGCAGCATTAAATGAGAGTTGGTATATTTTTTGCTCCATGGCTTCCCCTAAAACTGAGGGGTTTAATTCACTCCACAGTCGTAAAAAAAATGTACACATGAGCTTCCCCTAAAGCTGTACATGTGCACTTGTTGACAAGCTGAGATACAGAGCTTCCACTGACAGTGAAAAGCATGTGGAACTGGGCAGATGAGTAATATTACAGGATTTACAGAGTGCAGTTTAAAGCATTCTGGGCTCTGTTTCAGTTTGTAGAGCACCAACATAATTTTAAAGCTGCTTTACGTTACAATTATATCATAGCTTTGGACACTAAATGTCACACTAAAGTACCTGAATCAGCTGTTATTGCTGCTGTTATTGTTAACAGCCAGGATCTGCAGGATTCAAGCAGATACCATCCCAGACATCCTGGACCACTTGTAACATTTCTGTGCACCTCAAATATTTTTATACTGTGAAAAAGATTTTTGATCATTTAATTCAAAAATTCATTACATTTAATGTGATATATTTCAATCCTTTTATTTTTAAAGTCAATGCAGTGATTAATAATCTATTTAAATAATCTATTTAAATCTGAATTGTTCAAATTCTAGTTTGAGATTCTGGACATAAGCCATACTGATCGACAGTACAACAACACAAAAAGTTTGAAATGTCACTTTTTGTGTAATGAATATAATATGACAGTTTGCCTCTTTTAATGAAATTGTGATCATGAATGAGCTATTTAGCAATATTCTGGGTTTTTTAGATGCACTAGTCTCATCTCCCGTTTTTATTAACAGAGTATCTCATCTACCTGAGCTTTGTTTGCTTCAAAGAGGTGGGAGGAGGACCTTTTATTGTTCATCAGGGGTACAAAACTACAAAAACTACACATGACATACTCACAGATGGGATACAGTTTGTAATCGGTCATAGACCAATTTGACATGGACATGAAGGGATTTTAAGGTTAAGTGCCATGTTTGTTGTAACCAGTGTGAATCTGTACTGCAATCAAACTGAATTACCGTCTTTATGTCTGTTTCTTTTTATGTCTCTGTCTTCTAAAGCAGATGGCTCGTGGTGCCTCAGGAATAGCTGGCAACCCCTTGAAGTGCATTTTAGAGCCTGGAATATCAGAAAGCTAAACCTAATACTAACACTATGTGCAAAGCCCTGTTTGCTTCCCCCAGCTGTTGCTTTGTCGGTTGACAAGTTTCAACTCCCCAGGAAAAGCTGGCAAGTGGTCACAACGCCTGGCTCCCATAGCAGACCATATTCCCATAACCAACAGATTCTGGAGGTGATGCTCTGCTCTCCAGCATCAGCAAGACCATATTGTCCCAAAGCCATCATCACATTTTGTTGTTTCACCAGCTTGGCTTTCTTTTGTGGGCTGGGTTTATGTAATATTTAGGGAGTAAATAAAACCCTTAAACAAGGAAGGAATATGATTCACCATAAGTGTTGTTCATAGTCAATTCCACAATATGAAGTATCCCCTTCCTACATATTTGGAACGTATGAAGAAAGAATAACACTCGTTCACACAGTGTTAGAGGGTAGGTTGGGTGCTTGTCTTGGGGTTTTTTTCTGTTATTTTTTTCTATATTTTTAAATTTTTAAATATTTTAATATATTTTTATATATTTCTTTTTTAACTTGTACCATGTTTAATAAACACTTTGGCCCATTTTCCAGCCCTGTTTTGGGTATGCTGGATTTTCTTTTAAATGAGGACACTGAAGTGTCTGAGTGGGTCACTTCCAAACTCTCATTATTCAACTTTGGCCAACAATTTCCATTCTAAGGCACCTTTAAAGTAGAAATGAATGTGCTCTACTGGAGGGAGATCTACATTTCCCTTCAAAATAGTTGCACAGTTGATTAAAGGTTTAGACTGATATGGGCAGTATTTATTCATACAGTAGCGTGGCGTCGGGTATAACAGAACAGTGGAGTTGCACAGGTTCCAAAAGGTGGCCTGTGTTACTCCATCCCATGTAGCTTGAATATTCTCAAGCAGATCCTGCAGATTTTGCAGGAGGGATGAAGTGCTGATAGTATGTCCAAGAGCATACCACACATTTTGAATAAGGGATAGATCTGCTGATGTGACTGGCCATGACACAGTATCTGTGTCTTGAATGCAAGCTCTTCAGACGGCAGCAGTATGTGGAGAACCGTTCTCCTGTTGGGATACCGCACCACAGTAAAGTGATAAAGTCCTGCCACTGGTTGGACTTCATTAAAGTAATGTTGGGCTGTGAATGTGCCTGTAATGAAGACAACTGTGATCTGACATTTGAAATACCACCCCACACCACGACACCAGGCCTTCGGGGCATGTGCCGCATGAAAACAGGACTGGTGACCTTGGCACTGACCACAGTGCCTATATTCGTTGTTATCCACAAGACAAAAGAGTGACGCATCACAGGACATGGGTTACTGCCATTTTGAGTTACTCCATGACAGTCTGGTATGACACCAATGTACAGTATTATTGCAATGAAATTAGTTGATTCCTTCTAGGTGCAACTCTTTTTTTGATGAGGAGTGTAATTTGGCATTGAGTCAGCAGTGCTATGCACACATCATGCTTAAAACCATGGGGCAACCAAATCCAGGAGCTGGAGTTGGTCTACTATACTGTTAAACTGGTCAACAAAGTGGTCCAGGCAGTGTGCACGGATGAAGTTACTCAGAACCTTTCCTTAAACCACTACCCCATCTGCAGGACATATAAACGCAGACTGGACATTAACAAGCCTTTAACAGTGTAACCGTGTAACCAGTGTAATTACAGGGTATTTAATCTATGGGTGGTGCATGTGCATGTGAGAGAGAGAGAGAGAGAGAGAGAGAGAGAGAGAGATGCTGAAAATGTAATCTTACATCATGGTGGAGGAAAATCACATGAGCACAATATTATACACTTGCAAACACCTCCCGACACCAACCTCTGCATCCAAGTAGCAATTCATTAACACAACTGATACAGTACCTACCCACAGACACACTTCTCTCTCTCTCTCTCTCTCTCTCTCTCACACACACACACACACACACACACACACACACACACACACAGGTACTACAGCTCACCTCTACAGTCTCCATCTATGTGTCATCTCTGAGAGAACCTCTCATGTCTCCCTTTTCCCTGAAGCAGACACATCTGGTGGAGCAGCTGGAACACCACTGGATTTGGGGTGGGGGGGGGCTCAAGCACCAACTTCAGAGAGGATGCGCAGACTTGAAGAGGGTGACGTCACCCTAAAAATCCCAGATGGTTGCTGGGAAGTGAAGTTCTTTTTTGCCTGTGCGATATGGATAGGTTTCAATTGCAGTACAGCGGGATGAACACAGGGTGGCAGTGTCTCAACACTTTATACATACATAATAAAAGTACTAAATATTTTAGACATTACATTTTTACTGTTTGAGACCTTCAAACGTTTGCTTTGTAAAGTAGGTGTGTATACGATATCTGACTCACAATTAATGCAAATAAAAATCACAACATGGATGAATCAATAAAAGTCTACTTTAATACAATATTTTATTGTTGAATTATAAGTTATTCTGTATTTTTATTTATTTATTTATTTATTTATTACATTAATGCTACATCTCAGTTTGTTTGTTTTGTTCTCTTATTCAGCCCATCGGTTGATCTTACTGTATGAAAACCACATTTTAAACCACATCTGTTTGTCTGCAGCACAGAGGATCAGGACACATTTTGAGTGGATTAAGGCAGATTTTTAGGCAGGAATTTATGAAGATGGTATTGGTGACAGTCTAAGACCAATGTTTTTTGTTTTGTTTTGTTTTGTTTTTAGCAACATTAGCTCACAATATCCTGTTTTAAATCTAAAAGAACTAATATTTGGATAAAGAAATGGCTGATGAAATCAGTCATATAACATTCATAGAAATTTGAATTCATAGTTTAATTTTTAAACCATCTACTCCTGTTTAACTGTATGTGAGAAACAGTGCTAATGTTGATGCTGATGTTTCTTTTGATCATTTAATTAAAAAATAAACTGTCATATTGTCTATTCATTACATTTAAAGTGATATATTTCAAACCTTTTATTGTTAAAGTCAACGCAGTGATTAATAATCTATTTAAATCTAATTCTAGTTTTAGATTCTGGACATAAGCCACTCTGATCGACAGTACAACAAAAAAGCTTGAAATGTCACTTTTTGTGTAATGAATATAATATGACAATTTGCCTCTTTTAATGAAATTGTGATCATGAATGAGCTATTTAGCAATATTCTGGGTTTTTTAGATGCACTAGTCTCTTCTCACGTTTTTATTAACAAACAGAGTCTCTCATCTACCTGAGATTTGTTTGCTTCAACTGTGTGTGAGAAACAGTGCTAATGTTGATGCTGATGTTTCTAGGGCTAAAGTAAAAACATTATGTAAGTGCTAAAACTGAACAATAACAGATTAAGACAAAAAAAATAATACAATTATCTATGAACTACAGGGTGTATGATTCAATTGAATCCCATGGGTTCAACAAATGTGTTCTTAGATCCAGGGTGCCTTGGAATCAATCATTTCTGTTGGATATAGAAAGTTTATTGCTTTAGATCTTCATGCATATGTGTAGTAATTCACATTACATCACAAAAGAGTTGATAAAAAAGAAAACAAACAAACAAAAAAACATCACTTCATGACTGACAATCTACTCCCAATAGTTTAATTGCAGTTCATGCTTTTCTTTAATGTCTCTTTGTGGATTAAGTGAAGCTGTTTAGTGCATTTGGTCCTGTATACCCAAGTCGTGTAACATAAATGTAATTAAAAAACAAGCAAACAAACAAAAAACACAATATGTTGGATATGCTGGCAAAACCTTGTCCAGCTGAATATGATAAATAAGGAAGAATGCTTCTGGATTCAGATGATGGAAATGGTAAGAATTCTGAATAGTTGCTTCCAAGTCAGTGTTAGAATGTGATCATGATTCAAGCTTCTTTGCTAGACCTAATGAATTTTTAGCCTGGTTGTCGATGAACCAGCCCGTGGGTCGCAGGTCTATCCTGAGTTGCTCCAAGACCCATTTGTCTTTTTGCGCTCCTTCCACAAATTCCTGTAGTGAAATCTGGCCTAAAAGAGCAAAGAAGAAGAATCAACATAAGCACATTGTGTGAAATTGTCAACAGTTGTAGTTGTGCTACTTCCGTTAAATAATTGTCCAACTGTTCAAAAATACAACTGGAGTAGAAATTGCAGCATTTGTGTTGGACACAGATAGAACTTGTCTTTAACTCATCTATTCAATGAACACACACATACACACTAATCAGCACAAACACACACAGTCAACAGTGAGCACCAGGCCCAATCCTGTCATCAATAGCCCAGCACTCTAACCACTGAGCCACCACTGCTTCTAACCTTCAGGGCAGAGCATGAATATAGTTCCTCTACTACAAGGAATTGTGCAGTTGAGATTTCATTTGGGGAATCCACAAGAGAATTGCAATGGCTGAGCCTCGTCCTGGACAAATTACCTTTGTGATCATGGTATCACTCCTACCAGGTAAGTATACTAATAGAGCAACTTAAAGAACCGCAGTGAGACAGTGGAAATCAAACTGCAAAGTTTCCCCTAAACTCATGTTTGTGTGCAAAATCACTACTCAAACATTTTTGATGACAGTTCTACCTCTGAGGCAGAAGAAATGGAACTTGAGAATCCATTCTCTTAAATGGATTAAGAGAACCAATTAAAGTAACCAGTAGGTGGAGCGTTAGAATTGAATCTGCTAGTGGTGTGCAATACTGAAAATTCTGGTATCAATCCAGTACCAAGTAAACACCGGGTCAGTATCTCCTATACTGATACTTTTAATTAATACATTATTAGCTTATGTACTATTCATAGTGGTGAAAAAAAGTGTCATGATTTATCATCACTTCAGAGAAGAGAGGAGCTAAAGTGTCAACTGGTTACCAACTTGTGGTTAGTTGGAACAAGTGGGCGGGTGATGCTGGGTAGACTCAGCAGACCCAGGTGTGTGATGAGAGTTGGTTAAATATCTTGGAACGGCAGCGGAACCTGTCAGGAAGAACTTCAAATCCCACATCTGACAGAGCTTTGACTGCATCCTGAGGGAGGCTGGGGACATTGAGTCTGAATTTACCATGTTCTGTGCCTCCATTGTTGAGGCAGCAAATTTGAGCTGTATATTTGAGCTAAATCATTGGTGCCTGTAGTGATGTGATCCCTGAACCCTGGTGTATTTGAGTATTCAATGAAAGAATAAGATCCTGAGTACAAACAGCTGAAATGAGCTTTCATCGCAGGGTTGCTGGACTCTCCCTTAGAGATAGGGTGAGGAGTTCAGTCATCTGGGAGAGGCTCCGAGTAGAGACGCTGCTCCTCCACATTGAGAGGAGACAGCTGAGGTGATTTAGGCATCTGGTTCGAATGCCTCACAGTTGTCTCCGTTTTGAGGTGCATGCCTGCCTGGGAGGAGACCCGGGAAAGACCCAGATCACACCGGAGAGAAGAGCTCGAAGAGGTGGCTGGGAAGAAGTAGGTCTGGGCCTCTTTGCTTAGACAGTTGCCCTTGTGACCCTGACCAGTCTCGTCTGACTCAAGTCCAGAACTACAGATTATTGTTCTTGCTCAATTTTCCACTTTGAGTGCTATTTCTATACCAACAAGATGAGCTGAGACTACTTATTTAAAGAACTTACCGTCATTATTTTGGTCAATAAGCTCAAAGATCCTATCACATATCTGATCTGGACTGAGCTTTTCAGTGTCCTGTTGATGGTGAAGTTCCCGCAATTTATAGATGATCTGTGGAAAGGATGAATGAAACAGTGTGGTTAGCCATAGTGAAGTAAAGGTTTTACTCTATGTATACTGATGATATACATTTAGATTACTCCTCCCTTATAACTCCTCCTTTAATGGGTGACCACTAACAACCACTGTGTTTCACTTGTGCAATTTGTTCATTTTACATATCTGTGTAATAATTCTGGATGTTCATATTTTTGAACATCTTTGTCATGAACATGGCTTTGTCATGAATGTATATATTTCCAAAGAGTTTATTTTGTTGGTTCAAAGTGTTTATCCTGCTTATTCATTTTATTAATCATTTTATTATTATGTCTGTTTTCATCATTCTATCGTTATTTTTTATATAGATTGGTGCAGCTGTAAACAATTTCCCTGTGGGATTAATAAAGTAATTCTGATTCTGAATCTGATTCTGGTGTAAAGGCAGATTACGACTGATATTTCTATGAAATAATATACAATTAATTTATTGAATTACTTATTAATTAAGCCTCAAACATTATTTGTGGTGAAACTAACAGAC
This sequence comes from Acestrorhynchus altus, assembly GCA_034509495.1. Classification (NCBI taxonomy): domain Eukaryota; kingdom Metazoa; phylum Chordata; class Actinopteri; order Characiformes; family Acestrorhynchidae; genus Acestrorhynchus; species Acestrorhynchus altus. The sequence continues at coordinate 11,260,874 of CM067508.1, read as the reverse complement.
AGTTGTTTTCTCTCTTGAGTCTTTAAAATCCTGCCTCACCATCCAAAAAATATGTCAAGATTAGGAATTACTCTTTAGCATTATTTATGTACATGGACAGCTGTCTTTATAACCTTCTTACTTTTTTTTGTCCTGGACTGCCTTCATGCTTCCTTGCTTTCGACTGATAAGAATATCTTAATGCTGTCTTAACCTTAAAGTACACTGAGGAAATGTAAACACTTTAAGTCCCCAGACAGCATTCAGGGACAATAGATGCACTTCAAAGACTAGGCTACAGGTGAGGTAAGGTGGGTCCTGGGTAGGGCTGTCCTATGAAGACTCCTTCTTATTGACGTATTGGTCACTAGGGTTGTAGTACTATACCGATTTTAGGTATAACATTAATATTGACAGCTATCATACAAAGTACATTTGTTTAATTGAAAAAAAAAAGTTTCAAATATAATCAATCAATTAATGGTGAGATTGATCAGCAGATAAATCCATAATTAAAAGAATTAGCTGGCAACAAAATAGTTCAATCGTTTTTGTTTATTATTATTATTATTATTATTACAATATATTATTATTACAATATATTATTATTACAATATATTATTATTATATATTAATGTATTACAACATATTATGTACTTATGTTGCGGCTGGAACGTTAATTTCCCTGAGGGAACCCTCCCAAGGGATCAATAAAGTTCTATCCTATCCTATCCTATCCTATTATTTTTATTATTATTATTATTATTATTATTATTATTATTATTATTATTATTATTATTTATGTTTCTCATTTGTTTATTTATTTATGTTTCCATAACAAACAACAAACATAAATTATAAATGTATAGTACTGCTATTTTGTGTGTGGGTGTGTGTGTGTGTGTGTGTGTGTGTGTGTGTGTGTGTGTGTGTGTGTGTGTGTGTGTGATTTATGTATTCATTTATATATTTTGGACAAAAGTTAATTTAGTGAGGTGATGTTAACAAAATTCGAAGTTACTTCATATATTTAATGCTTCATCTTATTTTTTGGAGTTATAATTGATATTGAATGTATTGATTATGTCTCAGTAAGGTTTGAAATGTGTTTTCTCCTTTTGGTAAGTGAGAAGACAGGGTTGTGGAATATAGGTGTGTATTTGGCATGTGATAGTGTGGATTTTGTGATTATGTGAAATTTGCAGTAGTAGTAGGATTTTCACAGGATTTGTGAAAAATGGGTGGTGTTTGAATGTAGAAGTAATAGACCGTGAATCTGAGATTTGAATTTTGTTACTTTGGAATTGTTCTATATCACTCCATTGTTGATCTAAGTGGCTGGGCTTTATGCATTTAATAATATATTGTAGTTGGTTCGTAAGTAGATTACACTGGAAATTGTGGGCTTTGAGGCCTCCAGTAGGATTTGAGTTTTGAGTGACATATTAAAATGAAGTTTGTGCAGCTGTGACAGCCTGGGGGAGAATTTGATGTCCAAATAAGTTTTGTGCTGGTTGCTTAGATGGCTACAAATAGTCTGGTCTGTTATGGTTGGTATCTTCATATTGAGTGGTAGGATTATTGATTTGTTCTCATTATCCGAAACATTATTTTTCAGTTGTTTAAATGGTCACATGTATGGAACTGGTGGATTTTTCAAGGAAAAACAAAATGTCATCTGCACATCAGCAGATTTTGTGCTCTAGGTTTGGTGTCAGAATGCCTGTAATATTTGTATTTTGGCTTATGGCGGCAGTTAGTGCTTGTATAAAAATTGAGAATAGGAGGTGAGAGAGTGGCGTTCCTGCCTCGTAACCCTGTGTAGTGTGAACTTTTGTGATTTTAGTCTATTATTAGGAACTGTGGCTTTGGGTGCATTGTGAATGATATTAATCAATTTTATAAATGATTCTCCAAAACGGAATTTTTGCAATGTGATTATGGAGGTTTCTAACTGGATCTAAATGGAAGGATAAATTGTGTATTTGGTTAAGAAGTCTGCTCATGTAAGTGGTTGAATGTCTTCCTTTAATAAAGCCAGTTTGATCACGATGTATTAGTGAAGAGATTGTAACATCTAGTCTAATGGCCTAATGATTTTTGTATCCGTGTTGATAAGTGAAAATGGACAGTAATTGGAGGGTTATGTAGTATCCTTATTGAGTTATAGGTGGAGTAAAATAATTGCTATATTCATTTCAGCAGGTTATTTCATAGTGGTTTTAATTTCTTAACTTACTTAATATATTTATAAAAGAAAGACCCTTTTGGTAAACTAAAACAGTAATTCCTTTAAAATCAATTACACATTCTTCTTAAAAAAGTAGTTGCACCCAGAAGGAACAGATTGCAATGCGTGACTGCAATGGTGTTGTGCTAGACTGTCATTTAGTCACTCAGAAAGGTAGCAGGTCATCTGCAGTGAGACAACCAATGAATCCATGTGTGGAGGTACTGTGCTCATCACTAAGATCAATGGTTTGCTGTTATGGAACACACATGGAAGACCGATTGTCGTGGTGTGGAGTGCTATTTCTGTACAATGCCAAATCACCTTTGGTCTTCATTACAGGCACTTTCACAGCCCAGGATTACATTAATGAGGTCCTGCAACCAGTGGCCCGACCTTTTCTGATCACATACTTGGATGTGCCAAAAGTACAATGCTCATCCACATACTGCTGCCATCTCATCTCATCTTCAAGCTTGGCTTGAAGATACAAATACTATGCTTCTGCATATACTATGATGCCATTAAACCGTGATATCTTCTGAAACAGTGATCATACTCAAAAACTCTCATACCATTGCAATCCTATTGGTCACACAAGGCTGCATAGTTACATCACCAGAAAGGTCAAGCCACTGCATTTGCTCCTGTGATGCAACAGAAATTCAATGGAGGAATTATGAACATTTAAAAATGGACTCCGCACAGGATGCTTCTTTTTCCACCATAGAAATACATTTTGGGTGGTACACGGCATTGCATGGTGCTGTTTTTTAATTTATTTTTTATTATTATTTTTTTTTTAACATTTGTTTTGTACAACCTGAGACCCACAAACAACTGACTGTCTGGAAATGTAGGCTGCATTTCTAGACTGTTTACAAGGGTCCTTCACTTTGGAACAGTCAAGAAATCCAGCCTACCTCAACTAGGCACAGGTTCATTCAGAAATGCAATAGAAGAGTGTGGTATAGCAAACTGTGCATGAACAACATATCTTTGAAAAACATATCTTTCAAGTCAACAAAATTTATATTCCAACTGAAAATTATTCCAGTGATCCCAGTACAACAAGAAGAAATTACCTTAACAAGGTGTTTCACCTCTTGTCTGTCCAGCCGCCCATTTCCGTCCTTGTCATAAACTTTGAAAGACCATTTTAATTTGTCCTCAAGCCTGCCACGAAGAACCAGGTGCAGAGCAGCGACATATTCCATGAAGTCTATGGTGTTATCCTGAATTAACAGAATATTCAAAGAGTGTTAAACATCAGTCAGAGACCAAAGAACTTAGATGTTTTCTTCCCTCTAAAAATATGATTAAACTAGCATCAGTACACTCTTAATATTATCTACATACTTTTCAAAATAAAGGAGCTTCAAAGGGTTCTTTGAGCAATGCCACAGAAGAACATTTTGGTTCCATGAAGAACCATGTTTGGAATAGTGGTGTGTGAGGTCTAAAGAACCATCACTTGATGGAAAGGTTTTTCACATTTCAAAGGTTCTTCACAAACACACATCACTATTACAAACATGGTTCTTCATGGAACCTAAAATGTTCTTCTGTGGCATTGGTCCAAGAATCCTGTGAAACACCTTTGTTTTTCAAACTGTAGCTCACATTTAACTTGTCAAATGCAATACATACATGATTAGTATCAAATGATCGGAACAAGTTCTCCATATATGCAGACTCCTCGGCTGTTGAATCACTTGTTATTCCAAAAATCCGCTTGAATTCATGCAGGTACAGTTTTCCGCTTGGGCACTCATTTGTAAACTTCTTGTACAGCTCCTGAATCTGAGAAATGCCTACTTCATTGTCCTCCTCACTCTGCACCTGACCCATTATTCAAGAACTAGAACCTAGCAGCAGGAAATCCTAACTGCAGAGTAAATTATTCAGGTTCTTCAAGTCCTTCAACCTTCTTTTAACTGTAAATCTGAAATCTGAACAGATGTCAGTGGTCCACACTAAGCCATGCAGTCTTAGCCATCCCTTTTTGACCATGCAGGAGGAACTGAGGACCTCACAGTGCTGTCAGTGGATTAACTCTTGTGTACTACAGTATTTTTAGATGCAGACACCAATCCAATATTCCCTTTTAAAGGCCACTGCTTAGTCCTGAAACAACCTCACAGATTGAGAGTCCAATATATTGTACATTCATTTAATGTCAGCTGCAGAAAAATTAATCTTACGTCATGTTGTTCATGAATCTCTAATAACTGATAATTACCTGGTGAGCTCTGAGAACCTAATGGCATTTCTTTCATAATGGTCAAATATCTTTCACTCGACTCAATTCAACAATTCAACAGGAAACCTCTGAGGTTTGAATCATTGATAGCTTCTAAAATATGATATTGAAGAAGAGACTATTGGTGTTTATGCACAAATATCCATCACTTTTCCACAATTTGAACGTTTTTCTAAACACGTTTCAATAAATTTAAAATGGTAGGAACCAGCAATAATATCTTCACAGAAGCTGGATTTGAGTGATGCTTTATTTCTTTCAGTATAAGTGTGTTTTTTGTGTGACGAAGTTAAGTAAGGACAGTGAGGTGACACACAGGAACTTAATCCAGGATTGATTCTGATCCCTGCTACTGTGCGTGTGTGTGTGTGTGTGTGCCTGTGTATATATAGATATACATATATCAAGATCTCATCTACTATCTCAAGAACACATCTACTTTCTTCAGAATGAGAAAATTCTGCCAACCTTTTTTGTAACTGTATTATTCTGTTTACCTGCATCTGTTGCATCTGTTCTAACAGGGTCTGGAGATTTTATACTAAACTCTCTCTTACAGGAGTTGTAATAATGTGATTAAGTGCCTAACAGTATATCATCACAGTGAAGACAACGCTCACTTCCTATAACTCCCACTGTGGAACAGACCCTCAAATTATAGCTCTCATTTCATTATACCTGGGGTACTGAAACAAATTCTATGCAAAGTTATTTTGGGAAAATATTGTTTGTTATTCCGAGTTAATGACAGCCCACTGCCAGAGGCTGACCTCAGGTTGCCCTACGTCCTCATCTGAGATGGACCTCATGCTCCGCTGCCACCCCTTCACACTGTCTGCCCACCTTCTGGCTACTTTACTTTGACTAGTTTCCAGCACTGCCTAGAACTAATTGCCCAACTTCCATCACAGACTATGTAGGATTTTACACAGACCCTAATTATCTGCTACTGTTGATATTATGTCCACCATCAAACTATCATTACTTCAGGCCACCTGAGCATTACAGCAGACATGTGGTGATCCAATGTCCCCTTATCAATAATGTATGAGTAGTTTGACCAGAGGAGGATGGGTCTCTGGTTCCTCCCATGGTTATTTCCTCCAGCTCTAAGGGAGTTATTTCTTGCCAATGCTGCCCTTTGGCTTGCTCACTGGGGAGTTTCTGTTTTTTGTCCTTTATATTTCATGTGTTGTTAATCATCTTATCTTTGATTTCTGTAAAGCTGCTTTGTGACATCAATTGTAAAAAGCATTATAGAATTTGTGATTGATTATTCATTCCAGGTCCTAGCCAGACTGCATTCTCTTAATAGCTCTTATAGCAGGAAACACGAATGTTTCCCTTTAGCAGGATTTTCTTAAATCAGAGCTTCCAAATCCACAAATATATAAACGGTTGAAAAACAAACAAACAAACAAACAAACAAACAAACAAACAAACAAATAAATAGGATCAAAACAGTCAAGTTACTGAGGAACCAACTGATTAAAATAATTAACCCCATGGAAATATGGACAGCTAAAGCATTGCACTGCATGCAGTGTGGAAAACGGTGAGTATGAAGATTTAAATTGGTGAATCTTTAAAAACCTTTAAAAGAGTTTTCACACTCACATGCTTTTATTATCTACAAAATGTATTTATGGAACCAATGTTGGATATTACATGACATCAGTCAACAAACCATTTAAAGCTCTTCTATTTTTAGTGCAGGGAGTACAAAAATACCTTTTTTTTTTTTTGCAGTATAGCGACCTCATGTGGAGAAACAGAGTGACTTCCATGTCTGGACTGGTTTACCAAAGGCCTCCTAGCAAAAGATGATTCTTACATGGTCAAGTGAACATCACACTAAGCACTCTCTCTCTCCCTGTTAAGTTGCTCTTAATGCGAAGATGCTTTTGGAAATGGTCTGGTCAATGACATGCTTCAAAATTGAAAACACCATCTAAATGGCTTTAACTCCCAACTTCCCAAATCTGTCCTAACTCTTGATTAACTGATGAGCCAGACCCAGTTTTAAATAATGATTCTAAATAAGTCGATCAGTTCCATTAAACAGCTCTTTTTTTTTTCTTATTGTGATTAAAAGGTCTAATGACCTGTCATTTTTAAAGTTAAATTGCTGATATAACATATACGAGGTCATGCATACGTCTCAAAAAGACTTTCTTAACTTGTGTTTCATCTTTCCATTCTAGAAATGGCATCAGAATTATAAAATGTAATGGAGAAACAAATGTAGAAACAAAAATACACTTAAAATGAGATGGTTTTGCCACTAAACAAAGACCCCAGCAGCTTATAAATGAGGTCACAAACACATTCATGTTCATTATATGACAGTTTAGCACCTCTTTAAAAGTGGACTCTTCTCATACAATCCAAGACAAACAATTTAATGCAGTGATCTGCATATGGACAAAATTGTAGGTCAAGTTCTCAAGAAAACCTGAGTACCTGCTCTTAATTGGGGCAACTGTGGCCTGGTGATTAGGGAACCAGCCTTGTGACTGGAAGCATTACTGGTTCCATTCCCTGAACTAGCAGGACATGACTGAAATGCCCTTAAGCAAGGCACTTAACTCACCTGCTGGTCCCCTGGTGCCGTGGATAGGGCTGCCCACCACTCTGGGCGTGTGTGCTCACTGTGTGAATTCACTAGTGTGGATGTGTGTGTTTCAGTGGAATGGAAGGGTTAAATGCAGAGGACAGGATCTATATGCATGTTTATGTTTACATTTACTCACTCCTTATCATTTAATTTAACTCCTTATCATTTAATCATTCCATTTATCATTGAACACACTGGTTCTATAAGATATACGAAACAAATCTAATGCATGTTAGTGGGAAAAAAGAACCATAATGTTTAAAACCAGTTCAATACCAAGACCCGTCTTCATGCACAAGTATTAAGGATTTTTCTTTCTTCCTAATCCCATTCTGATCTGCATGGTCTTCATAAGAAGAGTGTGCTTGTGTGTATTGAAGCCTTTTAAAGGAAGAGTAAAAACAACTTAGATTTGGTTTGATGTCGCCATCTACTGGCCAATATGAGAATTACTTTACAAATGTCACCAATGCAAGAGACCAGAAAAATATACAACCTGCATTCATTATTCTATCAAATAAAGTGTATTTAAGAAGCTCATACATGACTTCTTACCCTAATAATATCACATGCAGCAAGCTGGGAAAACCTTGTTTAAGATCTCGCTTCAGAAATGTCCAAATATTTGTGGACACACCTTGTATTAGTGAATTCACCTGGATAAAGGTGGACTCACTGCTGACATTGTGGTTCAAAAGAATACACACTTTATATAATAGTTTGGAAAGTTTCCATATGAACTTAAAGCCAGTGGAGAGGCATCCCCTGGAGTGTTTGAGCTCAATTCACTATTTATGGGACAAACAAAAGCATTGTTCATAATCTACACCTACACCCACCATCCCAACCTGACCTCTCTAAGATCAATGAGGTCACTTTGATTTTATTAATGAATATTAATTTTATTTAAAATGGTCACCCTTATTCAAACATGCTCTGACTGGACACAGAAGGGCAGGGGGATTAGCACCAGCAGCTCTCTGACATTTAATCTTATTTCTTAAGGGCACCGTGCAGAGACTGAACCTTTGACCTTAACAATAATGGATGTAAGAGGCTTTATCACCACCTCGCTGGTACATAATTCTTCAGACCTTAGGCCCTAGGGAAACATACAATAGGCAAAATAGGTCATAAAAAATAAGGCATTACAGATAAGTGATTCCATCAGCCTTGAGTGAAATGGCTGATGGAAAAAAAAAAAAAAAAAAAAAAAAATATATATATATATATATATATATAGACATGCTCACTCCTTTATAGATCTGTAGTGGTTGATGAGACACAATAGATGTAGTAGAGTGAATATGAATGTCAACACGACTGATATACACATGAGATCAGTCACGTAATTGGTTCATCTCAGCATGAGTCCCAATCCTTCAGATGTCATTTTTAATCCTCCTGTGCTTCAACCACTAACCACGTTACCCCCAGGCCTTTTGCAATTAGCAACAGGGCTAATCCCAGGATAGTCCATGGATCATACATTCTGACATGACTGGAGGATGGCTTTACACTCAATGTTAAGTGAGCTGACAGTTAGAAGCCTGGGATCAGGTAGTGCACTGAGCAATGTGCTTCCAGGAGTAACCTAATATAAACTGAATATCTAACACAGTTGCAGGTTTATTTATAGCTTGAATCTCCACAACAACTCCCCAGCAATGTGTTGAAGATGTCACCACGACCAGGACTGTGATTTACTACCCGAACCAGAAACCCTGGCTGAACACAGAGGTCTGTACTCTGCTGGAAGCCAGGGATGCTGCCATCAGGTCTGGCAATTCACAGGAACTCAGGAGGGCTAGAAGAGAGCTGAATGTATGTATTAAGAAGGCCAAAACCACATATGCCCAGAAGATCCAAGGACAATTCTCCTGCCAGGATCCACAGAGCATGTGAATGGGAATTAAATGCATCACACACTTTAACACCAGAGATGCTTGATGGTATCAATGGGTTCTACACCCACTTTGAGGACCCAAACACACCCCAGCACCAGGCTCACCCCACCACCTGGGGAGAAGTCCCTCAGTGTGTCTCCAGGAGAAGTTAGGAGGACAGCCCTATTAAGCTACTGGCTCAAACAACATCCCAGGGAGGGTGCTGAGTGACTCCTCCCTCATCCAGGCAGCTGTCCCCACCTGCCTGAAAACCAGCACCATCATCTTAGTGAGGTCTGCAGTGACTGATCTGAATGACTCCACACAGCAGTATGCATACCCGATAAATGGACATCATCTCCACTGTGGTCCACTCTGCCCTCACCCAACTAGGGCACAATGATATATCAGCAGGTGGACTTCACATTCTCTTTAAACACTTTGATTCCCAGATCCTGGCTCACCAACACTTTTTTGTTCAGACAGAGCTCCTCCCTCTGTAATTGCACCCTGGACTTTTTGACCAACAGGCATCAATCTGTGAGGATCCACATCCCCTCTTCCAACATAATCCTCAGCACTGGCTTCCCTCAGGACTTCGTGTTGAGCCCCCTGCTGTTCATACTGCTCACTTACCCATCCAGGTTGTCATATTGTAAAGTTTGCAAATGACACAACAGTGGTTGGATGCCTCACAAACAGACATGAGTCCAGCTACAGGTAGGGGATGGAACACCTGGAGGGTCGGTGCAGGTAGAAAAATCTCTGCATCAATGTGAAGAAGATGAAGGAGATGATTGTGGACTTCAGGAAGGACACATGGAGGATCTGCGGTCTCCAGTTACAAGTACTTGGGTGTGCACCTGAGTAACAAGTCCGGTCTGATCAGGACATCAGCTGCTCTGCTTCCTCAGGCGGTTGAGGCGTGCAGGACTCGGGAGCTCAGTCCTCACCTCCTTCTATAGATGTACAGTGGAGAGTGTTCTGTGCTTCATCATCACGTGGCATGTGTGGCAGGAAGCTGCTCTACTGCAGAAAGGAAAGCTCTCTGAAGGCTGTACAGAGGACTTTTGGAGTCAGCCTGCCCACCACCATGGACATTTACATTTCCAGATGCAGGAAGAGGGCCCCACTCACCCAGTACACACACCTTTTGTCCTGCCCCCTCAAGCAGCAGCTTACGAAGCATTAAGTATAGAAACACCAGACTGAGGAACAGCTTCTTCCCTAAAGTTGTAAGACTCATAAAATTCTAACTAGAGAAACACTGCTTGACACTTTAACTGGACACTCAGCACCTTATCCATGCTGCTGTTTCCTTCTCTTTGCTCATAAGCTTTAATATTCATACCCATCTATTCACAACTGAGAATCATGTTGCCGTTTACTGCACATTATTTATTTTTACTATTATTTATTGTTATTATTATTATGCATTTTATTTCTTACTGTATTTCATTAACAATTCTCTCCTATAATTCTGTTTACTGATTATAATTTTGTTCCACCTCATGTACCACAAGGGATACAAATGACAATAAAGCTCCTTTAATCCTTGAATCCACTTTTTTTTCCCAGAAACAATTACAATATCAGAGATAATTTTGTATTAAAATGCTTGAGAGGATTATTTTGAAAAGGCTGACACTCAGATAATGAATTTGAAGGCACTCATCAGCAGTCTGCTTTCATTCAGTTTAAAAACCTGCTCACATTTCCATTTAAAATTCATACATACAAAACACAAGTTTATTTCAAACCTTACTCAACAGCGCCTTCCACAGTCAAAACTCACTACTAGCATTTCTACTCTCAGTTCCTCAAATCTCTCTACAGTTTCACTGCTCAGTGTAGAATGATAGACACATAAATGATACTGTGCAAATGTTTTAGGCACCAATCATTATTTAAACTCCTTTTTTTGATTTGCATAGAATCTCCTTACAACAGATCCAGATAAACAGTGAGCTACTTTGGAGAGCAAAGCTTGTTTGCATATTTCTCCTGGACAGCCACCGCCAGTGCCTGGATGTGTTCAAATTCCATCAGCAGAGCACCTGATTTTACATTACTATACACTGATTTACCAAAGCTGGTGTTGATGAGAACTATAAACAACACAACTCATCTCCCATGAGGAGCTTTGTATTGTGTTTATTCTATTTCTGTTTATTGTAATATTAGTGTTTAACTGAGGTAATAAACACTCACTGCCCAGATAAGGAGATGTCCATTCTCATTTACACAGGGCGCCTAACACCTTTGCACAATACTGTATATAGAGAGCAACACATCCGGGTACATTGCGTAATGCCTCACACATTTTTAGGTGGTAAATACAAATTTCCAAGCCTATCACAATTTAGTTGCATAAAGAAATAGGGGATCAAATGACCCTACCCAGAGACCCAGAGTGACAACATGTCAGATCCACTTTGAATTTGGATTATTCCAAAATTTGGATGAGTCATTTTTGGATGAGCAAAAAGCAAAGAAGTAGGTTTAAAGCACAGTAACACTATCTGCAATTTGGCAATAGCAATATGACTGGGGAATTTGTCACCCAAAAGAGGTTGTGGTTGTTTGGACGACAGGAAAGTGATGTACAGCTGCTGTCGTCTATACCTAAATGCTGGATTGGCTGTTTTGGCCCATTGCTGCGATGCATCAGAGTGTCTGACATATTGGTCCAGGCAATGCTGGCCTGTAAACAAATACAAGTAAATGCAGATTTTCTGGTTTATAATAAGGTTTGCATTTTTTACACTGATTTTATTGACTTTTTTTCACATTGAAAGGTTCTGGATCTACATGGACAACAAAAAAACTGAATCGAATCTCAGTTGAGTGTGCATCAGTGTTGAAGCCAACATGGTGTAAAATCTTTCACTGTTATGAGGAACTGTAAAAACTCACATTTGTCAAGCATGAATTTGGACTATATTCCTTGGTTAATATGTGTGGAAACATACATTTATAATGAAATGTACGTTATACATGTTATGTACAATGAACATGCTATAATTTACAGTTGCTCATCTGTATTGTAAATGAGGGCCTCCCTCAATGTGCTCTGAGATTAAATAAACTTTTATTTAAACTCATTGATGCAAATGTGCATCAATTTGATGCAAATGTAAATGTTTTGAAAGCTTTTATAATGTGGATTTTTTTTAGTATATGTTGTCATCATTTTAGCTTTAGGTCAGAACATCTCATTTACTGATTAAAATATTGAGTATATTTAAATATTGAATATTCAAATGTTGAAATACTGTACTTTTAGTGACCATCTTTGAGAAAACTCTCAAAATCAGCAAATATGTAGCCAACTATCAACAGCTGAGTAGCTTCTCATAGAAATACAAAAATCTTGATTTTGGGCAATTATTTTATAGTTTCAAAAAGTCTCAACTTTTGTTGCTAGATTTAACTATTAATAATCTGACACTGGTGGCCAACTAGTAATTATTGGCTCCAAATATATCTTTATTAAATCTTATTTCATATATTTTAATATCTGAATATTTACAATATATTGTTATTGCCCAGCCCTAACATACTGTTTAAGTTGTATAAACTGGCCAAATTTCCCTTTGATAGAGCTGGTATTTGACCTACTGGCTCTGACAGTCACTTCTGTCTGTTTTTGATTCAATTAGGCAGACTAAATTACTTGACACAATGAGCACATCAACAGTGTGATCAGCTTTGCAAGGTTGAATTAACTGTCACGGCATCTTAAAGGTCTTAAAAATCTGTTGTAATGTGATCTTTCAGAAACTTCATCAGAAAACAATATATCTTCATTTCATTCATGGTACGGGTCTCCCAGGTGAGTTATAGCTCTGCTATTCCCACAGTAATTGTTTCAAAGAGGAGCGAAATCTGTGATAAGCAGAAAAAATGTGTCAATCTGTATGCATACAAAACCTGTTCTTCTGCCATGTTTTTCTGAGCTCCAAATGGAGGATGAACAAAGGGAGAACTGTTTTTTTCTGAGCCATTTGATTTATCTCTATGGTAATTCTATTCACCATATTACAGAGTGTTAAATGGTGCTTATGAAATAAGGATCTAACAATAGGGGGACATGGCATCAAGGAACATTCCCAGACAATTTTAATATCTGTACAATGTGGTCAATGTCCCAGCAGTCTGTTTAGATAACTGCTGGAGAGGTAGTTATAATTTTAAAAAGTTTAAAAAGTGGTTAATACAGTCTAAACTGTATTTCTAAAAATAGCAAACTTTAAAGTGAAATAGAATCGTTGGTCATAATGTGGATGTGCTGTAGATGTGTATTTTTAGTGCAGTAAAAATTCCTTTCCTCCTGTACAACTAGACACACCTGTAGTGGTTCACATTGAAAAACTATTGTTTGGTTCCCACTGCAAATTAACTTTTCAGGTTTCAGAACAGATTTATGTTGATGTAAATGCACTGAAAGGTTCCATGCTGGTGGAAAAGGCTAGAAGTCAATGCAGACAGATATAAGGCTGGGTGCTATTTCTCACTGGTTTTCTGCCTTACACGTCCAGGAACGCACATAATTGATTCTGTATTCAAGAGTTTTAAACTATATAGTTTATGTTTTCAAAGCATCGGCTGTTTAAAAAAAGACAGGGAGCTATTTCCCACAGTTTTTCTGTCTTAAACATCCAGAGCACTACTTTATGTGTCTGTGTGTCCTTCCAAAATCCCGCTCAGAATAGCACAGCGCAGAGTAGGGCTGACCAGGTCCTCCTTGCATGGGAGTACATGTAAGGTGGACCCTGGTTACACTTACATTCAAGCATGGTGTTGGTAGCATCATGGACTGGGGCTGCATGAGTGCTGCTGGCTCTGGGTAACTGAGAGAAACATTAATTCCAACATGTACTGTTACATTCTGAAGCAGAGCATAATCCCCTTCAGAAACTTTTCAACATGATAATGACCCCAAACACACCTCCAAGAAGACAACTGCCTTGCTGAGGAAGCTGAAGTTTGAAGGAAGGCTGAGGGTCTGGCTAAGTATGTCTCTAGACCTAAACCCGCTTTTGTAGTCACTTTTGTGAGATACTGTAAATGCTACACACAAAAAAACAGAGATATGATGTAGGTACTGTTTTGTACTTAAAAACATTGTCTATAGTCCATAAATGTACCCTCAAAGGTACAATATTGTCCTTTTGGGACATAATAGTCCCTTAACTGATACAAATAAAAATATGGCTAGAGAAAGGATTTTCACTTGTAGTTTATTGTACATTAATGTTACAACCCCAGCAACAATGTTTGAACTGTTGTTTTGTACTAAGTTCCAAATGTCATTTCAGTGTGTGGTACAGATCTTAGGGGCATTTAAACACATGACATCATGGAACATTCACAGATTGTTAAGGATCAGTACATGGCAGCACAGTGGGTGTTCTAGCTTTACTGGGGGAAATCCAGTTAAGACATCTAGGTCATTAACTACCACGTTTGAAGCTGACTCGGTCTAGCAGATTTCTCCTTCACAACATCAGGAGAATTCGACCTTTTCTGTCTAGAGAGGCCACTCAGGTGCTTGTTCAGTCTCTTGTCATTTCAAGACTAGACTACTCCAACTCCCTATTGGCTGGCCTTCCTATGTGGACCATCAGACCATTGCAACTTATCCAAAATGCAGTGGCACAGCTTGTCTTCATTCATTCATTCATTCATTTTCCAAACCGCTTATTCCTGTATAGGGAGCCGGTGCCCAGCCGGCAACTCTGAGCGCAAGGGCGGGAAACAACCCTAGACAGGGCGCTAATCCATCGTAGGGCACATACATGCACACACTAAGGGCCACTTTAGAGTCACCAATTCACCTATCATGCATGTCTTTGGACTGTGGGGGAAACCGGAGTACCCGGAGGAAACCCACGCGAACATGAGGAGAACATGCAAACTCCACACAGAAACTTCCCAGGTCACCCCACCCAGGGATCGAACCCAGGTCCTTCTTGCTGTGAGGCAACAGCGCTAGCCACTGCACCACCATGCCGCCAGCTTGTCTTCAATGTTCCTAAATTCAGTCACATAACTCCTCTTCTGCGTTCCCTTCATTGGCTCCCTGTAGCTGAACATCAGATTCAAAACCTTGATGCTGACCTACAAAGCCAAAAATGGACCAGCCCCCCATACATGATGGCAATGGTCAAAACTCGAACTGTACCAAGAGCCCTTTGAGCTTCAAGTGCAGCTCGGCTTGACCCACCATCCCTCAGACCACAAGGAAAACATGTATCCAGACTCTTTTCTGTTCTGGCACCAAAATGGTGGAATGAATTTCCCCTGGGGGTCCGAAAAGCTGAGTCCCTCACCGTCTTCAAACACAGACTGAAGACTCATCTGTTTCAGGAGTATTTAACTCCATAAAGACATTTGTTTACAACAGGATCTAAGTGTGAGGAATCTCTAGATTGTAGCCTTGTCTACTAGCTAAGGATATTCTGAATGAACAGCAAAACACTTCTGTAAGCTGCTCTGGAGAAGGGCATCTGCTAAATGCCATCAATGTAAATGTAAATGTAATGAAGCTCAATGCAGTGTGTTGTGTTTGTGCATTTATTATAGAAAGGGTAGCCTTATTCACCTTTTGCACTCAGGCTGGATAAGTTACTCACTACTGAGGAAAATGCTGTAATGCTAGTTTGATTTTGTAAAATAATATATGTGTAATAATAATAATATTGCCCTCATGAGCCCCTGTCCCCTAACATAATATTTTTCTATTATTACTGATTCTTTTTTACATTTGTAGGTTTTATCCAAACTCCAGTAATAATAGGTTATCATGCGTGAGACAGGTACTGTTTCAACTTTATCAGCTTGCGTTCAGTAGCTCTTCCATGTATTTGTTATATGTTCTGCTTGAAATTATATATTTCACATATATGTAAATCTGTTGTTCTTTACATTGTGTCAAAATGTCATGATGAATAGACTAATAGAAATGCTCTAAAATTAATTGGAATAGAAATCCACTGAATGATAAGGAGGGGATTAATAGGTGATGGAACTGAATCCATATATGCACTGCCTGGGGCTTCTAGGAGGAATTTGGAACCCAGCTTTTTATATATTCATTCATTTAATTATTCACATTCTTATCCACTTCATCACTGTCAGGGTCATGCTGGGTACAGAACCTACAGAGAATCTTCGGGAAGAGAACCGAAAAGGGTAGGGTACCACACAAACCCATAGGGGCAATTTGGCCAGTTCGCTTACCACATGTATTTTTTGGAGGAAACGTGAGTATCCAGAGGAAACCCTCTTGGACATGGGGAGAACACACCAAGCGCCTCACAAACATTGACCAGAGCAGGGCCCACAATCCCATATCTATGGAGTCACACATGCACAAATTCTTTTATTGATTTTTTTTTTTACTGCATAATGTATGTTTACATGCATTTGTTATAATGTTCTCTGGATTTTTTTCTAACCAGTACTGTTTGTGTATGAAATGAAGAAACATTTTATATGCTTAACTTCAGTCATAGATTCAGTTACAAATGGCAGTATTTGGAGTCATACATCTTGCTGTTGTGCAAAGGTATTTCCTCCAAATTGATTATGATACTTGAGTATACAATGAATATGCTGCTGAAATACTGGACCCAATACCCATGTGATGTAAAGTTATGACAGTACTCAGCTAATCTCATACATCATAACTTTATTATTATTTATTGGACAAAGCTGTAACAGCAAAACTTCAGTAAAATGTTAAAAAATTCAATAAAACAGAGGTTATATAAGAATATAAACAGGAGAAAACAGTTACACTGTTCACAAACTGGGTTGGTCAAACTAGACAACAAACCAGTAATTTTAGGGGACAAGGGCACATAAGGGCATTATTATTATGCATATATACGTATATATAACATAGTACAAAATCAAACTGGCATTACAGCATTTTCTTCAGTAGTGGGTAACTCATCCAGTCTTAGTGCAAAAGGTACAAAGTATAAGGCTACCCTTTCTATAATAAATGTGTGAGTACAACACACTGAGCTTCAAACATGGCAATTAATGAGCTAGATGCCTAAATTGTCTTAACTGCATTTTCTCAAGTAAAGCTACAACATCAGCTTTACTGCAGAGTACTTATCCTTAATGGTCTGTGAATGTTCCATGATGTCATGTGCTTTAATGCCCCTAAAAGATTTGTATTCTAGCCTGTCTTACATTGCACCTCATTTAAGAAGCACTGCAATATAAGTGGTCCTGGCTAAACTCTGGTAGGCTGGATAGGCGTCAGTAAATCGGTAACTGATTAGTAACCGATACAGCCTGAGTGCAAAAGGTACAAAGGATAAGGCTACAACTGTTGTAACAATAGTAAAATGCTGTATGCAACAAAATCAGTTAAGCTTTGGAAATGGCAGCTAAAGAGTTAGACACATAATTTGCTCCAGTAAAGCCAGAGTATTGATTATGTTGCCTTGTCCAGATACTAAATCGTCCTTGACGTCATGTGCTGTAAGTTCACAATTTAAAAGCACCATCTTACACACAATATTATGGTAGATAGAAACACCATAGAGATACATCCAATTGCTGAGTACAACAGCCAATCATTTCTACACCATTCCAAAACCATTTGTTCCTCATACCTTGGAACTCAGAAGAACATGTCATCAAGGTTCAATAGGGATTTAGATTGACATGCTTCTGTTTATTGCTTAAAGAAATAAGCAGAAAAAAACACAGATGGCCAAAAACAGGATGACAAGTATGTTATATAAATTGTAAATCCACAAACTTAGTATGCCTATTTGTACTGAAGGCCTTCTGAAAAGCTAAGTGTCTCTAAATGTAACTTTTACCAGGCAGTGTAGATAATTATACCTGTGAATAAAGTGTCAGGCTGTTTCAAGGCTGCTCAGGTTCACAGACAATCAAATCACACTCTTTCCATACCCATACACAGTACACAGACTTCACGAGTTCAAGTCCTCATTCAAGTGATTTCTGTAGGACAACACTGAGCAAAGGTATAAGGTACGCTTCAGAAGTCTTCATTACGTCCCCATACTTTCTGTTTTCGATGAGAGAGAGGAAGTTTCTGTATATTTGTATTTAAGCTAGTGGGACTTGATCTGTTGTAGATTTTGTACCCAACCGCTGGGATTGACATCCAGGCTGAGGAAGTCTTTGACCCAGGTGTCACAATGAGCACCTTCCAGAAACTCCTCCAGAGAAATGTCACCTAAAACATAAAAACAGAATGATTTACTTCTTTACTCGTTTAGTCAGATTAGGTTGATTTCTTCTTGGTTGTGATAGACAGTCAGTAATTTAACTGGAATAGAAAGAGAGCCTACTTGATTAAGTATATCATGATGTCAAAAGAGTGAGTGGACTTAGTTAATCTAAAATCTTTTAAAGGGATTTTTCCCAAGGTTGAAAAGGTCACACAACTGATTGACAGGTTGACTAGTCATGCTATAGAGAAGGGAACAGTAAAGATACAGCCTTTGAATAAATTCACCAACACACTGATGTCTTGTAAACTAAAGGTTTTACACTTTACACAAAAACATGGACAGACCACTAGTTTCATCTAGATACCAGTCCAACATCTGTTCCATATGATGTTGGGACATATCCTATGTCCTATATCTCCCTGGCATCAAGCCCCTGATGTTCATTTTAGGTCTATTTTAAAGTTCAGTTTTACAGGTCAATGATCCTTTAAATGAGAGGTGGAGAACTGGGGGCCAGAGTCTGGCACCTTTTTGGTGATTTCCTTACTGTAACAAACCAACTAAACTTAAAGTTTATGGGTGAGTGGAATCAGGTGTGCTTGCAAATGAAACCAAAACAATGCACAGGAGTTATCCACCTTGGATTTCATTTTGACATATGCAACATGCTTTGGATTTAAGTAATTGTGTTAATTAATTAAAATTAATTAATTAAGTTAATTAATTGAAAAAATGCTTTATGTCTCTGTTGTCTACATGTAGCACTTACCATCATTATTCCGATCGATGCGCTCAACTACACGGTCACACACTTCTTCCACAGAAAGCATGTTTCCATCCTCATCCATGACGTTACCTTGTTTGATCTTGTAGATGATCTACAGGCATACAAATAAAAATTATTTACCATTGGGTCCAAATTCAACTTTAGAATGGATTTTATTCCATTTTGCAGGAAAATGTTTCAATCATTGTATGGAACATGTAAATCACTGGCCTCCAATCCACCTCCTGGTGTGCTACCTTCCAGCAGGTTTTTAACTCCAACCCAAATCTAATACACCCCATTAAGCCAACCAAGGACATGTGAAGGCAGCATTTAATTGGTTTAGGTGGGGTGGATTATGGTCGGTCTGTGCTAGGTAGAATTCCTGGAGCACGGATGAAGACCACTGAGATAAATTCCATTGCACCTATGTGAATTCCATTAGGCCTATGTGACTCAGTATTAGTGTGTAGGGGTAAAGGCTACAATAGCTCAGGACCAAAATGTTGAACATACTCTGATAATACGTGATATCTCATCTTTGTCCAGTCTTCCATTGCCATCATTGTCAAAAACCTTGAAGGACCACCGGAGTTTGTCTTCCAGCCTTCCTCTGAGCACAAGGTGGAGAGCTGCCACATATTCGATAAAATCCAATGTGTTGTCCTGAAAAAGCATGAATCATTCATTAAAACCTGAAGTAATGACCTTAAAGTCTACAACTATGCTCTATCAAAAAGACAGTATACTTACCCCATTCTCATCAAATGATCTAAATACATTTTCTAAGTACTTGGACTCAGGATTTGGCCCACTTTTAACTCCAAATATCTTCTTGAATTCATGTAGATATAATGACCCGCTCGGACACTCCATAATGAAAGTCTTGTAGAGACTCTGGATTTCAGAGAGTTCCAGCTCCTTGTCTTCAGACTGTGTCTGACCCATGGCAAAAAAGGTTGAAAGAGAAAAAGAGTAATAAAACAAAATAACTACTTAGTTAGTAAAGAGTGGGCTCTGCTGCGGTTCAAGCTTTTTGTGCTGGTTAAGTTCCTGTGTTCACGCTAACGTTCTTGCTGGAGAAGTGTCTGCTGTGAGCTCTCCGTTACTCTGAAGCAGTGGAATCAGTCAAACAGTGTTTTAGAAGGAGTTTTAATCTTTAATCTGTGACCAGGTGATCAGTCCCACCATGGAACGACCTCAGTGTCCTGCAGTTAATGAAAAGCGTCATGGAATCCCCAGTGCACTATACAGGCTAAGTAAATCTTTACGTGTGTTAGGGAAATCCTAGTGTCTGCGTCAAAGACTTGGCTCACAGTCTGACCTGTGCTAGACATGTCTCAAATTCAAGGATGCAGCTGAGGATAGCTTCGCCTCTCTGCCTTTACGTCAATGAAGCCCATTCTGCTCTGATCCCATTTTGTAGGATTCTTTGAATGCAGCCTGCCTTCCTGCGAAGTTCAATTATTCAGCTGATGTGACCTTGAAGATGACGCACAGTTCTTTACTCACAATGTATTTTTTGAAAAGTCGGTGAGATTCTGAAGCGCCAGAATAGATGTAAGATGTACATGTTTGATTTACTTCATACTAAATAAATCAAATCAACCACATTGTTCACCCATCTATTTATGCTGATTTGGTGTGTGCCCCAATACACACACATCATCTTTGTCACTTTTTGTAAGTTTTGAGCAAAATTTTAGTTTTGTATGATTGTTGAGGGCCTGTGTTAAGCTTCAGAACTCTATACCTATTTTGTGGAATGTTTTAATAGTTTGACATTCTTTTATTTAGAAAACTAGAAAAGTATTTATAGGAGAGAGTCACATATACCATATATTGTTAGTTTCAAGAGACCCTTGGCTACTCACATTTGTTTTAATTGGAGATGTAAAAATTCATTGTTTGTAAATATTTATAACATATATATTTGACCATGTTTCACTATCTAATATCAAACCCCTTCTGAACCTAACCAAAAATACCCGGACTGTTGATCAGTGGTCTAAAGTTCCCTTTTCAAATAATAGTTAATTATTTAATTTAATTTGGAAATCAATCCTAGAGTCCTAGCGTCTCAACTCAAGCTCCTAGAGCATGGAAGAAGAGTAAGAAAGTAAGCAAGAGAATCCAAGGCATCCGCAGTCAAGTATGAAGTTTCCACTGTTTTTAGTTAGTGAACATTGCCATAAGTAAAGTAATTTATAAAGTAATAAATTAATTAAATTATGAATATTTAGACACTAATATAACAATAATTTTCTCAACTTAAAATGACTTAATTTTCAGTGGAAGTCAATGTAAAAAGATTGAATTAAATAAAATTACTCTGTTACTCTGACTGTTTTTTTACACACACACACACACACGCACGCGCGCGCACGCACGCACACACACACACACACACACACATATATATTACATTATATTATGCATTATATTGGCATCTGTGCTATTGGCATTTCTGTTATTGCACTTTCCTGGTTTTACTGGTCCTACTATCACTGGCACACAGCAGTTCTATTCAAAAACTAGTGCACTCTATTTTTCAATCATTTAAATGATCCCTGGTATATAATTCTATGTAATTTGTCCTAATTTTTAACTCAGTGCTGATAAAAATAAGATTTTAATAGTTAGCCCAAAGGTTGTGTTAGCACCTACTCTTAAGTATCCTTTGAAACTGATGGAGCTCAATTGAAAGATAAATCCTAATCAAACTGTTCATAATCTTGGTATCACATTTAACTGCTCATTCACTTCTGAATCACACATCATTTCACTCAACAGCACTGCCTCCTATTACCTCCATAGCATAACTAGATTCTGCCCCATGTTCACCAGTAATGATATGTAAGGAGTTTTAATGCTTTCTTTAGCTTACAGCTGGACTATGGCTGTCATCCTTAGGTCAAACAGTGGCAAACACTTTCAGGTCAACAATTGTTTTACCATGAATGTGGTTGTATGTGATGAATTAGACATAGCATTTACACAGTTTGAATAGTAATTTACTCAAACTGTAATGATTATATAACATGGATTAACCTACAGGAAAAAAACAACATCAACAACAATAACATATTTATAGGAGACAATCACACAGATGTTTTTAATGTTAGGAAATCCTAGGCTCAGATTTGTCTTCATTTGAGGTATCTGTATGGAATTGACAATGTTCAAGAATTTACTTGCACATACAATGTTTTTTGTTCATCAGAAACCTGATATCTCAGAAAAGTAAAGTAATCACCCAGAGTATATTTATAATATTCTTCAAAATACTTGACAGAAGTCCACATAAAATATAAAAAACAACCTCAATATTCTTTATTCTTTTCATTATTTATGCAATTATGAGTATTAGCCCTTCTCAGGTCTTTTATTTTGAAATTTTAACACTGTATGAGTAAAGAAAGAGAGCAAACAGCCCCTTCTCGTTTTCCTCTGCAACCCATTATCTTGGTCAGTGACATCACTGGCCCAACCCTCTGCTGAACAGTTGGAGTCTGCATGCAGGTTGAGCACGTACATGTTGACAGAGCAGTAAACATGCTCTTGAAGGCTCCATAAACTTTCATTTAAACTAGGATTTAATTTAGTTGGATACTAGTGAATTTAAGCTGTTTCCAAAGATCAGTTACTCACTGAAAATTCATTACACATGGTCATGCTGTGAATGTTAGCAGGTAAGTGTTGATTGTTATGATATGTGAATTATATCTGCACATTTCTCTTATTCTGAGATATGAAACCTAGAAAACAGCATTGAACTGCTGTAACCGTGTGTATCACTGGCTCTAAGAGATAAACGAATTCCACTAATTCTTACACTAATAAGAACAATCTAATGATTTATTTGTGAGGATATTCTGTGAGGAAAGCCACTGTTACATGTTTGTTGTGTTCATTTTAAGGCCAGCTGATCCTGGGCCAGGTGAGCTGATCTGATATATTCATCCACACACCAACAAATGACTACTATCCTCAACGGTTAATTAAAAACGTCATGGAAATCCCTGAAGCACTAAGTAGGTTAAGTAAAGCTGTACATGCATTAGAGAAATCCTAATAAGACAAGTTAGTGTCCAGTACAGTGCTGTGTGGTATTATTACCTGATATTTTATCAGCTGATACTGTTGTTCTGCACTTTAATCTGCATATTTTTGATCATCAAATTACTGAGATTTGAACTTAAGACATGCAGTACAGGGAGACATTTTTACTCAAATTATAATGGATAACATACCAATAAAATGTTCTCAAACTTAAGATACTGTTATAGAACAAAGCATTATTTTCGAAAACGTGATTTTTCAGTGTCAGAATCTGAGAAACACAAATAATGAGTTTTCAGCACTACAGTAATGCTGTAGTGGAATTGCTACATGCAAACACACGTTTGTATTGGCATCTTTCTCTTTATTTTTCTCAAACTCAAATTCTAATGTACTTATTATATAACACTTTTCACAAAGGTTTCTGTCACAATGCAGCTTTACAGAGATTGGGTTTTAAGCCTCCTTTGAGTAAGCCAAAGAAAAATCTCCCTTAGATTAAGAGAAAGAAATCTTGAGAGGAACCAAGATTCACAGGAGAAATATTATCTTCTCTTTTTGACACTAAATATCACAAAATGTAACAAATCAACAGTCGAGTGAATGATACAGTGAAATAAAGGAGAACTATGGCAATGTGAAAACAAGTCACGAGCTATGGAATGTAAGTGAGTGCAGGACACCAGCTCAGTATGATTGTGAAAAGGGATGAAACTGTTATTAAACAGATCCTAAGCCATCACATTAATCAGGGCTAAACTGTCACAATCACAGCTATGCAGTATCATTCTGCTGTGAATGAATCACTACAAGAATCCAGAGCAGGACAGTAAGGATCTCTGGCTGCCCCTCTACAGGTGTACCTGCTTAGCATGTGAATCACATGAGATAGGATAGGATAGGATAGGATAGGATAGGATAGGATAGGATAGGATAGGATAGGATAGAACTAACCAATGAGAGTCGTGGCTGAAGTACTTTGGGCAGAAGCCTACTCTTAAAAGTTAGAAGTCAAGCTGGATGATGCACTTTTAGGCTTTGGATGTTTGGGAACTCTTATGTTGGGAATATTTTAATCTGGGTACTGTATTTGCTTCTTTTAACTTTTGAACTATTAGATGGGCTTTGACTTTAGTTTTTGCTTGTGTAAAACATTTTTTCTTGTGTTCTTTAATAAGGGTAGTTTATCAGTACACTCCATCCTCACTTTTACAGGAGGTGGTATCTGTTGGTTAGTGGATGTGCTCATGACTAGTAGATTTTGCCAGAATGCTCCTGCTCTGTTTACAGGCAAGGCTTGATTGTTTTGTGCTGTCTGAGGTTTGAATCAGGTAAGAGAAGTTCAAGTGTTTCACACCCTGTAGGCATTGATTCTGTTTAGTTTCTTAGGCTTGAGGTTTAATGTCACCTGATGTGTTTTTTGATTTATTGGCCAAGGAAAGTTATTTATAGTTTTGTTTCATTTGTGTTAAAGCTTTGAGACCAAGCAGAGAGGTGTGGTTTTGTTCTGTTCTTTTCGTTGGTGCTGTCCGGTTTGATTCTGTTTGGTACCACCTAACAGCAGTTTTATTGTATGTATGCTATGTGTGGTTATAATATAGCATGTAATAAAATTTATTTTTATATTTGTTCACCCCTTCCCCCTGCCTTCACTGGCCCAAACCATAATGTCACATGTTGATCCCAATTATTGTCAAGTTATTGATTATATGTCCATTTTATAATCCAAATACACTTGACATGAATAACTAAGCCTCAAAATGGTTCATATGAAAATAATTTCTTAAAACATCTAGCTGAATTGCACACCTTTCCTGTAATACATCCACACATCTGGGGGGCGTCCTGGTTACTTTAATTGGTGATTCTCAACCAATGGTGGATGTTCTGCCTCAGAGGTATTTATTTTTATATTCTGAGTAGTTATTTTGCAGTCAAGTAAGGGCAGAACGTCATAAACAGGGATGCCACAATAAGCAAGAAGCTGCAGATTTAATCCCAAATTACATGTTATTCCCTATGCAGTGTACTACGCAA
Organism: Acestrorhynchus altus; assembly: GCA_034509495.1. NCBI lineage: Eukaryota > Metazoa > Chordata > Actinopteri > Characiformes > Acestrorhynchidae > Acestrorhynchus > Acestrorhynchus altus. Next base: position 11,235,801 of record CM067508.1, on the reverse strand, counting down.
GTTAGGAAATCTAAATAGAGCATTATATATTTGTAATATAATGGTATTTACATTTATTCACATTTGGAAATCTGAAGTTTTGTGAATTTAATGCTGTCAGCATGTAGACTCTGTAGTTGTGTGTAGGATGGAATAAGGATGGAATAAGGAGGTAACAAGGAGGGAATAAGAAGCTATTTTAGATTCAGAGTTTTGCAAAATGAGGAATTTACTTTACTTTTATTTCTTTATTTTACTTACTTTTACTTTATTTCTTTGTTTTTCTGTGGATGGAAGGCAAAAAATGTTTTCAAAAATATTGGTGTATGTGTGGACAGGGTATAAGACACTTAGTGTAAAGAGCATGTGCATGTGTTGTGATGAGAGCATTAATAAACACAGAGAACAGAGTTTCTCCTGAAATGAGGATTGAAAACTTAAAATTTTAGCCTTTAACAGGTTTTCAAAAGGAACAGTGTACATGTGGACAGGGCCTTAGATTCTTTTGTTTGTTTTTATATACTTTTCTACATGTACTCTTTGGTTGGATTAATTTATTTACAGTTACATGTGGAACAGATCTGCCATAAACTCTTTAGTTGGGCAAGGAGGACTCCTACCAGGAAAGGTTGCGCTCTCTAGCCTCAAGTAGAATTATATAACTAGGGAACAGAGGTACCTCTAACCTGCTCAGGGGCTTATGGGTCCATTTACAACCCATGAAACCAGTATAATCCAATGTGACACAGCTTGAGTTCCCACAGCATTCACAACTCAAAATACAGGGTTTTCATTGTCGACTGACTGCTGGCTGTCTGTGAGAACCATTCATCTCTAATATACAGTAGAATTAATCAGTCCCAGAACTGGATCACAAACCAAAGGTCAGAAAGCAGAATCTGATCAATACTCAGATGCAAACAATTTTTAAGGACAAAAAAATGACCCTATAATCTCAAGTCATTCCCTCAGGCCAAACACTTTTCACCACACACTACTCAGTTCACAATAATAGAAATACTGCTTGTGGATCAACTGCTTACTTGAACCCAAACAAACCAAGGTAGTCCCAAGTCTCACAGTTTGTCAGTGTGACAAGAAATTACCTACTGTTCCAAAGAAACTGTTTTGATAAATTCCAGTTTAAGCATTTCATTCTTCTGCTGTCATCACATAGGGTAGTTTATAAAGACAAAATGTCAATAAACAGTCAGTAGTCAGTCACCCCTGGTGGTCTGGTAAGAATGAACAGTAGCAATAATAAATCAAGTTACGAACAGTTGGTAATAAACCTAGCCAACAGTCTCACATAATCAGTGAATCTGTGATCTCGGTGGGAGGGTGTAGTTTAAATAAATAAATAAATAAATAAATAAATAAATAAATAAATAAATGTAAAAAAGTCCAATCAGAGGCTCATCCATCAAATTGTCATTGCCAATGAGTACCTCTGACACACTGCCTCAAATATTTGTTATATTTGTATTTATCTCTATTTTTAGCCAATTACTATTAATTGTATAACTACTGTCCCTCCGATCCTGCATTACATACATGGTGGATTCCAGGCATTCAGAACACCGAGTGTTAAAGGCATGAAAATAGTAACAATACTAATCGGACAATATTAACATTAATTCATCATCGTCTCCATTTCTTCTGGTCAGGATTACAGTGGTTCTACAGCCTACTCAGTAACGCTGGGTGCAGAGCAGGCAGGATCCACGATCAGCCATTCACTCAGACACTCACAATTAGGTGGCAATTTAGCAAAGCCTGTTTACCTACTATAAGTTTTTGTTTGTTTGTTTGTTTATTTGTTTTTGGGGGAGTCAAATTGTTAAGACTGCTATGTGCTGCAGTGCTAGAAGCTATTCTGGCACTCAGTGGATTGAAAATGGAGAAACAGAGATATTTTTTTACTTCTGCAGTGTAGATACTTATAGTCAGAACTATATATTGACAGGGATTAAGAGGGGTTCTCCACATGATGGCCCACCTGTTTATAACTAGTATAACAAGTATAATGGCCCACTTACAAAACTTTTTTTTTTTTTGTAAAATATTGTCTTGCCTATTATTTCTTGAGCACTGAAGCTGAAAATATGAGAATTAAGGCCTGAAAATGAGCTTAAATGGTAGCATGTTTTCATGCATCTGTTCCAAAAACAAGATAAGTTGCTAACATCAGACGACATGTCTAGTTACAAAATGTGGACATTCTGTCTCTATACGTCAGACCCAATGGTGACATTTGGTGACTTCTGCTATCACATCATATCTGATGTAGTCTGGGTTGTACTTGTGGATGATTTTTTTCATTTAAGAAACTTCATCTCTGGTTTACTATTTGTGTGCATTAGGCCCCATTGTCAGGTAGACTTTTAAGATTTGAAGTGATGTTACATCCCTCTCAGGATGGGCCCGTGGACCACTAGAGAGTGTTGCATGGCCCGCTGGTGGCCCCAGCCCACAGGTTGAGGAAACCTGCCTTATGATGTGTTCTGGGCATGTCCGACCACGAGGAGGCCCAGGGGAAGACCCAGGACATGCTGGACAGATAATATCTCCTGGGAATGATTCAGAATCCCCCTGGAAGAGGTTGCTGGGGAGAAGAAGGTCTGAGCCTCTTTGCTTAGGCTGCTATCCCCGTGACCCAGACCCTGGAAAAGCATCCGAGCTGAGTGAGCTGATTACTTTATTAGCATTTGACAGGTATTGATGTCAACACCTTTAATTTTATCTGTAACTACAATATTTATCTGTAACTACAATATAATGTATTGATTTGTTGATAATATAGATTTTCATCTTGGTGGAAACACAACACAGTGAGGACATTCAACATCACACATATGTGTATCCTCATACAATATTAATAACAAATACATGTCAGCCTTAAACAAGAACTGTCATCAGCTCAGAATGGACAATGGTGGACATCAGCTTTACAGTCTCCGTCTTCTCCATTAAAGAACTCACACCATACTTTGGAAAAGTAAACCAACACAGAATGCAATGCTGCCACCTACAGGCAGTTTCTTAATCCTAGTTGTAAAAATAGATTTATCTACAGTTCTCCCATTCAGAAAAGCAGACGTACAAATTCAGTAGTCAAGGGTGTTTTTGTGTGAGTTATAAACCATCCATACAGCCATATTCCCTTCTGCTATTCCTTGAGGATCATGGTGGATGTGTACTCTATCTGGAATCATTGAACACAAGGCATACATTGTGAATTATCATCCTATAAGTAAAAAGTGAAACACAAAATAAAGCACTTAATTAATATTAAGGTGCAAACTTCATCAACAATAAACATACTTCATTAACAAATGTTTTAGATGCCATCCACTCATTAATCTTTACTCAGAGCAGAGCTTTGCTTTACATGGACCAGTCAGATCTTTTCCTCCCACTGACTGTTTTTTATCAATAACAATAAACAATGAAGATATCCAATAAGGAAATTAATGCTCATCTACTTGTTTCATTGATCAGAACAATGATTAAGAGGTCCTTGTCAATACTGATGCCTTAGACAAGCCTCTGCTCTGTGCAAACAGAATATATCAACATAAGAACTGAAGCTCTGTTCTTTTCTGTTGGACACACTTAAGTGTATAAAAATGTTGTAGGGCATGAACACAAATTATCCATATGATGTTAATATACAAGGATTATTATTTTGAAAAATAAACAAAAATGAATCAAAATGTTAGTATATATATATATATATATATATATATATATATATATAAAGAAAAAAAGTGAAATTAGTAATTTATTCAAATTCAAAAATAACCATACTAATTATTAGAAATTCTAGATTATAACATTTTCACAAGTTATAAGCAATATTGGTGAGACAAAAAAATAGCTTGAAATATTTCACTTTACATTTAATGAATGTAAAAATATAAATATAAGCGTTTTCATGATTTTGTAATTTTAAGATGTCAGTGTATAATATATATATATATATATNCTTAGGACTGAGAGACTGTTGAATTGTAAGCTCTGAATTGGTTGACACTCATATGCCTATGGTTTATATAGAGATACATCACCCCACATTATCTCTGGTGGGAACGCTCTCTTTTTTTAATTAATCCATAAAGCGTGACCAGAGTTCAGCTGCTCTGGATAAAGGGCATCAACTAAATGTCAGACATTTTCTAGATGCATTAACAAAGGAAATGTTATTCGAATGTAAAATGAAGACAGCATCCTATTAAGCAGTTTATCACTTTCATTGCTCACATAGTGTTAAAATTTCAAGACAAAAGATAATACTGATACATACATACTGTATGATACATACATTTTGTGTTTATGATAAAATTATATATATATATATATATATATATATATATATATATATATATATATATATATATATATATATATGAGACAGCAATCATTTTTGAAACATTTTTATTCCGTTTATTTTCAGTTGTACATTAAAAAAAACTATATAAATCTCAGAAAATTCACATTGTCTCTGTCATGCAAAAACTTCATGGAAGGTAATAACCTTAATTTTCAATGGAAGTCAATGTAAACATATTTTGTTCCATATAATGTGGGAACATTTTTATTTGTCCATTCTTCATTTTTTCCAGAAGAATGAAAAACATCAAACTCTGTAAAATAGTTCCTGTGTGACAATGAAAATTTCTGTGGAGATATGTAAGATACTTTTCACTTTTCTTTGAGTATATAAAGTTAGAATTATACTTGAGAGGGCTGCAGAGAACAAGTCTCGTAATAGTGTAATGTTAAAATATTTTTTTACATTTAAATAATAAAATATGAAACACACCATCCTCATTCTTCATATCTTCAGTCTACATTCCCATATACACACAGTAGTGCATGAAGGCCATTCCTTGAAAAATATGGTTACAGCAGGCACATTCTTAAACTTGAGATGAATCAAAGAAATTGCAATAGCATTAATGTTGGCATTGTGTCTCTGGACACATTTCAATATTTTCACTTCAGAAATGAGCACTTTTCCTCCTCCTCTGGTCCAAAACCCAGCTGTAAGGGTTCATGTCTAAACGTAACATGTTGAGAATCCATGGATCTTTCTTGGCCCCTTCTACAAACTCATCCAGTGTTATATGACCTGCAAGAGACCATCAATCTATCAATCAATCAATATCAATCAATCAATCAATCAATGAAGCAAATAACAACCCCCATTCTTGACATTTGACAACAATTTAAAATGTTCATAACATTAACAAACACTGTATCTGTTTCCTAACACTGGACTGGCCCAGAGTACTAATTCTGAACTTTTAATTGGATGACTTTACTTGTAACTAGTAATACCTAATGGAGATTATCCAAAGGGGGAAATGGGCCTGTTAATCAGCCTCTTTTGCCCTCGGTTGATATGAGGTGAACCAATTTTTTTACCAGACTATATACATGCCTTACATGTTAGTTTCTAAGTAATAAGTTCTATATAATACAAAAAAAGGACCAAAACCCACACAGCAATGTTTCTCAGTCCTGGTCCTGGCACCCGGACATACACTTTTTTGTGCATTTTCTGGTTTAAAACACCTGATTCAGAGCTGCAGGGAGCATTTTAAAGCAGGGAATCCACTAAACGATGCAGGGTAGGGTGCCTCCAGAACCATACAACAGAATTTCTTTGTATGTAAATAGCCATTTAGCCAAGTGGAGTTACCTTTATGCTTCTCATGTTTATGCTAAGTTGTCTTGAATCTGTCTTAAAACCATTGCATTTACTAAACAACATTTGAAAAGTCTATTTTACAGGTGTTGTTCATAGTATTTACTGGATCATTATTTCTAAATATGCAGGGGAGGGGCCCTGGAGGAACCCTACCATGCATATTTTAGTGGTTCCCCTGCAATGAATGCAGCTATTCTAACCTCTCTTTTGGGTTACTGAACATTATTTGTTGCCAGTGTGACATTCAGTTAATACACAGACAATAAAGAAGAAAAAACTAACTCACCATCCCCATTCTCATCTACCACCTTAAAAATCCGCTCACAGACTTCATCTAAGGTGATGACCGGCTCTTTCCTGTCCACTTTCTTTATACGGTATATACTCTGGAGAAATGGGTAGGAGGCATGATATTAGATCAGTTACTGCATTTACTGTGACATTAATGTAAAGCAATTCATAAAACAAGCTTAATATTTTGTCTTGGGTTGAGAAAGTAACCATTCAAGCTCTCACAAGGTAAAAAAGGACTCACTTCAACGATTGCTCTGAGCTCAGCTCTGTCCACATAGCCATTGCCATCCTTGTCATACACTTTGAATGACCATCTCAGTTTGTGCTCCAAATCACCCCTGAATACCAAGTTTAAAGCTGCCACAAACTCCAAGAAGTCAATCGTATTGTCCTAAGATGAAGAAGAAAAAAAATAAAAACACCATGACATCTTAAGTAATTACCAAGCCAGCTAAAATCCTATCAACACAAGTCTCTCTCTGCCCGGCAGCTCAACAGAAGCTCTGGGTCTTATACTGCAGAAACGTGTACTGCTTTGATCGGTCCATGATTTCACATAATCTATTTTCGATTGTTTATTTATCAGATTTGACAAAATCCATTTGTCATGGAGCAGTTGACCCTCAGACTGACCACTGATTTGGTAAGAAACACTTTAGTTTTTTCTCATAAACTTAAAAAAAAACAAAACAAAAAGAATGTTTCCTTTCTCACCCCATTCTTGTCAAAGGCGCGGAACATGTTCTCAGCATACTCTGATGCTTCTCCTGTAGGGTCCACTCCAAAAAATCGTTTAAATTCATGCAAAAACAAGAGTCCACTGGGACACTCAGTCACAAACTTTTTATACATTTCCTGGAGAGCAGCTACATCCACCTCTATCTCCTCGCTCTGCTCCGTCGGCTGAGTTTGTCCCATACTTGCGACGAGAGGAGCTGTCCGTGGTGCTGGAATCCCCTCCAAACACTAGCGTTCTCTTTCTGCTGGACCATTAATAGAGCTAATAGAGATTAGTACTGACAGTCCTGACACAGGGCAAACAAAGATAGAGAGGAGGAGGAGTCCAGGTGGAAGTGATGAGATGAGTTGAAGTTTATCACACTGAACTCCTTTAGGCATGATGGCTAACAGTGACACTTACTAAAAGGGCATTTTCATATGGCTGCATAATACTTACATAAGCCTTTTGTGACACCTGACATAAACCTACATCAAACACTTTTAAAAAGCTTATTCCAGCAAATGTCACTTGTTATAACTGGTAAACTGACAACACAGCTGAAGCTGGCAAACTCTAAGTCATTAAGCAGGCTGACATGAAAGGCGTATTTACAGTAGGGGTCATATAGTCTTATGAATGCTGCCCTTTAGTAAAGCATTACCTGAGTAAGCAATTCACTGACATAATTAAAAAGTAGGACCATGCTTTAAGTTTCAAAGACATAACCCTGTGTTCCACAAATAACCGACCATAATTGGATAGGGATACATGCATCCACTGGCTGTGAATCACATTAGATAACCAATGGCCTGTTGAGAGCGAGATCTCAGCGTAAGGTAATTTAAGGTTTGGATTTCATGTGATCAGTTCACAGCTACTCTGCAGTTTAAACGTGATTCAGCATAGCCTGGGGACGCAGGCTTAGAAAGCAATTCAGTTTAGAGGGGCTCAATCTCCTTAAAACAAGTTCAAATCTACCAACAGAGTTGATTAGCAAAGAGAGGAGACAATCCCTCAAATGTCTCATGTAGCTGCAGTGGTGATAAAAGCTTTGTGAACTCTTTTGTTCTTTCTGCATACATTTGAACTAAAATTTATCCGGATTCTCATATAATTCCTAACAATATAAATCCAATATTTTTTTTTATTGAGGAATGATCTAATATTTGATATCTGTGAGTGGCAAAATATGAGAACCCTTTGGACAGATAATTTGACGGTTAAATTAGAGTATGTTGTCCTCAATCAGTGGGATGACAGTTGGGTGTTAGTGGTGGTTCCTAAAGAACAGAAATCTGATCTTCATGACACGTTTGTGTATGTGTATCATCATATGAAAATGAAGATTTCTAAGGGGCTCTGAAGAAGAGTTTTTGATGCTCATCTGGAAAAGGTTACAAAACAACCTCAAAAGAGTTTGGACTCCAGCGCAGAGACATATTGTGTACAAATGTAGGAAATTCAAGACCAAGATTCATTACCCTCATCAGGAGTGGTTGAACAAAACATGTGATCCGTTCATCTGTTCATCAGTATGGTTTATGGAAATCAGAAATACAGCATTACACTATTAGAATATTTCATTTAGATATTCTGAGAAAATTATTACTCAGAATATTATTATTATTATTATTGTTATTATTATTATTGTTATTATTATTATTGTTGTTGTTGTTGTTGTTGTTGTTGTTGTTGTTATTCAAACAGTACAAATACTGTGTCTTGTTCTTGCAACTACATTCATTGAGAAGTCTGCTGACCTGCCAGTTGTCATGTTTGTATAGTAAATAGTAATAATAAATACTATTCAAACGGTATCAACATTAAAGCAAAAAAAAAAGGCTTGAAATATGTCACTTTATATATAATGTCAATGAATCAAAAAGGTACCTTTTTGAAATCAATGAAGAAAAAGAACTGTAATATATTTATTCCTTCAGATGTACTAGTGTGTTGGCTCTGTTTCTTAATTCGCCTCTAAATCCAATAAGTGATTAACTTAGCATGTGTGTCAGTTCTCTCTGAGCATCATGCTGAAAATAAGCTCTCATATAAGAAGTGGCCACCTTTTCAGCAAGCCAAAAATGGACACTATCTACTGTTATATTTGTCCAGACATATGAAAACTGTAAAACTACCCTTGTTGTATGTGTTTTTACTTTGACTTAACAATAGTTAGGTGACACTAATGCTGGTACCATGCTCGTGATATTGGGGGATAGACAGACCCAAACTGGGTGAAATTCAAAGGACAGTTGAACAGGCTATAATGTTTTTTGTAATAAACATTTAGTGAATAATAATGGTAGTGAATGGTAATAAGCTACTGTTAGCTAATGTTTCTAATAATGTTATAATAATAATATGACATTACATATGTTTCTAATAATGTGTGAAATTGTATTTTATTACTGAGTCAAGAATTTAAAATCAGGCTGAAATTTACATTGATTACAGCAGTTGATAAACAGTATGTTCTAGTGATTGGTTATATAACAGTAGCACATTTACCTGCAGTTGCACAAGCACACAGTAATGTTTGTAAATGGGAAACATATCTACTAGTGTATATCAAAAACTTGGAATACAGTGGAAAAATGTATTTGATCGTTTAAATGTAATTATCTTTAAAGTTATATATTTCCAGTTTTTTGTTTTAATTTCTTTTTTTATCATGAGCTATACTTATCAAAATTAAAACTGCTAAAAAATGCTTAAAATTTCACTTGAATGAATATAAAATATGACAGTTTACCTTTTTGAATGAAATTATGATCATGAATGAACTTTTAAAAAGTATGTTGACCCTAGAATATACGCAGGAATTACTAGCAGGAACTAAAACAAACCTTTATCTTTACCATAACAATAATAAAATGTAAAACAAACTGCTTATTAATTCATTTATTATCAGCTCCATGATAGTAAAAAAGTTGCCTGTTTTTCTCAATTCTTCTTCAAGTATGTGTCAGTCTGAGTTATGTGTATTTTGCAAAAGAGTGCCACCAGTGGACAGAGTGTCATGTTTAATTTCAAGCAGGTCACAGAAAGTGGAAATATATAAATAATGAGGAGCAAGCAGAAACATGTACATATACAAGGATGGTATTAGAGGATATTATGCGTCATTAACATTTCATCTTCATGTGACAGATTTCAATTGCAGTAAACTACTTAAAGATGCAGTTGTTACTCATACTGTTCTGTAGTATTGAGGATTTTACATCAAACTAAAGTTTGAGAAATCAGGAGGATATGCCTTTAAGGACATTTTCTAGGCATTTTAGTAGCTTCTCTTACAAAGAATACTAGTTTTTGAAATCCAAATAACAGCATTAAAGGAAATTTTAAATGCATTAAGGTGCATATTGATTGACTGGTTTGGCAAGGTGTTTCCTGTACATTCTGAAATAAGTAGGGGCAGTTAACTTATCTGTGCTCTGCTCACAGACAAATGACCAATGGTGCATTCCAGTCAGCCCTGTGAAGTGGACTAAACAGAGAATTTAGATAAATTAATGGAGAATCCAAACTGAGTGAAAGCATTTGGGTCCAAGGGGTGTTGATATCCATGGGAGGTCTGTGCTGAAGTGTGTGAAGCCAAGGGGCAGAAGTTACAAAAGGGACATTTGTTTAAATGGTTGTTTTTTACTGTGATGATATACAGTCATCCACTGCAGATGTATCCTCTTCATCAAATTCAGAAATATATTTGGAATCTGAATAGCCAGCTCTGTTGCAATCCAAGTCAGTCATAATGATGTTTGATTGCAGCAATGTTCACTGTTGTTCACTACTAACATCACCCGATATCTTAAGGAAATTGGCATCATTTTCCAACAATTTGTCAATTAAAAGTGAAATGAATATATTATTTTCATTTTACATTGTTTTACAGTAGATTTGTGTTACCAGTGTCACCACTAAGCCTGTGCTTAACTAGTCTTTGGATCTAATAAGCTACTGGTCCATTCTTAAAGGCTATCTGTAGAAACACTCCTAGATGGAGATTAGCACAGGCTGCTGAGGTATTTTTAGTTCAGCCAGAAGCTATAGGTCTCAGTTCAGGTCAGTTAAGACGATATAACTACTGTCCAATGAAAATCATGTATCTCCATTTTGTCTGTTTTTAGTTTTCTTAATGGTTTTGAACCCTGTGGCTGTAAATAATTCTGGATGAATAGCATAGATCAAGAGAAATTATGAAAATCAGTTTAAATTACTGGTAATATTAGATTTACTTCCATTCCAAGTTAAGAACATTTTAGTCTTCTCCTGTAAAAACACCATTTTGGAGATACTTGTTTTTCATTGGACATATTTCATAATGATATACTGGTTCTACTGGTTTCCAGTCAGAAATATCTAAATGAATAATTAATTTAATTTAACAAAATGTCATTTGATTTATTTTTATTTATAAAAGCATTATTGTGGGCTTGGACAGAAATAAAGAAATAACTGGGGAGCTGGGAAGTCCCCTGACAAATGAGCTGTGACCAAATCGCACATTGGAAATACAAGACACTGTCTAATGGGGGCAGTATTACTCTTCTCTTTATAACTGCACTGAATTGGTCAGTCTCTATCACATGCTTCATGCACACCTTGCAGTTTTTATTACTGAGAGACAGTCATGGTTATTAGGTAGGATAAAATTGAATAGTATTGACAAACATACCAAAAGCAGGTGACCTCAGTTTACAATTACAGTGAAACACATTTTCAGTATAAGGTCAATGTTGGGGTTATTTGACCTCATAATTGCATTGCATTTTTTTTAATATTCATAGTTACAGTTAATACTAAACAACTTTCTCTTTTGATATGTTTTGCATACAGAACTTATTAAAAATTAAAATACAAATTAAAATTGTGTCCAATAGCATGATATGTATATGTTTGTATCCTGTTACATGTGTAACATGCTACATGTTATGTGTAATGTGATCTTCTGTTTTATGTTCTGCTTTTGTGATTTTTATCACTTTTACATCATGACAATGATGATTAGTGTGGATGTTACCTGTAATAAGTAAATAAACAATACATAAATAATTATTAGCATTTTCCTTTCTCTGTATTTTATTCTGGTTATATTGCTGTCATACAAAAATATGTTTTCTTTATTTGATATAATGGGAATTGTACAGTCTTTCATGATGAATGGGCCAATGAAAAATGTCATGATGGATGGACCAATAGAAATGCTCCAAAATGACTTGAAACAGAATTTTTATCCATTGACTCCCACTGTCCCCAGTTAAGGTTTTTTTTTTCTCATGTAAAGTTACTATTTTTAAGGCACATTTATTATATGCATTACATGCATTATATACATTGTTTCTGTTTTAAATGAGTGAATTGAAGGTGGAAACTCTGTGGATCTACTGTCCTGCAGTGATTGAAAGTTGTTGTTTGTTTATTATATTTGCCAGTTGGATGGAATTGATTTGATCAAATTTCATTAAAATGTACAATTTTTTGTTTAGTTTAAGGAAGATAATGCGGTTGGCGACAGTGGTGTCATTCCTTCCCCCCTAAATCTCTGATCTTAGAATCACTGAAATACATGAAAATGTTTTTGTTTAATTTGATGAGGATACATTTACGAAATCATTGCTGTCATGCAAAACCCATTTATCTCCAAAACGGCAAACTTTAAAGCAGATGGAAAAAACCTTCATAACTTTCAGTGGTAATCTAAACATCATGACATTTTGATACAATGTAAAGAAAAAACACCAGATTCACATCATGACAAAAAGTAAAAAAATCGTAAAGGGATTTTTTGCTAGACAGTGACAAAATTTATTTTAAAAGGAGAGATCAACTCAAAGATATTAGACATCTAACTAGTGTTGTTGGCCTTAATGCATTTACACATTTACAGATGCAATTAATCAAAAAACTTATTTTTCTAAATTTGGCCTTAACTTAGTAATTCACTCTTTTTACCAAACCTGAGGTATCAGTGGTTTCATTTCATTATGTAAACATTGCTTATTGGGGTTGGGGGCAAGATGGTGTTACTGCTGAGTTCAGAAGGTAGATTAAACTTTTAGGATGATGAAATACGGATTAATTTTCTAACTAACTTTTACTCTCTCTCCTCCCAACTCTCTCTCTCTCTCTCTCTCTCTCTCTCTCTCTCTCTCTCTCTCTCTCTCTCTCACACACACACACACACACACACACACACAAACACTGTTGCTGCTGCTGCTACTTTGCTGAAGCATTTTCTTGGTTAGTGTTAATTTTCACCATTAAATCTACTGTTCTGTAAATTGAAGAATTACATTTTGATTAATCATGATTAATCATTGAACACTGTAGTAATGATTGAAAAGAAATGAAAAGAAATGAAAAGAAAATATGTCAAATGTATTGTGCCTGCTAAGTGTCCATCTGTGTATGATTTAAAAAAATGAGTGGGTTGTTTATACAGACACGACTCTCAGACAAAATAATCCAGTACTGGGTCAGTCGAAAATTTCAAGATTGTAATTGTCTTGTGTTTATTAGTAAAAAAAAAAACAAAAAAAAAAAACGTCACTTAAATACACAATATTTACTGTTTAAATTTAAAGCATACTGTGTTTTGGCATTACAAACAAACACTGATACTTTAACATTGAACATTACATTGTACTTTAATCATATATCACCATTTCTCAAATCAGGATATGCGTTTTTTTAGTCATATCTATCAGTTCTAATCAAATCTCAAATTCTGAAGCCAGAAGAACACACAGTCCTGTCATTATCTGATCCCATAAACATTTCATCTTGGTGCACCTTAGAGGAAAGGCCGGCTTGAGGGTGGAGCACTGTATTATGGAGGACATGTTTAAATTCATGGGAATATCTGAGGAAGCTGACTCCACAAAAGGTAACAAAAATAGACTCTATCTCTTCTCAGCTTTGAAGATCAGCCTTTTTTTTTGCCTTTTGACGTTTTCGACACCTCAAAGCAGGGGGGTATGCAGATGCACTCAGCAGAAAAATGCACTAGCCCTCATTTAAGCTTGGGGGATGAAGTGAGGGTGATGAAACGCTCCAGAAATAGTCTCTTTTCTCTCTCTCTCTCTCTCTCTCTCTCTCTCTCTCTCTCTCTCCCTTCCATATAAGTGATTTCTTTGTGATATTTATACTGACAATTTGGCCTCATCAGAATTCCTCTCAAAGAGATGCTCTCAAATGGACGTCAGAGCAACAGCTTGCACTGACGGAAGGAAGTGTTCAATAGCCATTGTTATATAATCACACACACCACTGAACATGTTGTCTGAAGCATCTCCTTTCCGTAGAGGTATTCTTTTATAGGACTGTCCAAAAATTACATTAGAAAAACCTTTAGTAAGCATTCCACTCATTAATGAAATGGCAGAATTGAGCGTTCAGTGATTACTTTAAACTGTTCTTTTACTAGGACACAATCAGTAACAATATACGTAATATATCAATAGAAAAACTGAATTAATTCAATAAGGCAGTGGTTCTCAATCCTGGTTCTGGAGTACCACTGCCCTGTTTCTTTTAGAGCTTTCCTGCTGTACCGTACCCAGTTTGGCTCATTAATTGTATCAGGTGTGCTGGAATTAGGGGAAACTCTAAAGGGCAGTGGTAGGACCAGGATTGAAAACCACTGCATTAAGGCATTCACCATTAACACATTTAACTGTTAAACATGGTGGAGGTGGAAACATGGTGGAGCTGGCATGTTGCACAGCATGGACAGAATAGTAGACAAACTCAGAATTCTTCAACATAACCTCAAACTATCAGCTAGATGTTTGAAACTTGGAAACAATTTGATGTCAAATATACATCAAATGTGGTTGTGAAACATTAAACAGGCTGACATTTAGCTTCCAGAATGGCGTTCCAAAAGCTCCTACCGCAAATCTGAGAACTGCGCTTAAATGTCAGATCAATGCCAGGATGTTTGTAGTCTGCAGTTTGTCTATGCTTTCAGTCCAATATAAGAGTATGAGATACTCTTATATCCCACAGCCATCTGAGATTCTATGGGAGCAAAAACAGCCCAGCCCATGAACAGTCCTCAGCCCAGTTGGCCAATAGTGCAATGCTTGCCAATATGGGAGTGTATTAGCTGACAGAACTGGCAGTTAGCATTCTCCTCTAAGTATGTTCATCTGTCTGCTCAATCTGTCTAATAGGACTAAGTCAGTGGCAGTTCGACAAGAAGTGGTGGCGCTTCCCTTGACTCAGGGTAGGCATGTTCTAGCCTTCACACTTCCAGCTGGTGGCATCATACTCCTAAACACCTAAGGAACTGGTGGAAATTGGCCACATCTAAATGAAAAATGAAACTATAACAGCATTCCGAGTCTTTCATCTGTCTTCAGTTTTTATTGGAACATGAAAATATCCCCTAAAAGATTGTTTTAACGATTATTTCCTCTATTTACATACAGGAAACCATTGGATATATCACCATCTGGTGGCCAGATGGAGAGCTCTCTCTTTCTCTCTCTCTCTCTCTCTCTCTCTCTCTCTCTCTCTCTCTCTCTCTCTCATATAGCACAATGGTGAATCATTATCAGCAGCACTGCAGTGATTTTGACATGGTGGTGGTGTGTTAGTGTGTGTTGTGCAGTGACAAGTGACCCGGGAATGCTGCTGGAGTATTTAAACATTATTAAATACTATTAGACACTCCTACCTAGTTGATCCAGCTTGTAAATGTAAAAGTAGTGATGGAAACTCATCTGTGTCTGCATCAGTTTGTGTTAGTCATCTTCTAGTCCTTCATCAGTGCTCGGAGGACACTGCCCACAGGATGCTGTTGGCTGGATATTTCTGGATGTGGACTGTCTTACCAGTGCAACACACACTAACACACTATCAAAATGTCAGTATCACTGCAATGCTGAGAAATGACCCACCACACACATTATACCTGTTCTCTGATGGTATTCTGGGGTTCTGTCCATTGAAAACCAGGGTGAAAGGAGGTTAATAAAGTATGCAGAGAAACAGATGGGCTACAGTCTGTAATAATATAACTGCACAGTGCTCCTATGTGGTAAGTGGAGATGACTGAAATTGGACAGTGAATATTAATGTCTGACTCTCTCGACAAAAGAGAACACTCTCTGATGAACATAAACATTGAAGAACTTGAAGAAAAATGAGCAAACGTGTGCTTGTTACAAAACATTTACAGATGTAGTGTATTTTTTCTTATTTAAAGGGAAAGTTCATCAGTTTGTAAACATAGCTAAATTGCCCTAGAAATATACACTGAAAAAATACTGTTGTTATAGGATCCCAACATCAAAAATGTTTAGTTTCTCTAAAGGCCGCAGAACATTGGTGCCCCATGGCTGTTCACATTTGTTTGCATTTGGAAATGTTTGTTCGAATTTATATTTGTTTGTGTCTAATGAAGTTTGGCTATTTGGCTGTGACATTGCACAGCAGCGTGACAACAGAAACTCAACTCACGTTTTTTCCAATTATCTTAGTGTCCAGTTCACTGATCTGCAGTTTAGCACATCATTGCTAAGACATCAATATGGCATTGATTTGGTCTATCTGAAACTTCAAGGACAGATTCTAGGCGGTCTTCACTAGGATATTAAATAATGATTTAAAAAAATCAAAAGCAAATCTCTTAAATTCTATCATTTATTTAATAGAAAAAAATGAATCTTACTGCCAAAAAAAAAAACACTGAGGTAAAGGTTAAAACCAGGTTTGTCTTCAATTTCAAGCTTTTTTGGAAGTGTTTAATATCTACTATAGGATCTTTGAATTGTGTGCTATGTGACTAAATATGGTGCACAACACCCTCCGATGTGAGGTATTATCTGCCTGAAAAACAAAACAAAACAAAACAAAAACAAACAAACAAAAAAGAACAACAACAAAAAACAGAGATTTGAATACAGATGGATGATTTTTTTTTAGATGGGTTGGGAAAAGATGGGAATAAAATCACATAGAATACATTGCCTGAATACATTTCTTGATGCCTTGTACATTGTTGTGTTGGTAGTTTTGAGAAGCTTTGTCCCCAGAAACTGCAGATTTGTTCTGACTAACCTCTACTTACCATTAACAGCATATCAATACTACTAAAGCTCAGCTGAGTGTATGTCTTACTGGCTGAATTATGTAGACAGTTTGGAAAATCATCAGAATTCCCCTTTAACATAAATGTAATGGCTGGTGATGAATTTACCTGGACCTTTTGGCAGATGATCCAAAGTAGCCTGAACTGCCAGTGCTGATGGAGGTGAAGGAGAAAACAGCATTTAGCTGTTCTCACAGAGAGAGAGAGAGAGAGAGAGAGAGAGAGAGAGAGAGAGATGCAGAAAAATGTGTGAGGGATTGGGAAATACAGGGAGGACCTTAAATAATTTACTTGGATTGATTCTGGAGCTCAAGCTCGGCCTCGAGGTGTGTGTGTGTGCATGTATGGAGGCCTGTATTGTGTCTGTGTGTCTCAGTATGTGTATGTGAGCATGTATATGTACACAAACCTGTCTGTGTGTGTGTGTGTGTGTGTGTGTGTGTCTGTGTGTGTGTGTGTGTGTGGTTTAAGGATGGAATAAAGCAATAAAGCATCCATGTAATTATGTTTTTCACCTCTTGACAACCATCACTATACTAGCAAGCTTCTAGCCCCTAGCAGACCCCCTTATCAGTTCACTGCTTCAAAATAATCTTTGTCATCCTTTAATGACTATATGGGATTTAATATAGACTCACATACTTCTTGTTTGTGCTTTTTCTTAGCTAGGAGGTCCGGGAGGAGGAATTGATGATGTTTTCTTCACCATCCCTCACTCGTTTTCCATCCACACACACTATTTTTCTCTCATGGATCCACGCTATTATCCTCTGCAATGCAAGTCTTAAGGTCTGCCGGGCAGATAAGGATTTATTACTGCCAGGGAAAAAAAGAAGGTGTTTGGTTGTTTCATAGCAGCTCAGCTGGAAATTCATTGTCAGAGGCTGCTTGCACATATTTTAAGGCATTCATCAAATGCACTGCAACATCTTTTCTTATGAATATTGATTATGAATACTGTAATGCTGAATGGGTACAGAACATGTTCTTGAAGACTGTAGTAGATTTCGGACTGGTCTGCGGGCAATTTTATTTCCAGGAACCAGCACTGAACCCAACATTGGGCACTCTAACTTCTGTGGTAGGATGTCCTGAACAGTAATTCTTATTAAACATTAATCAAACTATACTGAGATATTCTAATAAAGTCAACATTTTCTCTACACCATGTATACTTCAATACACATTAATTTATTGAATAATCACATGATATTGTGTTTAACATCCTGACAGCCTGGTGGATGGAGCTGTCCCTCAGTCTGCTGGTTCTAGCTTGAAGGCTCTGTAGTCCCCTCCGTGACACCAAGGAGGTGTGGAGTGGGTGGCCATGCAGGGCTCCAGTCATGCGGAGGGCTTTCTGCATGAGGCAGGTGCTGTGAATGCCCTGGAGGGATAGGAGAGATGTCCCAACAATCTTCTAAGCTGCTCTCACGATATGCTGGAGGGTCTTGCGGCAAGACCAGGTGTAGGGGGCATACCACACAGTGATGCAGCTAGTCAGGATTCTCTGTACCACTGTAGAATGTGCTTATTATGGGGGTTGGTGCTCCAGCTTTTCTCAGTCTACGGAGGAAGTCTAGGTGCTGGTAGGGTTTTCTGGCCAGTTGTTTCTGGCTGTGTTGTTGCTCCAGGACAGGTCGTCTGAGATGTGAACTCCCAGAAACGTGGGAGTTCACATCTATTGAAGGACAGAGGAGCATGCTGGGTGTGTTCTCCTGAAGTCCACAACAATCTCTTATGTCTTATCGATGTTCAGAGAGAGATTGTTGTGAGTGTGGTCTCCCAGTCAGAAAGTCTAGAATCAAGATGCACGATGAAGTGTTCAGCTCCAGCCTGTTTAATGTGAGAATGAGCTGTTGGGAGATGATGGTGTTGAATGCAGAGCTGAAATCAATAAATACCATTCGAACATAAATGTCTTTTTTTGTCCAGATCGAGTGAGGGCTGTGTGTAGGGCAGTGGAGATGGTAACCTCGGTCAAGTGATTGGACCGATATACAAATTGGAAGGGGTTCAGGGAGAGGGGGAGGATGGACTTGATGTGATGCATAACTAGTTATTCCAAGCATTTCATAGGAATGATGGTGAGTGAAGAAGGACAGAAGTCATTTGAAGCATGTGGATTCATGACTCAGCGAGGTATTAAAGATGTCTGTGAGGACAACTGCAAGTTCCTCCACACAGTCCCTCAGCACACAACCAGGAATATTGTCCAGATGTGGGCTTTCCGAGCATTGATCCTGCTGAACAATCTTCTCACACTGTCCGGGGACAGTGTCAGCACCTGGTCATCAGGAGGTGGAGAGACTGCAGATGTGCTATTGACTGCTTCAAACAGAGTGAAGAGGTTGTTCAGATCATTCAGCATGGAGGTAGTGCTGCCACAGGTCCGCTGGGGGGCCTTGTAGTCTGTGATGATCTGTATCCCCCGCCACAGGCTCTGTGTATCTCTGCTGTTACTGGATCGAGTTGTCCTCTTGGAGTACTGTCTTTTAGTCTTTCTGATGTCACGGGAAAGGTTGTTTCTAGCTGTTGTCAGACCAACCTGGTCTCTTCTGTGAAGGCCTTCAGGAGCCCATAGACCTGTGAAGCATGGCTTGTGATTGGCCCGAACAGTGATGGTTTTGAGATCAGTTACATCATTAATACACTTGGTGATGTTGGCAGTGACAGTGTCTGTATATTCGTGGACATCTGTGGTGTTGTTGTAGGTGGCAGTGTTTTTAAACACATTCCTGTCTGGGGTGTTAAAACAGTCCTGAAGAGGGTAAGCTTAAGAATCTGAGACACTTTGACAAGGGTCAAATTGTGATGGCTAGACAACAAAGATCTCTAAAATGAGAGGTCCTGTGTGGTGTTCTCAATATGCCCTGGTTAATACTTACCACATGTGCATCCAAGAAGGATATCTGGTGTGCCAGCAACAGGGCCACGCACAACATCATGGTTAAATCAGATGAAAATTATTTACAGCAAATCATTGTTTGTTTCATAATAAATATTGAATCACACAGTGATTTTTTTAACTGTAGTTACAATCACAATGAGTTGTAATAGTCCATTCTTGTGAACATGGCACATTCTATAGACTGACTTGGCAAAAATCTGTTTTCATCTTTCTGAAATGAAATTCTAGCTCAGGACACCATGGTGAAACAGGGATCACATGCTAGACTGCAGTTCTTCAAGCATTTGATTGTTTCCTTGTAAAGGCAGTGGAACAGTAAAGGCATCCCAGTGGTTTTGTTATCAAACCCACCTCCTACTCGCTCTGGAGGGGACATGCAGGCAAAACTAAATTTTGACTGACACTCAGAATGAAGTGGGAGAAGGCAGGGGGGAGTAGCCGAGCTGGGCCAGAAATAGAGTGAAAAACAAAACAACAGTGGTTAAAAAATAAATGAAATATAGGAAGCTTATTTGTGGTCTTGGTTATTTTTTCCTGTAGATGCAGGTTTCCTGTAGATGTACTGTCTCATCAGCATTTTCAGTTGTAAAACTCAGCTTTTTCAACCCCTCTTGTTGTTTGCACATTCTCTCTGGAGAAGAGAAGACTCTAATCCTAGTTTTGATGTTCTCAGTAAAAAAAAAAAGAGACATTCCATTTACTGTGCTAGTCATTTCCTGCAATAGTGGGATGTGATAAATTAGCTATGATGCCAGACTTGTTTGATCATGTTCATAAATGTAGGGTTGAAATTGTACAGGGTGAGTGTAATTGGCACTTATTGTGGAATACTTAATACTTAATCTGCAACTTAATAAATAATAAATAAATAACACAAAAATATAACATATACATAAGTACTCACAGCCTTTGCTCAATACGTATTGAATTGCCTTTGGCAGCAATTACAGTCTCAAGTCTTTTTGAGTGTGATGCTACAAGCTTGGCACACACACGTTTTTGGGAAATTTCTGCCATTCTTCTTTGCAGAACCTCTCAAGCTCCATGCACAGACTTTTTTAGATATCTCCAGAGATCGCATTCAAGTCTGGGCTCTGGCTGGGCCACACAAGGACAGTCACAGAGTTGTCCCAAAGCTATTGCTTTGTTATCTTGGCTGTGTGCTTAGGGTTGTTGTCCTGTAGATAAACCAGAAGATATACCTTCATCCCAGTCTGAGATCAGGAGTACTCTGGAGCAGGTTATCATCAAGAATGTCTCTATACATTGCTGCAGCCCTGTTACATTTATCTCAACCCTGATTAGTCTCCCAGTTCCTGCTGCACAAAAACATCCCCACAGCATGATGTTGCCACCACCATGCTTCACTGTCGGAATGGTATTGGCTAGGTGTTGAGCAGAGACAGGAGAGAGAGAGAGAGAGTAACAAAGAAAGACATTTCGAACCTGACATTTGCATTTCACAGACAGTTACATGTTGTTTTCTAGGATTTATATTTCAGGATCAGAGTAACCTACATATCTAATACACATATCCAAACAAACACCTTACACTTATCTAATTCTGTGTGCTTGTGTATGATAAATTATCAGTACATAATTCAGCTTAGAAAATAGCTAAAATTCACTCATTTCCAACTAAACTAAAAACCTGTTTAAATGGCAAAGTACTCTTCTAGTGAATGAATGCTGCTCTGCCCATATGTACATGATCAAGTGACTCAGATACTGGGCTATAGAAGAATGAAACGGAATCGGCTCTCTTTCCTTGTTCACATAGTGTTCATTTTTTACAATAAAAGTCCTGGGATAATACTGGTAATTACATAAATACTCAATTTTAAGAATTCTAAGAACCCCCCCAAAAAACAAACAAACAAACAAACAAACAAAAAACATACAAAACAAAACAAACAAACACTTCCCTATAAATTGGTGGGGGCATGGAGGTCTGCTTAATATTTTTACAGTATAATTGTACAGTGTGTGTGTGTGTGTGTGTGTGTGTGTGTGTGTGTGCATGTGTGAAGAATCATGTGGTATTAAAGTCACAATCCTTTCTATTATGCTGGATCCTGCTTTCTTATCTCTCTTTGTCCAGGAGCTGCTGTCTATGCAGTTTTGTATTTTGTAATTATTTCCATGTATAATGTGTCAGGAGGAGAGTGGTGAGGATACTGTGTGATTCTCTCTCTCTCTCTCTCTCTCTCTCTCTCTCTCTCTCTGTGTGTGTGTGTGTGTGTGTTTGTGTGTGTGTGTGTGTGTGTGCGTTTGAGAGAAACCCCCTCAAAAAAAAATTGGAGATAACCAAAAACTTTAATTTATCTGGAGTGCTGTTTTGATCTTCTCTCTTTGCTCTATTGACAAGTGCATATATGTGTGTGTGTGTGTGTGTGTGTGTGTGTGTGTGTGTGTGTGTGTGTGTGTGTGCGCATATGTGTGTGTGTGTGTGTGTGTGTGTGTGTGTGTGTGTGTGTGTGTGTGTGTGTGCTAATTTGACAGAAGGGTATTGTGTTTCTGAATGTGTTTGATGGTTTGTGGTGTGTTCTTCATGAATAATGATTGCCAGTCATTCTTGTGCTCATTGACTGTTGTGCTTTTTTGCTCCCTGCTTAAGAGGTGTGTCTACAATATCGATCTTCAGAGCTCCACTCACAAGTATTCCTCTGTGATTTGTCTTCCTCTCAAACACACACACACACACACACACACACACACACACACACCCCAAATGATAAACTGTTTAATCTGTATTTGTGCCAAATATGCAATTCAAGTGCTTTAAACATTTACCTGATTATTTAATTACTAACAAACATTAAAGTTCAATTAAGGTCAATTACCACATTAGAACCACCAAATCCAACTAGAGGGAAATTTGGTATGTGCAGCATCCTTGAATTAATGAAAGCAGTCAAAGGAAACATAAATAATGTAAAAATAAGCAAAGAATGACTTATCAGATAGAAGTGTGGTGAACCCAGAGTAGCAACAATGGACACACTATTCTCCCTATTATAGATAAGCATCAACATGATTGTGAAGCTGTTATTTTAAACTAAAAATGCTACATACTGTCACTTTAAGGTTAGGTGGGTGCATAAGCAGTGTCTCCATATAAAAGCACTATGAAGTAGCAGCATACATATCAGAATCAGAATCTTTGACTTTATTAATCCCAGAGGGAAATTGCAAATTGGAGTGGCATTTTTGCTGACCTATTCACTCAACATCAGTACTTGACCTCACAAATCATTTGATCATTTATCAGTACATTCATTCATTCATTCATTCATTCATTCATTCATTCATTCATCCATCTATCCATCCCTTGTCTATCCATTCATCCATCCATCCATCCATCCATCCATCTACTTATCCATTTATCCTTTAATTGTTTATGCATACATCTGTCAATCCATCCATGTACCTGTCCACCCATCCTTTCATTGCCTATTCACCCATCCATTACCACATATTTATCCACCCATCTATTCATTCATCTAACCATCTACCCATCACCAATCCATCCACTGTCAATACATTCATCTGTAAGTCCATGCATTCATCCACCCATTCATCTTTCTGTACATTGTCTATGTATCCATTCATCCGTTTAATAAATTAGCTAATTGTACCAGTAAACGTCATTAATTTCCTGTATTTGGTTTCATAATCATGGACAGCCTCAAGTCAAGAAAGATGTAAAGTGCACTGCATTGAAAGTATAGAGGAACACTGTCTTTCTGATTCAGTCCTTGACACTAATGGATCTTACAGTGCTCTTTCCTTTTTTCTACACTTAAGATACAGTTGGACCAGTACAGTTATGTTACTTTTCCTCACTTACAGACCTAGCCTTTCTCTTATTGGTCTTCATTTGAAGATCAAATGCCCATTACATGTATTTTTAAACAGCTCTGTGAATATGACACATTCTTGGCTGAATTCCTTTATTCTTGTGATTCTCTTTCTTCTCCTTAGAAAGCCACCAGTCTGAAGTGAGAAGTGTGAGCAGAAGAGAAAGGAGTAACCATGAGAGTGATTTCACACTGCATTATGATCCACAAAGAAGAAATGCCTTTGCTCTATCACTATGCTCACTCACTATGGAGAGGCTACAGCCACATACAGTGCACAATGCAACTGCGTCCCTTTTACTCATCACTCTACATTGTAATTCAGTTTGGTTCTATTTACAGATTTTTGCACTGACTGTTCAAGCTGTGTATTTACCATCCTGTCAATACACAGTATGTCGTGAAACACTTTCAGAGTCATTTTAATATTGTATTACTGAGAAAACAACATGGATCTTTTGTACAAATATGCAATAATGAGCATAAGAAAGCAAAACAGCCCTTTTCTGGCTCACACATGAATATCAGCTGCAGTGATACTGCTTGTAATAAAGAACACAATATGAACCCAACTGAAAGAGCAAGGAATTAATCAGCTCGTATACCCAACATTATTGAATTTAATTTATGAAATGAGTGCCAGGTGAGCCAGCCATTGATTAACAGAGACTCAAAACTACTCAAAGGCAATGTCACAGGTTTCAGTGACATTAGGTGAATTAAATGTCGGATAAGACAGAGGACTGACTAACTATTAAGTGAGTATACAATCTGAAGACACAGAGTATATAAACCTGCAATCAGACAACTACAGTAATTATAAGAATTTGGGTAACAAACATACAAAATATCAAAATCAATATATATATTTGTAAACCCCCCTTTTTATGGTGATTACAGCTGCATGTCACTTTGGATAAGTGAGCTTGCTGCATCTTGTCACTGAGATTTTTTTCTTCAAGACAAGGATGCTCTAGCTCCTTCAAGTTATACGGTTTCCACTGGTGAACAGCATTCTTCAAGTCTGACCACAGATCCTCAATTCGATTAAGGTCTGAGCTTTGACTAGACCATTCCAATACATTTACACATTTGCCCTTAAACCACTCAAGTGTTGCTTTAGCATATGCTTTGGGTCATTGTCCTGTTGGAAGGTGAACCTCCATCCTATGCTCAAATCACTAACAGACCAAAACAGGTTTTGTTTAAGAATATCCATGTATGTATCACCATCCATTTCCCCCTCATTGTGGACCAGTTTCCCAGTCCCTGCTGCTAAAAAACACAGGTTCTTGGGGGTATGAGATGTTTGGTATGATTTTGTGTGATATAATGTAATGAGATGTTTATGATGATGTCTTGTGCCATATGTATAGCATTTATTTTGGTGGCTGAAAAGTTCAAATTTGATCTCCATATATTTACGTTGTTTTACAGAGGGTTTTTTTTTTTTTTTTTTTTTTTTTTTTGCAAAGTCAAAACAAACCTTCCTATGGTTTCCTGTAAGCCACTCTTCCATAAAGTCCAGCTCTATGGAATGCATGGCTTATTGTGGTCATATGGACAGATACTCTAGTCTCTGCTTAGCAGCTCCTTCAGGGTTACCTTTGGTCTCTGTGCTGCTTTCTGATTTAAGCCGTCCTGGCCTGGTCTGGGAGTTTTGGTCTTGGCAGGTTTGTTGTGATACTGTGTTCTTTCTGTTTGAATGATAAATAATTTGATGATGCTGGATATTTTTTTAACCCAACCCTGACTTTCTCAACAAGTTTGTTGAGGCTTCCCACAGCAAAGATTTAAATACATGTTGTAAAGTGACAAAATAGGAAAAAAGCCAAAAGAATACTTTTGCGAGGCACTATATTAGATACTTGTGACCGCAAGATATGTCCACCCAAAACTTAAGAGGTTCTGTCTCAGTGTTGCAATTTAATTTAACTGTATTAATCAACTTTAATTAAAATTTATCATTACCAAGAGACAGATTGAACCTTTATATTTAGACCCAGTAGACACCCCAGGAAATAGATGTCATGCCAAACTTGTGAACCCATCCACTGTTCTCCAAATACTTTAGACTGGCTTGGACTCAAGGCTGCTCAGTCCCAGAAAGAAGGTCAGTTTGCCACTTTATTCACCCAAGTTGGACTTGATTTCAGAGTTTATTTGTGATGGAAGATCTATCTGTGGGCTGGTCCAGGTGTTGAATCTGATTTCTCAAAGACTACAGATCAATGAAGCCTAGAACTGGAAGAATGGAAGAACCACAGTGCAGAGCTTGAGGATACTGGAAGCTGAAAATTCTAACTTGCTTACCTAAATGCAAATATATGTGCATTGACATGAAATAAATGGGAGTGAGCTTTTCTGAGGATGTAATAAACAAACAAACAAACAAACAAACAAACAAACAAACAAACAAACAAACTAAAGGCTTCTTAAAAATGAATGAACAGACTGAATTCTGAACTAATGAAAAGAAATCTGTGAACTACTCTTAATAACTGGGAAAATTACTCTGAACTGGAAAACTGCATGAACTGAATTCTACTGAACTGGAAACTAGACTCAAATGAAGTGGAAACTAGTCTCAAATGAACAGCTGAACTGAAGTAAAAACTGGGGTTTTGAGCCAAGATGACTTTGTCACCTAAGTGTGCAGCTTTACTGTCTGGCACTTTTGGATCGGTGCATAACTAATACACCCAGGTTAGGTTTTCCAATGGGGATTCTGGTACCTAAGAGGTTGTTGCTCACCATGGCTTATCTTTCGAATACTTGATACATTGTCTTCCTATTTCATTTGCAACTGAAACGTTTGAATGTTAAATCATTATTTCTTATCTGTATACTAGAACTAGAACTCTTAAAAAAAAAAATATCACAATTGATTATTCACACTTTTATAGATTGGGGGTAAATCAAACTGTTGATTATATGGTGAAAATTAAAACAACAAATAAAATAGGTTCAACACCAACTCATCAATGGGAGAGAAAAACCTGTTACGTAAGTCCTGCATTGACTGAAAGACAAATAATAGTACTTTTGCCCATTAAAGGGAACACATAAATTTATTTATTTCATTAATCTATTTGAATGGAATTGCGGCTAGTAGTCGTGCATCATTTTGTGATTCACCACTGGGGGGCACTGTTCTTCCATGGTCAAAATCTGAAAGAAAGGATAATCTGTGGAGCTCTCACTTAAGGAATGTGTTAATGAGTGTCTGTTTCAGTTCTGTCTGGGGACATAGATCAACAGGGTTCAGTGATAATTGTAAATTGAGATATTGACAAACTAATAACTCTGTTTGTTGGACAATGTTGATCTTTTATCTCCTGATTTGATCAGAGGAACCCTGGTAGTTTTGGGCCAGAGTTAGCTAATTTATGGTCATTTGAATCCCCATTGATTCAGTGGGTGTTGGGTAGAGAGTGAGAGGGAGAGGAAAAATACAGACCATTTGTGAAATAAATATGAATAGAACTTTTGTGGAAATATAGTTTATATATATATATATATATATATATATATATATATATATATATATATATATATATATTATATATATATATATATACACACACACACACATCCACTACACAGCAAAGAGAGAGTGAGAGAGAGGGAGAGAGAGAGAGAGAGAGAGAGAGAGAGAGAGAGAGCGAGAGAGAGAGGTGGATGAGTCTTAATTACCATATTGTGCTTTAGTCCTCACAGTGAACCCATACAAAGATAGTATCCCATCTAATGAACTCATCCTCAATAATTACCTCTCGTCACATATTAACAGCTCACCCTCAGCTCCAGTTGATGAGAAGCTCTGATGCCTCACCACAGGGAGTAAAGCAGATGGAGCATTTTAAAGGCCAATATATTGTTGCTGTCATGAAAAAAATCTTTGCATGGTGACAATATGAATTTGGGAAGTTATTTATATTGTGTTATGTTGTGATAAAAGGACCAACAGAAATGCTCCAAAATCACATGGAATTAAATTTAACACTGACCTTTTTCCTTATACTGTAGTTGATATAAGACAAGATGGGAGGGTTCCCTCAAGGAAATTAACACAGTATATTGATGGTATATTGATGATGCAATATTGATATCATCATCAATATCCATCAGTAATATCTAGTCTTGGTAATATGCATTTAAGATCACTATATGTAAGTGACATCTGATTCCTATTGGCTGCTTGGTATTGTATTAATATAGGAATGTATATAGTGATTATACACTAATCAAAAAATAGTTGCACCCAGAATGAAGTGTCAGATTGCAATGCTATTCAGAAGGAAGATAAAGCTTGAGAGTGAGCATGTATATATTCTCATCCTGTGATATCCTGGAGGTGAATTGAACTTGGCAGCACACAGCAAGCAGAAGAATTGAGTCTGGGTGATTTAATTCATTCTACATGACAATGAAGGAATCATTCACAATTTTTAACTGGAAGGTCTTGAGGATTTCATTAACCAGTATTTCTATAACATGATGGAAGTGTAGATGGAACCAAAGGAAGAATTCCACATCCCAGCAAAGCACAAGAAGGAACAAAGGAAACACTACTGGATATCCAAACTAGATGTATGACAGACAATCTTGTGTTCACCAGATTCCTAGAGAACAGTACAGGCAAACCAGAATCATTAATCAAAGACTTCATACAAATCAACCAACCAACCACTCAAAACAAAAGCAAGGGATGAGAAGTGAAAGGAACCTGTATTGGTCTAAATGACCAATTCCCTTAAGGAAATAAAGAGATAAGTGCATATCACAAGACATTATACCCAATCATGAAGGAGCACCAACAGACATCAACAGACAACTGTTTAGAGATTCACAGACTCTGTAAGGTTAATGCTTTGAAACAGCAATAGGGACATATTAAGTTTAAATTGAAGTTCTTCAGTGTTAAGACAGCACTCACTGTAAAACGTGAAAACATGCATGCTACTGAAAATCAACCACCTGTTTTCCATTTTCCCCATCACACCACCTCCTGGTTCTCCTCTCTGGACAAAGCAGTTACAAAGTTTTACTGGATACATTAAAAGGCCAGAATCAAATTAACTACCTTGCAAAATCCCAGACACCTGGGAGGTCTTGGTGCCCCAAATATTCATCTTTATTTTTTATTCTACCAGCTACTTTACATTCAACACTAGACAAGTAATAGCAGTGTAACAAGTAATAGTAATCATGGTTAGATCCTGGAAAAAGCATAATTAACAATTTAGATTTTAACAGCATCCCATTCATAGACAAAACCATTAACTCTACATGCTGTTTTAAATTCAACACAATAAATACCACTCTAAATGCTTGGTGGAAAGCTAATGACCTACTCAATTACAATTTCTCCCCATTGCAAATGTTTCTAATAATAATATTATATGGTTCTAATAATAATATTCCTCTCTCAGCTCAGAGCCAGAGAGGAATAACAAACCTTGGACAGTTATACACTGGAGGCTTGCTCATGACCACTGACATGATCAAGGAAAAATGTAATGTAAAACCAGATCATTGTCATTTTCAGTATATACACATCAAAGAGTTAAAAAAAAAACAATTATCCCTTTAAAGTTCCCCAATCTGTCTTCAGCTTTTCATTCAAATAGTTTAAAGCCATGTAAAGTAATATCACAAATATATACCCTGTTAATAATAAAAGATAACAATAAATAAACAATCTCTCTTCCCATTAATAAATTGTCAGCAGATAAACACATACTGTATTTTCTGGACTATATGCCACACCGGAATATAAGATGCACCCGCAAAGTTAAAAAAAAAAAATGGAAAATAACATATATAAGAAGAAAAGGCTGCACCTCATTATAAGGCACATGGTTTAAAGCGTGTAAAAAAATAGTGGCTTATAGGCCGGAAAATACGATATATACAAACCTCTAATCTCAACTGGCAAATCATTTGTGGTCATGGTAAGAGGATCTGCTGCCATTTTGAGGTACTCCATGACAGTCTGTCATGACAGCAATGCAGTCTGTGGTGACTCATGGTGGGCATCACTACTCCTGAATGTCTGCAAACCTGGCTGTTGGCTCACTCTGTGCATGCGACCAACGCAACAGCGTGAGTCAAAAAGCACAAGAAGAGCTGAGTCAATCAGCTACAGTGATAAGGCCAGTCCTTGCTCTTGTTGCTGAATGCAATCATCCCAGCAATGCTCCAAAATTTAAAAGGAAAAGCTTTACCTAGACTGTACCCTAAACAAAACAGATAATTTTTTTTTAATATCCTTGATTTCAATGAAGCAATGACTAAGCAGGTCCATACAGTGGACTTTGGTCATAGTGTATTTTTAAAGTTTAACAATGTTAACTTACTGAAGGTTGTGAAAATGTAATGGGCTCATTAAGTCATCTAAAAACACAAACTCATTACTAGTCAAGCTCTCACTCCCATGGAATCATAGAGTTATAACTGATGTTTCTGTAATTTTGATAAAATGATGACAATGTAGCAAAAGCAATATCCAGTATCTGAGTTAATTATTAAAGTGTATATCAAGACACACACATACACTTTATCCCCTTTTGCTGACCCTCACTCTTTGGCATTTTTTGAAAGGCCTACTTCGCACTCACTGCCCAAAGAAAGACATTTTTAGCCATCAATGTGCTTCAGGTCAACCACAGCTCAGTGTTTCTGCCTGAATGTAAATCTTTCTTTGAGGGTAAAATGTTTACTTTCTATATACCCTGTACGATCTGCGGCCATTATTTCATCAGCAGTTTATTCTGAAATCAAGGGACTTCTAATCTTCTGGGATAGAACATTGCTGTGAGGATTGCATTCCGTCACTGTAGTATTAGAGAAGTTAGGTACTGAGGTTAATTGATTAGGTTTGAGTCACAAACACCACTTCTATTCATCCCAGAGGAACATCACTCCAGATGGCTCAATTCCACAGCTCCACAATGAAATAAATACCACTATAGCATGGCATAAAGCATCTACCACTTTCAGCAACTATAACATTAACAATACATGTGTCTCTACAACATTTTGTTGATTATTATTACATTAGTAGCAGATATTATGGAAGTCTGTAAGTGAGGGAAGTGTGGAGAATCTTTTACTTGGACAGGACATGATGAATAAGACCATGGGATGTTGATAGGCCAATTATCAATGCCTTTGTAACAACCTGTCATAATGAAATAACACTGTAAATAAGGAACAAATAACACTAACTAACTAAGCCTCTATTATTGGCATCAGCACAACAGACACTTCAGTCAGTATCTGTTATCAGATTCAGAATTCTGATTTTGTTAGTAGGATCAGAATCTTGTTTCCAATTAAACAAAAACTTAGCTCTAATCAAAAACAGATATAACTGGCTTCACAAAGCTCTGACCAAGCACATGCTATACAATTTAAATGGATCCAGGGATTCTAAAAGTTAAAGGGTCCCTATTTTAGGGTAAATGCTGAAAGAAAGGTTCTTACCCCCTTTATTCTTCCTATACTTCTGCTGGGAGCATTTTCTGATATGGTGCTTTCAGCCTATCGAAATATCGTACCTACTGTTTTATTTAGGCTGCAGTACCTATAAATATACACTACAGTAGCATGCTTTGACAAGGTAGCACAACTCACCATTTACGTCTGCAGCAATCACTTCACTCAGAGGGGGTACTGCCATTTCCCTTGGAATAGCTTTCAAAAGCCCAGGATTATAGAATTTGTTTATTCAAGAACATTCACACAGCTTGGAAAATATATTAACAGCCAGGATACGAAGGAGAACTTCAATGTGTAACTAAACATATCTTTAGCATCTGACCATGTATTGCATGTTAATCTGCTCATTAGCGTTACAGAGTTGGGTTGAATAATATTTGTTGTCTTGATACTGGTGAATAAAGTTAAAATTATGCTATCATTGAGTCCTTGAGACAACCTGTAATGCACCTTACTGCTATTTGTATGCACCCATCAGGCTAGAAAGATGTGATTTAACCTGCTTTGTCACTACTTCTTCTTAATGGCATCAGAGTGTGAATAGAGTCCATAGCAGATACAGATGTACTATATATTAATGCTTAGTTCAGAGATCTGCATTTCAAGGCTTCGTAACTCAGGATCAGTGTAACCTACAGACATGGCCCAAATATAATAATAATTTTAGACCAGCAAGAAAAAAGAAAAAAAAGAGAAAACTTTGCTCTACACAGGCACAGAAGACTGATGATATGTGTGGCCAGGTTTGATATATTCCATTGTCTTTAAAGATTGCCGTTTACATTGTTGATGTGCTCTCAATGTGTCTCAGGTTAGTGGTGTTAAAAATCTTTACTCTGCTTTCCCAAGAGGCTCGTTAGTTTACACATTTTACTGTAGTTTTGACTCAGATATGGATAAAAACTGACATTTGACTGATGATATTAATCAAAACATGCAGCAAAATTCAGTGTGAGGTTCTGCAGCCACTTGCAAGGTCAGGCGCGGTGGGCATGACAGTCCAGAGCACTTCTATAAGCCTTGTTTTTTCATATTATGTATTATGAATATTACATATTTCATGTTATGAAAGCTGTTTTGGTTTGCAATGTATTGGAATGAAAGCCCATGTTCATGTATCATTATAAAATAATGTGAAACTATATTCCACAATGTTATGGTTAAAATCCGGCATTTAACATTCCTGCTGATCCATACTGACTGACTGTCTGTTCTGGGTGTATGGCATCTTTATTGATGCATCGATGCACACACTGCACTCTTTTCCTTCAGTGTATGTCACTGTATGATCACAGACTCTGACAAAGAGTAGACACAAGCACAGACCAGCACAACTGGCTTAAATCAACATTTCCTCAAATGCACACAATGGGTAATATCAAAGTCAGCAAAAATAATTAAGGTCACATCCTTATTTTGTAATCATCAACCCAACTGTTGCATTGCAAGGCTTATCTTTTTTTGAATATGCAATTTTCTGACGCGAGAGTCAACCCTAATGTGGTGGGGAGTAGGGGTCAACAGTTATTGAGTCACTGAGGCATCCATATTGAAAATCACATCATCAGCGACTAGTTAGTGTGAAGCTTATAATGTCAGGGTTGTTTTCTTGCTGAATAACTTCCATTCTTTTGAGATTCAGCTCACTGACACATATCTTGACATTATCCTGCCATCCTGGCCCGGATGCAGTAAAACAGACCTACATTATGATAGCACTATGTTTCACAAATGGCATAAGGTTTTATTCTGGAATGCTGTATTTAATTGTAATTGTATTTCAATTGCAATGTATTCCAACACTTCACATTTAAACTGAAAGCTATTGGTCTCATCCAGCGACAAAACACTGTTCCCGTAAACTTCTGGCTTGTCTGTGTAAACTGAAGCAAACTGGAGACAGGCGCAATGTTCTTTTTGTAGAGCAGCAGCTTTCTCCTTGCAACCCTGAAATTCACACCATTGTTGTTTGGTGTTCTCCTGATGGTGGACTCATGAACATTAACATTAGCCAATGTGAGAAAGGCTTTTAGTTGCTTAGAATTTACCTTGGGTTTCTTTGTGGTGTTGTGGATTGTTACATTTCTTGCTCTTGACATGATCTTTGTTTGTCAAATAATGGTCTTGAATTTCCTTCATTTGCTATCATCAATGGGTGAACAGCAGACAGATGTTTCAGTGAGTGGTACATGTAATAAACATTAGCTGTGATTAGGTTGCGGGATAACAGAACTCCTGACAGAGAGCTCTGGTTAATCTGAATGTTAATAAAGTTTTACTGTGAACTGTGCATCTTTAGATATTATAAAAAATGTCAAATTAAGAAACAGTGATCAACACTTCACAGATTTATTTACAAATTTTATTGTACTGTATTTGTCAATACGTTAATGATGAGAATGTTACTGTGCTCACTGATACAAACTTAAGCATTTTGTTTAATGTTATGTAAAATTCAATGGAAATATTGTAACTAAAATGTAAGTAATCATTCTTTTATGAGTTGTTTTTGCAAAACCCAGCTCTGCTCCAACAAACTATAACCAAATCAGGTGTTAAGGTTAATAGCTCAGGTTTTATGCCAAATTTATACTCTACCAATACTATTTAAATCAGCAAAATGAGTCAGTTGCTATTATGTTTTGCACATAGAAATTCTTTGATTTGTTTAGGAATCCTGTCTTGGATGGCTTGAAAATGATTTTATATTGCTGCTGTAAATGGGCAAATAAATCTTCAGAGGTGAGCACGATTCAGGACATTTAGGTTAAGCCCTGCCCTTTATAGATGGTTTTGTAACCTTTTCCAGCCTGATGAGTATCAACAACTCTTCTGAGCTCCTTAGAAATCTCAGTTGCTCATGCCTTGATATTCTTCCACAAACATGCTGTGAAGATCAGATTTTATAGATCCTTGTTCTTTCAATAACAACTGGGTGCCCGTTCACACCTGATTGAAAAGACCTGACTCTAATTTTATCATCAAATTATATTATAATCTTAAAGGTTCACATGCCATTCATTCTTGCCATTCACAGGTATGTAATATTGGATTTTCCTCCAATTTATGTCAATTTTTTGCAGAAATAAAGAAAATCCTAAAGGGTTTACTAACTTTAAAGCATCATTGAATGCATTTCTCGCAGGTTCCTCCAGACTCCACTTCTACTCTGGGTCTGAATCAAAATTTTACTGTGAATTCTTTTGCCCAGTATTTACTGGAGATTAAAGTACAATTTGAAGAAAGAATGTCAATAATACATCAATCTATGTGTGAACATGCTTATGGTATTACAGTCCCCAGTGTAGCAGCATAACACAATATAACACAACCGTGTGTTAGCTACAGCACTTCTGCACAAACACCTCATGTTTAAAATAGATAGCAACCAAATGACACAGTACTTTTAAAGATGTGTCTTCCTTCCTCATGAAATTTACATCAAAAACCATGAGGCTCCAAAAGGAAATCCCTTTCCACCCTCCTAACCGTGAAGCCTCACTTCAGTGTAGAACAATACAAAGCTTTGAATGAAGAGAACGTCCTCTTCTGTCTGTGGACAGAGAGGAAAAGTGAGAGAGGAAGATGTCATACTTGTCAAATTTAGACAATTTGGGGAGTGGAAAGGAGCTTGTTTTGGAATGGGACTTGGCTGTGATGCTCAAACCCAATTACTGTCTCTGTCAGACCAAAAAGAGAGGCTATACTATATTTCTTTCTTCTTTTGTTTTACACAATGAGAGTGACTGAGCAGGAGAGCAGATAATAAACTGCAGTAATAGATGGACTGAAGTTGGTGGACAGTTGGAGAAGTTCAGCGGGTTCTGCTTGACAGTTCATTAAGGCAACTGTTGGTACTTGCTCATGAATATTTTAATGTGTTTAGTTGAATGATGGCTGATGCTTGATGATTGTTGGGCAGCTGTTCCCTGGAGATAAGGGAACCAGCCTTGCGACCGGAATGTTGCTGGTTCAATTCCCTGAACTGGCAGTACATGACTGCCCACCACTCCAGCACGTGTGCTCATTGCTCCCTAGTGTGTGTATTCACGAGTGTGCATTTCACTGCGTAGAGTGGATCTATATGCATGTTTACACTTACATTATGTATTATATCATTTTCAAATTCTGTTAAGTAGGCAATATTTTCCCACCTAGATACAAAGAGCTGCTTGTTATAAGTTGCATTAGTGTGCAGGCTTTGCCTTTATTCTTTTTTTGTCCTCATGTGCTATGACAGAGCAGCTGGTGAGATGAGCCATGGATGGAATAATTCCAACAATTCATCACTTATGTTTCTGCTGTTCATCGCAACGATTTGGCTTTGAACTACGGAGGGTCATCCTTCAGAGAGAATTCTTAAGGTAGAAGAAATGAAGAGTGTAGGGGGACATCTGCAGAGGAGCAAGATACTGTCTGTGATACTGGGGTTGGGGAGGGTGTGTTTGGGGAGGAGAGCATAAGCGTGGGGTGAAAGAGAGCTGGTGGGAGGTGTGGTGGTGGGATAGGAAGGATGAGTCTCAGGGGACGGTGTAAGCGAGGAACGGAGCGACGTGTGTGTAAATTAGGTCTTCCCACAGTCCCAGCTGAGCCCAATTACCTGGAGAATACAATCTCACAGGAGAAGTAACACAGCTATCGATCCATCAGAGAGAGAGAGAGAGAGAGAGAGAGAGAGAGAGAGAGAGAGAGAGAGAGAGAGTATTTAA
This sequence comes from Acestrorhynchus altus, assembly GCA_034509495.1. NCBI lineage: Eukaryota > Metazoa > Chordata > Actinopteri > Characiformes > Acestrorhynchidae > Acestrorhynchus > Acestrorhynchus altus. Next base: position 11,200,003 of record CM067508.1, on the reverse strand, counting down.
ATACATACGAGTTTAGAGAACGGAAAATTAGCAGAAAGAAAAAAGGGAGGTAACAGACAGGTAAGGCAGAGAACAGACAAGACAAATAAGGACATGTGCCTGTGTAAAACAAAAGAATGCATTATATTGTCTTGTACACAAATCCTTTTCTGTGTGAATTTTGAACTCACCCCCAAGTCAATGACAACTGTACGCCTGAGCATATATATGAAGTAAAAGCCAGTGATTCAGTGCATTTTGTTCATCTTCAGACAGCTGCTTTTAGTTCAGAAAGACACACATTTTTGATGCTCCATTTGTACAGAAGAGCAGTGTAAGTGTGAACGCCTCTTTTGGGAAGCTTCAGGCCCCAGACTCATTTCTTCCAGTAGATCACAACCCTCCTCCCCCACACACTCGTTCAGGGCCTGTATGGGGCCTGAAGGGTTTCGACTGCAAGACAAACAATAGAAAAGTGTTTTTCTGGCACTCTGCTGAATTATTCAGATACCTTGTGCATCATCACAACAACACTGAAGGGGCTGTGACTCTGGCCATGGACACACACACACACACACACACACACAACACACACACACATATATATATATATATATATATATATATATATATATATATATATATATATATATATATATATATACTATATGTGGAAAATTTATGCTGCAAATCCATGCAGCTGTAGTGAGTAGCTCATGGCTATGATGAAGCAAACTAACTGCTAGTTAAGGAACCATAATTCAGTGAATGGAACCACAACATTAATACACACATTAAAGGCTAAATTCATGGCTGTTTATTCATTTCTTACTTTATTTCCCCAAACGTTGTATAAAAGCAATAGAGGAGAGCAACTCGAGATTGTGTTATTGTAGTAGCAGCCGAACTGTGATGAAATATGACAGCTTCGTAACACCTGTGCTGTTATTTCACAATAACACACTCCCGCTCATGTTCCGTTGCAATGGTCTCATACCACACTGTCATGGAGTCACTTTACAATGGCAATGGCATCATCAGTATTAATCTCACTTGTCTTGGTGGAGATGATCAATGAATTCATGTGGAGACACCATGGTCAGTGCAAAAGTTGTCAGGCATCACACACCCAGAAGGCCTGGTGTCGGGAGTCGGGTGCAATTTGTTGGGATGCCGGGTCACTTTTGGTCGTCATTACAGGCACTTTGACAGCCAAATGGTATGTTAACGAGGTTCTGCAATCAGGTGTACCTTTTCTGAACACACACTCTAATGTGCAGTTCAACAAGACAACACTCCTCCACATACTGTTGCTGTGTAGTAGTATATATATATATATATATATATATATATATATATATATATATATATATATATATACATACATACATACATATATATATATATCACTCAAATACTGTTATCAATATCTACCACTACTCAGTATATCTGTAGATATATCATAAGATCACTTGATGCAGTGGAAAAGAAGAACAGGACAAGTGGATATTGCTGTACTGAAGCCAGTTGTACCATCTTACTGAGCCTTATTTATCTACCCAGTGGGCCTGCTCTCGCCTCTCCACACTCCAAACTGAGAAGCATGGAGCATGAGATTGTGCATTTATAAACTATATTGAATGTTCCATCTTCCTCCACAAGGCTTACATAATCGACACAGCATTCGGCTTAGAGTCAAGGAAAGGTGTGGGAGTGAATGTCAAGTACCCCATGGGTGAAAAAATAAGAATCAAACACAAAAGGGGGTGGAATCTACATGGGAGATATGCACGGAGATGGTTCGGAAAGGAAGTGAAGCCGATCCGCTTTTCAGTCTCCTTGTGAAAGAGCCTTTGCGTTTTTATCAAGGTTATGCTGGGTCCCTCCGGAGTAGGCCAAGCACTCTCAATAGCATGATGAAAAGAGAAGAGCCAAGCAGTGGAAGGCAGCAAAGAAGGAAGAAGAGATAGAAAACTGATTGAAGGTCATTTTCCAGCATTTTCCTGCACCTAAGTTTATCTATTGCTGAACAGAGAAAAACCTCACAGGGAGATTTGCAAAAATGTTTTAGAGTAGACAGGATGACTGCACTTGATTGCACTTAAAGGCACACTTTTAGAAGGCGTAGCTTTTAGAAGAAGCTACAAAAGCTCAACAACTTAACAACAAAAGGGAAAATTGTTTCCCTTCAAAGACATGCTCCAAAACAAAGAAGCATGCTGCCTAAGATAGAACATATGAATGCTCATGGTAAAGCAATGTGTCATCAGGCCCCAACAGCATGACTTTCAATGACTTTCAGAATCTTCATTCTTCCTGATTTCACCTACAGACCTTCTTTGCTGCATTCTCTTCACTGGTTTCCTGTAGCTCCCAACATCAGATTTAAAACCCTGATACTGGCCTAAAAAGCCCATAATTAACAGGCTCATCCTTTTTTGATGGGAACGACCACACCTGATCTGTAACAACTTCACTGTCAAAGATGTGAGGAAGATAACCATCTAGACCTTTCCCTGTCCTGGCACTGGGATGATGGAACAGACGTCCCAAAACTCTGAGAAAAGGTATTTAAAAAAAGTCAGGGGATGGATACAAAATGCTTTTCCAAATCAACATCCCCTGGGATTTTAATCCATCATTAAAAATGGAAGAAATGTGGCACCTGTGTAAATCTGCCTAGAGCCTGCCATCCTCACAGATTAAGTGACCATACAAGCAGAAGATGAATTTGTCAACAGTATGCAAGATTTTTAAAAATAAGTCTGGCATCAAGTACAGTTGAAATTGATGCACCAGACTTCAAGATATACGGAATACAAGCATCTAGACTTTCTCTGTCCTGGCACCAAGCTTAGAACATCCAAGGTGTCTGAACATCTCAGTCACTTGCTATCTTCAATCACGTCCTGAAAACCACCTGTATCAAGACCACATAAAACTAACTCTGCATTAGTTAAAGGCTTGTGATTGCATCTAATGCTTACAACCTAAGATTCGCTCTTAGCGGGCAGTTGCATGCCATTTTCTAAGCTTTATCTCAGGATATGAGTAACCTGACATGATACAGCTATGATAACAAACAACAAAACCTACACTATATATCCACGGTGATCAATATGTGATATATTATCAGTGAGTAATCCTGATTTATGGATGATGGAGGTCACTGTGCTCATTGGGACCTTCAATGCAGCAGAAATATTTCTGCACCCTTGCCCAGACCTGTGTCTCATTACAATCCTGTCTCTGAGACAATTCCTTAGACTTCATAGTTTGGTTTGTGCTTTGACATGGGCTGTCTACTATGGGATCTTATATAAACCGGTGTGTGCTTTTTCCAAATCATTTCCAATCAGCTGAATTTACCACAGGTGTCCAATTAACCTGCAGGAACAGCTGAAGGATGATCAGTGCAAACAAGATGCACCTGAGCTCAGTTTTAGTGTCATTGCAAAGGCTGTGAATACTTATGTACATGTTATATTTTTGTGTTTTATTTTAAGTAAACTTGCAATGATTTCAAACAGCCCTTTCTCACTTTGTCTTTGAGGGGTATTGTGTGTAGAATTTAATGCATTTAATCTATTTTGGAATAATATTGTAACATAAGAAAATGTGGAAAAAGTGAAGCATCCTTAAGAAGAGATTTCTAATGTTCTTTTACAGACTGCATGACTAATATTGCCAGACAGACAACAAAACAAAATACTTTTCAGGTTTAAACTAGAATATATCAGTGATTGAAAATAAATTCACTTCAAACACTTCACAGTCTTTTAGCTTGTTTGATAAAGTTATCTGAGTAGACCTTCCACTGAGGCCATCCCAAAGCAAAAAAGTGCTTTTCTGAAGGGTCAGATTTCATTTGAAAGCATTTGACCTATTTTGAATCATTTATTTATTTTATACCTGTACTGTAACCACAGTTTTAGTGATTGCATCATTTTTGCATGACCATACTGTAATTTAGCTAAAAACCGAAGGATTACACATTTTAATTTTAACATTTTAATTAACAGTGTCACTATCAAAAACAGGACAGCTGAGTTACAATGGATGGTGCCATGGTACTTTCATGGAGAACCTAAATCTAGAGGCTTTTAATACTGTCAAAAGCCATGTTAATGCTTTAATGACAGTGCACCTAAGATTATTGCCACATCTGGCCACGTTGCTTATCATAAAATGCTACATTTAAACCTGGCAATTTAATTAAGATGCAGGGGCTGTCAGTGTATTGGTGTGGACCTGCTGCTAAGGAGCCAAATGAATTGAGCTGTAAAAAGCAGCTCTCTCTAATATGTCAAAGTAAAGCAGAATGGAGAATATAGTGATTAGACCATAGCAAGACGAACATGGAGGGGGGAGTGGAGGATGGAGTGGGGTTGTTATGCCGTGGGCGCAGCGATCTGGCACTCATTCAAGAGCAGAAATCTCATGTCATGCTTTTTTGGAGAATATAATTGGAAAAATCCATATCTGTAATTACTCAGAACATTGTTCTTTCACACGTCTTAACAGCATTACAGCGGTGGAGGGAATTGATTGTGCAGTTAAATGTGTGATAGTGTAATCCTGGCAGCTGGGTGGGAGACCGCCTCGGCACAGCCGCTCCTCCTTTAGACCTTCTCTAACCGCGGTGAGAACAAATGAGTCAGGCTGACTTTTTGATAGCAATTATTCCAGAAGAAAGAAACGATTATGATTATGAGGACAATGATGCTGACGTCACTCGGGTGCAGACAGACTTTACTGTACTAATCCCTCCTGTAGATGAATTACACATGATTTGATCACTGAGTTTAGTGATGGGGATCAGGGTAAATATTTATTTCATTTATATCAACTAGTGGTGAAGCACAGTGGTCAAGCAGGCACTCTGGAGTGTGCTGCACCAGGGGCCTGGGGTGGTAAGTTTGATTGTCACTCCAGTCACTGTCTGTGCTATAAACACATAGAATGTTCATTTGGTTGTGTATGTGGTATCCTGTGATCCCTGTTGCCTGGTCCAGGGGGCATTCCTTGTGTTGTGCAATAAATAATTTCTTCATGCTTCCATACCACCCCTTCAGAGGCTGACCTCAGGCTCTGTGTCATGCTGTTGTCCTTTGTTTTGTGTGTTCATCATTTTATTTTCTTTATTTGGGTAAAGGTACTTTGTGGCAGCATCAAAACATTGTAAACATTGTAAAATGCTCTATACAAATACATTTGATATGATTTGATTTGATCACACACTCAAAAATAAAAAAATTTTGCACTTAAAAGGGGTTAAAAATTAAGTTATTTCACTTGCATTATATTAAAAATAGGTGCAACTGCCTATTACACATTACACATAAAAGATTAGGGAACATACACTGCATGAACTGAAACTGAACTAAACATACCTCGTTTTGGCACCTAGAAGGTGCACATTCCCACTACCATTTGGCCTGACGCCTTTGTACAAAGGAGTCAACATGGTCTGTACAGACTCCAGAGGAGGTTGGAGGTGAATAGAACAGCACATATTGGAGGCAGCTCTATGTACAAGGCAGAGGTTTTTGTTCCACCTTAAATAACGATGCGGTACCGTTTACTTGAGCAAGATTGATCCCAGTAAATTATTTGTTAAATTTGTCTTTTTGGAAGAACACTGAGCCACATGTATATACAGATAAAGGTGGATAAAGAGGATTCAAGAGTATAAATAAAGAGTATTCAAGCACTCATACATGGTCAACATGGGAAAGATTAAGAGCATTCCAAGGCCATCCATTCCAAGGAGGGTCACCAGGCTGGCAAGGGGTACAAAACCCTTTCCAAAGAGTTGGGCCTACTTGTCTCCACCATTGGGAGCATCATCCGGAAAGCTTCCATGGCCTGGACAGCGTTTCAAAGTTTCCTCCAGTACTGAGGCCAGGCTTGTCTGAACAGTCAAGGCTGACCCAAGCACAACATGGAGGGAGCTCCAGGAAGATCTCATGGCGGTAGGGACATTGGTTTCAGTCAATTCCATAAGTAACATACTCCACAGCAATGCTCTCCGTTCCAGGCGAGCCCGTAAGGTACCTTTACTTTCAAAGCACCATGTCACGGCTCATCTACAGTTTGCTTATGATCACTTGGAGGACTCTGAGGCAGACTGGTTTAAGGTTCTCTGGTCTGATGAGAACAAGATTGAGATTTTTGGTGACAACCACACCTGTGACGTTTGGCAACAAGATGGCACTGCATACGACCCCAAGAATACCATCCCTACAGTCAAGCATGGTGGTGGCAGCATCATGCTGTGGGGCTGCTTCTCAGCCAAGGGGCCTGGCCATCTGGTCCGCATCCACAGCCTACCTGGAGATTTTGGCCAAGAACCTCTGTTCCTCCATCAAGGATCTTATGATGGGTCATCATTTCATCTTCCAACAAGACAACGACCCCACACAGCCAAGAAAACCAAGGCCTGGTTCAAGAGGGAAAAGATCAAGGTGTTCCAGTGGCCTAGTCAGTCTCCTGACCTTAACCCAATTGAAAACTTGTGGAAAGAGCTTAAGTTTAAAGTTCACATGAGATACCCAAAGAACCTAGACAACTTGGAGAAGAGCTGCATGGAGGAGTGGGCCAAGATTACTCCAGAGACCTGTGCCGGCCTCATCAGGTCTTGTAAAAAACGATTAATAGCTGTGATTGCAAACAATTGACCCAAATATTTATGTTTAAAATGTATTATAATTTAACTGAGCAACTTATATTTTTGTTTGTAATATTTAGGCATTTGTTAATAAATTCTGCTCTGGTTCAAAGTTTGAAGGCTCTAACTTAGTTGCAACTTGTTAAATTTGCAAAATGTGCAGGGGGTTGAATACTACGTGGAGGCACTGTAAGTAATCAAAGTATTTCTGTATACAGTTCATCTAATCTATACAGCATCATTATACAATCTCTGAAATTCTATTGTGGCTTTTGGTTTTGGTGTGCCACCCCAAGATTTTCAGTGGCTCCATTAGGTCACCCCTATGAAAAATGTAAACCCCTATAATATGTGCAGTTCCTTTCATGCCTGGATGTGTTTTGAGCTATTTTGTGTTTGTGGTGGTGCGGAGCAGGGGACATGTACATTTGGCTGAGTAGCAGGGCAGAAGCTGGCATGGGCTTCCTCGACTGACTGAGCCAGTCTGAATGGGTGCATGGTTGTGCCAGCTCCCACATGTGCTACAATCTCCATATGCCAGGCCTTTACAGGGGTGCCCACATCCCTCTCTGTTTGCACAGTGAGTGGAAAAGCTTGTGGAAGGATTTATGTGCTCTGTGTGTGTGTGTGTGTGTGTGTGTGTGTGTGTGTGTGTGTGTGTGTGTGTGTGTGTGTGTGTGTGTGTGTGTGATTGTCTTTGTGGACACATATGCATGCATATTCCTGCCTATTGTATCTTGAAGAACTGCAGCTTGTGAGACACATATCCATCATATATGGTTATTTTTTGTTACACATGATTAATTTGGACGTCTCTGAGAAGACTGAATGTGTCTGATATGTAAATGTCCACAACAAAAATGCACACTGAGTGCCAAAACAATATTAACTTCTTTCCACAGTACCACAGTGACCACCATTTCTGTAGTTTAATCTGCTTTTGGCTATAAGCAATCAACTTAATAGAATCACACCTATGTCACACACATACACAGTGCATTCTGTAAAGTTTTCAGAGTACTTAACTTTTTGCACTCTGTTAGTCTTGTTCCAAAATGGATTAAATAAGTATTTACAGCCAATACACTCAAAATGGAGCTCATGGGCACCCTACTTTCCCTTATCATGCTTCAGATGTTTCTACAGCTTGTTTGGACACCTGTGGTAAAGCTAGATGATTGGACATGATTTGGAAAAGCACAAACCTGTTTATATAAGGTCCCATAGTAGACAGTGCATATCAGAGCACAAACCAAGCCATGAATTCGAAGGATCTGTCTCTAGACCTCTGAGACAGGATTATATTAAGACAGATCTGGGGAAGGGTACATACATATTTCTGCTACATTGAAGGTCACAATGAGCACAGTGACCTCCATCATTCATAAATGTAAGAAGTCTGGAACCACCAGGAATTTTCATAGACTTGGCTGTCCGGGCTAACTCCTCGTGGAAGGAGGGCCTCAGTCAGGGAGGTATCCAAGAACTCAATGGTCACCCTGACAGAGCTCCAACATTGCTCTGTGGAGAGAGGAGAACATTATATAAGGACAAGCATTTCTGCAGCACTCTACCAATCAGGCATGTATGGTATAGTGGCAAAACAGAAGCGACTCCTGAATAAAAGGCACATGACAACCAGTTTCCCAAAAGGCACCTTAATTTCTCTCAGACCATGAGAAACAGAAAGATTAAACTTTTTGGACTCAATGCCAAACTTCATGTCTGGAGGAAACCAGACACTGCTCATCACCTAGCCAATACCCTTCCTACAGTGAAGCATGGTGGTGGCAGCATCATGTTGAGGGGATGTTTTTCTGCAGCAGGAACTGGGAGACTACTCTGGGAAAAAACATTTTTGCTGCCATGTGAAGAACCATTTTGGTGCCAAAAATTAAGTTCTGTATAAAACTTTCTATAGTGTATTTTCCCATTAATCTGAAGAACCCTTTCATGATGCAAAGAACCCTCTATTCAAGCAAAGGGTTCTTTGAGTGTTCATTTTTTAACCATTTCCTTTACTGAAGACCCTTAATGAGCCACAGTACATACAATGGCTACAAAGTGACTTTCTAATTATAATTAATGTTTTGGAGACAGTGGAGATGAATGAAGAACGTCAGATTTGTCCCACCACCTTCTTTGTACCACTTTGTATTAAAATAACATTTTTACTGCACTAATAAATAAATGAGCAATCTATTTAGATTTGTTCCTTTGTTCTATTTTTTCCAACCCTCTCCTTTTTCTAAAACTTAAATAGACAGTTTCTGACCTGCCGTTCAGCCAAATAGACAGCGAGACATTCCTTGCATTTGTTCACAATGACTTATACTAATGTCTGCTTTTCAGTGAAGAAAAGGAAAACACACACATCTTACTCACTGTAAGAGTTGTTCCACACTGAGCACAATTAATCCATGCAAAATGTGCTATTAGTGCTCACTTAAAGAGGCATCTGGCAGGAAGAAAAGCAAGCGTATTAGTCTAATGATTAAGTTGTTCGCCATTGACACCAATATCCTCTGGCTAACAGACTGGACAGAGGCGAGTCTCGTCCCAGGAGCAGTGTGTACAGTGCTAATGATGAAGCAGCGCTCCCCAGTCTGCTCTGGCCTGCAGCATTCTTCTGCACTTCTTTTCCGTGACAAATGTGAAAAGGGAACTTGATTCAATGAAATTTGCACAGGAGTGAAATGATCCTGAAATGATCACCTTAATCTGTTTCTCTATGGGATGTAAGTACTTAACGGCACTCAGGCACACATGCTTACATTTTAGTGTTTAACTTGTTGTTCGGTGAAGTTTATACACTCATCATCCAAAAACATTGTTGCACCCAGAATCAACTGACGAGTTTGACATTGTGAGACATCAAAATAGTTCCGTTTTCATGCTTGGCCATGCATGAGACGTAAGCAAGGACAGGCCTTAATGCTGACTGACTGTATAAGGCTGCCCTGTTGCATTCCAACTCGTGCTGTTGTGTTGGTTGCATCCTTTGCAAGCATGTATGTCTGGGAGAAGAGTTTGAAAGCACTTTGAGCAGTTGTAAGATTTTGAGAGAGGTTGCATCATAGGGCTACGGGAAGTGGGATGGTCTTACTGACGTATGCCATGCTGGCTGAGCAGATAATACCAAAGCACCCTGTTTGTGGCCATGGATAGAAGAAATTGCGGCCCAGGGACACAAGGGAGCCATGGAGAAGGAGAACCAACAATCGTCCAACATACGTGGAGTGACCCAACAGCCATAATTGTGAACATTCAATGAACAGTGATACCCTCTGTGACTCATCCTGTTAGTGTCAGCAACATAGGCATATGGCTGCATGATGTAATACTAAAGGCACACATACCATTACTATGGGGGTTAAAACCGAACATGCTGGGTCAAAACTTTATTCATAAAACATACTCATATTCAGATACAACAATCTTACACTAATCTCCTTCAGAGTAGTCCCCTTGGGCTGCCACACACTTCTCTCAGCGGTTCTGCCACTGTCAGAAGCAGTGTTGGAACGCTTCTGTGGAGATGGCCAACAGCTGGTCTGTTGCATTCTGCATGATGTCTTCTCTGGACTGAAATCTGGTCCCTTTCAGGGGCATCTTTTCCTACGCTTTACTCAAAACTGTATGCAATAGCTCAAGTTTTTCTTTCATTTTGTCAAAACCAAAAATCTGACAGTGCTCACTTATACTTTCTCACTGCCAGTGACTGACAGCTTCTAAGTAGAAAAAAAACATTCAAGCATGCACATTAGGATCACCTAAAGACATGCACCAAACCACTCTTTCTAGATTGATTTCTTTATGCATGAAAGATTATGATCGGATATTGTTTTGTATACCCACTTAGATTGTTAATTCTGTGGTACTGATAGATTTAAAAAATAATAATAATGTAACAAAATCTCGAGGATTACTACGAAATAATGTAATCTGGTTATTTTCCATTACTTTTGGATTACGTTTACAAAACCGCACATAAAAAAGACAACAGACAAACTTTAGCTATAAAATCACTTGAAATCCTCCTGTGTGTTTACAGCAAATAGCAAACCGTCTCATGATCCCATCAAACAATCTTGTGTTCTCATGAAGCAAATTCTGTCTACTGGATTATTTATACCACTGCACCTGGAACGAATCTCTGAAATGGGAATGTACAATTTTATTTCATGAAGTGAGTTTGGATGTTGGTCAATTTATCATTAATCAAACAGTTTAGACCAGCATGAATTCATGTTTATGCTAGGTTCACTGGTTTTTGCTAGTCTGCTACCAGTCTGGTTTGCTGGTGTATGCTGATACATAGTTTATAGTTCATTATATAGGGAGAAATGAGGTATTTGAGATTCTGACAGATTCGTGTATGTGTTAATTCTGAATATCTTCACCCTGGAGGGCCAAAATGCATAGATTCTTAAAAAAAATATGTATTTGTATTTGCATAGATTTTTAAATGTGGAGACAAAACCTAAGAACATGGATTGTAGAGTAACACAATGCAGGGAGCAATCAATAAATCAATTAGTCAAAGTTAAGCACTTTTTTACACAAGGAGTGTCTCATAGCAGCTTTACAGAAATCCAGGTCCGAGCCACAATTGAGCAAGCCAGCAGGCAACAATGGCAAGGAAAACTCCATCAGGCTAAGAGGAAGAAACCTTTAGAGGAACCAAGGGTCAAATAGGGAACCCATCCTCCTCTGGATGACATCAGATAACACAGACATAAAGCACTAAAAGTTGTAAAACAATAAAGAAGTATAGCTAGTAGTGGGAGCATGCTGTGTATGGGTGAAAATGAGTTATGTGAAAAGCAAGTGAGAGTAGGATACAAGCTCAGTGTTAATATGGAAATCCATGCAGGTTAAACATTCATAAGCTGGCAGTGGAGTCTCAAATGAGGAATGAGTGGGCTTCTAAGTAGATACGTCAGGATAAGGCATTATGACTGAGCATGAACCAACATCAGCCAGACAGCAGGGGCAGCTCAGGACATGGGGGAGAGAGGGAGAGAAATAAGTAATCATAGATAATCTGGTGTAGCGCAGAAAGACAATCTGTAAAGGAGGGGTTAAGCAAAAGCCTGCATGAAGAGAAATTTCAATTGAGATTTTTTTGAATCCTGAAGAGTAGCAGGAAGTTGGGGGGCTTTATAAGAGAATGATCACCCCCCTGCAGTGTTCTTTCTAATTTGAGGGACTGTCAGTAGGCCTGTATCTTGTGAGCGAAGTGTACACGAAGGGTTGTATGATTTAAGAAGGTCTTTTAGATATTGAGGGGCTAAACCATTAAGCAACTTGTAAGTTCAAAGCAGTATTTTATAGTCAATCTAGAATTTAATTGGTAGCCAATGCAGGGATGAGAAAACATGAGAAATGAGAGAGGGATGTCTTTTTGATCCATGTCTAAACACCTGACGAATCCAAGACCATCAATTTAAACATAAGCTGTTGCAAACATAAGTATTAAGTAAATTATTGGGGGTGGGGGTAGCTATTTTGCCAAAGTCTACAACATGGGTAGACAACTCTGGTCCAGGAGTGCCAGCTTCCGGCACAGTTTACTGATTTCTCTACTTAACAGACCTACTAGACCTGATAATTAACAGGTGAGTTACATGATCAGGTGTTTGTGTTCGAGTAGGAGGAGCTGAAACTATGCAGAAATCTAGTACTCCAGGGCCAGAGCCTACACCTGGTCTTGAACAAACCCCACCCATCACCCTAAGCTGAGAGGAAATTTATTTAGATGGCCAGGAACAGCTCAACAACCTGCAAAGCACTGGCCTACCACGAACTGGAAGCTGACAGAACACTGCTGACCAAGAAAGAAGCCCACACATACAAATGCTGTTTTACGGTCAGATGATACAAAGCAGTTTGGAGTAAAGGTAATGCATTTAACCCCAAGACCACTGTATTAGCTGTGAAACATGGTTATGGTAGCAGTATGTTCTGTGGCTGTTACATGTGCTTGGAACTGGTTACATTGCAGAAAGTAGGTGGAATAATGCCTCACAGGCTTCTGTGGCCATAATACTTCACAAGGTGTATGTATTTGAGACAGAGAAAGAAAATATCTCTGTTTTCTGTAAATGGCTTTTGTTTGGCCTCATTTTCAGATCACTTTTCACTATGGCTGGTTTACAAATTCATGTTCATGTCTTGCAGTAGTTCAGCTTGTAGGTACTTCTCAGGCCTTCCTACAGTGATAGGGCCTCAGCCTATTTCAGTGGCCTGCTTTTTCCCTGCAGTGATGTACTGTTTCCCATAATCTTCTGCATGCATGGATTTATCAGGTCTTTTGTCTTTGGAGACTCAGAATGCAAGGCTTCAGGGCGGCTCAGAGAGCAACACTGCTAGACTCACTAACTGTCTGAAGTGCTAGCATAAGTCATGCAGCACTCCTTCCCATCATTCTATCCTTCTCTCTCTTTCTCTGAACCTACTCTCTTACACTCACACTAACAAATTGATTTCTGTGTTGGTTTATTTCAGGAACCGGCTGTGCTGTGAGCAGCGCTCTTTGTGTGTCAGGCAGTATAAATAGACAGAACATCAGCAGGGGACAAGCGGCCCACTGCTCCAAAGAGACTATGGCTTTCAGGCTATGGTACAAAGTGTCCAGATGACAAAAAGAAGTAGATTTTCAGCCCAAACACACACTCACTCATACTGAAAAACTTTTCATATTATGCTGTGTCACGTCATTTTTCTATAGGTTAGTTTATTAAATTCATTTATCAGGGTTATTCTGTCAGAGAAGATCTACAGATACAACCCTAGGAGAAGAAAAATGCTCTGCACCAGTGTAGCTAGTAGTTAATTTCCATAAGCAGACTTTATATTACATCTGCAATTTGCATTGATCAATTTTGCTTAATTCACTGGTTAATGAATTGCTGCTCTTACATGTTCTTCTGTGTGCGGTACGTGGGCGTGTAATTGAATGGAAAGCTTTGAAGAAGGGTCTCCAGTAAAGCAAGTGAGGTGCTGATGGATGGTACCTTGGGAGGTAGAGAGTGTTATTGATCTGATTTAAATGGAGCTCCAGAGCACATTGCAAAAAGCACCTGTGGCAAGGCTGCACCCTCTCAAAATCCCTTCATCTACACAGAATCACTCATTTTCATTGTGGACTATACCATTTCAGTAAGAATGCAGGATAGCTGAAGTATAACTCGACAAAAAGCATAACCCAATTCATATGCAGATGTTAATGTAAAAGTCCTAAAGTAGCTTGGAAATCAAATTCTAATGACATATATAACTGAGAAGGAAAAATGTGATGAGTGGAGAATCTGAATCAAGAACATACAGTAAATCAGTCTGCTTAGAAGCTGTTTTCTGTGTAGAAAGCTAGTCTGTGAGGGTGCAGGTACACCAGCCACACCTCAAAAATGAAATTTGTTTTATATACTCTACCATGAGAGTATATTTCTGTTTGGTGGACATGAACACATTTGGTTGGTTTTCAATGACAGAGTGGTATTGGCTTTGCTGAAGTTTGTGTCTATTTATTCTCCTGAGATGCATGTGCATCTTAATACATATGTGATTAAAAGACCATTTCAGAATTCTTATAATATGTAGCTTTGACAAACACAAAAGATGCAAAAGAAACATGAAATGAAAATGAAAATGTTCAGCAGAGAATGTTACAAAGCCACCAGTGTCATTTTATTTATCTAAACCCAAGCTAACCTTTACCTTACATAGCTTTAACCATATCCTAAACCTAAGGTAAGCCTAAATTAATTTTAACCACAATTTAAACTTCTAATGTAAAATTAGCCTAATCCTTACCCTAACCCTAACCCTACCCTTAACCAAAACATAATTTTAACCTAGCCCTAAATTTTTCCATAGTAGAATGTGAATTTAATATTGTTTCTGCATGAGTTTCCATCCATATATCCCTTTTTTGGAAGCTCAAACACTGGGTTGGTGATCACATGGCTGTGAGTTTGATACCCAGATCTGTTAACCTGCAACTGTTGGGCCCTTAAAACCTCCAGGATTGCTGTAGCACCACTGATCATGTGCTCTGACCCCAGCTTTCCAACTTGCTATCCACCTGCCATCACCCTTCTTATAGCATCCTTTCAGAGTGGGATCTAGGAAATACCAGTGCTGTAGATTTTTTTCTGAGAAAATTACATTTTGACATCAGCTAAAACAACCATAATATGAGATCTACAACATGTTTATGCTCATCACTCCTCAAATCAGCTCAAACCGATTAAATATTCAAGTAGAATAATGGCTGTATCAAATCTGGTTTTAGTGTTAGCAGTGACAATAGACCAAAGTATAATCTGTCTCAAGGTTCTAGCAAATGAAACCATGCAGCTAGCCAAGCTACATCTGATTACAAAGCCCCCTGATTACACCAGCACAACAAAATCATTTTTCAAATGTAACAGCAGTGACCCAGAATGAGGAATACAATCTCCAGACAAAATGAATATTGAATCTGGACACTATTAATAACTCAGCAAAGCCGAAAGCCACACCACTGCAGAAGAGCTTCTTCTCCCATCAAATAAATATGATTTGATTATATTCATATAATAAATCTGTGGGAGTCTGTGGTCTATTGTTTTACAGTTAAAGAGGAGTTGGCCACATTGCTACAGTGGGGCAAAAACATTTAGTCAGCTACTGAGTGTGCAAGTTCTCCTACTTTCAGTATAAAGAAGAGAGGTTTGTAATTTTCATCATAGATACACTTCAGCTATGAGAGACAAAATGAGAATTTCAAATCCAGGAAATCACATTGTAGGATTTTTAAAGAATTTATTATGAAAGAAACAAATTATGGTGGAAAATAAGTATTTGGTCAATAACAAAAGTTCAACTCAATACTTTGTAACATAACCTTCATTGGCAGTGACAGAGGTCAAACGTTTCCTGTAAGTCTTCACCAGGTTTGCACACACCGTAGCTGGTATTTTGGCCCATTTCTCCATGCAGATCTCCTCTAGAGCAGTAATGTTTTGGGGCTGTCGCTGGGCAACACAGACTTTCAACTCTTTCAACTGAATACTTTTGGCCCCACTGTATACACCATAATTTGCCAACTCTTGGTCTTGCAATACTGACTGTCTCACACCTTTCAGTGTTCTAACATACCCCCTTCAACTCAGAAAGGGCATTTTAATGAGCTGATAAGCTAGATCAAGTGTGTTGGGAGCAGACAAAACAGTAAAACAAGTAATAAACCATGTGAAACACTTCACCTTGTTTAATATACTAAACTGTAATTAAAAGCATAATGCAATGCAGACTCTAATTGATCTCTCAGATCAGTGTTAACAGCTTTCTGTCCCCTGTAGTGTTCTCTATTGTGCAATCCCACATTTTTTCTCAATTAATAGCACGACAGTTCACTGACTGTTGAATTTTCTTTTTGTGTAATAATCACAATCTAACAAATAAAAAGTTTTATTACACTATATGGCCAAATGTTTGTGGACATCTCTTCTACTGAATGAATCCATCGAATCAAATCAATATGTATTTGCATAGCATTTTTTACAACTGATTTTGTCACAGCAGCTTTACAGAGATCAAAAATAAGAAGCTGAGACAAGGGATAAAGCCATAAACCCCAATTTGAGCAAGCCAAAAGATGACAGTGGCAAGGAAAACTCCCTCAGGGCTGGAGGAAAAAAAAACACTTGGGAAGAACCAGGCTCACAAGGGGGATTCATCGTCCTGTAGTCAAATTTCTTATAGGGGACACTACTTAAAGTTGCACCAATTACTGACACTGATGTACGAATGCACACACAGTTTGTCTAGTCCCTGTAGAGAAGTACTGGCAATAGAATAGGACTCTGGAGCAGATAAACCTGAACATATTGGTACCATGCCTAATGCCAGGTGGGCTAGATAGGTAGGTCCCAGCATTGAGCTGTGGAGCAGTTGTACTGTGTTCTCTGGAATGATGGTGCTCCATCCAAAACGTCTGGGCAGACCTGGGGTGTTGGGAATGAGTTGGGGAAGGAGGTGGGGTGAAGATCACCCAACCTACTGAACTCTCTTATGCTCTTGTAGCTGAATGTATTCAAATCCTCACAGAGATCCTCTAAAATCTAGTAAAAGGTCTTCCCTGGACAGTAGAAGTTGTTACTTCAATAAAAGCACAACAAACTCTGTTTTAAAACCCTATTTTTAATTGAATGTTAGTGTCAAAATGTTTTAAACCTTTTTAATGTGAATAATGTAGGTCTTAGGTCAGCATCTGAAAGCAGCAAAACAGGAGTGTTAGCAGGGGTCTTTGAAAGAGATGTGGAAGATTTGAATAGGTCATGGTAAGAGAAATATAGCATTACAGCCTACTGATAGAAATTAGTTGATCTTTCAGTTTTACTGTTGTGGCAGTGAGTGGATGGGTACTAAGAGCCAGCCCTTCTCCTAGGCCTGGAGACTGCTTCTAATGTGACACGCTTGGAGCTTGTAAAGTGTTGCTTAGAATGGCTCAGTTTCTCACACATGGGGACAAAGAACACTGGAAAGACATCTGAGCTAGGCTTATTGCCTGTGCAGATGTATGAGAGGTGAGCACACTGGACCTGGAAGCCCTTGGGACATAATAGTACTGTTTGGAGCCAAGTAGTAGCTTACCAGTAAAGTGTCAATAAAAGTGTGTGAAGTGTAAATAAAGTCCACTTTGGTCAAGCTTGTCTTTGTAGCAAAACACCTGGTTGCCTTGGCTACGCAATATTAGATTGTTTTGATATGCACAATTATATTTTTACAGCAAAACAACATAGTAGCTCACAGAAAGTGCAACCAATTTCCATTCAACCAGTAGACTGATGCATTCAGTGCTTCTCAACCCTGGACCCAGAGGCACCTGCACATTTTCCCTTTAACACCCCCTGCAACTCTGAAAGTCTTATTAATGAGCAGATTGATTGAATTAGGTGTGTTAGCTGGGAAAGATCTAAACTATGCAGGTTAGGGGTGCCTCAAAGACCACATTTTACCATTCTGCTTGTCTAAGAACTCTCCTTAACCATCCTTAAAAATCACATTAATACACAGCCCTGTTGAATTGCTAAAGGTGCTCATATATTATTGCTCCGAGTTAACCTCCAGCAATAATAAATAAAACACATGGACACACATGCACTCACATTCTGTGTTGAGTGATACTCATGCACTCTTGCTTTGTGCTCCTAAACCATTAATCCTCTCTTGTCTCATTAACAGGCCTTTCAGTCTTCTGACTGTATGACCCCCATTACAACTGACCCCCACTCCCACACACATACACACTTTCAATCCCCCTCCACTCTTCCAGCCCATCCAGCTCTAGGGCTCACTTGACAAAACCAAGATTAGACTCTAAAACACAGAGGTATATTCACAACACACATATGCCTCTCTGATGGCCTTAAGCCAGTTTCTTAGAGGTACAAACCCACCCTGAAGCTTTTCACAGTGTTTTCTTCCATGACTTTAGTCTGATGGTCAATGCTCTATAGTCTTACATCCATATGTATGACTAGTTTGCTACAGGGGCATGATAGGTTGAACCTGTAAAGCAGAACAAATGAAATCTGATTTGTCCTAATGGGAATAGATACATGTGTTTTGTTTGTTTTTTTTTTTTAGTTAGAAACTACGTGGGCTGGCATTGACCATGGGTTGTGTTCTGTAACTTGGATCAGATGATTAGTTGTCTGTCAGTGCATTTACAGTGCAGTACATGTACTTTTCAGTCATGTGACATGACAATCAGTACAGCCTAGGCAGTCCTTGAAAACACTGCTCAGGGTTATTGTACAAAGCTTACATGGAAATGCACAATATTTAGCTTATTAATATTCAAGGCATTGCGTCTTATTTGTTCATCGCTGTTACTTGTCCTTTCCAGTGGTGCTTTTCAGCTTTCAATTCAAAAGGAAGTGAGTGTTTCTGCTGCCTTTGGAGACAGACATTTTTCTATTTTCGAGCAGTCGTCCCTCACTGATGGTATAAAAAAATAATAAAAAGAATAATTTAATGAATTCATTAGTTGCATATGAATGGTGATTGGCAGTCTAGCCTTTCTGAATGTAATTACCCCATAATCATCAGATTGCTATCATCATAAGCACCACTATCATAATCAGCATCAAGGTTATTAATTGAGAAGTAAGAGCTCATTTGCAAGTCTTGAAATATTCATGTAGATTTGAAGAATGAGTGGAAGCAAGGATGAACATTCTGCCCTGGTGGCACATAGTTCAGCCTCGGAAAGCCTAGTGTGATTTCGGGATCCTCCTCTCATTCAGTATAAGATAGATTCCAGTGTGTGTTTGTGACAGGCACAATTGGACAGTTGGTTCCCACAACAAATCTCGCATTAGCAAGAAGGAGGTATTGCAGTGTTTAAGCAAAAGAGGCATGCACACCCTATACAGCGGTATGGTGGGAGTGCCATGGGATGATAAATTGGAGCATTTAGCCAGGCATTATTGTTTTTATTTGTTTTCTGCTGTAGACTCTCCGCTCTCTTCCTTTCCCACATCCTGTGTTTTCTTTCTCTACAGGACAGATTGTTCATGCTGGAGCTGTGGAATTAGTCTCGGACCACTGACTCACATCTCCCCACAGAGACTGGGGGCGGGATGGGCGTTAACTCTGGCGAGAAAGCCTGGGCTATAAAAATCTGTTTTTTTAAACAATAGTATGCGGTCTCAGTATCCTATTCTATGTTTTCTTGGCAATTTTATACCTTTTGTTTCTGTCTAGACTTTTTGTTAAGGAACCCATCAGGTAGCTACAGCAATGGGATGCACTTCTTTCTCTTTATCCTCTTTTAATCTATCAATGTCCTTGGTGATTTCAGGTCTGATTGATTCCTACACTCTTAACAACAAAGGTGCTGAAAGGTGAAAGTAATATAACAGTGACATGTTACAATGTAACTAATGTAATAGTGACCATTACAGTAACTGTAATAGCAATTCCCAATAAAGGTACTCTACTGTATTACTTGACATACTGTGTGATGACCATTTATGACTACCTTGACAAGTATATGGTATGGCCATGTCAATGTTTTGTATCACGGTTGAAGTAAGGTGTCAGCACTCCGTTCAATGGAAGGTGCAGATAATGTGAAGGTTCAGTACCAATTAACCTTTAAAATCCAAACTGTGTTCGTGATAGATGCATAATAACACTCTGGGGTTTTCTTCAAATTTAATCCTTGCTAATCGTTGGGCTTGTCATTGAGAATGTGTTTTCGTTATAACCGTACAAGGTATATTATTCAGACATGGACACTTCTTAGGTTTGCATTCTTTCTTTAAAATTTCCCTTAAGCATTTTATTTTCCTTTGATGCTGTAGTCACATCCTTCTGCATCCGTGTTTGGCCATTTCTTTAGAAACACAGCACAGTCATGGTATGTACCTTCAAATTTCGTTTGAACAGAAAAATCACAGTTATCTGTGGCTGTTATCCCACCACTGAAAACCTCCCTCTTGGGTTCCATTTTCCCATGATTTTATGAGGAAAGTCGAGTTGAATTGACGTAATAGTTGCAATGAATTTCAGTCTGGCTGTTCAGAATTTGCGTAGCACATAAGAAAATGGCCTAAATCAGAATTGAAAATGTCAGATTTAACGTGTTTTTTTTTAAAACATAAAAAGGTAAATGTACATATAGACCCACTGTGTTATACACAGGGGAATTTGCCCTCTGCATTTAACTCATCCATGTAAAATACACACTAGCACATTTGGGGGCAATTAGCCCACATTCCTGAATCAGTGGGCAGCCCTATCCATGGTGCCTGGTAAGCAGCTGGGGAATAAAATGTTTAAGGGCACTTCAGTCATGTCCTACCAGTTCAGGGAATCAAACCAGTGACCTTGAAGTCACAAGGCTGGTTCCCTAACCAGCAGGCCAAGGCTGTCCCAACAACATTTGTGCCCTTCTCACTGGCACATAAATGACACATCTGGGCCACATATAGTGAATAAGATCAGATTTGGGTCACTTTCACCTGCTGTGTGAGTGCAAGCTTAGTAACATAGGCCTAATGCAAAGAGTAAGACTAACACTGATGCTTTCCATGTGAGCATCATTCTACTCCAATTTATGCACCCAACAGAAACAAACACCCACTGAGAAGCACATGGATGGTGTTCTGCATAAGGCTATTCTAAGGTTCCTTTGATGAAACCTGTTAAATAGATTTTGTTCATTTAAAAGAGGGGATTTGGAATCTACAAATGACTAATGTCACTCAGAATATATTAGACTCTCTGACTGAAGCATTCATGGAACACATGGAATTAAGTTAAAGCCTCCTTAGAATGGAAAACTGTATTTACCTTGTTACTTAGTACATGGAAGTGACAAACCATGAACCTCAAACATTTTTGTCCCTCTTTCAAAAGCAAAGCTCACATAATTAAAACACAGCTGTAAAGTAGGACAATCCCAAAATCCCAAAACTGTTATGTAGCAGTACTGACTCATTACACCCCAAATTTGCATAAAGACAGCCCACTAGTGAAAACCTTCTGAGACTAAATGAAATGGCTTTGTTGAGAAAATAATGAAAACTAAGCTAAACGCTATTTAGCTGGGTGAAACACCGATTGCAGCAGTGCTGACCAGAATCACCTTTATGGGTAACTGTACCATCTGTGCTGAAACGCAAGGGCTGTATGTTCCAGGAAGCCTGGTGAAGTAAACAAGTGCAAGAGGGTGCTTAAATAAAAGCCAACCCTCAGGTACAAACTACATGCACACTGTGTCTACTGGACTCTGAGAGGACCCAGAGAGGACAGCAACACAATGCTTTAAGACTCATGAATTATTATTAAATTTTAATTATTGTTACAATGTAAAAAACATTCTAGGTCAGACTGTACTGATTCTCAAGCAAAAAAACAGGTCTGTAAAAAGAACTTAAAATATATAAATCAAAGAACAACATACTTAATAAATGTATCCTGTGGCACCTTAATACTGACGCTGATTCTGATCTGTTCTGATAAAAAGTAACAAAATAATGATAGATTTTCTATTCAGATTTCATCTACCTTTAGATAACACTATGCCCAAAATCAGAAAGCCATGTTTTAGGCTTCATAACTCAGGATCCTGCAAGACTTTCAATTATCAGTGAGTAATCCAGCTCAGAAAACAGATAAAATTAACTCATTTCCAACTGAATTAAATCCCAGTTAAAATGACAAAGTAGCCTTCCAGTGAATGTTTACTGCTCTGTCCACCTGTACATGCTCTTCCTGCATACAGACTCAGACTAATCAGCTAATTACATCACTGATCCAGGTATTGGGTTATAGAGGAAAATACTAATGAACATTCAGGTTGTTGTTCTATTTGATTTGTACCACTGTCAAATATTTTGAAGACATTATTATTAATACATTTCAAAATTCTTGCATTTTCAGCTCAAGACCACACTGGATTATTAATTCCCAACAGGATTCCCAAGGAGAGTTTTTAGTCCCTATAATAAGTTTTGATCATCAACTCCAAATAAGACAAAATTGAGCAGGCTTGGAAATCCTAAAAATAACAATTTCTGACCTTTTTTGTCAAATAAAAGTATGTCAAACTATGAAAACATCCAGTTTAATTAGCCCAGGGTTCTAAAGGTAAATATTGCCTCCTAAAATGATTGATTTGCACATTCAGTCTAATATCTACTAAAAAAAGCATCTGTTAACAATCTCTTAATTGTAATCTCTTCTCTCAGCCTTGCCTCTGCACTCAAACTTTCAAACCAGCAGTTATCAAACCTTTGATCAAAAATCTGACCTTGATCACAGTGACATCCAATTATAGCCCTGAAAAGAGGTGCCCGCAAGATCTTACTTTGGGTGCCCTGCCTTCAGCACCTGCTTGAATGTTTTGCAGTCATTTGCATATGTCATTCATCCTCCTGCTGTGAAGAAAAGCCTCAGATCTTCAGAGATTTTAATGAACAGTCTGTCCTTACATCTAGTCTCAAATGTCTGATTGCCATGGTTGAGCAGACTTTTAACATTGGTCACTGGCTAATCCTATGGATCTCTCTTTTGTGTGATCCATGTATCTCTGCTTAATCTTACTTGTACATTTAATATCATAATCCCTCTCTCTGGTGCAGCCAAGAGGAGAATTGATTCCCCTTGGAATCTTCCTGTTCAGCTGCATTGTGACTATTTCTGTTATGAAAATAGCTTTACAAATAAGACTGAATTGGCTTAATGGTTTTGTATACTGCCAAATATGATATCTTGGTATGTAAAATTACAACGATGTTGGAATCATATTGGTATCAACAGATACAAACATCTTCCTTAATTTCCCAGAGGGAACCCTCCCAAGGGATCAATAAAGTTCTATTCTATTATATTCTTAATTAAGAATAAAATGCAAAAAGAACCCCAAAAGAAGTGTCAGATTTTTATGTTGTTCAGAAGATTAGATAAAGGATACCTGTTCCAATAAATGTTTAAAACTTTAGACAGATATGGGCAATATCAATTGAGCTACACATAGAGAAGTAGTGTGTCTCAGTATGAGGTCAATATGCCACAAAATGCTAGACTTTAATACAAGTGATTTTATCTATTTATCTTTTCAGAAATAGTGCTAACAAAACGCAAAATTATATGCCATCAGACTCGTCCCCATTTATTAGATAAATGACTGGAAGGTTTTTTAGCCATATTTTTACAGAATTTAAACATTAGATAGAATTCACTTGCTTTCACTTGCCAATATCTACTTGTTTCTTGGAACTTGAGAATACATTTTATATGCATGCCAAGAACACTGGAATCTGTTAAACTCCCATCGTCCATGTCAGCTTTTTGTGTCAGAGTACCAACCTGAATGGCCTGATGTTTCTAGTGGTCTGCTGAAACATGTTAATTAGGTCAAGGATAAGGAGGAGAATACAGAGGACAAGAGGGAAGTATAGATGGATGCAAGTGAAGAGTGATAAACAGCACTGAAATTGTTTGAGTTTAGTTATACTCCATCTGGCTGGCAGATGGCTCATATGGGCAACTCTGTGGGAGCTTCTGTGTTTTAGGTGTGTGTGTGTGTGTGTGTGTGTGTGTGTGTGTGTGTGTGTGTGTGTGTGTGTGTGTGTGTGTGTGTGAGACAGAGAGAGAGAGAGAGAGGGAGAGAGAGAGAGAGAGATTGTGTGGGTAGGTATGAGTGTGCACTGAATCAGTTGAGTTTCTGAGTAATCTGTATGTTTATTAGTGTTGTATTTGTGGGTGTTAAGTTGTCAGTGTTCTAGGACTGGTCGTAGCTAAGATTGTTATAACACCTTTACTTATTATTTTCAAAAGTTCCAAAACTTGCAGATTTCATTTATATACATGGCTGTACAATTTGAAACATTTTGGCACCTTCATTAAGTGTACATCTACCACATCCATCAGCACAATGTGCCCACCACAGGACCACTGCTGAGTTGATATTATATGGGCTGTGGACCACTCTCAGCATGTCTGTGAACCCAGCGTGTTTGTAGCATGTTATTGGACATCTGCTGGTAGAAGGTGGCTAGCAAAATTGGAATAGTAACAGTCATAGAGCATCTCAGCGAATTTGAATATTGTGGCAAAGGTATATTTTTGTTCATAATATAATTAAAAACCTAAACTGCTATATACATGTATATATATATATATATATATATATATATATATATATATATATATATATATATATACACAGTATAGTAAATAAACATGCAATCATCTGCTCAACTTGAAGGCAGTTGGACCCAACAGTGAACCATTCACATTACTGACAAACCAGTGGTCCATGGACATCGATATGTGACCAGGAATATGGTTTCTAGATGTTTTTATGCACTCGATTTTGATGCTGGGGAAATACATTAAGCAAAGTCCGAAAGCAAAGAAAGATTTAGAAGCATTTGAATATCATAAATTCAATGTTACCATTACATCTGATTTTTCAAATATATACAGTCATTATAAGTAATTCTGTGCAGCCCTAATAACTAAGTGTTCCAAAAATTAGAACAAATTGATAACCATTACTTTAATGAACCATTTTTGTTGAAAAGAACATGAATGTAATGCAGTGGTTGGATTTCAGTTACATAATTTTCTAGAACTTTGCCTGCACTCCAAGAATAATTTAGAAAAAAATATTTATTTCCAAGAGTGACGGTGGTAGTTCTATATGTATATCTGGACAACATAGCTGTACTTAATAACCTGGAATCTCAGTGTATCACTGATCATCTATGACTTTAAAACCACCTAAATAGGGTTTCGAGTTTCAATATTTATTTGTCATTTGCACAACATGTTAGGACATTCATACCAATGATTGTGGTGAGGCTTAGGTAATTATATTACATTAAGTTAGCTCTTTGCTAGAAAGGTCCATCTATGTACAAATATATTACAATAATCTACAAATGTAAATTCGCATTAGCAGTAGATGCTTTTAGCTCTGCAAGTTGCAGGGTGGGTTCTCCATGGATCACACCAGTGAGCTTTAGACGACCACGATCCTGTTCCGTGAAGCACTTTTGGGAGCTACTGACCACTGCATATTGGGAACACCTCACAAGGCGTGTAATTTTGGAGATGCTCTAGATATCACAATTTGTCCCTTGACAGTGTCTCAAGAACTGACCATTCACTAGCTGCCTAATATGTGTATCCCACCCCTTAATGAGTGCCACTGTAACAAGATAATCAATGGTGGTCAGTGGTTTGAATGTTATGGCTGACCAGCGTAGGTAAAACAGGACATGTCTGTGCACAGAAGAACATGACTTCAAAGACTCATTATGGGTGCTTCCATCTGTTCATGTGCTCTCCTCATGCCACAAGGGTTACTCCCATATATCCCATTGGGTGGCCTGTGGCTAAGATCAGTAGCACCAGCAACACGTCTCTGCAATCAGTCCCTTCCCAAGCCTCTATGGATCCCCAGGCTCTTTTATCTCCCCCTGACTGATGTGCTGCCCAGGGTGGAAATGGAGCCAAAGGTTTGCTCGGGGAAACTTACCTTGTGACTCTCGCTTCTTCATTTTTAAGCCTTTTCCACACACCATCCTCTCTATACTTCTTCCAGCTCACCTCTTCTGATCCTGCTTCATCCCCTCTTCACTTCTCTTTTCTCCAACCTCCTCTATCCTCTATTTTTTCTATCTGGTCTTCTTCTCACTGCCTATACTTTTTTCAAATGATCTAGTCTGCTCTCCTCTTCTCTGCTCTTGTGAATCCCCAGGCCATGGGAGATTGAAACACTGACCTCAGGCTATACAACATGATCAATGACTGCAGGGTGCACCAGTCGATCAGACTCCCCTCCATGCACACCCCCCAAGCCTCAGCCAGATGAATAACATTTCTAGGTTGGAGGAGATGATCAACAATGTCTTCCAGCAAAGCAGAACGAGAGACATTGGCTGATTTTGATGGAGGGAGGAAATCTAAGTGGAGCAAAGTCCTAACTGCAGTAAGTCTTTGACAACAGAAATAACCCCTGGGCCAGTGGTCAGGGTAAGATAAGAGACAGAAAGCCAGTATCCCCTACCTGTTCTTCTTCAGTGACTTCCACACACTGAATATGTATTCTCATTGGTCAGATATATTAAGTATTACATACTGCTGTACACTTCTATAAGCATCTGTTTGTATATTGAATACTCACTGGCCTCAAGATTTCCTTTGTCCATCTCTACACCTCTGCACCAAGCACAGTCATGCATGTGGCTTTACCATGAGAATGAGTGGAGGAGGGAGGAGAAGATGGTTGATTTGTCGTCTTTTCAAGCTCTCCACCCTCCTGACGCATTGTTCCTTATCAGTTCCCCTCAGAGTCCCTGGCACAACATGGCCACATTTAGCAAGCCCATAAAAGGGAATTAAAGCAAAC
The DNA here is from genome assembly GCA_034509495.1 of Acestrorhynchus altus. Classification (NCBI taxonomy): domain Eukaryota; kingdom Metazoa; phylum Chordata; class Actinopteri; order Characiformes; family Acestrorhynchidae; genus Acestrorhynchus; species Acestrorhynchus altus. The sequence goes on along the minus strand of CM067508.1, from coordinate 11,173,427 downwards.
ATCCCTTTTTCTTTCCATCTTTCTGTCCCTTCAATAGCAGCCTCTATATCTGTCTTGACAGCATAAAACAGTGATCCTCACATAGACAATGCAGCCCTCTCTCTTCCTTTCATTATCGCCTATGTGTTCCTTAACTTGTTTGACCTATTTACATCATCCTCATCATTCTGTGCTTCTTTTCCCTCCTCACATTAAATCATTTACATGGGTGCCTTTTTATCTGGGAGCACAGAGTGGCTTTGAAGTCGTGATTCCACATGAACAAGTGAATTCAATCTCATTCTCTGAGCTTCATGATTTGCCGGATACAAATCTGAATAGGAGACAGACCCAGATAAGCTCACTGTATGTAGTGTACCTTATTTATGCTGTCAGGTAGGGAGCAGTTGGAGTATTTATCCATTTTAGCTCACTTTTCCATAAACTAAGTTTTGATATAAACTAATTTTTGCTATAGCATTATACCAACTGATCCAAAGGAAGAATTGGGATTGATGTCTAATGATGCTGCTGAAGAGTCTAAGGTTACACGCACACAACAGGAAAAGTTGCCCAAATTAGATTTTTTTCACCAAATCCAATATTTTTGTAGGCTATTCACATTACTTTTTTATTGTGACTTATATCAAAAGATCTGCTCCCAAAGGGTAACTTTAATTTTTGCATCATAGTAGCTATCCTGATGCTGGCGTGACTGACAGCTGTGCTCTTCACTGAGAAAAGGGTCACATTATTTAGTCACTTCTTTTGTTTTGGTTTGTGTTCTCCCTTTCATTAAACTTTGCTTTCATGCTTTTTATTTTCCTTTGATGCTGCAGCCATATTTTCCTGAGGCTGCATTTGACCATTTTATTAGAAACATGAGACGGTCACAGTATGTTTTTGTTTGAAGGCATCTTCCCAAATGTTTATGAGGTCAGTTAGCTCCTTCAGTGACAGGCTACTTCAACCTTCACCCAAGTGTGTAAAGGAGCAATATTGCAGGTCCTTCCGTCTTGCTGCTGTTAGACTATAGAACCAGCACTGCTCTCAGCAGAAGACACACAAACACACACTGAACTCCACACGAGTTTTTCAATGTAACGTTATGTGCAATACTTCTTCCATCTGCCCACGTGCAATTATCTGTCATTTATCTGTATATATTTTGGATTTTTGTATTGTTTATAATGTTAATTTATTAGATAATATACTGTATATACTATACTTTATCTATTTCTTGTACTGAGTGCCTTGCCACCCTTTTGCTGCTGTATTGATGTGAATTTCCCCACCGTGTGACTAATAAAGGATTACCTTCTTATCTTATCTTATCTTATCTTATCTTATCTTATCTTATCTTATCTTATCTTATCTTATCTTTTCTTATTTTACTATTATGCCACTGAAATCTGCTGTCACTGCTATCATCTGTTTTCCCTTCCCCTCAGAGCGCATTTGACACAAATGCGGAGTCATATTCATGTAAAAGTTGCATAAATTCCAATTTGGCAGTTCAGAGTGAAATGCACTGTGGCAAATCCAATATGCCTTGGATTTAAATACCATGTGGCCCAAATTGTAATTGAAAATCTCATATTCAGTGTGTTTTTTGCTGTGTTTACACTGCCAGACAAATGACACATCTGGGTCACATATCACATTTGGGCAACTTTTACCTGTTGCGTGAACACAAAATCACTATTCAAAATGGTTCTGGAGGCAGCTCTACCTCTGAGGCAGGGAAAGCTAAATTGGTTCAGAGAATAACCAGTTAAAATATCCAGTAGGCAGTGCTTTAGAAATGTGTATCTGTTCTGAGCTTTATATGTGGATGAAAGGTGTGCAATTTACCTTTGAATTTTGTTGTTTGTTTTTAAATGCTGTTGTTTTCTAAGAAAACTGTCTGTAAAACAAGCCAGCTACCTTCTAGGGCAGCATTTCTTTGCTTGCTTGCTTGTTAGCTGGCTAGCTAAGTGATATTGTGCAGGAAAACTAACAGGAATGCAAACGTAGCTATTGGACATGAACATTAAAACTGCATTTGCATTATGGAATTGAAAATGTGCCTGTTAGCATGGCACTGTCATCTGAACACATCATGATATTCTCCATGCTGGTGTGCAGGAAAGACTGGATAATGGAAAGATCGGATAGAAGCTGTGAAGTGCTACCAACACCATGTGAAAACAATTCTTAAAAACATCAAAATCTCAAACTGAATTACAATGCATGCACATATAAAGCTCCGCCCACTGGTTATTTTAATTGGTTATTGTCTTAACCAGTTGTGTTTGTTCTGCCACAGAGGTACAGTTACCTCCAGAAACATTGTAATGATTTTGTGAGTTAGCCAAACTGTAGCCAAACTGTCCCAGTGTTCCATCAAGTCTGTTGCACCAATCACACAGAGATTTGGTATGATGATGTTCACCCTATAGTGGTTGATGTGGGTTTTGGAGGAGACCAGTGCTAGAAACAAAGTTTCAGAGGGAAAATGACAGAAAAGGACAGAAACTACCTCAGGGACTGATGTAATCCTCACCTGATGGGATTTCCACTGTTTTCAAGGAAAAGAGATGCAAGGTAGCCAAGCTTGCATTTACAGATAACCCTGTGCCTAGGCCTAGTTCATAGAGCTTCACTGAAGGGGAAAGGATTAGGTCAGAAGCAGAGCTATAGCTGAATGGACATGCTTATTTGACTTCACATGAATGAGAAAGAGAGTGGGATGCTACTACTTCACTGAGCAGCTCCTATCCAGTTCACAGTATGCTGTGGCAGGATTAATCTTACAGTCACACCATAAAGCCAAATCTGTAATTCCCATTTGAGGGTGTCAGCGAGACTGGCTGGTGTTGTGTTTACTTTATTTTGGATTTTCCTAGCATTTATTTTTCACATCTCAAAGAAGTTTATTTTATGTAAGAGGCTAAGGTGGTACAATTTCCCTTGTTGAACCAAAACCTTTGGTGTTTCTCACCAAAAATGCTTTAGGATTACTGGTCAAGACACACTATCCATTTGAAATGCAAATTTTATGCATGCTTTAGCCACAAATATCCCATTTATGCGAGGGTATCACTACATGATTTTTACATCATTCTCAGTCTGGCTCTGGTTCGGTCACTGGTTGCAGGACCTCATTAACATAGCATTAGACTGTTAAAGCATATAATGAAGACCAAGGATGATCTGACATTGTACAAAACTCTACCCCACACCATGACATCGGGCCTTCTGGAAGTATCACACGTAAACAGATTTTTCATCAGTCAAAGTCAATGGTAATCGAGGAGTGCCTGCTCAGACTGTATGAATTTTTGGCCTCTCTGATTTTTGATGTACTCAGAGTACACCGGATGCTCTGACTCTGACATAGTGTGTTCTAGTCATTGACTCAAAAAAAAAACATTTCTTATTAGTTTCTTATTTTAATTTTAATGATGCAGCAGCTATTTGGTTGTAGTACAGGTCTGATACAACAGCACCATTTAAGGTGGAGGCATTTTTCACCTTTTTTAATTTTGGGAGAAGGCAAATGCACAAATCTGCATCTACACTGTTAAGGCTAAGTCCTTGGAATGCACATTTTCAGGGCAAATGGAATAATGTACTATGGTCTTTTACAGAAATACTTTCTCTTTACATAAACCTGATTCATTCAGAGCGAAGAAGCATAGAACAATTAAAAAATAATGACATGACAGACGTGCAGTTGAGAGCCAGATAAAAGAGAGAGAGAGAAGCAGAAGCACCTGCAGACAGCCCAGCAGGAGGTAGTGAATGTTCCCTCCTCTCCATGTGGGGATGAAGGAGCATATTTGTTTTTTTCTTCAGCCTGTCAGGCTTGCGTTGCCTGAACAGCCGCTTGCAGCCTGGTCCCATTTTTCTCTTTCCACTTAAGCTCTCTTTAATGATACTGGATCAGTCTACTCCACACAAACAAAACAGTTTTTTCCCCATTTCCGAGAGTGTAAGTGTAGTGTAATGGCGCTGTAAAGTCCTCTTTTTCTATAATAATCCTGTTTGATGATGCTGGGAGCACATGGGAAATGGGAAAATTAGGGAATTATGAAGTACAAAACCTTGCATTTCATAGTTTTGGAGGACGTGGTCATATGGAATTCTTCTGGGTGTTTTAAATTGATGTTTTGGTCAAAAATCAAGACACACATGCTCAAAACATATTGGGTCACCTAAAACAATTCTGGTGTCCAAAATTGTGTCAATATTTGTTTATTTATTTATTTATTGTTGCATGACTGGGAGCTTTAGGTAGTGTGCATGTTACACAGCTCCAGGGACCTATGATTGTGGATCCTATTCCTCCAGTCACAGTCTGTCAGGAATTAGATGTGCTATCACCGTGTGTGGGTTTGCGCCGGTTTCTTCCCACCTCCCAAAATACTTAAGATTGATTGTACACAGTTGCCCCCAGGTATGAGTGTGTAAATAAATGCTTGTGTGTGATAGCCCTGTCCAGTGGGTAGTCCTTCCTTACCCCCAATGACTCCTGGACCCGTTGTGATCCTGACCAGAATGAAGTGGATAAGAAGATGACTGGTTTACTTTTGGATTAAGGCTTCAAAGTTTACATAGAGGAGGAGAAATATATTGGTTACTTAGTGGGTAAGTTATTCACTGGTCAGACGTATGTAAATGTACATTATTTCTCCTTAAATTCAGTTAAGTATAGAATATTATGGAAAAATTAAAAACAAACATCAGGTTTACACTTTGCCCAAAGGTCATAGAGTATTAGAAACTGCACAAATGAGTCTATTCAAGATTTCAACATTAACATGGTTCTTATCTGGGCAGAAAAGCAGATCCTTTTTCTGTGCTCCATTTACATGTCCTGCATCTAAAGCACATGAACATGTGCCTAATTTTTAGTTTCCTTTTTGTAACTAACAGTAATCATAGTTTTTCACCTGCTACGTGGAAAGAGCCTCCATGACTCTCTAGCACAGTATTTTAAGCTAATTAAGGCCTGCAGTTTGCATTATGCTAAAATAGTGGTTGAACTGCAACACATAATTAATCAAACTTCAAACATGAGAAATATGTATCCTGGCTAGATAATTACATTTATTAAAAGAGGGGAAACTGCCCTAACCATCATTTAATATATGCATATGAATATATAGACGTGTGTATTTTTAATTTCAGACATCTGAGATTTCAGGTAGAAAATTCCTCTCCAGCTCCACTAATATTTCACATTCACCTATAACGTTGTAAGGAGGTTGAATGTTAAAATGAATGCTGAATGAGCTGAAGCAGCGAGGCCAAGCTTGGAAGTGGGAGTGAGATGTCTAATTACAGCTGTTTTGATTGAATGGCTCAGGGGGAGGCTTTAATTGCACTGCAGAGATGGTATGTGTATCCGAGCCTCTACCCACGCTGCATCACTGCCCTCACCCCTGCACTCTTACTGTGTACTCTGGACTCCTGTAATGAGACTGAAACACACACATATACACGCAAACACATACCCGAACACAGTGGAAGAGGATTGCATACTAATCATGTAGACAGAATACATAACAAACAGGGGTGAGAACACTGTAAAAAAAAAAAAACAATAAAAAAACAACTTGTGAATCTAAAACAGGGTCCATATGTTCGTAATTCACACTTACTGTGCATCGAGAATGTAATTAGTTAGTACATGTTGTACACACACACTTTTAAAAAGAGAAACTGGATAAGAGAAGAACCCCAAGCTCCCCTGATACATCTTTACATTGGCTTTCCATCTTCCGGATACTGGATCTGGACTAGCTTCCCATCCTGCCATGGACTAGCTGCTCACCCACCATCACCAACTGTGTAGAAATGTACTGTTAATATTATGTCCACCAGCAAACTAACAATACCTCAGAATACCCGAGTAATAGAACAGAGGTGCAGGGGTCCAATGTCCCCTAACTGTGCATAAGTAGTTTGACCAGAGGAGGATGGGTCCTCCCCTTGTGAGCCTGGTTCCTCCCAAGGTTTCTTCCTCCAGCTCTGAGGGAGTATTTCCTTGCCACTGTCGCCATTTTGGCTTGCTCACTAGGTGATCTGTCTCTTATCCTTTGTTGTTGTGTGTTGTTAAGCTTTATATTTCTTGATTTCTGTGAAGCTGCTCTGTGACAACTTCAGTTGTGAAAATCGCTATACAAATAAATGTTGATTTGATTTGAAAATAAGAAAAATGGTTTAAGAAAATGTATTAAAACATTTTTTTTGTTCTGTTTTATGTTGTTTCGCTGTTGGTGTGTGAATGAAACCCTTTCAGTTTGCTCCACCCCCATGTTTTGTGTGTGTCCATTGTACCTTCTCTGTGTTAGGTCCTGTGACCATACCCCTATTCCCAGGCATGCCTCACAATATCAATATACACTCCTGGGAAAAAAACAAAATGAGCCCAGTCCAGATCATGTTGGGACCTGTAAACCACATAAAAATGCTCCTATTGTAAAAACAAACTAGCTTGTTTGAAGCCATGCTGCCTGAAATGTTGAGTCTTCTGAAATGTTGAGGGTCTATAACCTTGCCAACAAGACTTCAATATTTACAGATAAAAATGGGACAAATATCCCACAATAAGGTACTTTGTCATTTTTGTTTGTATAAAAAACATATGTTTTCCCAAATACTTCAAATTTCCCAGTCCTCAAATGAAGGTCAATATTTTGGACTCCTGTTGTGAGTATGTTAGTAATTTCTGATTGCTAAGGTCCTTCAAACAATGAATGAAAAAGCACAAGGCTGCAGTTTCTCTGTGTGAATGTATCAATTGCAACAGTACAGAATTACACATTACTGTATGTGGAAGACAGAAATCACATTCATGTTTTAGCTGTTTGTACTGTAATTTATTCACATTCTTTCAAAAAACTGTAACCCTGTGCTCTGTGTATAAGAAACAGGTCTATATATATATATATATATATATATATATATATATATATATATATATATATATATATATATATAATTTTTTTTTTCTTCCATCAAGTGAAGGTTCATGAACTGGATGATAATTTGTTGATCTAAAGGTCCAATTCCAATTCACAGCTTCTGATAACTGGTTCATTATGTAATGACTTATAATTATAGATAATGTAGGAAACAGCAGACAAGTGTACAAAAACATAATGATTAGGCCAAAGCATTTGCTATGTGTATAATGGCTTTGCGTATGTGCACAAGTGAAAAGATGATGTAATGGTTGAACAGATAGTTTTGTGAATTTTAATTCTGTTCTGAGAAATGCACCAAAGCAACTGAAAAACTAAAACTGATTCAAATCTGATCACTCAAATCAGATTAAGAGATATTCTGAGATATTATAGCAGAGTAAATCCATCTGTGTCTCCAAGACACATTTTTCTGTATCTCCTTCACATTGGTTACACATCTTTCCACTACTGGACATAGACTAGATTCCTATCCTGCTTTGGACTAGTTGCTCATCTGCCATCATCAACTATGTAGAAATTTACATGGAATTTAGTAGGAATTTAACTTATCTGCTACTGATACTATTATGACCACCATCAAACCATCATCTTTACTCCAGTACACTTAAATATTACAGCAGACATGTAGTGATCCAGTGCCCCCTTATCAATAATGTATGAGTAGTTTGACCAGAGGAGGATGGATCCTGTCTCATGAGCCTGGTTCCTCCCAAGGTTTCTTCCTCCAGCACTGAGGGAGTTTTTTGTTGTCACTGTGGCCCTTTAGCCCGTTCACTGAGGGTTTTTGACTTTATCCTTCGTTTCATGTTTTGATCATCTTATTTTTGATCTCTGTAAAGCTGCTTTGTGACATCAGTTGTAAAATGTGCTATGCAAACACATTTAAATGTGATTTCCACAACCAACACTTCCAGTATAGCTGATATGAGTAAATTAGCATACTGGGTAACACCTTACAATAAGGGTGCAATAATAATCAGTACTTACGACAGTAATAAGTATTACTAAAAGGTACAGAGTATGTGTGCAACTGGCTCAAGTATAGTTTTATTTAAGTATGTAGTAAAGCTTACGTTAGTGTCAATTATTAGTTATATTATAAATATGACTTCCAGGTGTAAATGCAGGTGGTTAACCTTTAACCCTTGGCCAATTTTGTTGGATGTTTCAGTATTTTGACATTTTTTTTCCCTGGAGATTCTAGGCGCTGGCACTATGAAATATCTATACAAGGATATTTATAATAATACATTTGTCAAAATAAAACAAACCTGAATGTCCTACTATTTATCTTATGTACGTGTGTATGTATGTTTTTATGTATGTATGAACTTTTATTCTAACATTTTATTTTTTCATCCTGATTAGATATGGTAAGTCTTGTAGGTTATCATATGTGTATCATGTCTGTAGGTTACTCTGATCCTGATATTTGAAGCCTAAAATACAGCATGTAACTGTCTGCAAACTGCAGATTTCGAGTTTTAAGGTACAATCATCAAGATACAATCCAGACACTAGTTGCATGATGTGACCAGATGCAAAGGTGTCAATGATTCAAGACTAAAAGTAATAGTCTTTTTCTAAAACGTGGAGGTTTTCTAATATAGCACTTTTGAATATACTGAATTTTCTTTTCAGTGAAGAGATAGCAGTGTTTGAGTTTCATGGTTTGTCACTTCCATGTACTGAACTCATTTTCCACTATGCCAAAAAAAAAAAAAATACATTTTACCATTCTGGGGCACATTGAAGAGCAACGTGACATGAGATGATTTTATTTTTCTCAATTTATATTCGTTCCGATATCTGCATTCTGCATGTCAGTCCAGAGATCATGAGCCATGTCCAGCCATGTACACCGGCCATGGGATGCTAACATTTCAATTATTAAATGGTTTTACTGACATTTTTCCCTTCATTTGTGCAGCAGGCTCTGATTTCTTATCTGTTTCATCAGATGTGTCTTTTTAAAGGCTAAGCCTGCAGAATAACACTTTAGGATGGATGATATCAAGCCAAAACATCTGGGAGAAACAGAGGGAACCCCTTTCATCTCTGTGCAGTTACCAGATACAAGGCCGCTGTTGCATCACCTGCAGATTGATCTGCCTGCAGTGACAGCGGCCTGCTAGTTCCATCCACTGTCTTGTGTCATGCTTGAAATTTAAGAAAAGGGTATATGCTAATGAGCCACCTTGGGACACCATACGTAATGTTTGAGAATTCCTTTTTAAGTATGTATCTTGTGATGTGTGATGGTATATGTGCCTTTCAAAGACATGTTTGTGTGTGAAGAAAAGTAAGACTAAAGCTCAGCAAATATTTGTTATTACAATGCAGGAAAAAAACATCTGTGATCTGACACATAATGTCTTTCTGGGAACAATCACACAATGGACAGATAAAGGATTGAGAGGATGGAATGAAAGTGAATACAATGGGATGCTAGAATCCAGTGTGATCTAGAATCCAGTGTGATATGAATAAGAATTAGGCAGATATGTAGGCTATAGTCTAAGACCTAAGACTCCACCTGACCTGCTTTTGCTTATTATCAGATGACTCAGATTAATCAACACAACATAGGGATGAATTTAAGAATTCAGAAGACCTATTTTTGTGTGAGACCTTGTGCTGGAATGAGCCTGGAAAACAAAGGCACAGTAGCTTCAATAAAGAGATGACAGCTTTCCATCAGTTGTAATTATATAAATCTTCAGAACTGACAACTTTTTCGTCGGTCTAATCTACTCAGGGAGGTCACTTGTTCAAGTTTATCCAAGATCTGTCTGTCTGTCTGTCTGTCTGTCAGTCAGGTATATCTGGTCATCTCTAGTCCTAAACCTATCCAAATTCAGGAAATGCGTGTCCTAAACATCTCCAAAAACACATTGGCACAAGAAAACACACACACACACACACACACACACACACACACACACACACACACACACACACACACACACTTTGGTTTCCACATTGTAAGAATGCCTAGCTTTAAACTGTCCTGTAGATTTCTTTTACTAACACAGTTCAGACAGTCCATCTGGCTGCTAGATAAGAGTTGTGGGCCTTAGTTATAGGCTAGCCCTAAATATCACTCCATACCTGTCATTAACAGTTCAGTTCTAGACATAAACACAGAAAGCTTTTCTCAAGCATCAACAAACTTCGTCAGCCCTCATCTGCTGCCCCTTCCATTGCTGAGCAATGCAATGTTTATCTTCGATTTCATTTAAAAAAATTGCAATGTTTGCCAACCCTTCATCTATTTCTCCCCAAACCCTGCTCTTCTTTATCCAGTGGTTGAACAGATTTTTTTTCTCCCAGTTCTAGTTCCTCTATTTGCTGGTTTGACCCTGACCCCACAATTCTTAAGAAGTGCTGCTCTGCTATTTCTGTTCCTATCTGTCACTTCATTATTGCCTCCCTTGCTTCTTGATCTGTTCCTACAGCCCTCAGAAGATCACCTTTAACACTCGTTCTTAGAAAGCCTGCTATATATGCAACTATCCTTGAAAAGTACCAGCATATTTCTATTCTATTCTTTCTAACGAAGTCATTAGAAAAAGTTGTAGAGTTGCAACTGCAATCTTTCTTACTAACAATTGCTATAATATGTGATGTGGCTGGCATTGCATTTATCTTCATTTGTTGTTGTGCAGATGGGGAAATTTTTTTTAAATCTGCTGATTCTGTTCTACAGTTTTGACTACACAAGGGGTGCCAGGGAACACCAAGTAGAGAACCGAGTGATAGGAGTACAGTAGACACGGACATATTGCACTTTTTCAGGGTTTTTGAGCTCCTTGTGGGAGTCTAATATTATTTATAGTTCTCATCCAACACCTGGTTTGGTTAACCAGTGCTTATTGATGTTACATCTGGTAAGCTGGTGATGGAATTAAACACACTGGATGGAGGTGTTCAGGAAAAATCTAGAACCTCAACTCGTGTCTTCAAAATGAGAAATTGTTGTTACATTTTACTTATACGTTTACGCATACACTTAAGTGTTTTTGTATATACTTTTACCTGCTACTGTTTATTTTTTCATAAATTAATTGAAAATGGTAAACTGTCAAATTCATTACAAGTGGATTATTTGGTTGCACTATGGTCGATGGGCAGCTGGAGTCCGGGAGAGCAGGATTGGCCATGCTCTCTCTGGGTGGGTAGATGGCACTTTCTTTCCACATCACACTGCAATGCTGGTCAGCATAGACATCCACTGTATCGGAGCTGACAATTTCCTCTGAACATGTTGGCTGCAGAGCAATGATGGCAGTTTGAAATGAAGTGATGACTGGTTTCACCTATATCAGAGGAGGTATGTGCTTGTCTTCAACCTCCTAGTGTCAGGAGCATTGTATGTAATGAGGGAGAGTTATTTGAAGGGCAAGGTTGGGTAAGATGGCACTTCTAAATTGGGGGGTCATTAGGACAAAACATTATGCCCAATACATAAATGCCCAACTTAAAGTATATTTATTTATACACCAAACACTTAGTTGGGGCTCCTTAACCATGAGCTACTCAGTGTGTGACGTTTCCTGACACAGAGGTAGGTGGAGGTGGAAGTACTTGCAGGGTTGAGTTTATTAACGGATTTATACAGATAAGGTTCACTAACCATCAATACGAGTAGACGAGACAAGCAGACCATTAGACAAGAAGACCGACAAGATAGACTGGGACTAAAGGCGTTAAATACACACACACACACACAACATTGATCACACCTGGGAGATGATAACGATGGGGCAGGGTTACAGATGGAACACAGCTGGGAATGGGCGGAGACATGACCTGCTCAAAAGCACATGGGAAGGTAAACAAAACAAAGACAGGCCAGAGGGACAAGACAGATATGTGACACAGTGCAGCGCAGCATGAAAAAAAATCAGCTTGTGCCACTGCTGAGATGTTATTGAAGTCTGAGTTGTTTGATAGAGGCCCTTAGTTTCCCTGTATTGCTGGGTTAGATCCTCCTTCATCTCAGGAGACTTGGCTCAGTGATCTATCACAGTAATATCATAGTCAGCAAACCATTGGCTTGCAGTTTTGGCCCTTTGGGCAGGTGCTGAGTCTTGCTGGAAAGAAAATCAGCATCTTCATAAAGCTTATCAGCAGATGGAAGCATGAAGGGCTCTAAAATCTATTGGTAGATGCTGCGTTGATTGTGGACTTGATAAAACACAACCTGCTCCAGAGTCTAGGAGCTGGAGTTGAGGATCTAGGACTCCAAACGAAATGCAAAATTTACTTTAATCAGAAAAGAGGACTTTGGATCATGGAGCAATCATCCAGTTCTTTTCCTTCTTAGCCCACATAAGAGGCTACTGGCATTGTCTGCTTCAGTAGTGGCTTGATATTAGGAATGCTACAGTTGTAACTCCTTCCCTGGAGACATCTGTGTATGGTGGCTTTTTATGCATTGAAGCCAGCCATAGTCCACTGCTTTTGAAGCTCTCCCAAGTTCTTGAATCCACTTTTCTTGATAATCCTGTCAAGTCTGTGGTCATCCCTGTTGCTTGTGCAACTTTTCCAACCACATTTTCCCCTTCTGGTCAACTTTCCATTAATATACTTTGATACAGCACTCTGACAACAGCCAGCCTTTCCAAGAATGACCTTCTGTGGCATATCCTCTTTTTGCTGTTGAGGGTGTTGATGATCCTTTTCTGGACACTTGTCAGGTCAGCAGTCTTTCCCATGGTTGTGTTTGCAGGCACTTAACTAAATGTGGTGTTTATACAATTTGAATAATTTATTCAAATGTGAAAGTAAATATTTTTAATAATTTGAGAAAGTGATGATTTTGTGAGCTATGAGCCACAAAACAAGAAAAGTCTTGAAATGAATATATGAATATATGAGTTCAATTTCTAATTCAATTATGATTTTTTTTCATGATACTCTTTGAGCTGCACTACTACGTTATCACTGTCATGAAAATGAAACCAGAGAATGGGTACCCTGTGGTCATGAAGGGTCATCAACAATACTCTAGATAGATAAGCTGTGTTGCTCAAGCAATGATTTATTGGTATTAATCGGAGATAGATAGATAGATAGATAGATAGATAGATAGATAGATAGATAGATAGATAGATAGATAGATAGATAGATAGATAGATCCTCCCTTCCTCCATCCACATCATCTTCTTTGCAGTACATTTTCTGAAGGCAAGCCAACACTCATTCCTGTTACAGCAGTGAAAAGCCCACTGCTGAGCATCAGATTGAAACACAGAGCAAATGTCTCCAGTAGGTGAGTTTCTTGAAAGCTCTTTGGGTGGTCAGAGAAGGGGTCGATCAGTCAGAGGTCAGAATGAGATGACTGGGAAGTGAGTCAAGGAGGCGCTGTCATTCTGGAAAGGTCCAGCGCTCTTTGATTTTCTCTGCTGGCAGTCACTAATGTGCAGCTCAGAGGAAGGAGAGAGGCCTGGGCAATGACATGTCATGTCAGACTTCCTTCAAAGATAATGACCACTGAACAACCAACTTTAGAGTGAGCCATCTTTAGTGCAGACCTTGAAAAGACTTTTACATTCATGAGCTTATTCGTCTTAAACACCCACCAAACCCCTTTACAAAACACATTCTTCTGCTTCTAAAATCTGTTTGGTGTTCAATGCTGTTGTAAAATGTCAAAATAAATCATCAGTAAACAACACATCAAATGGAGCATGTATTTCATATGTATTATTTTCACACTTGGAAGTCCTGTGAACTGTATACATTTGATCCGGTTAGTTATGTTTTCATACTGTAGTTTAGTGTTAGACCTAAAGACCTTTGCTGTCCTGCCCTGATGTCCTGCCAATACCCTTGCATTCCTTTATCCTGTTCATAAATAACATTTAATATACAGTTACAGTAAATACAGGAATTGCGTGTGTAATATGTTGCACCCCTACTGCTATGTGATGTGTGCATGTAAAGAGTAGTCAGATTTTGACACAACATTGGTTCTTTTACTTTCTCTGTTGTTTAATGTTTGATGGAACACAACCAACAGCTGCAGAAATTGGCCCCTCAGGGGAAGAGTTGCAGGTATTGACTAAAAGCGAATCCTTAGCTGATGCACAGAGAAGACAGCAGCTCTATTCATTAAGTCTGGGGAATAATTACAAAGATATATATATATATATACTTGTGTTCTTCAGTGTTCATGTGGGTTTTCTCCAGGTGCTCTGTTTTCCTCTCACCTCCCAAAAATTCAGGTGATAGGTGAACTGGCCATGCTAAATTGCCCCCAGGGTGTGAGTGTGTGATTGAATGGTTATGTCTGGTACCCTGCAATGGATAGGTGCCATATCAAGGGTTTTTTCCTACCTTGTGTCCAATCATTCTGACAAATCTGTGATCCTGAACTGGATGAAGTGGATCGGAAATAAATTAATGCATATTCTGCAAACAATGTTAGGCTATGCTATGAGGCTTTTGTGAGCCAGCATTTAAAGAAACCTCAACATAGGTATTTTACCCCAACCAAAGTTACTATTAATACATTGAAGAACAGCTTTAAAAACCTAGGCCAATTTTGTTTAGAAAAGTATTTATAGGAGACAGTCTTCAAGAAATCCCAGGCTACTCAAATTTATCTTAATTTGAGATTTTAAAAATGTATAGAATTTAAATATTTGTATGAAGTTGACCATATCCAAGAAATATCTTGGAGATGAAGGCGCTCCCAGTGAAAACCCAGTTTTTAATGGCTTGTATGTAGGCTCTGAGCCATATGCAGCTAAACAAAGGTTGGTGCACAATTTGCATAAACAACTACTGCTCTGACACTGTGAAGTGTTGGCCACAATATTTACCTCACACGTTTGGGGTGGTGTACCTCATTGATGTCTACATAGCACTGAAAGGGCTGCATGACAACATCACAGAGGACTGCGGAGTCAGCCTCCCTACCACCCTGCATCATAAAGGATCCCATGCCATCTGCATCATGAAGGACCCCACTCACCCAGCACATACACTTTTTACCCTGCTCCCTTCAGGCAGGAGGTTGCAGAGCATTATGTGAAGAACCACCAGACTGAAGAACAGCTTCTTCCTTGAAGCTGTAAAACACACACTTATAGAATTCTAACTAGAGAAACACTGCTTGACACTTGGACACTTGACACTTTATCCATGCTGCTGTTTCCTTCTCTTCACTCATAAGCTGCTATATTCATACCCATCTATTCCCAACTGTGATTCACCTTGCTGCTTACTACACATTATTTATTATTACTCTTATTTAATCACCTCACATAAATCTGTACCACACACAAATCTCCTTGAATCCTTGTATATTCTTATTTTAGACAATTGTTTTTGCATAAAAGAACTACATCTTGGAGATATTGAGTTATTATGAGTTAATTGTAATGATTAGATTGGCAAGGATATGCATAAAAGGCATTTAGCATTTAAACTGGGATTTAATTCAGCTGGAAATTAGTACATTCTATCTGTTTTCTGAGCTGAATTGCTCACTGATTCATTACGCAAACATGATGTTTAGATAGAATATGTTGCTGTATGTTATATTCATGCTGAGATATGAAGCTTTGAAAACTGCATTCAACTGCATTTCATTTCTAAATGTTAATATACACAATAAACACATTATTGGGCACCTCTTCAAGTTTGACTTTATAATATTATAAGTATCAAGATAATCAAGATAATAACACAAAAGGCTGGTGTAATTTAAAACAGTTTTAAACAGAGCCTACAGACATTTTTTCAGTACTGATGAATGATGTCTGGGGACGTCATTCACTTCACTTAACACTTAACTCCCCATCATTCACTTCACAATCACTTAACTCCCCAACTGCTCTCTCAGCGTCATGGATAGGGCTGCCCACCGCTCTGGACAAATGTGCTTACTGACGGTTCAATGTGGAGGACAAATTCCCCTGTATGCAGCACAGTGGATCTATGTGCACATTTTGACACATGTTTTGACATTTTAAATTTCACTCATCTCTATTACAAATATGGTTCTTTATGGTACCATATGTGTTCTAATGAATTCACTCAACCATTCACTACACCATAATAACAATGCAAATCATTTATTGAAAATGTAGGTATTGTATCATATTACCTTGTATCATGTATATTGTATCATGTTACCACACAATATATATTGACTATACAGTCAAATCACTGTAAGAAACAACTTTTGTTGTTTATTGCTTTATTCCAAATCTATGACTACACTTGACAAGAACATTCTCTGAATGCACCAGCCATTCTTGAAGACACTTGTCATCCATGCTCTTCTTATCTTTCCCCTACGCTTTCAATGCATTCTGGGACTCCATGTGTGGTTTTATGACAGAAATCACTAGCTAGGCAATATGGAGCAGACCAACTCATTTTGATAATGGTCTGAATAGTGTGTGATGGTCTCCTCACTCAGTAGGTGCTTTTAATGCCAAAAAGCAGGATCCTCTTCATGTCACCCTGTTGATGACACCCCGACTGTCGTAACAGTGGTGCTTAAAAGGCCCTTTTATGACCAATGCATTTTTGACAAAGATGACATTTCCACTGAGACACATTCTCTTCATTCACTTAGCCAAGCTCAGGTAGTCTAATCCTATCACAGCTGAGTGGAAGCCTTGGGGAAGAGCTGGGATAGCACTAAATGTGGCCTGTCTGGCTGGAGGTGATTTATGGAGAAGCAGGTTAACGACTACTAAAACATTTTTCAACAGTTCAAGATACAGATTAGGTTTTTATATCTTTTTCCCTTGAAAATCAGGGTTATCAAGAGAAACATTTACACTGGGCAACATTATTATAACAGATTTCTGTTTGCTGTTCTGAGTGATATAAAACTGGGCCAGTAGTTCACAACGCTGGTCCAGAAGGACCCCTGGCCTTCACATTTTGGTGGTTTCCTGTTTAACTCAGCAATGCCTTGGTAAATAACTGATGAGCTGGATCAGGTGGATTGGGAGCAGAATAAACACCAAAATTTGTGGATTAGGAAGTTCTCCAGGACCAGGGATGGGAAGCACTGCATTAGAGATTTCGGGGAGTAATTTGGTAACACATGCACAAATATGTGCTGCCTGTTGACACAGTATTCATTGTTTCCATGGATATGTAGAACAATTTCATTTATTTATTTAGTTCCTTGGCCCACAGATCTGCCAGTCACCTGTGGTGTAGAAAGATGCCTTAGGCATAAATGTAGGAGTGAATGAAAAAGACAAGGTTCTGAGGAGATGTAGTCCTGACACCTGTCTTCATAAGCTTTCCTAACATCAGTGAAAACCCTCAGGGGCTCCTTGTCCTTCAGAGAAGCCCTATTAATTTCAGTAATGTATCTCTGTAATTTCTATTCTTTTTTATTCAATATGAAAATCAAGCTTGTTGTATTTGAATTGGTGTTATTCTTAGTTCATTGACAGGTTTAGGTTCTAATATAATCCCATAAAGGCACTAGCAGAAATGAATATGTTCAAAAAGGTATTTCTTAAAACTTACAGTAATAAAGGCTGAAATAAAGGCTTAGCTTATATTCTGTGCTTTTTACAACTTTGAAACAAAATACTATTGCATGTTTGTAGCCAATCAAGTGTGAAATTGTGTTATGTCATGTGTAATGTCCATATTCAAACTACTGGCTAATATTAGTATTCAGAATATGAAAATAGAAAAGATCTTGATTTTTTCTACAGTAGTTCATATTTTACTATGTCAATCTTCAAAAACCTCAAATGCTTAGCCAAGAATCTCCCAACAGGAGAGTATAGTTCACCACTGTCAAAAATACAGATTGTGAGTTGAGGATTTTTGTAAAAGTAATAGAAGCATGTGAAATCAGGACATATAGAGTAATATTACAAGATTATACACAGTGTGGTGTGGTGAGAGCAGAGGTGGAGTCAGGGGCGGCCAAATTAATCTTTGCTCTACCCACCCTCCACCACGGCCCCACCACCATTGCTGTTGCAGAACCATTTCTGTATGCAGGGTTAGCACAGACATATAGCACAAAGAGGAGTAAAATAATAAAGGAGTATGAAGGTTATTCACTATGTTCGACATGTTTCTTTATGTGTGTATATGGTGCTTAGTGTTCTGAATTTGAAACAGATAGGACAACGTTTATTTAATTTAGGCTGAACATTATGAAAGTCAGAAGCTATGAACAGGTTAAATGTGTCCTTACTATTTTAAAGAAAATATTTACTTTTAATAAGCCCAGGCATTTTAAAGGCTGTAGATAATACATTGTAGTTTATCAAAGTAAAGAACATTTTTAATGCTGACTTGGCCTAATAGGGTTGGTCAGTCTGTTTCAAATTTTTGAAGAAGAAAAAAAAATTTCTATTCGTTCACGTTATTATGTTGTGAGGTTCAGTTGAGTCTCATAATCAGTAAAAAAAAAAGAGTTGCTAGCCAAATAAAAAAATGCAAAGGAATAGCTTTGAAATAATTCACCATAATGTTAGGGTTGCTATGATTTTGTTTTCAGTTGTCAGGGTAAATGAAGACAAACATTTGAGAATAAAAATGTTGAGATTCAAATGTACTAATTTCACAACTGTTTGTTTTTTCTAAATGGCTTAGGAACACATAAACAAAGCTTATTATGTGGGTCTTTGTGATATGATTTTACATGGCACTCACTCCCTGTATAGATCCTTTGTGAACAATGGTCTCAGTCTGGCCACCAATATGAAAACTGTCTGGCTCTGCCACTGGGTGAGTTTTCATGCAGCTCAAGCGAGTTCCATAGTGAAGTAGCAGTATTCTCCCCTGAGTGGCAATGGCAGAGATGCCATTCTCACTATTACAGTCAACATGAAAACATCAACATGAATCTAAAGCTGTTGTTTTAACCAAAATCTGATACATATTGTCACTTTAAAATTACAAATGATACAAAGAGATTAATCTACTGTTGGAGGACTTGGTACAAAAAAAATGAGCCTCAATTTGAATGAAGAAAGTCATGGTATTATATTGGGTCATAGAGTTTATTGCCACACTGAAGTATAAATGGCATCTTTACAGAAAGAAAAGCTTTCATAACATAAGTTATGTTATATATATGCTGACCCCTAGCCTGTGCATGGATGTGTTTAATTCTATGACCAGCTCACCTGATTTATTAAACACTGATTTACTAAACCAGGTGGTGGATGATAGCTATGGCTAATTACAGACCCCCATGACAGGAGCTATAGAGGTGTTTAATGTCAAACCACTGCTTTTTCTGTTAATGTGGTTTATATTTCTTGTTATATTCTAATTTTAATGAATAAACACTAAAAACATACTGCCCAGATGGTAAGCTCCTTCCTTTTCTCACATTGTCAGAACTGTTACATGCACCTGTGTAACGTGATTCAGTTATTGCTACACCAACCTAGTGGTTAATTATGTGTTCTTGCATTTATCTTTTTGAAGTATTAATTAAATGACTGGTCCCCAATTGCAATTAGAAATGCAAGAAGAAGATGAACATTTACATGTCTGAAGCATCGCTGGATATCAGTTTGACAAATCTGCCATATTCTTTCAGGGATGTCTGATTATTTATTGAAGACTAATCTGCATATGCAGAATACTCGACACGCTGCTGCTGGATGCTTTGAGCCTTTTGTGCTCAGGTTGTAATCTGGCTGTCTGAACAATCAGCTGTATGGTCTGTCAGCAGCTATTGTGTTGTGTGTATGTGTGAGCGTGTGTGTGTGTGTGTGTGTGTGTGTGTGTGTGTGTGTGTGTGTGTGTGTGTGTGTGTGAGACACCCTGTAATTATTGAGGCTCTTCTTGACGTCATACACTTCACATTTGTATGTTCTCAAGATTAACCTTGACATTTTGTTTTCACCTGTTGTGTTCATGCATTTAGAAGGGCTGACAGTTTCCTCTTCTTTCTGATCCTGTCATTCTGAGTCCTGTTGCCTGTTTTCTTTATTCCCATTTGGCCCTTTAAAAGTAGGTTACAATAAGAATAATAAAAATGCACAACAAAAGCTGTTTTTACAGCCCTTTCTTCATGCAACACACTTTGGTTTGGAAAAACATTGTGAAGATCGGTATATACTGCTAATCCTTGCAGTACATTATCCATCATGAACTCTTCTTAGCATAACTCTTAGAACACAACGTGCCATTTTCAGGATATCATATCTCAGGATCAGAGAAACATATAGACATGATACACAAATCATCAAACAACACTTGCCATTCCTAACCCTATTCGTTCCATCATTGTGTGATGAATTATCAGTGAGTAACCCAGCTCAAGACATCTATTCAACCCAGCTCAAGACATCTATTCTATAGACCCATTGACTTCCACCAACAGCAGTTTGTATGTATACTTGCTAAATTCTTACATTCCATTTCTAAAGTTGTAAGGGCAGTTATTATGTCACATGTGAACCTGGAAAAAATCATAGACGGCATCATGATCACGACCAAGGACATAGTGTTAGGGTGATCCTCTGCACATGGAAATCTGATACATATTTGCCTTTAACTAAGTTGCACCCAGATGTGCAAATCCACATAACTTGTGCCTATTGACGTGCAAATAAGTCAATAGAATAGAACTCTTGAGTATATAAACATGAACCTGTTGGCACCATGCATAATGCCAGATGTGAACTAGAAAGGTGTGAAGACCCCCCATCAATGAGGTGTGGAACAGTAGAACTGTGTTGGCACTCCATTCAGTACTGTTGGAATGAGGTGGGAAGTTAGGACTGAAGTAGGATGGTGATCTTTCAACATCTGGACCTCATCAACGCTCTTGTCACTCAGTGCAATCAAATCCTGGAAGCATTTCACAAGCAGTACTTTTTACTGGATGGTAAAAATGTTGATGTTGTATGTATACACACACACACACACACACACACACACACACACACACATACACACACAAACACATATGTACATATAACACCTGTTAGATATGGGCACTGAAATTAAAGAGGACAGAGCCTGAAGTGTGAGGAAAAAGACTAAAGGCAGTACTGTTGAGAGAAAAGAGGGAGAGAGGGGGAGAAAGAGAGGGGGATGGGGAGAGTGAGGTAGTGACAAACTGAGTGAGGGAACTGTGCTTTGAATTTCCTCTCAGAGAGAGAAGCAATAAGGAGTTATGCATCATTCTGTCAAATTATGCTCCTCAGCGATGCAGTGCACTTTATCACCTCGTGTTACCACGGATACAGGCAGAGACACTGGGGTAAAGGTGGGGGCGGCTCATAATGGATTATTTACCAGAAGATCTGGATCTACTAGGACTTGTTTCATGAACAGGTGAAATATTTACCTAGCAATAAATAACCTGGGCTTCATTTAGTCACAGTTTGACAACAAATGTCTCTTCTTGGGACTCATCAAAAAGAGCCATAAACACTAATGGATTATATACATACATATATAATCTGTGTGTGTGTGTGTGTGTGTGTAATGAAACACTGGATCATTTGTAAGAGTCTGGCTAGTTACTGTTGATAACGCTGTGAAACTAGTGTTAGCAGTTAGCAGTTAGCAGTGTGGTGGGTTTCATTTGTTTTAACAAGAGTAATTCCAGAAATAGCCAGTTCAAACTCTAAGTTTGGCAGACCACCAGCAAAGTAATAGAAAAAGCTACTGTAAGCTGGCCGGGCTGCTGCTGTGCAGTTTTTCTTATTTAGAAACAGCATGTTTTCTTTTAAATTACTGAACCACACACATTGTGTTTCCCTAAAATATATCAGACCTGCATTTGTTTTGTTTTTTCAAAGCTATTCAAGCAATTAAACCTTATTTTTTACTAAACTCTTAGATCAGGGCATGTTAACCTGTGGTCCAGCCACCAGTGGGCCATGAAGCACTCTCTAGTGGTCCTCACAGAGGGGGAGTAGTCCACAGTGGGCTCATAATATCTATATAATAAAATGTGTAATCGATATAAACTATTATCATTAATAGAAATAATATTAATAGAATTAATTGAAGTAAATAATAGCATATTGCAGAACTGTGAGAACCTGATGCAGTCAGTTAGTGAACCAGAGCTGCAAACAAGACACTTTTTTAAGATGTTGTTCAGGCCATATTTATCATAATTCCAGTGCCAGTAATTGAGAATACAAAAGTAATTGTATATAAAAATGTAGATTTGTTTTCATGTTGGCCATTTTGCTTTCTAGGCATAAACAGGTGTGCCATGAGGTGGAAAAGTTACTCACTTAGACCCTTAGACCTCTATTTGCAAGAAGTGTTAATCTGTACATTCAGCTGGGGGTTGGGGAGGGAATGAGTGTTATTATTTCCAGGATATTATATTTGATTTGTGGACATCAAAGAGTTGCTATCAGTATGAAAACGTAAAAAAACATTCAATATAAATGCATGTTGACAATAGGTGTGCTTGGGAACTGTCAGCTAATAAATGATTTGATTATCTTGTGTTGCTCTACACAGCTGGCTGAGGATCTAAAAATGAGGGCCACAGAAAGATATTTGCTATTTCCATTGCCTGAAATGTCACAGAGAAGTGATAGCTGAGCTGGACGTCTTGGCAAGATATGAAAGAGCGAGAAAACTCAGAACAGCTGGTAAACTTGCCACAAAGGCAAAGCAGAAGCAGCCTATGACAGCAAAGGTCCTGTAAGGTTTAACTGGCATGAGAATGGTGTGTTGTCCTACTGCAAGGTTATTCAAAGAAAATGTTATGTGTGACCTCAATGCAAGAGTCAATATTAAAACAATGAGAAACAATTGATATGCCATAGAATTATCGACCATGTCAACAATCATAAGAGGCAATTTAGAATCAAGTGCTGTGGACTAAAAAAGTCAAAATCTTAATCCCCAGACAAAAGACAATCAGCCATAACATTAGCATAACATTTCTCATCGACAATGACATCTGTCAAGGGATGGGTACTATTACACAGCAAGTGAACAGGCAAGTGAATGTGATGAGTTAGAAACAGAAAGAATGAGATCGGAGACACCAAGTTGTGATGACAAGATGAGCAACAGTTACTACCTACCAAAAGTGGTCTGATGACAGGGTCATGGGCACCTTAGTCTCACTGATAATCATGGAGGTCCCACCTCACTGCTTATAGGAATTAATGCATATATTGTCTTGGCGCCAGATACCTTTACAAGGCTTTTCACACAATTTTGCACCATATACACACATGCATGCTCACACGCACGCACACACACACACACACACACACACACACACACACACATATATATATATATATATATATTTAACCTAAGAGTGCTGTGCAGCAGTTTTCCCCATAGAATCCTCTCTTTTTCTCTCCCAGACAAAATTTTGCACCACTGGTGTGAGGATGCATTCAGTGACAAGTGTGTTAGTGAGGTCATGATGTTGAATTAATTTCCTCTAGCCCACACAGGCATTAGGTACCAATAATAAATGTCATGATGCCAATAGAGTATTATCTATTGGAAGTACTTCTGTACAGGGAGGAGACAAGCTGTCTATGCATGCATTTGCACATCCATGTCAGCAATGGGTGCAACGTAACCCTTTAGCAAGCATTGTCCCACCAGTGGGATTTGCTTTGGCTGTTTGGTACAGTGCCAAAGGTGGGGCTGGAATGCCCAGTTTAATTCCAGTAACACAACAATCAGCTGTAATTCTACTCTACAACACACTGCCAAAACCTAGTAGCACCATTGTCAGTCAGCATAAAAATGATATCAAATCAAAATGCTTGCTTGTTTAAACTTAGTGCTTAAAACACACTACAATTATGTTTTTCCCCCATTGTTATCTAAAACATGTTATGGCTTTTAAGTGCAATCACAAAAAGAAAGACAAATACAAGTCACACGAGAACAATTGTAAAACATGAGGCTGGATCTATGCTTTGGGGTTGTGCAGCAGACAGTGGCACAGATGGTGGCACACACTGCATAGGTAGATGGAAGACTGACTTCCTCTAGATGCAGAACACAAGATGAGGCTTAAGGAAAGGTCTTCACAGTACAGTGATTTAACATGACTAAAAATCTGTGGGTAAATCTTAAAAAATGCTGTGTCTACAATACAACTAAAACACTTTCCATAAATGGAAGCATTCTGCAGATAAGAGTGGGTAAAAAATCCTAAAACTGAATAAAAGTATTTTGTTTCGCTTTAAAATCAACAAAACATGTAATAGTATACAGACCTTTGTAAATAAAAAATTTTGGGGAAGTTGCAGAAATACAAACTCACCAACAGACTGAAAACTCTGCAGCCCCTTGAAGTGAGTGTACTCTTATAAGGTTTATGGAACTTGAATATCAAGTTCTCCTCTTACAGCTTCAGATGCACTATGCTTCAGCACCTAAGCTATTTCTGTACATTTTCACACATACACACATGCAAGCTCACACGCGTGCACACACACACACACACACACACACACACACACACACACACACACACACACACACACACACACACACACACACACACACATATATATATTTAACCTAAGTGTACTGTGTACTGCAGCAGTTTTCCCCATAGAGTCCTCTCACTTTCTCACCCAGACCAGCATAATATCTGTCTGATAGAGCTGTATATATTCCTGGGAAGTGACTGGGCAGTTACGCAGAACTGTGAAGCATGGGGTCATGGTTTGGGCCTGCTTTGCTGCAGAAAATCATAGATGACCACTATGAAATATTTATTGTATCAAATGGGGCTTGAGAAAAATGTAAGCAGGTAGCTGAAAGAATTCTGCATGAAGAAGTGGAAACATTCTTTCTTTAAGTTGATGTCAGAGACAATGGATATTAAGGAGGAAATACCAACAGTTAGGGCATAGTCTGTCCTAACTTATTTCTACATCTACATTTTACAAATGATTTTTCTTTAGCTTTTAGTGTTTAGTTATAAATCAAATCATTCAAATCGACAAAAATAAATAGATCCCTGTATATACAAAAGGTAACATTCTCACTATAAGAGCAAATGAGATAAAATACAAAGAAAAGAAAAAAGAACATATATATATATATATATATATATATATATATATATATATATACATATATATAGTATATATGTCTCATATTCAAATACTAAACATTTGAATGTTACATAACAAATACCCAGCATTGCTAAAGTATTTTTGTTACTCCAGTAAAACTAATACATATTTTTTAAAGTAACTCACTGTCCATTTTCCACCTTATAGTCCATAATTACTTTATATGACAGAATAAGTAGGGCAGTGCACACTGCCTCCATTTATAAGATAGTGAAAAGGTGGTCTCCCACAGTTTGGCCTCTCTCTTTAGTGTTTCTCCCCTTGGATTGCAGATTCAGACAGATAGCTGCTCTGAAATCTCATTGTATCCCTGGCTGATATTTACAGTGGGACCTTTTCCAAGTGATCAGATTAAGAGTCACTGCCCTTTGTCTGGAGATGGATAGAGATAGTCTAGAGTGCAAGCTCTCAAAGTGAATGGAGCAGAAGACAGAGAGAAACAGGAAGCTCACACTGTGCCTTTTTGGGCACATGGTGGGATTCAGATATTCAGAAATGGAGTCATCCTCCTACAGGTGCACTGCCCATCAGGCTACTGACTGTGTTCTCACTGGAATCCAGCTCGGCCCACTCCCAAGCTGCAGTCAAGGCTCAGCTCAAAATAGCAAAAAGTATTTCATAATGAACACCCCATGGCAAGAGCTTATTATGCCTGCATGTAGACGGTTCACTGACTGGAGACTGAGAGCTACTGCATGATTGGTGAAGATGCAGAACAGAAATATTGAATCTATTTTAAAAGAACTGACACTTTGTGGGTTATTTAAGACATCACAATATGTTCTAATCAACAAAACATATGGGAAGTCACTATTAAGACTGAGAACCTTAAGGCTTTAAATGTCATCTTGGGATATGGAGGACTGAATCTTGGCCTTGTTTCCTCTTGCATTATTTGTGTATATAGTTTAGTGGCATTTCTTTTCAGTGCACTCTGTGTGTTTTTTTTAGGGTACGCATATTCAAAATAACAACCACTATTGTTTTAACAATACAGATCTTCAGAAGGAGACAGACATGAAACCATGTCTAGCCAAAAGTTCTTAGCAAGATGGATTCAATTTATGAAACATTTAGTTTTATAACCTTTTACATGTTTTCAATGACAGTCTTATAATAATAATAATAATAATAATAATAATAATAATAATAATAATAATAATAATAATAATAAAACAAAAAAAATGGATTCATGTTTAGAGTTGCATTCAGGCATTTTTAGGCTGTGGTCAACTGGGTGATGTGGGAAGCAGTTCATGCAGAAAATGCAAGCACATGTAGGTCAGTAGGAAGAACACTTGTTCAAAGCTGGTAAAATCCACACACAATTAAGAAATCCCAACAATTTATACATCCCAAAAGAGGACATGTCTGACTTGTCAAATTAGTTTAAGATATGATGTCCTGGTATGCACATTATGTGTGACAACAGTCTACCTTCTGAAATATGCTGGTAAAGGCATCCCCTAAATTATTCTGTTTTGAAATCCCATCACTGGAAGAGCTACCTTTGAATGAAAAACTTGTGAAGGCATCTTACACAACTCCATGTTTCACATAAAGCTTTACTGACACATTTATGCGACTGCCCAAAAGTTTCAGTTATGCATTCTTAAAGTAAAAGAACAACAAAGACTTATTTGAAAAGTTCATGAAATGGGGCTTGGTGGTCTCTTCGTTCTGATGCCGTCTGGCAGAAGAAACCGGAGCATCAGAGCCTCCACCACCAGACTCTGCAACAGATTCATCCACCAGGCAGTCAGACTCCTCAACACACAGAGACTGAGCTGAATCCCGCCCCCACACCATTCCTCACACCCACACTCACACAGGGACTGAACCGAACTGAACCCCACACCACTCCACACCTTATCCTCACCATGAACACTTTATCTCATTATACCGTTCGGTATTGCACTGTCCTGTCCTGTCTGTCAAACTATCTCTTGTTTACTGTTATTTATTGTAGTGTTTGCACTTTATGTCGTCCTATTGTTTTGCTGCTCCATGTTGCACCTTGGTTCCGGAGGAACGTAATTTCGTTACACTGTGTACCTGTACTCAGATGTAATGACAATAAAAAGCCTTGACTTGACTTGACTTGACTTGGTTAGGGTACCAGCCTTGTGACTGGAAGGTAGTTGGTTTGATTCCCAGAACTGGCAGGACATGACTGAAGTGTCCTTGAGTAAAAAAAAAAACAAAACAAAAGACTTAACTCTCCAGATGTTCCCTGGGTACACAGGGTTAGGATTAGTCATTTAGTCATACAGTGGATTTATATGCATGTTTATGTTTACATTTTTTGGTCAAGTGAAACTTCTAACCTTTGAAAGGTTCTTCTCAGTTACATCTCCTTTATAATAAAATTAAATGTTTAAAAAACATGTGATGTAAAATTGGTTCTCTACAAAGAGCTATTTGTAGTAGCTATTTGTTCAATCTGTGTTTAAAGTCAACATCAGCTGCAGCAGATAGTAAATCAGTCTGAAAAATGTTGAAGTATTCCTCTATATCAGTGGTCTCCAACCCTGTACCAGTGTCACTCCCACAGACTTACTACCCAAACTTTTCTCCCAAAATAATCAGAAGATTGTTTGAATGTTAGATTTGTGTTAGATTTGGGTGGGAATCTGCAAGACGGTAGCTCTCTAAGAGGAGTTGGGTTGAGAACCAGTGCTTTAAAAAATTAATCTCTCAGACTTTCTGTTTACTAGTTTAGTTGTCCACTGCTCTGTAACAACAGGTCTGAAATTGGACACAAGAGATATCAGAGAGCCAGATCAAACTAAGCTAATACACTGCTCCAGTGCTTGGAATTCTGTCCCTCACTGGCATGGGACATACACATCAAGTCTATAAAACACTTTTATAACTGTCTTTGTGGTTAAAACCTACAGCCTCAGATAAGCTTGGTACGTGACTTTTACAGGTGCAATTTTACCTATTTACAACCCTATTATTCTGAACCAAAAACAAAAACACTGCTTTTCCTTTTATGGAAGGCCCATAGGAAAAAAAAATCAATAAGCTCTGATTGTATTGGCTTATGGCATTAGGTCAGCTTACAGAAAATACATAGCTATTAGAGTATAGCTTTTATAGTGTAACAAAAACACTGTAATTATCAGATAGGGTTGCTGCCCTCCTATCATTGTGTCCTTTCAGTGCAACGTGCTGTTATTCAGTTTAAGAGATTGAAGCCTTGAGTCTTGTCCCTCTATCTTCTGCAAGTATGGCTTTTTCAGGCCTAACCAATAAATAAATAAACCGGTGCTTTCCCTTCTGATTTGTGTTGAGTTCCAGTTTGTTACTGTTATTGGAATGAAGAGATTGGAAAAGACTAGTGCTAGCCTTTAGTCTAAAATGAATCCTACTGGTCAGCTTTTGCTTCATTCCTCTTCTGTGGACACTGGCACAGGAAAAGTGTGTGGAATACATTTGAGCCATAAATGCTAAATCTGGCCCAGATTTGGCCCAAATGTGTCTCTTTTGGGGGTCTTCCTCTTTTGGGAAGTCACTGTAAAGAAGTCATTTGCCAGCATTGACTAGAGCTTCAGTTATGGGCTAGATTTATGCAAATTCTGGGTGCATAAACAAAATAAACAAAGACTGTTACATAAGAGTTTTGAGGTTTTCAAACTGGCCTGTTGCACCGCCCTGTTTTAGTTATGCTGGGTGTTCTTTAAAATTTTTGAAGTCCGCAGTTTCCAAATAAATGTACTGAATCTGTCATATTCTAGGAGCCCTTGAAGTAATGATAAATGTAATTTAATGCTTTCCATTCACAATAAAAGTAGTCTGAAAGAGTATTGTGCTTAGCTAGAATCCCCTTTCACATCACATTTAATCTTTGCTAAGTGCTCAGAAGCATTTTTCTTCTAATATCATAAAAAAGCAACATAATTATTTCCATCACAACTGTGTGCAATAAATTTCACTCCTTCCCAGCCTGTGCCAAAGCAACACCCTGAGTACACAACTTTATTTCCATACCACAGACAGACCCAGAAAAGCTACAGGCCTTAATGCTGGCTGGACATTCACCCTTGTGTGACGTAAAGCTGCACTGTCCTGCCTGTGTGTATTCATCCCTTCTGGACAGAGCAGAGCAGAGCACACTATGCTCCCTAACCCACAGCCTCCTCTCAGGCTCACAGCGCATCAATGGAGTCTCAGTGCAGCGGTGGTGTTAGCTCTCAGTCTGCCAGCCACAGTGAGCTGATGAGGACTACTGGAGCTTCTGCCAATTCAGAACCATTCAGAACACAGCAATGAAAAAGATATACTGCATAATGCCACATATTCAGATCACTGTCAAAAGGCCTGAATTAGATGGAAATGATGTGATTTTGGTGTATTAAAACAGCAGAGTTCTTAATAACACCACAACATCTAACTTGAAACAACGGAATTTCAGTGTGCTCTTTCCAACTTTAGTTGTTAACTTAGTTTTTGAAGATTTTGTGCTTAAAATGTACACTTATTTGCAAACCTCTTGATGCCCCTGATCAAAATTCACATTTAAGTCAAAATAAATGATGTAATTTTACAGACAATACACTAATGCACATTTTAATTAAACATAAAATATGGCATGCTGTAGTGGCGTACTGCTGCCAAGCATGTCATTTGTGTGACATGTAATATCATAAACAAACATCTTTTTTATGTGACAATATATAGTTACTATGAGATGTGAGATGTGAACAAAATTCACATTATGTATATATTATTATATAAAAAATGAACAGATGTCCTGTATGATGTACTAAAATGACATACTGTATTTTCCGGACTATAAGCCGCTACTTTTTTCCACACTTTAAACCATGCAGCTTATAATGAGGGGCAGCTTTTTCTTCTTATATATGTCATTTTCCAGGGTGCGGCTTAAAGTCCAGAAAATACGGTAATTATATTGTTTTTTTTATCAAATGTATAATTAACATAACTGAAACCAACACTCTTAAAAATTAAAGGTCTTTGAGCAGTGCCATAGAAAGACTACGTTTGGGTCCATACAAAATCTTGTCTGTAATAAAATATGTGAGACTAAAGAACCTTTAAACTGGTAAAGAATTTTTAAATCAAGTTACATTTCTTTAAATATTATAAAGGTTCTTCACATACCAATATTGGCTTTTCTATGGCAGAGATCATATTCAGTGGACTGTGATCTGGGTCCTGTCCAGACCTGGACCTATAACCAATAAATGAATGAGAGCTATTTGATTTTGATGGGTGTTTATTTTTTAGCAGCTTTTCAAGTCTTTACGTTACAGGCTTAGCAGCCCAGGAAACTCACAGTCCAATTGTATGTGTTGTGTATGTCACATGTAACACTACTCAGTCTGGAAAGTGTCATTCTCTCAATCCCTCAATTAATCATTATGACATTATGACTTGTTGGGAGAACAGTGTTGTGTGCATGAAAAACAAAGGCATTATAAATGAGGAGACCGGTCACAGTTTGAAATATGAGTTGCAAGGTGCTATATTTTATTTTGCTTAGCAGCAGTTTATTTTTGTTTCTATTGTGTTGAATTAAAAAATTGTAAACATATATAAATCTATCTATCTATCTATCTGTCTATCTGTCTGTCTGTCTGTCTGTCTGTCTGTCTGTCTGTCTGTCTGTTGATCTATCTATCGATCTATTTGGCAACCAAACCTTAACCATTAAGGATAGTCTAGAATGATGATTCAAAGGGATTTTCTTGAAAAAAATAAATGAATAAATATATTTATGACAGTATAAAAATGCCAGGTAAATCTTTGGGACTAGAGGAATTAAATATGCAGAAAACAATAAACTCATTTACTTTTTCCAATTTGTTCTCATTTTAAGTTTTTTGTCCAATTTGTCCTCATTTTTTGTCCTCAATTAAGTTATCCAGAATCAGATTCATAAAAGCATTCCTAAAGAAAAACGTCCCTTTCCTTCTCTTAGAAAATCTTAATTATGTTGACTCTTCATTGTTTTGTTCTGTAGATATTTATAACACAGCCTTTTATGCTGCATGTTACAGCTCATTATAAAGGCTGCAAGAAAGTGTCAAGTTTTCCATCTGCAGTACAGCAAAATGTGAAGAAAACACAATCAAACTTAAATTCTCAATAAACAAGAACTAGAAATATAAGAAACAGTCAACTGGACATCCTTCTTGGAAAAAAAGAGAACCATGGTGTGACAATGGAAAACCGTTATTTTCATTATATATTAGTAGATAGTAACAGAACAATCTCCACTTTTAATCCTCACAAATTAAACATTAAATCTAGTAATTCGACTATTTAAAATGATCATTTTAGAGGCTTACCTTCTGATTATTTTACAGTCTAAGACATGTGTGAGGTCATCATAATGTTAAGAAAATATTTTAACAATATGATTTTGTTCTTAAGAGAAACGTTTTCAAATTTTCAAATAATGTCCATTCACCAAGAATTTCTTTCTCTAGACACTTTTATGAATCTGGCCTTTTGTCTTGAACACAACCTCATGTTCTTTTGCTACACTTCCCTGTATAATGTAAGGTTCTACTTCCCACAGAATCCTCACTGCTGTACACAGACATTCGGTGAATGATTTTTTTTCTTTTCACACAATCCTAAAACCATATAGTACAGAGAAATTCTAGACTGTCAGTGGATATTCATTCAGAGCTGGATTTGCTGTGTCACATGTTGGATTTATTATTAGAAATGGCTAAAAGGTTCATATTATTTTATTTTTAGAGTTTAAGGGCACATGAGGCA
This sequence comes from Acestrorhynchus altus, assembly GCA_034509495.1. Taxonomy (NCBI): domain Eukaryota; kingdom Metazoa; phylum Chordata; class Actinopteri; order Characiformes; family Acestrorhynchidae; genus Acestrorhynchus; species Acestrorhynchus altus. Next base: position 11,141,638 of record CM067508.1, on the reverse strand, counting down.
AGCCTGCCACTCTGCTGACCAGTCGTGCGAAATAATCAATGTTTCCGCCTGTGCAGGTACAGTGAGGTCTGTTACAAAACGGAGTAGGAAAAGAGTCCCTTGTGATTGCAATAACTTTCAAAAAATTGTAGAATTTTCAGCATAATCATGCATAGACTCAAAAAATAAACACATCTGTAGGAACGTAGACGTGAGTGACTCTATATAAGAACACAAAATCAATTTGTGCTATGTTTTTGGAGCTTAGGAGTCCTCAGGGGCTGTGAGCGAAGAGATTTTGGGTTCCTTTCTTGAAGTGTATCTTTATTTATTTATTTATTGTGAGCCATATGTTTCGCCCAGGGAAATGAAACACTGTGAGCTGCTCACGCAGTACCCGGCACATATGGGGAGCAGACAGCAACCTTTCAGATAAGGTCAACCTTATAAATAAACCACTATTAAGAACCACAATAATAAATGCCAAAGTAAAAGTGGATGGTGATGAAGCCTGAATCCGACGTCCAGCACCTTGCCCTTTAAAGACATTTGTTGTTATGAGCAATCAAGATACAGCACTAATTTATTTAAGGCTGCGCTTTTTAAGCCAGCACTGTTAAAGACAAGCCTGAGGATCCCTGTCCACACAATTTCTTTCGAGAATAAGAGGATATGGCAAGCTATCGGAAGGACAGGCAGAGTACACACCCTGTGTAGCAAGAGTTTTTATTGGGTTGCCATGCAACAGCGCAACTTCCTTTTAGGTTGAAACTTCGCTGTGCAATTTAAAACACTATGCTGCTACCCATGCAGAGGCAAACACTAAGGTGAAGATATACTGACCATTGCACTGACTCTCAATACAGCAGATATTAGGTAGGTCACCCTCAGGGAAATATCCAGAAACATTCCTTCTCACATAAACCTACGACTTTTATTGCATGATTTGAATTGGCAGTCGATCTTTACACTCTTTCCAAATTTCATGATGAAAGGATCAACAGCAGTGCTCCAAAATTATTTTAATAATAATAATAATAATAATAATAATAATAATAATAATAATAATAATAATAATTTCTTTACATTGACTTTCAATAACTGTCTAACGTAAAGGGGGTATTTTGGAGATTCGATGTTTTTGCAAGACACTGGAAACATGGTAGCAGGTTGTGAAAGTGGCCAACTAGCATGTCCCTCATATCATCAATATTTTCCTGTCACCTTCAGAGAGAGAGAGAAATGCTTTCCTAGAGGCACGCATCCAATACCCCTGAGACTCCGGGGAAAGAGCACATGGGATTCCAGCCACGGCAGGCAGGCAGATCAAAGCCCTCTGCTCCTGCTCTCTGCATCTCAATGGGCAACACTCTACCATCAACACTGCAGCCTCACATCCTCCTGTAACATTTGCACATCTTTGACTTTCAGGGCATCCGTCAGCTCTGAGAGAAGCCACTGAATATGGCCAAAAGACCTCTTCCAGTCCATCTCTAAGCTCTATTGATTCAGCGACGTGACACAGGGCCACACATTTGCACTGCCGCAGCAGAAGGGTGCCTTTTCCAGACGCACCCATTCTTTTATCTGCTGTAGAAACACACCATGATGTTAAAGGTGGACTGCGACATTCACAATTTATTGCACAGTTGTTCTCATACAGTGTGTTATCTCCACCACATTTTGGTCTGCGAATTTTTATAATCACCATACTCTTTGTGGAGCTGACAAGACCCTTGCAAAATATGACAACATTCACTTGTTTTAAAGCATCAGCCAGGCATTAAAGGACCAGTGGTGGTGCTTTTGCACTCAGTGATGTCACTAAATTGAACAACAATTTCATGATGCCATTGCCTGCTCTCTGTAAAATTTCATTGTGCTTCTAGATGAATAAGGAACTCCATCCATATGAATTCAAGGATTTTGGAATTTAGTGCAAATTTTAACAGTATATGGGGGAGGGGATGGACAATAATCTGAACATTGATCATAAGGCAACATTTATAAATATATCAAAAATAGTCATTCACAACTATCTTTGTTATAAAAATGGTACAAAAACTTTGTCTGCCACAAGCGAGATAGACAAATTTTTCAGTTCCTCAGCAGATTTGACACTTTTATAGCCCAGTGTGTGTAGGATCTTTTGACATACAGTCTGTGTGTAGTCCACCATGTCAAAGGACAGTTTGAGCCTCCAGCTTTCAGCATTGGCTGCAGAGTCTCTGACTGTTCCGTATTTATGTTTGGCTGAGAGCTCATTACTCCCCCTGGTGTTTGCCTGGATCCAATCCACCACATTTTTGTCCATAGATAGCCCAAGGTAGTCATAGATATCCTTGGTTTTCTGAAGAGGGTTCCGTGCTAAGTCCTCATATCGTACCAGCATGTATTTCCCCTTAAGCCAGTACGGGTGGCTGAGACCTGTAGAAACAGAACTCAAGAAGTCCTCACAGACCACCGTTAGCTGAGTCAAATCGAGATTGTAGGGTTTTCTCCCTGTAGCCCTCCAGATCCTCCACAATCGGTAGGTGTCCCGGAAGGTCTCAATCCGCGAGGCTAGAATACCACGAGGGTCTCTGACCAGCTGAATTACTTTCAAGTTGAGACGTGGATCCTCCACCAGTGCCCGCAAATCCCCTATTTCAGGGACCCGCACAATCTTTATAGCTACGTGACGCTTATCCCTGCAGGACTCAGCAGCAAGGGTCATGTTGAGAGTTGCACACTTCTTCACACAGTCACCCTCTTCAACATTGGCCTCCCCAGGACTGAAGGCATCACAGACTGGCTGAGAGCAGAGAGCCTTGCTGGCCCCCCGGCGGAACAGCTTGTCTGTGGTGTGGTTGGTCGGCGGTGGCTTGATGTAGCTCTCCAGGAAGTGCAGGTCACAGCCATAGAGGCTCCGGAGCAAGTCCCGACTGGCCCCCAACATCACTCGCCTGTCAGCGGTATTGCGGCTGTGTGAGAGGCGAGGAATCAGGGCTGTCTGGACATGATAAAGCGGCTCAAACAGGTAGAAGATGTCGGAGTGCTGGTTCAACAGCTGCCCCACAAACGAAGAGCCGCTGCGGGTGGTGGCTAACACAAGAACGTGGGTCTTTCGCGAGGCGTTGAAGGTGAAGTAAGCATACTCATCACATCCATGCTCAAAGGGGGTGTCTGTTTCCTGCGGCCCCAAGCCACAGTTCTGCGGGATCAACACAGGGCAAAGCTGGAAAGGCTTGGAGGTGAAGGTTCGGATAGCTGTGTACTGGATGGCAATGGAGGCCAAGGCAAGCAGGATCACAGCCTTCCAAGAACATTGCATGGCTGGGAAACTTCATTTAGACTCTGCGGACTGGAGCTGATCCTATCTGGAGTGCAGAGAAGGAAACGTTTCATTACTAGCCATGCAGGAATATGACCAGGAGCAACACAGAGCGAGCATTCATGCCTTCCAATGACCACAGAGGAGCAGGCACCAGTACACACAGGGAGGGTTTTTTTCCCTTTCACAAGGCACGCATAGGCACATTGCCGTTCAGTCTAGGGTAGAACATTCACAGGGAGGAATAATAGTTAACATTTTATCGTGGGAGTGTCAGACTTAAGAAATCTGAGTCTGTATGATCAGCTGACATTTTTGGAGAGTCAGAACGCTCATCTAATTCTAACCCACAGTATCTCCACAGTTAACGGAACTGGGCTCCCAGTTACAAGGCTCCATTCAGTTTACCACAGGCATGTAATTGCTCAATACTTGTGGTTAATAATTCAGCAATGTCTGTAGATATAATACATTTAAAGCAAATTATAATTAAAAAAAATACTATAGAGACTGGTTTGTCTTTTTATCGCCTTTACACGTTACAAAAAAACAATAAATAAACCACAAAATCAACATATCATAAACACATACTATGCTTTAAAAACGGTATGTATAATGTCTAACTGGTGCCAAATCACTGTATTCTCATAAAGAAAGACTCCAGCATCCAGATCCCAATTTATGGCAGCCAAAGCCCACCAAGAAAGCCCACCTAAACTTACAGTAAACAAACAGCAGAGACTGCAGATGTAGTCTAGAAGCAGAAACAGCTGGAATGTCTAACCTAATTCAGCAGGGCAGTGGATGAAGCCCAAACTCTAAGTCTAGCCAATCATCGTGATCAAACCGGGCTTAAGCAGCACTGCATCCTCATTCACGACCCCCAGCCCGGATCAGGACCACTCACCTCCCTGAAGGCGTTAGAGCTGATGCTGTAGGATCGCGCTGTGTTGCTTCAGAGCTGCAGCCTCAGTCCGCGCGCGCTGCTGCCCCTCTCCGCGTCCGCGCGCAGCCTCCCGGCCTCCCCCCGCTGACGAAGCAGGAGAAACGGAGCGCTGCCCATCCATACGGCGTCACGCCATCGCCAGAGTGTGCCCGCCGTGGAGGCGCATCGCCGCGCGGGGTCGGGGCTCAGGGCTTGGGGGGCTTGGGGGTCGGGGCTGCACCCACAGCAGCGCTCGGAGGAGATGAGGGGAAATGTCCAGAGGGATGCGGAGGAGCTGCGCGCGCGTCTGAGTGAGAGACTGTAAGAGTGACTGCTGAAAGACTGGACCACCCCTACCACTACACCCCCCCCCATCTCTCTCTCTCTCTCTCTCTCTCTCTCTCTCTCTCTCTCCTCTGCTCTCTGTGTGAAGAACATGAAACTCTGTAAAACTGCAGTATAAAAGTGCATTTATATCAAAGATATAGCCTACACATTAATATGCAAAATCAGACATACATTATTAATCTCAGAGCGAAATTGCAAATTATTACAGCCGCACCCATCTATATAAATTAATACACAGTGCAATATAAAGGAATAAGCAGAGTAATCACTCTGGAAACATATGCACCTTACAATATTTGAGTTAAAAGGTGGTGGCTATGAGAAGAAATAAATATGGGCATCCTGTGTAGTTCAAAGTACTACCGCCCCTCAGAGTTATTGCACAGATCAATACAATTACAATTGCACATAAGAACCATAGTGGTCACACATTAAGGGAGAAGTTAAAGAGGTTGATGGCCACAGGTAAGATCGCTCTAGTGCATTTCGATGGGATGAGTCTGTGTCTCATCAGTGTTTGGTAAAGTGGGTGGGAGTTATTGTTGAAGATCTTGAGCATCTTCCAAGAGATGGTGAAGGACCTCAGGAGCCTCAGAAAATATAGAGTTTTGGCCCTTCCTGTATCAGCATCAGTGTTTTTATCCCAGTCCAGTTTATTGTCAATATGTACCACCAGATACTCATAGTCCTCCACTGTGTCCACAATGAACCCCATGATGAACACAGAGGTCACTGTTGCCTTGTTCCTCCTCACGTCCACCACTAGTTTCTTTTGTCGAATGCATTTATATAAATAAAAAAGAAAACTAGGATAATCATTAAACACCCCTGAGCAAACACCTGAAGAACAGACATTATGCGTGTTTTACTGCCAGTAATACTGTTCATTTGATAATCTGTCAATCAATGATTGGCTCACATCATTAAAGGCTGGGCATTCTTGGGAGTGCGGCAGAGTGTTAACTAGGGTAAGTAAGTAATTATACCGATTGCACGCACTTTTTTATGTACTGAGGAATTAATCCTCTGCATTTAACCCATCCATACACACTAGTGATTTCAAACACCAGGGGGCAGTGAGTTGCTCAAGGCACTTCAGTCATGACTGCCAGTTCTCCCTCTCCCTGTGGATTCGAACCAGCAACCTTCCAGTCACAAGGCTAGGCTGGTTCCTAACCACCAAGCCTTGGATGCTCCTTGGCATGAAGCATGACCTTACAATAGCTCTGTGAAGAAACTCTCATTCTTGTGAAAAACACTTGTGAAAAACTTTGGTCTTCATTCACAGCCCAACTTTATGTTAATGAGGTCCTGGAACCACTGCAACTTTGATGCACTATTACAACAGGACAATAGTGGACAATAGTCTACTGCCATTTCAAGTGTTTGCCACAAAGACACAGACATTATGCCATGGTCAGTCACATCTTGCATATACTTCCATTCTGAGAGACACTATTTCTGTAGCTCAATGTATTTTGTCCATATCATATATATATATATATATATATATATATATATATATATATATATATATATATATATATATATATATATATATATATCATATATATCATCTTTTATTGTTCTTGGAAACCTTTATCTTCCTTCTGAAGAGCATTCCAATCCAACATGTCCTTCTGGGTGCAACAATTTTATATAGATGCACTATTAGTCCAGCAGTGACAGTGAAGTGTTCCAGCAGCATTGATCCACTCATACCAGCACAACACACACTAACACACCACCAGATCAGTGTCACTGCATTGCTGCAAATCACCCATCGCACATATAATTCCTCACTTGTTGTCATCTTGTGGGGTTCTGATCACTGAAGAACAGGTGAAAGGAGCAGATCAAGAATACAGAGAAACAGATGGACTACAGTCTGTATTCAAAGTGCTCCTATATGGAAGGTGGAACTGATGAAATTGACGGAGTGTAGAAACAAGGTTGTGGTGCTACAGTTATGGCTGATCAGTACATATATTAAACAAGATCACTAAAACAGTTCTGACCTGTTGATTCCATAAGATCTGGGAAGGAGTCCTGTTGTATGACAGCAAGAAATTAGCAGAAGAGAAAAGTAAGTTGTGAAGAACTGACTTTTTACTTGCTGCTAATTATATTAAACAGCACACTGACAGGTTCCATTGTAACCAAATAATCAGTTATTCATTTCTCCTCTCAGTGGTTTTAATCTTATGGCTGATAAGCATATAGTCAAATTTTGTTGACTTTTGTCTACTGTACATTTGCATGTCACATGATGGATGCTTGACTGCTTTCAAACATAATGTTCTAATGACAGTATAAACTGTAGTAATTTTAAGTGCAAATCAACTCATCAGTAAAAATGCAGAGAATGTTTGATTTCCTTTTCTGTCAATAAATAAATAAATTAATTAACAAAACATTAAATGGGCAGCTACAAACCAGTGGCTGAAGTTTGCCGGTTCCCTGAACTGACAGGACATGACTGGAGTGCACTTGAGCAGGGCACGTAACACATTTGTAAGTCTTTTGTAGCACTTTTGTAAGTCGCTCTGAATAAGGGCGCCTGCTAAATGCTGCAAATGTAAATGTAAATTAAATAACTCCCCAGCTGCTCCCCGGGTGCTGTGGATAGGGCTGCCCACCACTCTGGGCAGGTTTAAATTTACACTTTTACAAAATTTCAGCAGAAATTAACTAAACTGTTTTTTTGGGGGTTTTTTTTGCTGACTTTCATACAAATACTGTATTTATTTCAAGTTGTGCCATTCAGAACCAGAGATCTTGTCCTTTAGTCTCTGGTTAACACAGTTAAAATGAGGGTAAACTCAGAAGTTTCTATCCAGAGTTTGATGAGCAGCCAGCTTGCATCAGCAGCATTACAAAGAGTGCTGTGTCTGTGAAAAAGTGTCTGGAGGGAGACAACTAATTTATTTATAGGATTATGGGTGGGTGGATCACCAACACATCAGTATAAACTGAGCTAAATTCAATCAAACATTCTATTGGGAGAGATTAAGCAGGAATCAGACACCCATCAAGTGTTTAACTGTGATAAAGATGTTTGAACATGCAATCACTTTGTCAGCTTCATTTGTCTTTGCTTTTTCATAATATGGACAGATGAGGTCCAATTTATACTCGATATTTGTGAACAACAATAAGGAAATGGAGAGTTGCAGTTGTGCAGTTTTAGTGGTTCCACTTAAGAGGAGTTTCTAGGGGGTGAATTATTTATGCTAGGTTGCTAATGTATCCCAGGTGGTTGATATTGTATCACAGGTGGTTGCATGCAGTTGCTATGGTACACCATGTGGTCCATTGAACATTACTATATTATTTGTTGTATGATCATGTCACATAGTCAAGTAGTCCATCCATTTTCTGAACCGCTTATTCCTGAATAGGGTCACAGGTGCGCCGGTGCCCAGCCGGCAACCCTGAGCACAAGGGCGGGAAACAACCCTAGACAGGGCGCTAATCCATCGTAGGGCACACACACACACACATCCACACACTAAGGGCCACTTTAGAGTCACCAATTCACCTATCATGCATGTCTTTGGACTGTGGGGGGAAACCGGAGTACCCGGAGGAAACCCACGCGTACACGGGGAGAACATGCAAACTCCACACAGAAACTTCCCAGGTTGCCCCACCCAGGGGTCCTTCTTGCTGTGAGGCAACAGCGCTATCCACTGCGCCACCATGCCACCCATAGTCAAGTAGTGGAGGAGGAGGAGGGGTTTGAGGCGTGGTCCTTCTCCCAAAAATGATGTGCTTTGTAGTATACAACCAACTTTTATATTGCTGCAGAATTCATAGTATTTAAGTCTATTTAAAATGAATTAAAGCTCATAGTGTAATTATTTCAGTTGTATTCCATTGAACAAGAGTCTTGAAGGGCAATAGCCACTGCTCTAGAACTCCTCTGCTTCTTGATTTATTTCACTTGCAGTGGAAAGTCCCAGATATTTGCTTAATTTGTTTTCTACTCTGAAATATGCAGCTGACATATTCCCTGTCTGAATGATTCGATTTCAGAGTAAAAAAAGACCATTTTATCACGCTGAAGATCTTATCCTAGCAGAACTCATGAAGAAGGAACATTTGTATCGGCCTATCAAGACGCTTTGCCGGCACACCAGTCACAGCTTCGAATCTCACCTTCCAAGACACGCACAGTCAGAAGCAAATCTGTGTGATCCGCAGTGTAATCGACATGACTTCTGATTGCAATTACAGATAGGTGTTTGTGCGGGCCTGGCAAGGTAATTACTCAGTGTTATCACTCAGCTTGAGATGTCTTTGTGAAAAGCATGGAAATAGAATGGAGAACATAAAAAAAAAAACAGCTATTAGCTTCTTGTAAATGAGCTGACCCTAAGAGCTCTCAATGCAGCCTCAACTACACTAAACTACCCTACACTAGCAAGTGCAGAAGCTTGAAACTTCAACTCAGATTCACCTCACTCCCTTTCTCACAACTGTCACCTCAACAAAGCCTCTCGCTAGCAGTGTGCCACGGACTATGAGTCAGCAAATTCAAATGGCTCCTTCTCTACATTTATACAAAAGCCAACACTAATGGATGTGGTGTAGAAGCAACCTTAATCTTTGCTTTCAACTGCATACTTCTTGTTGGGTCTGTAAAGATTAAAGGAGGTATTCATGTTATTATATGCACAAGGACATGTTCTGTCGGGTTTATGCATCTTGTATGTACAGTATGGTCTGAATGCTAAATGAGGGCCTTATTGGCATGGTCGTAATGGCAGTGAAATCCATTTGCTCTGATTTCCTCAGTGTCACGAGGGGCCGCACGGTTGTTTCAGAAGGCTTTGATCAGGTGGTCTCCCTCAGGTCCACTGTGAGGGGTTGCAGCTTATGGAGAATGATGTTAGAGAGTGTTCCCCTCAGCTGGCATTCAGCATCTGCTGCAGAGAGATAGCCTTTTGGCTTTCCCCACAAGGTCCAGCTCAAACAATTGCGCTCAGCATGCCCCAAACAACTCCCTAGCTTCAATTATTTGAAGTGTGCTTTGTTGGATTTTGGTTAGTTTGGATTATTTTTTGCATGCATCTTTGAAAGTTGTCACCATATAGGGCCTGGTGTACAGTAAAAAAAAAAAAAAGTATATTTATGGTTTCCTGCCAATAACCTGATTTCAGTGCCATTTTTAAAATAAAATTGAGATATAAAATATTAATTTTTACATGCAATTAATGTGATCTAGTAAAAACAGTATTTTTTAAATCATGCCTTTAAGTCATACACTTTATAGAAGTGGTGCTGTTTTGTTATTTAAAAAATGCTCAGATAAACTCCATACTCAACCAACATATCAATAATCCTGTTGTTTCTGTTCTGTAGTGACAGAAAATTTGGACCAATAGAAACCAATTTGATACATTGGTCCATTTGGTTCAATAATTGTGGTGAATTTAAACAGGTGGCTTTCCTTTTCTTGAGCCTGATAATGGGTCCAACTAAGATGGGGCAATATGAAAAAAACCCTCATATCTCAAATGAGAAATGATATAAGATACAATTTGATAAAAAAAAACTGTAACAAAGTATAATGTTGAGGAATCAATATTTATTTGTAACACCAAAAGCACAGCATGCTTTTTATTTTATAAATATCTAACTATGTTTCTAAACCAACACAATCACAAAACAAACAAACAACAAAGACTGTCAACGACACCCTAAAATAGAGTGCCAGAACAGTAGTCAATATTTTAGTAGGCTTCCATATAGTATTTGTAGATCTCTTGTGTTCATCTGCCCTCAAATATAGAAGGTGTGAATATACTCCTATACATCCAGAATGAAGTGTAGGATTGCAGTGCATTTCAGAAGGTAGAAAAATGTTGTCAGGAAGAATAAATTATTGAAGAAGATGCAGAGTGTTCCTAATGGTGTCCTGTGATAATCCATTCCATGCAGCTTGAAAATTCTCACTCTGTTGCTCAGATTTTGAGGTAGGGGTGTTGAAAGTGCACCCAGTAGCATCCCACACATTTTCAATCAGTGATTGGTTGGGTGATGTGGTTATTGGAATAGTGCACACATAGATTTGTTGATCTTCTCCGCCAAGACAAAAGCAGAACTCATCATAGAAGATGACATGCTGCTATTCTGAATAAAAAATTCACAGGCACAATTTGCATAGAATGACACATTGCATCTCAACCAGTGTGAACATAATTTTGCAATGATGACAATCTCAGGAATCTTGAGAAAACGTGTGCACCATAAGAAGGCCACAAAAAGTGAGATGCCAATTACGCACAATAATGAAAAAGCCAAGAAATTGAAGGCATGATGTTAACAATACCACTATGGGATTTGTATTTCCATCTGTGAAAATTCTTAACCCAGTGCTGGTACATCTCATTTCTAGATACAATGTCTAGAAGACTTTAATGGTTCATGCGAGCTGAAGCAACATGAAAAATTGATCTCCAAATATAGGACAAACCCCACATACTCTACATTTAAAGGACAGAATAGTGAAAATATGGTTATTCAAAATGTAGAGGAGCCTATTTATTAGTGTGACACAATCTGCTGGTGATCCCAGGACCAAACATGAAGATTCCGAGTGTTGTAAACAGTGCCAGACTCAGTAACAATTTGTTGAGATAGATGAGACTCTGGCACAACTACAAGGAACAAGCATGGTTTTAAAACTTGGATGCCAGAGCATGATTGTTGCACGTTTTTCACAAGGACTTCTGACAACAGTAATAGTACAATATACATATAAATAGGCTATTTTTTCCCCTCAATACAATTCACAGTCCTATAACCCCAGGATATTTTAGAAATAGATTTCACAGCTCATTGCTGCTCATTGATAGCATTCAGCTCATTCATGGCACTGAGAACTATAACATTCTACAAATGTTCAAAGATGCCAAGACCTCTTTTAATGACAAATGGCAGTTTGCTGTTGTCCTCTGTCAGAGCTAGTGTCTGCAGATTCATCTTCTTATGGATCGGTTGGTGGTTTTGAGAATAGAGGCCAGTTTTTTTTGTTTTGTTTTTTTTTTTTTTTTTTACAACCACAGGGTCTCGCATTCTCAGAAAGGAAAAAAGTTATTGGTGTCATCTAGACTCTGTCATCTTTGAGCTCATTATCAGGATCAAAACTTGAGAACTTGTAATAACCTTCTGCTCCGAATACCGAGTATCAGACTGAAATGCCGATTTACTTTCAGCAATGTTCGTATCCTGGGAGGAATCTTGTTATGTATAATACTCTCTCTTGGGTTTGACTCTCTGAAGTAAGCACAGAAAACTGGAGCAAATTGCTTAGAATGTGTCTGTCCTGACAAACAGTAAGGTTCTTGAGTCACTCCTTGCCCACTGCAGATAGATTGCTCATGAAAGGTAAGAGTAACACAAAAGAGCTGGTGTAGTCTGTGTAGTGGTGTTGTATTAAAAACTGAACAAAGAACTTGTTGAGTGGTGTGAAACTTATGCCCAAGAGGGCTTTGTGAGCCATGGCAGAAAGAATCTACAAATCATTTTTATACAAAATGGGCAATTTGTTCATATGGGCCATTTTTGAGGTAGACTTACACTGAGGTTGTCAAATTGCCTTCACTACAACAACACAAATAACTTGGAGATGAAATTAAAAACCATTTGTGCTGGTTATCCTGTTCCAGAATGGTCTCCAGAGAAACTCCTATTGTGACTATGACAACATTTCAGAAATCATACTATGTGTACTAAATATAGTCTTAATATAGTATAAATATTGTGAGTATTTAAGCAGAATATGACATTATTACCATTGTTGCATGATTTCCAATTCGATAAAAACCTTTTTTGTGAAGCACCATTTCAGAAACAAAACCAATGCTGTGCCAACCCTGTAATGTAATTTATGTTCTGTATATATGGCAGGCTGGCTTGAATTTGGAAAAACAATCATAATATATGTGTGCAATATGTGTGTGCAAATCATGCACATATTCTGAATTTCCTGGAATGTACTGGAATATTATGAATTTTTGCTTTCTTGGCTTCCTTTTTCAGAGAATATGAATGATGATACACAAAAGAATGGTTAGTGGTTGGGTGAAGCCATGTATTGTCAAAGAACTGTATTTTCTGTTTTTAAATCATAATGGCAACCAAAATGACCCTGATCAAAAGTTCACATACCCTGGTGATTTTGGCCAGATAACATGCACAGAGGTTGACACAAATTGGTTTGAATGGCTACTAAAGCTAACATCCTCACCTGTTTGTAATCAGTGTGTGTGTGCATAAAAGCTGAGTGAGTTTCTGGCATCCAGACAGGCTCTTGCGTCTTTCATCCAGCCACTGACGTTTCCAGATTGTGAGTCGTGGGGAAAGCAAAAGAATTGTCAACGGACCTACGGGAAAAGGTATAAACTGTATAAAACAGGAAAGGGATACAAAAAGATATCCAAGGAATTGATAATGCCAGTCAGCAGTGTTCAAACTGTGATTAACAAATGGAAAATCAGGGGCTCTGTAAAAAGCAACCCAAAATATTTGCCACAACTGCCAGAAACAATGTTCAGTATGCAAAGAAAAGCCTCAGCTGAAATACAGCACTCTCTGAAAACTAGCGGTGTGGCTCTTTCAAGATGCACAAAGGAGACACTTGAAGAAAAATGGGGTGCATGGTCACCAGAAGAAAGCCGTTACTGCACAAATGCCACAAAGTATCTAACCTACAATACGCCAAACAGCACAGAGACAAGCCTCAAAACTTCTGGAACAAGGGCATTTGGAGTGATGAGACCAAAACCAAACTTTTTGGCCACAATCATAAACATTACATTTGGAGAGGTGACAACAAGGCCTATGATGAAAGGAACACCATTCCTACTGTAAAGCACAGAGGTGGATCGCTGGTGTTTTGGGGGTGTGTGAGCTAAAAAGGCACTGGAAACTTGGTCAAAGTTGAAGGAAAGATGAATGCAGCACATTATCAGCAAATACTGGAGGCAAATTAGAACTCATCAGCCCAGAAGCTGGGCATTGGAACACACTTGGACATTCCAACATGACAACGAATCAAACACAAAACACACCCAAGTTGACCAGTCATTGGCTACAGCAGAACAAAGTGAAGGTTCTGAAGTGGCCATCTCAGTCTCCTGACCTCAAGATCATTGAGCCACTCTGGGGAGATCTCATGCATGCAGTTCATGCAAGACAGCCCAGGAACTTTGAGGACGTGGAGGCTTTTTGCCAAGAAGAATGGGCAGCTGTACCATCTGAGAAAATAAAGAGCCTCATCCACAGCTACCACAAAAGACTTCAAGCTCTCATTGATGTTAGAGGTGGTAATACATGGTATTAAGAACTGGGGTATGCAAACTTTTGATCAGGGTTATTTGGATGTTTTTGGTTTTTATTATGATTTAAAAAGAGAAAACAGTCATTTGACAATAAATGGCTTCACCCAACCACTTACCATGAGGGGAAAAAAAGTTTGTTATCATTCATATTCTCTGAAAAAAGGCCAAGAAGGCAAAAATTCTGTACGTACATTTTTGAGCACAACTATATGTATTTCATGAGAACTTGCTGCCTGTTATCAGTAGTGTCTAAGCAGTCAGTCTTCTAGCCGTTCTCAGATAATTTAATAATTGTTTAGGTAGTAATTGGTCCAGATTAAATGGATGGTTGAGGACCTGAACCTTTTGTTTAGGTTTTTAATTTTTTTTTTCTTCCCACTGACTGGTTTTATAAATGTGTCTATAAGCAGTAGTTGGTCAAAAGAAGACCAGGCATTGTCAGGCAAAATCACAACACATTAGCTACAGTAAAGAAGATTCTTTTACATCCTTTCAAGCATCGTCGACACAAATCGGTTATGACAATTCCATAACAAAGTTGTATGTGTGCACACGTGTGTGAGCAAGAGATGGAGCAGGAATGATTTTACACATAGCTCAATGATTATACTCATATTCCAGTTCACATAACATTCAAGCAAAAGTTGCTTGAACCTTGAAACTGCCCCCAGTGACCTTTTATTACAGTCAAGCTTGGAGAAGTGTATGCATTAGGGTTCACTTCACAAGTTTATCCAACACATTAATGCATGCATTGCAAATTCACACCTGCTGAATTATAAATGAGAGACACAACAGACTGAAATGGATTCGAGCACACAGCAGAGGCTCGACTGACCCCAAAAAGTGATGGAGATTGAAGTGGATACTGCTAATGTGATGCACTGAATCTGACTATATGCTGCTATATTTTGCTCAGTTTGTTAAATATTATTCTGTCACCTTTTATCACCTATCCAGACTCTAAATACTATTTTACTGCCAGATGCAGGCTATATTGCCCTGTATCCAAACAACAGAGCACTGGAAACAGTTAAACCTCTGTCCTCTTTTCATCTCTTCATTCCTCCCTCTCTCAGTGCTCTCGTTCTTTTTTCTCCAAAGATCTATCTCCTTCTGCTCTTCCTCCTCCTCTGTAACCCATTTCATTTAGTCCTGAGGCGGTGTCCAGTGCCAAACTCCTGCATTCAGACTTTCAGAATAAATAATCCTGCTTGGCCATCTCCCTCTCGGCCGGTAATCCAGCCGCTCCCACCCCACTGCCAAACTGAGATTATGCTGGGCTTTTATCAGAGAGTGGGCTCTCTGAGGTCGACTTCAGCCAACTTAGGCTTTATTCAGTGTCCACTGAGGCCTGCAGTATCTTCCTTCACATGAAGAAGCTGAAGCCCAGACTGCTTATCAACCCAGACTAAATTTTTATTGCTCAAAACTTGATTTTTGATGTCTCAATAGACATTCGTGTTTTCACACTTACAGTATATGTTTCATTACAGGCCAACTTTGTAACAGAGGTTTCTTTTAAAACTGCCACGGAGACAAAAAACATGAAAAAAAAAACATGAGTTACTTCTACAGTTTCAGTCAAACCCGAGGATTTGGCTTCAGACACATATAAATCATAAATCATAAATCATAAATCATCAAAAAAAATTTGATTTAATCTCCTTAACGGCTCCATATTTGTTTCTGGTAGATTGAATAAGAATCACTCAGGAAAATAGGAAAGCAGTGAATAATGAGCAAAATCATTGAGAAGTTAAGAACTAAAATGTAAAACACAGGTTAATCAACCCTTAGAACCAGAGATCCACACTTTGCAAGTAGTTATGCCGTGTCCTAGGCTTCAAAACTCAGGATCAGAGTAACCTACAGACATGACACATTCAAGATTTACCCTATCTAAGTGTTGTGGTCTCATCATTTGATGAATTATGAGTGCATGTTTACTGCTCTATCCATGTGTACAAGCTCAACCTGCCTGACTGACTCGATTAATGAGAGAGGCTAATGATGTCACTGACACTGATATTGGGTTATAAATGAAAATTAGGAGGAAGGGGCTGTTTGCTCGAATATAACTAACTAATATATAACAAAAAATAATGAAGAGCATTCAGGTTGTTATTGTCTAATATTTAATTGGACTATTGTTTATCACTGTAAAAAACTTTTAAAAAATCATATGAATAGTGTTTCTGCAGAAAGACCTGGCCTCTCTTTTTATTTTCAGGTTAATTAATGGCTCATTCACTATTCCTCTGTTTATATCTTTTACACCTGAATGCTGGTCATTCACCTCTGTTACCTTCAGCTGTTCCTTGTAAAAATCCTTGTAGGAAAATTCCCACTGTTCTCATTTTCCATGAAAAATCTTCCATTTACACTATGATATTCAGCAGATGCTAATATATTATATTATATTATATTATATTATATTATGTGGTGAAAATTCCTGTATTTTTTATAGCACAGTGTATACTGCAGAAAAATGTTTTTCTATATTCCATATTTCATATAAAACTATATGAAAGTTTGTACTTAATATCTACATCCAAGCATTTATTTTCTAGTGAACTGGTCAAAAATAAGACAACTTCAGTTTGATAATCTGTTGCTTCCTGCAGTGGTGGCTCACTGATGGCATTATCTGTTGTGCCACACCAACCATGTGATAAAATGTCACAAATTAAAAACCTTAAAAACAGCTTAAAAACTGAAAAAGACTTGAAATAAGAAAGAGACTCTTGTCTTTAGTAAACCAGTGTTATTATTTTGGCAAATCTGAGCAGAGTATGAGACCTGTATTAAAAAATCAAAAGGAGGCACATTTGTGGACGTATGCTAGAGTCTCTCCTCTCCGTCTGATTTCACTGCTGTCTAGGAGAAACTGCAGATATATTCATTTTAATTTAATTTCCTCTGGACAGTGTTTAACGTGGATGATATCTCAGAAATAATGGATGGATACGATATATATATATATATATTTTCACCTGAAGATGCTTTTAGACAAAAAATAACATCTTACAGACTTTTTTTCTAGCTGTATGTAGGATTGTGAAGGTGTGAGAAGTTCATTTGATGTTAAAAAAAAAAACATTAAAAAAAACAGCAGAATATGAAGCAGAGAATGAATACTAATTAACTCAATAAGTTATTGATCTGTTGGAGTCCTTTAATCTTTAGAATATAAGAATGCCTGCACATTGTGGGCAGTTATATACTGTCAATATCTCAGGATCAGAGTAACCTAAACAGATGATACACAAATTATAAGGACTTTCCCAATCATAGTACTGTTCTGTCCACATGTACATAATATGAATAACTAAATAATAAAGAAGATTTAGGGATTTTTTAATTTATTTGGACCCCGTCAAGTGTAAAAAAGTATTATATTATTATTATTTATTATTATTATTATTATTATTATTATTATTATTATTATTATTATTATTATTATTATTATAAATATGCTTGTAAATCTAATATTAATGAATAACTCATCTAAATTCTTACATTGCATGTCAATTTTCAATAGATGTTCTGAGATATACAAGTCTTTTTATGTCCCTATAAGCAAAAGAACAAAAGTAATTATTGATCAAAATATGGTCAAATTCATACACACACACATACTCCTATAAATACTTTTCAAAATTTTGGCAAATTGTAGGGTTCTAAAGGTTATGCATTGCATAATATTCTCTTAGCAAATACATCTGGATTGTGCTCTCTGCTAATTTTATATAAAGTTTGGAGTAACTGAGCAGCAGGTTTCAATTATAATGTGCAGAAGTCTTTCTTCCATCAACACTGAGATATTTTCTGCGATGTGTACGAAGACAAATCACTTGTACACATTTGTACACAAATCTGTCAGCTAATATCAGCCATTGAAAAACACATTTTTTGGAATTCATTGCTTTCCAAAGATGGGTCTAAATCCAGAGCATGGCATCTCACATGTTTGTGCTGATAGGCAGAAGCCTAGTGAAGCAAGATGCTGTTTGTTTGAGAAATGTAGATGTGTTAGGGATAGAGGCATAAAACATTGAGGCTCTGTTTGAACATGAGTCTGGGGGAACCACTGGGCTGACTGACTAACCCCAAACTACAAGATGCTTGCATCATTGTTGTATTTGAACATTGAAAAATAAGCCAGTTCTAATTGGACCAAAGGATCATTTATGTTCAATGCTCAAAATGGTTAATACTAGGGATGGAGCCTTCTCTCTATACTCTGCATTTATGTCATGTAAACGAAAATGGGCACATAGAGCCACTGTGCTTGCATACAGGGGAATTTGTCCTCCGCATTTAACCTCCATGTTTAACACATTGCAAAAAAATGAAATTAAATTAAACGGATGAAACATAGTGGTTCATAGTGATCACCCAGTAAGGGAGGAGTTATAGAGTTTGATGGCCACAGGTAGGAATGTCCTCCTGTGGTGCTCTGTGTATTTCAGTGTAATAAGTTTTGCACTGAATGTGCTCCTGTGTCTCATCACCGTTTGCTATAGTGGGCAGGAGCCATTTTCCATTATTGCCTTGCAGCTTGAACAACATCCTCCCCTCTGACACTACCTTCAGATAATCCAGCTCAACTCCCAGAACATAACCTGCCTTGCGAACCAGTTTGTTGAGTCTGTTGGCATCTGCTGCGCTCAGCCTCCTGCCCCAGCATGCAACAGAATTGAACAATGTTAGCAATTGTTCAAGCAAAACTTGACATGTAATATGGACACAGTGAAAACATGGACAAAGAAACCTTATGGGCCTTTAAAGAGAGGCTGTGCGTTCTAGTCCAGAATCTAGCCCATCTATAAGATGATACAGGGTTTGAATCTCAATTGCCCTCTAGTGGACGTTTTGCATAACATTCATGTCAATGGAAAAATGGATAAGTATGTGGGCAGTAATGGTTGCATTGTTTAAAACTGACATATTTACTTTTGTGTGTAAAGGGAGTATAAATGAGCTTTAGGTCAAATATTAAGTAGATAACTAAGAATACTTGTTGCATGCTAGCCCCCCTGCAAATACTTGTTTACAGGGAAGCCATGGCCTAAAGGTAACAGAAGCAGATTTGAGATTGGAATACAATGGAATACAATTTTGCCATACAATTGTTGGTTCTGTATAATATTGGAACTGCCTTGACATTAGCATTTTATGTATGTATTTCATTGTATGATAGTGAATTAATAATAATGAAGCTTTACTTTAATGGCAATCTGTCATTTACTCTACAGTACAGAATATCTAGAGTATATTGTCTCCTGCAAATTGCAGTCCTCTGTAGTTCATGGCATTTTGTACACTGCCACAAGTCTGCTGTGCCAGTGGAGTGTCATCAAATCTCTGCAGGCTCAATATTGACCCAAATATGCCAAAAGGAATTACCTCAGAAGCATCAGGAAATTAAAGGAATCTGACCGCTAATCCTTGCAGCACATAATCTGAACTGTGGAGATGGATTAATTTGTTTAAAACCTATGATGGCGGCCGTGTCAAAAGTAGTGTCGCCTGTCAACAAATGAAGGCAGTGGCAGCAGTCAAGCTAGCAGCACAGAGAGCTTGTTAGTCTTCAGACTGAGCTTCAGTTATCAACAAAGCCAGAGACGCTTAAAAAGGGGCCTTTGACAAGAGCTGAGCAGGAGACAGAAAATGTGCACAGGGGCTTTCTATTGTTAAGAGTGGTCAGGGTTGAGCACAGAAAGACAGGTGTTTGACCCCCCTCCACCAACTTCCCCCCAACCCTGCTGTCTTACAATCTCCTCTCACACAAATATGTCGCCCTTTGAGTGCACAGACAGGAGAAGGAGGAGGGATGCTGGAGCATTTCTGAAAGAAGTGAAGCTTAGAACAGTCTTCGTCACCCACTGTCCTCCTCCTCCTCCTGCTCAAATGCTCCCTCGCTCCCTGATTCCTCTCTACCAAAAATGGTGGAGGGGTGGGTGGGGGTCAAAATGCCTGCCGTTCAGCCAGAATAGCTGCTGAATTTTAATGGGGGTTCACTTCAGGGCGACTGCCATTCGGTGGATATCATTTACATGGGTGGGAAGCCCTTGCCGGCAGTTTGGACTGCTGAACTCTATGGGTTGTGGAGTACACAGCTCTTTGCAGGGAGCCCCTCACCTCAGCTTCTCTTTTGTGTGAACTGCCCGTCGGGGGCTTTCACTGGGGCGGACGCTCATAGGAGAAACAGCAGTGTCCTTGATCCCCAATGCTTTTCACAGAGCTGGGGGGAACTAATATGAAGAACGAAGGGCTTTCAGCAGACAGGGACACAACAAAAGGCGCTACACAGGAAACACTTGTGAAGTTTGGTTGCTGTGGGGGAATATTTGTTGACTGCACTGAGGATTGTGTACTGTTAAGCGTTGAACATTGTGGTGTAAAGTGAAGAGTTGTTATGGGGGGTTGTACTCTGAGGCTTTATACAACAAGGCCTCAGATGTTGAAAACTAACTGTAAGCTGTCAAAAATTTATTCATTCATTACAACTCTGATGTACAGATATTGTGATTTAATGTTATAAGACTATTTTTCACCATGTTTTTTTTTTTCCTTAGAACAAAACACCACTTTCTTTTATGGTGGGAAAAATCTATTATCTCTGCTTTTACATAAATGTATACTGTATATTATATACTTCACTGTGTATTTATTTTCTTGTGAGTGCCTTTCTATCCCTTTGCAACTATAATAATGTGAATTTCACCCATATGGGACTTAGAAAGTATTGTCTTATTTTATCTGATCTTTAACTGGCTTCTCACAGAAGCAGCATATTTTAAGAAAGTTTTAACAAGTACCAAAAACACTTTAATTATCCCTGAATCTTACATGTTACTGTCCTATTTGTGTCTCTGAGAATGATGTGCTGTTTGCAAGTTGAAGAGAATTTAGCTATAGCTAAGTTTTAACTGTAAAAACATAAGCTGGTAATTTCCCTTCTGATGTGTGTTTATCTCTAGTTTGTTTTGTACGAGAGAAGAGATGGTAAGCAGTTAGCATTAGAGTTTAATCTGGCACTGATGCCTGTTTACCTGTTTTCAGATTACCGTGTGCCTAATCTGAGCTATGATGGACTGCTTTCTAGTATCAACACTAGAATCTCCCAAACTCACTGTTACATTTTACTGTTTCACCAGCTTTGACTAGGTCTAGGTGTATGGGGTGTATTGTCAGGGTTGTGAACTGAACAGTTAGAGACTAGAGAAGTGGAGGTAAATGCAGGGGTTGAGGATTTAATAACAAAAGAATACAAACAGACAAACTACTATAACACAGGACTCACTAAAACTGAATCTAGAGAAATGAACAAAAGAAACACATGGTAACAGACTTACTGACAAACTGACATGACATCACACATAAAGGAAAGAAAAGGACTGCCAAAGACAAGCTGAGGCAAAGGGTCTTAAATACAAACACAACATTGACCACACCTGGGACATGATAACGAAGGGGCAGGGTTACAAATGAGACACAGCTTGTAAGGGGTGGAGTAAGGGAGGAGACAAGGACAAAACAAACACAACCCATGTGCTTAGGAGCCCATTGGGAGATACAAAAGAACAAGACAGTAAAACAGAGGGGAACAAGACTGACACATGACACGTATATACAGCATAATGAGTCAAGACTGTTATGTAACAGTTTTGAGGTTTTGGAATTGGCTAATTTTCTAGTCCCGGAGTTCAAAATATATTACTTCCATGTAATAAACCAGAGAAAATACAATATACAAGTACACCCTTTAAACCTGATGCCAGAAAATTCTGATTTTTAATAAATGAACAATATATTTGACTTGAACTATATTTTCTACTTTGCCAGTTATTGATTTATTGGTATATATGTATACATACATATACATAAATAACACTTTGCATATACAACTTTTTGCATCATATTTAATATGCCTGAAAAGTTTTTTTATCATGCCAGTTTTAAAACAGAACATCGAAAACAACTTTTTAATATTAAAAATTTACTCAAGCAATATTAATCTGAATATATTTTTCTGGCACTTACAGATTATGGATGATCTACCAGGGTGCAGAATACATTTACCTGTATTATGTTTGTAAATTGTGTTTGTTTACATATATTAGTATTGCATATATATATTATTTAATTTATAAAACTGAGGAATATGGATCTTTGTTTCAAAATTTTTTTTTTTATCAAACTGATGTTACTGTATCAAATGTTTCAAATATGGTACACAGTTTTAAAGGGTTACTGTTCTAGCACAACTTTAAAGAAGGATACATACATCTGTATCCACTTACACACCATGACTTCTATTATATCGTCACATTATTATTTAGTTGTTAGCTGGAATACAATGTAAGTATAATTAATTATTCCTGCCAAGTAACAGAAGTGAGTCTAGGAACACTGGTAGCTCTGTGAAGCATTTAATACTCATTAACACACACATGAACACACACAATAGGTCAATGTAAAAGAATGGTAGAGAAACAGGAGTGAAAAGCTATAAACAGAGGACTTAGTGCACACTGACTCATACAGTTCTGGTTTGATCTCATATCTTGCCCTTTCCTAGTTGCTCTGAATTCTGATGAGGGTTGGCAAAATTTGAGCAAGTAAAAGTTTGACAGCAGAAAAATGTTTGTGATGAGCACAGCACAATGCGCTTTCCCAGCCACGGCATTTCCCCCTGGAGCTAGTGCTGTATTGTGCTCCTCCTTATTTGCATTTATACCTCATTTTCCCCCTCATTCAGCTGGAATTGCTCAGAAAAAACTTGATAAGGCCAAGACAACAAGACAATGCCTGACCAACTGCCCAGCAAAAGATGAGGGTCCAGACTCTAGAAACCACTGACCTTCACCTTAAGGTCTGGTGGACAGAAACAAAAGCTTGATTTTTTTAAATTTGGGTTATTGCTTCACAATATCATCTGTGTGTCTTTGTGAAGCACCTACTTTACAGCTGGAACAAAACATGTCCAGGAAGCAAAAAGGAGCGAATGAGGAGCATCTGTAGGCCTTCTCACTGTGGGGTAGTGAGAAGAACTGCACACAGTTTAATTAGTTGCAGGAACTTTTATGGCAGCTCAGCAAGACCTATAGGGAAATTTCGAATTCGGTATTTTGGAGCATGTTCAGAAATTGATTCATAATATTTTCACAGTTTTGCCTGGGAAATAGCAGCAGATCAACAGCTGGTGAATTACTTTTGTATAAGCAATACCACACTGTGCAGATGGTTTGTCCTCATTTTCAGAATTTAATGAATAATCTCCCAAACATAATATAACATAGCTAAGTAGTGGAGGTGTCTTATTACACTGGTTCTTGAAGTGAGTAGAACATCTGCTAAGTAGATTTGGGACTTTCTGTGTGACAGTAACTTTAAAACAATATTGCAAATGGGGGTTTTGTCAGTGGACAGAAGCAGCACAAATAATTCAGCATAGTTTAGCTGAGCGCAGTTTCAACCACTTGAGTAAATACGACTGTCCGTTTCCAGCATTCTGTGCATTGTTGTGTGCTTGTGTGAGTTGAAGTCTTGTTTATGGTGAGGAAACGTTGTTTGCCCTTCAGGCAATATTTCACTTGAGAATAGACTAAGGCTTTAACAATGAAGAATGGACGCATTTG
Source organism: Acestrorhynchus altus (assembly GCA_034509495.1). Lineage (NCBI taxonomy): Eukaryota > Metazoa > Chordata > Actinopteri > Characiformes > Acestrorhynchidae > Acestrorhynchus > Acestrorhynchus altus. The sequence goes on along the minus strand of CM067508.1, from coordinate 11,118,073 downwards.
TACTGAGTAATGCTGAGAACTTTAACAGGTTTATTATCAATAGTAGCTTTGCGTGGTTCACCTATTATAACACAACGTAACACAAGTTTTGTTCCCAGCCTTTTATTGTTATATTCCAATTGCTTATGTCTAAAACAAATGCAGAATTGCATGCATTCATCATAAATGTCACTTCTGTGACCACAGCAAAGAAAGTTACCCATTCTCATCTCGATTTTGCATCTTCTCATTCATACAGTCAGACTAACAACACTATATGAATTGCAGATTTACACAGATTACCAAAAACCCTTCAGAAGTGTGTGGTTTTCCAAGATTTACGACTATACTGCTAATCAGTTTCACAAATCAGCCCCCAAATATAGTCACCCATCATGTTCTCATTATATTGTCCTTGGTTACGGCATTCAAAGTTCATAATTTCCTGGTGAAAGTGCTGACCTTGCTCCTCTGTGTAAGTTCCCGTGTTCTCTTTGAATTTATCAAGATGAGCACCAAGGATATGGATTTTGAGTGACATCCTGCAGCCCATTGCAGCATAGTTCTTTTTCAGACAAAAAGAATGTTTCTGGTATGTTTCTGCTGGTATTGCATGTTTCCCGACATGCAATACCAGCCAACCAAGCCAACACTCCTCAGAGCTGGTGATGGAGAGGGACCGGACAAACAAGATCAAGACAGATGTGACTAGACATGAAAATGAGACTGCAGACTAGACAGGAACATGGGCAAAACAGAAGACACGACAGGATACTTGACACAAGACTGGGAAATGGGAGACACGACAGGGGACTGAAATTGGGGAATAGGAAACTGGACATGGGAGACTCAGGGAACATGAAACAGGACAGGAGAAACATTTAACTGGACTTGGGGCATGACAGGACTGGACAATGAAATAGGGACAAGCACACTGATGCCAACATGGGCACAGACATGAACTGGGACACAAGCGATATGCCACTGATGCTGTAGCTGATTTTGTGGGCACCACTGACAGTGGCGCAGTGGGGGCCATGGACTACATTTGTGAGACTCTCAAAAAGTCCCCCACCTATGCTGTTTCCTCCAGCCACAGGTTTTGGAGGCTTCTCCAGTCCCATCTAGATCCTCCCTCCTTAGAGGGTCCACGCTGAAGGGCTTGTGGCAGATAGCCAGACCTGTTCCTTCAAAACCGGAATACTTCAGGTATACATCAGGTAATGTCAGGTATACCGCTATGTCCATATCTGGTCAGCTTTTCTGTCAGGGTGCATTGAGCAGATGAGGAGAGGCATATATACTCACAGGGTAATGAATATTTTTTTTTACAAAACAAATCATAGGAACACATTAACACAAAACCTGACATAGACTGGAACAAGGGAACTTAAATACCAAGACAAGACAAGAAAAAGCGGGGACTGGTTAACAAACAAGACACAGCAACACTGCAGAAATGCAAGATAGGCAGGATAAACTGTCTGCACACAACCCCAGATCTGTGAAAAAAATACAGATAAAATAGCACTTACCCAGTATATTGTTCTTGATGATCAGCCATTATCGGTTATCAACAATGAGGGACTTTGACATTTTCTTAATGTGTTAGAGCCCAAATACGAAATTCTCAGCCATTATCAGATATCAGAAGCTGTCCTACCAAAGATGCACAACACTGTGCAAAAGCACATCAAGAGCTTGTTGCAGGATATCACAGCCTTCAGTATTACTTCTGACATTTGGAGCAGTAATGTTTGTCCAGTGTCTCTCATTAGATAAACTGCGCAGTGGATAGACACGGATTTCATTTTCCAGCGAGATGCACTGCATGCAAAGCAGTTCCATGGGTCACACACAGGCCAGGCAATTGCAAGCATGTTTGAAGAAATGCTCAACACATAAGACATTCCTAAAAGTTCTGTCCACTTTGTGGCATGTGACAATGCAAAGAACATGATTAAGGCAATGGAAGATGCTGGATTATCTTGTTTCTCATGTGTTGTGCACACACTGCAGCTGGCAGTAAATGATGGCCTGCTCACACAGAGGAGTGCCACTGATGCTGTGGGAGTTGGGCGGAAAGTTGTTGGGCATTTCAAACATTCTACCATGGCCTATTCCCACTTAGAAAACATTCAACTTCAGCTCAACCAGTTAAAAAAAAACTGCAACAAGATGTGTTGGAACAGCTCCTTCTACATGCTGCAGAAACAAGCGCTCTGAATTTTTGGGTCAGAACATGAGCTCCCCGACAGCCTCAGACTTAATCAGTGGAATCAACTTGAGAAGGTTGTTACGATTCTGACACCGTTCAAAGAGCTGACTCTACAAGTGAGCAATTTTCCATCAATGTTCCAGCATTTCATGGTGACTATTTTAGCAGGGGTTTAATTCTAGGATGCTGAATAAAATGTTTCATTATGTAAAATGATTTATTGCAGAATGGCTAGACCTATAATTAATTTACACTTTGTTCTCTCAACAAAACTTAGCCTGTCAGTGTTTTATAAAAAAAAAAGTCATTGTATACTAAAATAACCTTTGGTATTTATATAATTCAGAGCCTTTAGTATGAACATTTTAAAGTGATAAAGCCCATGTTATTGTGTTACAGATATGAGGATTGCTTCTTCTCAAGCTCCAGACCAGCTGAGAATGCCAAGGAGATAGCGACTCAGGAGCTGCAGAAAATATTTGGGAGAACCATAAGCCAAAAGGAGCACAGGGAACCACCAGTCAAAAGGCCAAGGAATGATCAGCCATGCAGCAGTCTGGACAGTGTGTTTGATGAAATCACTGATGAGCATGCTTCTGTTTCATTGAGCAGTGTTTCACAACCTGCTGCCATACAGTTTGAAACATAGCTTGGAGAGACCACAATTACTTGTTCAGAGTAACCAATACTGGGCAGTTAACAATGTGTGATTCCCAACTTTGTCCCAGATGTCAAGAAGATACTTGTAAGCTCAATGCAGTACTGTAGAAAGTGAGTGATCATTTAGTTCATTTTCACTAACAGTAAAAACAGGCTCACAGCTAAACATGCAGCTATGCTTCTTTTCCTGAAGAAGAATCTTTGACTTACCTTTCCAAAACAAGATTAGCCTTCACAGCCTGGTTTTTATGGTCTTATGAGTGTAACACGCAGCCTTATGCACAGTATACTGGCATTGTTAAGATCCATATTTAACTGTGTAATTAAACATCATTTTGCATAGTTATATTTTTAGCAAAAATTACATTTTTATAACTATTGTTGTAGCTTTTGTAATGTCTATAAATCATTTCTGTGAAATTTGAACTTTTTTGTAGTAAAAATGCAGTTACAGAAAGTAGTGAAAATATTGAAAATGTTAACATGGTGTTGCACATTTGTGCAATTAAAACTAAAATATGTCTAAATTGTCCAAATAAATTAATAAATTACAATTAATTCATTTACTGTTCTTTGTTTTTTATTTGGTTTTATGTGAGTTTCTGTTCAGTGAGTGTAACCAAAGAGACCAATTAACTGTTATTTTGCTCTATTTTACATATGGTATTGTAGTTTGTAATGTGTATCATACCTGCGATTCATGTTGAACCCTAACTTACGAACCCTAAAGAATGGCATGTAACTGCCTGAAAGTGCGGATTTTGAGCTCTAATATTTTTCACACTGTATGTCAGTGCTATATTACATTCATTTTGCCTCTGTTTTCCAGTCTAACTAAAACTAACTCCCAAATGGGGCACTCTGTATGTCAGAAAAAAATAATAATAATAATTTTAGTGATTTTTACATTTTTGGAAATTGGATTGATGTGTTTATCCAGAGTAACTTACACTTGATTAATGTTGCACAGGTATGGAATGTTATCTTATTTGTATTTGTAAGAAAATAACATTGAATATTTCATCTTGTGCATGTTCCTGTTTTATAGAACAGCCTAAAGAGGAAGCCATCTTCAAACTCAGTTGTTAACATTAATCAATGTCATGATGGTTGATCACAGTCTGACTGACTGATGGGAGTCGTTTTTGACTGATGTTAATTACAGTGGTCCATACTGACAAGTCTGTCCTGAAGCCTGTGTGGAGATTAGAAGTCCAGGAAGTCCTTTGAGAGCATCAATCATATCTGACTTTCTCTGACAATGTTTTAGTGACAGCTGCTCTTTTGCATAGCCTTCAGAGTGCTGTGTGACAGGCAATATACTCCTCTGTGCTTTCATCCTTTGCCCTCTCTTTGTGAAGCTGTCAGTGCAGGGCTGGCTAGACTAGTGCAGGTGCAGAAAATAAATATTAGCTCTTTAATTGCAATGTTCTATACCCACTTGCAGCTTTAAGCTAACACTGACAAAAATAAAGTACATTTATTCTATTTTGTATTTAATGAGTAGTTATTTCTTTGACTGCTTATGGCTATGTGAATAAGCCAGCTTCAAGATCAATGCTAAACAGGCAATGGATTGGGTGATCCTGTGGCTTCTTGAGTGTCAAACCCCATTTCTTAGAAAGAGCCTATAGGGTTGTCACAGTATCACCTGGTTAGCCCATCAGAAAAGCTCTCAACTCTCAACAGGTGCAGAATTTGATTGTGAACTAGAACGGTACCACCAGTGTAGACTGATGTTATCTCTACCCCTTCAACCTGATCTCACCACCAGATAAGAATCAGAATTTTTTGAGGGGTGTTCAAGTTCAAAATGGTGGTCTTTTCTCTAAAACGTAACCCTTTTATTTTCTTCTATGTTCTTTTTTTGTAACCCAGTGTATGCTCATGTAACACACTTGGATTATATAACAATACATCCTCATAATAATAGTAGAAGAAACACACCCAAAGACCCTTTCTTTGAAGATTCAACCTACTCTGAAACTAAAACCCCTCAGGCCCAGTGTAAAAATGGTTGCTGCTCTAACACATGGGAGAGCTTGAAGACACAGGGGAGAACTCGAGAAGCTCTTCTCAGAAGGCAGAGGAAACTATACAGGCAGATAACAAACAAGTATTGAACATAAAGAATAGCCTAAATTAGTGTTTCCCAATTCTCATCCTGGACTACCCCAGCACAAGACATTTTCCCTGCTCTCCATGCACATCTTCTTCAACTCATTAGTTAATCAATAAACCTTGCAAGAAGTGAAAAATGTATGTGTGAGAGGAGGGAAAATACTAGAACTGAGAAACACTGAAGTAACCAACATGGTTGGAGCTAAAGGCCACTACACATTGAAAGCAATGAAGCTCTGAACTCTTCCATTAACAGTTTACAGAAAATGAAAGATCATAATTTAGAGAATGTATTGGCCACTTCCCACTAAGTTTCCTAATTAAAATATGAGAAGTCAAGTAACAGTGCAATATTTACTAGATAAAGCAGCTTAACAAGTGAGTTGCTTAAATTCAAAGTTGAAGTAAATCAAGCTGATAACATTTTATAGAGTCTGAATAATCTAATCAGTCCATGATGACTTGATATAAGTGTCAAGGAGACTATAATATTAAAAACCTACAGTCTGGCCCAGTCTACTGGAAAGCTAACCTTAACTACACAGACATTTGGCTGCAATCTTGGGAGACTTCATAGAAGGCCCCTTGAGGGTCCCACATGGTGTCGAAATAACTAGATATGTAGAGATCCTAAATGATTATTTCCTGCCATGGAATGAAAAAAAAAAAATTCCTTATGAAACATAATCATTATATTGCTGGATAATGAACCATCACATGCTGCAAAAACACCATTGACTCCTTAGTTGCTCTGGTCATGAAAGGTGAAGAAGTCATGGTGTGGCCATATCCCCTGATGATGGTGGCCACATCCTTTTGAGAACCTGCAGAGTATCCTTAAACAAAGGATATATGATACTGAAACAGCAGCTCTGAGAGGCATTACTGCCACCCTCAAATCAACTACAGGCAGAAACTAAACCTCAGCTTACAAGTTCGGTGAATGAGAAGGTTTTAAAAGTTGTCTCAAAGAAGAGCTTTTTTTAGGTTAAAACTCTTGCTTGAAATCCGTTCCATCTATGCAGCAATTCCAAAAGGTTTTGAGTCCATTTTATAACACTGAATGTTGTCAAACTGCATGCAGCCAAATAATTTGGAACAGCATGTTTTGCTTTTTAAATTGCCAATATTGCCCTATAATAACATCTGCACTGTAATATGATTGTTGAGGATAAGACAATCTGTGTTGAATGACTATGCTAGAAGGGCCTTAGTCAGGGAGGTGACCAAGAACCCATTGTTCACTCACCAACAGAGCACCAACATTGTTCTGTGAGGAGAGGAAAAGCTTCCAGAAGGACAACCATTTGTGCAGCACTCCACCAACCAGACCAGACAGAAGCCACTCCTCAGTAAAAGGCACATGACAGTCCACTTGGTGTTTGCCAAAAAGCATGTAAAGGACTCTCAGACCATGAGAAACAAAATGATTGAACTTTTTGGACTGAATGCCAAGCATTGTGTCTGGAGGAAACCAGGTACTTGTCATTACCTAGTCAATGTCATTGCTACAGAGAAACATGGTGGTAGATGCATCATGCTGTGGCAATATTTTTCTGTAGCAGGAACTGGGAGACTAGACAGGGTTGAGGGAAAGAGGACAGCAGTGATGTACAGAGACATCCTTGATGATCCAAGATAACAAAGAAGTGGCTTGAGTGTCCTTGAGTGGACCAGCTAAAGCCCAAACCTGAACCCAAATGAACATGTCTGGAGATATCTAAAGTGACTTGTGTACAGACGCTCCCCATCTATCCCACACACCATCTTGAGAGTTTCTGCAAAGGAGAATGTGAGAAACTTCCTGAAAACTGGTGCACCAAGCTTGTAACATCACACACAAAAGGCTGTAATTGCTGCCTGTAATTGCTTCAACAAAGTATTGAGCAAAAGCTGTGAATACATGTACATGTTAAGTACATGTTAAATGTTGTGCTTCATTTTTAACAAATTTTCAAATAATTGTTGCTTGTTGAAGTGTTTTTTTTTTTTTGTTTTTTTTTTAATTAGCCCATAAGAACGAAAAAGGGTATGTTTCAATCTGAGCTAAAATAACAGGGTTATTATTTTTTTTTTCAAAAATAACATATTCATTACATACATCGCAGAACAGTTTCTTTTCCTTGTTTGGCATCTATATTTTTAAGAATGTAAGCCAAGATGATTACATAGGGAACATAGAGGCAATTGTCCCATATACAATGCATATAGTTTGTGCAAAACTGTGCAAAAATTGTATGTGCTTGTGATAATTTGAATCAAAAAGTTCCTTATGTGGGCAGGATATCTGTGCTATCCAATCTTGAACAGGGGAGGACTGGTTCCCCTTTTGAGCCTTGGTTCCTCGCAAGGTTTCTTCCTCTAGGTCAGGGGAAATTTTTCTTTGCCACCATCACCCACTGGCAGCTCATAAGAGGCTAGGACCCAGATTTCTGTAAACATAGGTTAGAACTTCATTGATCCCTTGGGAGGGTTAAAGATGCACCTTTCTTGTAAAAAGTGCTATATAGATCAAATTTGATTGATTGATTGATTGATTGATTGATTGATTGATTGATTGATTGATTGATTGATTGATTGATTGATTGATTGATTGATGTGTATTTACTTAGTGAAACATTTCTATTATAATAAATACAAACACCATTGATACAAAAATTAGTATTCATTTAAACACCATCTTCATTAAAATCTCATGAAGCTTGGAGGGACGTGGGTCTGGGATGCTATACTTCATTGTTGAGCCTTCTGTCGGTGTCTTGGGCTTAATTAATAAAACACTGACAAAGGAAAACACCTGTGAAGAGCTTGCAAGGTAACGGTTGGAGTATAGGTAAAGTGAAAGGGTGGGGTAAACGTTTAAGGAAAGGTTGCTGATCAGATCATAAATGGCCACATCATCCTTGGTAGATATAGGAAAGGTATCTTCCTGTACCATTGATTAATTGAATTGTTGCTGATTGCATCATAAAGGGCCACAGCAAATTTAGTGGTTTAGTGTAGGGGCTTGTTTGTAGTATTGGATAAAGACAGGTTGCAAAGAAAATGTTGCAGCCACAGCAACTTTAGATAAACTTTAGATTGGAAAAGGGCCCTATGTATAACCCCAGTTGTTAGGTGCAGCTTTTTATCATCTTCCTGTTTGATATATGCTTCAGTGCTCTCCTCATGGGAGTCTGCTACGTACATTTATTATCCAACACCTGGTTTGGTAAATCGATTTCTTGAAAATTAGAGCTTCTTGTTAATCGTATTGTATCTATGCTGATCTGCATTTGTTACAATGTGGTTCATGTTTTAAAAATTCTTATTAGGTAGAAATACGTAATGCCTATAACAGTACTGTAAATATTGAAACAATCCTCAACACCCCTATATATACTACCCACTAGTCCTCTTTTACGTCACCCTATTAAAACCTTCATCATTAATTCATCTGTAGAAAAGATGTTCCCATGTATTATATATGACATATAGATCATTTTATTCAAAGCATATGACAATTGCAGTGAAGGACACTTACTCTGTCCACTGCTATTTACTTCCGAATTTGTCTCATTGTAAGGCCCAAGCTACAAGCAGTGGAGATCAATATTAATGACATGTGAAATGTGCTGGTGCAAAATCAATCCCGCATGTCTGTTACACCCGAGCAGAAGCTGCGCCATGTCCAAATGATATTCATACTTAAACTACTGTATGTTACACAGATACACTGTTAAAACAACAGTATCAAAATCAGTTAACATGGCCAGAGTGTACATATTATTGTTGTAGAACCAATAGCATGTATGCTTGCATGAAATTAATTGTAATCACAGAATCAGTATTTAAAACCCTTTTTGGCAGAAGTCACAGCTTGCAAGCACTAAAACCTTTCAGTTGTTGTAGTTGGATCTTTTTTTAGCACAAGGCCTCTAGGTCTGGGATGTTTTGGGCCATCTGGTTTCAGCTTGTTTAAGGCGTATCCACATTTTTTTCTTCATTCCAAAAGCAATTTGTGTATGTTCAGATAGTCCATGGTGGTTATGAGGTATGTTTTGGATTATTAGCCTGTTGTAGAAGCCAACAGGCATGTGCTCTATTCATCCTCAGCCTTTTAACATAAATGTAAAAACAGATCAACTGTGCTTGCACACAAGGGAATTTGTCCTCTGCATTTAATCCATCCATCTTCTCATGTCTGTTTACTGATGCTGTGCAATGACCTCTGTTGATGACATATTCTGTGATGTATCTATGGAGCCGCTAAAACAGGTGTAAACCTGGGCTGGTTTGCTCAAAATCAAGTAAGCCTGAATGGACCCAGTTCAAGAACCAGAGTTTGTTGTTTGTTTGTTTGTTTATTTTGTGGAAAAGCTCTATCAGTGTCACTACTGAACTGAAAATAGTTCACCAACCAGAAATGTCCAGCCAACAGTATTCTGTGAACACTGATGGAGAACTAGACCAACACAGATTGTGTAGGAAAAGATCATTTTCTGTCTCCGAATTTTCATCTACAAGGTGGATCAATTAAGTAGGTAGGAGTGTCTAACAGAGTGGTCAATGAGTGGACAGAGTGTTCACACATTCCAGCAGCACTGCTGTGTCTGAGCCACTCATACCAGTACAACTCACTCACACCAACAATCATGTCAGTGTCACTGTGGTGCTGAGAATGGCCCATCATAATACCTGCTCTGTGGCAGTCCTGTGGGTTACTGACTTATAAAGTATGCAGAGAAACAGATGGACTACAGGCTGCAAATATATAAATATATAGAATATATAAGTTCTCCTGTGTAGTTAAAAGAGTTGTTAAAAGGAAGGTGGAAACAAGGAAGTGGTCATAATGTTATGGATGACTGGTGCATACTGTTCATTTTGTATGTTTGATGGCCGCTTTGTTGTTGTCCTGGAAAATAAGGTGGATAAAATGACCCGAATGTCAGCATGTCAGCATGTGGCTTGAAACAAATGATCTAACATCCCTGGGTTTAATGACAGGTACCCCCCCCCCCTGCAACTAGACTTCTACAATAGGGCTGAAATCCATAAAGCCATGGCCTCAGATGATAGGTTATACTAGTAAAGCTGGTCTTTTGTCTGCTTGTGTATTTAATCCTAAAGAGAGAGGAAAAAATAGGTCACTCTCCTGTTGCTAAGTAATAGGAGATGAATGAATGTCATTATTTTAGATGCTAGATGCAGGTCACCATATGCTGGCTCTATGTCCCATTCGGCCCTAGAAGCCAGATGCAAATAGGCTGATAACAAGGAACGTTAAAGAGTGAAAAATACACAGTGTTCAAACATCTGTTACACAAAATTAGAGATGTGTCTGTTAACACAATAACAGACACACCATACATAAACATTTGCAGAAAAGAAGAAAATAACTGGATTTTACATTGATTTTTGTCTTTGGAAAGATGGCCCATACTGACATACATGGCAACATGCAGTCAGTGATTTCTATCTCTTCAAGCTAGTCTTTCTCCGGTGGGGCCGATGGCTTCAGCAGTGCCTGAAAGTGCCTTAGAGTAATTTCAAGATACTCACCACTATACTCTGACATAGAATGCTCATAATAACAGAGAGCAAAGTTCAATTCTGGAGATCTGGATTCATACACAGCTGTGTGCTTTTCCTTCTTAAGCACCTCTTCAACTCAATAATGTTTTGATGAGCTAAAGAAATCAATAATGTCATTTTGGATATTAGAAAAAGAACTGTGGTTAAGCTGTATTAAAACATGGATAAACTAGCTGCACATAGTTCCATCAATATGTCCATGGCCAGATCTTTTCACCCATTTTGAGTAATATCCAAGACTTCCACCAATGAGGATGAGTTAAAACATAATGTCAGTAAAGTAATGAGCTTTAATTGAAGATTTTGGGACATATGTCACACTTGCATAAACATAAATATGTATATAGACCCACTGTGCTTGCACACAGGGGAATCTGTCCTCCACATTTAACCTGTTGGCAGTTTGAATCCCTGAACTGGCAGAGTAAGACTGAAGTGCCCCTGAGCAAGGCACTTAACACCCCAGCTTCTCCCTTGGCACCGTGGATAGGGCTGCCCGCCACTCTTACTGCCCCCTAGTGTGTGAATTCACTCGTATATATATATGTGTGTTTCAGTGTGTGTGGATGGGTTAAATGCGGAGGACAAATTCCCTTGTGTGCAAATCACAGTGGGTCTATGAGCACCAGCATCTCCCAGCAGGTTGTGACTTTCTCCTATAAATATCCTGTGAAATTAGTCTAGTGTTCTAAAGGTTAAGGTTTCCTTACAGGCCAGAGTGCACTGGCCTATAAGGTAACCTTTGGGTTGGTATAACATTGGGTTGGTGTGCCATGGCTGTTTGCATTTGGGCTAGTTAATTAATCTGCTCCAATGATCTAATCACTGAACACTGAAACATGGAATTTGATGCATTGTGGTTCTTTAGAGAGGTTTTTTTTTGTTTGTTTGTTTGTTTGTTTGTTTGTTTGTTTGTTTTTGTTTTTGTTTTTTTGTTTTTTTTTACAATTTTCACATTCACATTTTTACATATTTTGGTTCTTGTGTAGCATTGCTTAAAAAGCCTTTATTTTCTGGTGTACAAAACCTTTCCATAATTAAAAGAATCTTCAAACTACAAATTCCTCATTCTAAAGTACATAATTCATTCTACAAAAGATTCTTTATGGAACCAAATAAAAAAGTTGTTCTTCTTTGGTACTTTTCCAAAGAGACAGTTTGTCTATACGTTTGTTCCTTGCTTTTTAAGAGTGTGTTATAGCCCCTGTCTCCTGAGCCCCCCTCTGGGACTAGGCTGTAAGGATGCTCCGTTCAGAGACAGCTCTGAGAATGGGGCCTTTTGTATGAGCTGCATTCATGTGCAAATGCAGAGTGGAGCTGAGTAACTTTCCTATGGCCCAGTGTACCATACCACTCTTATCTCGCTTTCCCAAATAGTCTTGGAGCAAACATGGTATTAACTTGGAAGAATTCCCACAGAAGCCGATGAGGTTTTCACCCTCTCCCTCAGTCCTCAGTTTACTGCTTTTGTTTACCTTCACTATTATAGGCAGTGCCGTTTCCAATAGTGCAGCCTCGGCCACCAGACTAGATTGGGAAACAATTGTGACTTTACAGTTTTTCCTTAAAGAGGCCGTGACATAATAGTCATACTTATGTTGGTCTAGGCCTTTTCCACCAAAAAAACCATTCAGGCTTATAAGAACTAATGTGCTTTTCAGTGAATCAGCCCACAATTCCACCAGTTTTAGTGGACCTACAATGTGTGAGAGAAATGGTATTTCGTTGCTCCTTGCACACTTGTACACTTGGACACGCCCACAGCATTTTGCACTGAAAACTGATTGAGTTTCCACTGCAAACGAATTTTCCAGGCTTTGGAACCTATTTTTGGTGGAAATGCACTGAATGAAAAAATAAATTCCGTGTTGGTGGAAAAGGGCCCAAAGAGGCTTATGTCAGGTGCACTTAAAACCATGTATAGCTTCCACATAAATAAAATATATATCAACATAGTTTTGTCTCTCAGTTTACTTACCTTTGAAAACAATACGTCTATATTATGTAATATATTTTATTCATGGAGAAATGATCTAACACTGACAAAGATGTGTTTAGTTGAGTTGATTTAGCTGGGAACATTATTTCCAAATGAATAAAACACTTTTGCATCTCAAAAAAATGTATATATATTGTGTTCATTTGTACATAATTTATTTCAAAACAAGGTCAAATATAAAATGTATATTCATTACATGTACAGTTAAACATGTAAGCCTTTTTTGTTTTACTTTTGAATAAAATTATTTAATTATTCTTTTACAGTGCCCTAAGTTCCAGGTAAGTGTGAGACACAAACTCTAAAGTACTTGATAATTTGCTTGCATGGCAAGATGGTAAGTACCAAGACAATTTAAATGCATTATACTGAATGTCCCCCAGATTCTAGGTACAAGTACAAACACCAAAGTGATGATTAAGCCTTTGCACTTTAACTGCATTAACTCTAAATGTATAGATGCCACATACACAGTGCTCTGAGATTTTCTTTAAAATTTCTTCTCAGATGTATCAGTGAAATTGTGTTTGTAATTATCACTGTGGTACTCTGTATGGTTATCCAGGTATGTTACCATATTTATTGTTAACTGAATACCCAAGACTATTGGGCATTTCAGTTAAATTAAACAAGATTGTATTTTTACATGCTATCACATTATAGAGGTTTGTCCCTAGGACCTAGAACCTGTGCTACATTTCAGTATAATCCATTTAGACTGGGCCTTACTGATAGGTCTTACTATTTCTGAATAATGGCCCCAAATGTAGTCTGTCAAAAATGTTCAGCAACAATGAAAGTTCCACTGATATAAGCTGTATAATTTGCATCACCATGTCTGACATGATTCAAACAGGTATGATAGCATAATGTAAGCAAGTCCTTGTCTTAATCACCACAACCTTCTTGAGAAACAATCACTCTTTCCAGCAGGAACATGTTATAATGTGCTGGAAATGTAAATTGTTGCCTCAACATTAAATTATATTGGAAAAATGTTTCTTGTGATATGGTGTGAAAAGGTTAGAAAAGAAATTACATCCACAATTCACTTTTTCAAGCAGAGTGAACAAAAACTCATTGATTGATAATGTTGAAACAGCATTGACACAATGTTGAAAAATCACTGAAAAACATTGCTATACCAACATTGATTTAATTTTCACAATCAAAAGTTGGCCCAGCATTGATTTAACAGTGACTAGGATGCGGATTCAACAGCTGGGTTCAAACACCATAAAGAGATATCCATAAAGACATACATAGACATTACACAAACATACTACAGGCCTTACCAAGATACAAAAGCCAAAGAACCGTTCAAGATGTGAGAAAGAGATCACTAAAAGATGTTTTACTTTATTAATACTAATATTCAGTATGTAAACTTCCATTTACATTTGCTGCATTTAGTTGATATTATATATGGAGTAAACCAAACAACTTTTAAAGATAATTGTGGTTAAGCCCTTACTCCTTCATATTCATACAAATGGATTATAAGGTCTATCTATCTATCTATCTATCTATCTATCTATCTATCTATCTATCTATCTATCTATCTATCTAATATATATATATATATATATATATATATATATATATATATATATATATATATATATAGAGAGAGAGAGAGAGAGAGAGAGAGAGAGAGAGAGATAAAAGCTTCTATTTGTAATCCCAGGTTGGAATACTTCCATGCTGTTCCAGAAGGTTTGCCCTTCATCAGATGTTTTTAGTGCTGTTTTAAGGGATTTTCTATTTGGGGCATTTTTGTTTAATCTCTGTGGACATGGGTGTAGCTAGGCATGATGGGAAAACTGCTTTGGAGAAGGTTTATGATTTAGCAATCCTGAGTGTGCTTGATGCAATGAGCACCACATGGGGATAACATAGCTCGTGTTTTTTTCTGTGTCCTTCACTCCCTCCCAGCCACTATTATCTGCCCACACCTCTAAACATAAACCAATAAAGCATGTTTCCATGCCTGGCCTTGGGGTCATCACAGACCAGACTAATGCATTAGTGCTCATGCTTATTGGGAATGCATTGTGTTTCAGATGCAACCCACAGGATGAGTATTATGTCTCGCACAAATTGCATTTTAATTACAGTCTTTCAAAATCCTCTTAAGTGGAACTAAATTCAACTTTTCAACCAATTCAAACTAAACAGTTGTAAGTGTGGCCATTATCCAAATTTGTGTTTTCTGAATACATTATGCATAGCGTAAACACCATGTCAGGCAGCTATTACTGAAGGAATTAGGGGGAAGTGTTGGTTGATGACAGTGATTTTGCTATCAGATTGAGGACAACTGAAAATAATAACACAATTAAAACCAAGAAGACAGATCATGAATGCAGCATCATGAAAAGTAGTGCAGAGTGTTTGACGAGTTTGCAAATTAGCCATCTTCTTTAGATGTCATTCATGTAATGAAAAATTGTAGTATGGAGTTGGACATTGTTAAATGTCAGATTCTTGGCTTGGAAAAAAATGAATTGTGTTGAACCGTTAGATTATTAGCTGGTCTTTCAATGTGAGGCTATGAAGGGCTCTTGACATTTAAAAAATGCTATAGAATGCATTTATTGAGTATTTTAAGTTGTTCTTTGATGTACAGTAAATACATGGTGAAAAATGTTTGGACACAGTGTTACAAGCCTATTTTCAACCCTCTAATTTGGTCTAATTTCCTTTTATGTGGGCTTGTGAAAATAAGACAGTTTAATAGTTTAGGTGTGGTTCCAAGTCTACTGTACCTATTCTCAAGTCTTAATGTGCTAGCTAGCAGGCTGATGTGATAAAAATGCCCCATTCACTAGTTTGACTACAGAAAGCAAAAAAAAAAAAAAAAAAAATCTGGTAATGAGGTCTTATTTGTATACCAACCCTAGATAACTAGCAGTTTTGTAGCAATGTGCTGCTCTCAGTATCAACAACACCTCAGCTCACCTCAGGTCTCAGCTAGGGATTTCTTCAAAATGGTGTTTCTACAGCCAATCATCAACACTGTGCTCTTTACTCTGTGTAGAAATGGACAAAAGCTAATAAAGCTCTTAAAAAGTTTATCCTGCTTTTGTTTGGATTAATCGTCTCTACTGTCCAGGGAAGACTATCACTACTAATACTATACTACATGGACTAGTTTCTATAGCATTGCTGTGAGGATTTGTTTGCATTAGTAAGGCCAATATGTTTGAATGATCACCACCTCACCTCATCCCTAACTCCCCAATTCAATCTAAAAGTAGTGGTTGGAGTGCTATCTTTCCAGAGAACACAGTTCCACTGCTCCACAGCTCGATGTTTGGGGCTTTATATCTCTCTAGTCCACACTTGACTTTAGGCAGGGTGCCAATAGTTAAATTTTTATCTGCTCCGCAGAGTCCTATTCTATCAATACTTCTGTGCAGGGACTAGATAAGCTGTGTGTGTGCATTTGCACATCTGTGTCAACAATGGGTACTTGAAGTAGTTGAATTCATTCATTTGAAAGGGTTTCCACAAATATTTGGACATATAGTGCAGTTCTCATTGTCCTATAAGCGAGTGGCATGTTATATTTCTATGAACCTTCCACTCTCTCTGAACAGCATTAATCCTTAATCAACTACACTCTCACAGCTTCCCAGTTTGACTTTTCTAATGGGGCATGACCTCTGCTTATCGTCAAACAGAGCTGTGCTAACAACACAACTGATACGGAATGTTTTGATCAACACCATGCAGCAGATAAAGGCCAGCATGACTGGGTATAACATCAGCTCCATTTATGTGATTAGAGATGTAGATTTGGAGAATCAACAGTGAGCTAATGAGTGACAGTGCCCTAATAAAAGAATTAAAATGTATGAAGGACATAAATCTGTCACTGAGCATTTTGTCAGGAACACAACTATCCAATCAGCCAATCATGCGGCAGCAGTGCAATGCATCAAATAGTGCAGATAAAGGAAGAACTGCTCAGGTTTGAGGGATGATTGTTGGTAACAGACAGACTGGTTTGACTGTTTCTAAAATGGATAATATTCTGGGGCTTTCAGCGTAATAGTTTCTAGAGCTTGTTAAGAATGATGTAATACAAAAGGAGTCTTGCTGATAAGCTTCTATTGGCTACTTTCTACATAATGATACATCTTGTCACAAAGCCAAACTCCCACACTGGTTTTATGATTTTGACAGTTCAGTGTTCTTCAGTTGACTTCCCAGACACTGGATCTGAATCTAATCAATTAGAATAGCATTTCAGTGACCTCAATGTGTGGAGGCACACATCACATGCCTCACATGTCCAGAAAACAATTTGTACAATGTCAGTTCTCCTCCCAAAATAAAGTGATTAAGGTTCTGCAACCAGCAACACTACCTTTCATAAATGCCCAATGCTGTGCACTATTCCAATGGGACAATGTTCATCTACATACTTCAGCCATCTCAAGAGTTTGCTTTGAAGACTATGCCATGGTCAGTTGCATTGCCAGACCTATCCCTGATTGAAAATGTGTGGGAAGGTACTGGATATACTATCAACATTCCACCCATCTGCAAACTCTTCAGGAACTGAGAGAGAATATTTAAGATGCATGGGATGGATTATTGCAGGACCTCTACAGCTCTATTCTGAGACATCTGGCATCTGGTCTCGTTGCTTTATACCAGAAGCCATACTGAGAAAAATATCAAATATAAATATAATATATATATTTTATAATATATTAAGTTCTGTTTTAACTTTGTTCCACATGACATGTTTCTAAGCATCAGGCTTGTTTAGATGTTTAGATCTTTTAAAATATTCAGAATTTTGTGTTAAAGACACATGAAGAGCTTTCTTCTAATGGCTCTTCCTTAAAGGTCATGGCTGTGCAGATGTCATTGCACAGTAGAACAGTGCTCCACCACTCCATATGCTCCATATCATTTTGCTTTTCCTGTTCCTGTGATACATTAAGTCTGAACGTGCTCTCAAAAATATCACAAGCCCCAAAAAACATAACAAGTACATGATAACAATGATATCAGAGCCTGTTTCAAATTTTCTTTTCTCACTTTCTCTGGTTAAAATGCAAATGACTGTAGTGATGCAAAATTGGTAGCCAGGTCTGATGATCAAGGTGAAATTGAATGAAAATTGATTGTGACTAGCCTAGAGTAGGTTTCCACAAAACATATTCATAAAGAAGATGGTTCTGTTCCTGCTGGGTCTCTTCTTTTTAAAGAACTTGATTGTCTGCTTGTGTGTGTGTGTGTGTGTGTGTGTGTGTGTGTGTGTGTGTGTGTGTGTGTGTGTGTGTGTGTGTGTGTGTGTGTGTACTTCTTCAGCTTTGATATTTCATGTCTGTTTGGGTCACTTTTTATGGGTAATGAATATATAATTCAAAAGATGTGCATTGATAATAGGACAGTGTGTTGAAAAGGGCTCTGGCAAGGTCATTTGAAACTCAGGAGAAATGACAGGAGAGAGTGGAATACAAAACTTCAATTGAATCTGATGCTGAGCCAAGTCCTTGTATCCTTGTCTTCATTTTATGTGAGCAAGAACACTATGGAATGTATTGGCCACTATCAGCTCTAACGCATCAAAGACAGTCCACAGGAAACATCATTTAATTCTAATTTCATGCCCGAGTTAATGCAAATGCATCTAATTTATTATAATTTGAGGTAATTATGTTATTAATGATTACAGAATTGCTTTCAAACTCAGTGGCTATCCACAGCTATCCACAAAGTAAGGACATCCACCACATTAGTGCTTTTCAATTCTAGGCAAAAGTCAATGGAATTGATGGCGTGTTACCAAACAATGCAATGCATTCATGCAGCAGAATGGCTTTTTACCATCACACTATTACATTTTGCATGAAGCTGTGATGGATTATGTCTCCACATCCACATCTAGGTTTCCTGAGGCTGTGTCTGGTGTTGTGCTGAAAATGATTTAACCATAGCAGTTATTTATGCTGGGGACCACCCTTTTGTATTCAAAACTTTTATGTCATACTTTGTTTTAGAAACACGTGCATAGGCAAATCTTTGGTCACCAAAAATGTTATTTATGGTCTACAGTATATTTAGAGTAATAGCATTACATGATTAAACAACCTGCTTAATATTGTGTAGCTGTGCTCCAGTGTGATTGTGTAATGTGCTTCAATGGCTATTACACTCTTGCTTGAGAACTCACATCAAAATTTGTGAGGTATAGCATTAATGCCCTGGGCTTGGGTAATATGCTCACACAACCATTTTAGGGCCATTTTTTGGATTCCTGTGTGGATGGAGAGATTTTCAGAAATTCAAGGAAAAGAAAGATTTAACTCTTTTTTTCTGACAACCCGTGGCAAAAAAGAAAGAAATATAATTGTTGAAGTCAGTGACAATTGTGTTTTTTGATCAAATAGAGGGGAAAAAGTTTGGAATCACTAAATTCTGAGGAAAATATTATGGAATCATGAGAAAAACACTCCACCATTAGTACTTTGTTGCACCAACTCTGGCTTTTAGAGCAGCTTGAATGCTACCATTGAGTCATGGACTTAACTAATGACAAACTGTATTCTTCATCAATTTGTGCCCAACTGTCTCATTTTGCTGTTGCCACATCAGCTTTGTAGGTTGAAACCTTGTCATTGGATTGAGATCTGAGTGATGATTCTATCATTTTTGCTAAGGCTTATAGTAGAATCATCTTCACAGCCATTCACATTTTTTATGGTTGTGATTTTGGGTAGGACGAGCAGTGGAGCTGAAATTTGTGTACCTTGGCATCCACCATACATTTGGGAGTGCAGATCAACTTTGGATTCGGCATTTAAAAATGTTGAAAGCAACCCTTAAAAAGGTGCGTCATAAGACGACAAGCCACCAGTCACCAACCACCCACTCTGACCAATAAAGGATGTGTGATTTAGAGCCTTAATTTTCCTTAATTATTTTTTTTGAATTTTGCAATATTCATATATATATATATATATATATATATATATATATATATATATATATATATATATATATATATATATAAACATTTATTCTGGTGTGTTTTTATTTTATTACTTTTGAAACAGACTGTGTAGCAATCTTGAATTGGACATGGTCTTCTTTACATATCTTGCAATCTATTCTTGGGATGAACTTCCTGAAAATGGAATGTTGGCATTTGTTTTAAATGTTCTCCATTTGTAAATCATTTTTCAGACAGTGAAATTGCTGATTTCAAAATTTTCGGAGATCATTTTAAATCCCTTCCCAGACTCATATCTTCTTTCTGAAGCCCTCGAAGAGCTCACTGGATCAAAACAGCAACAGGGAGAGAGACAGTGAGAGAAAGGAAATGGAAAGCGAATTATCTGGACACTGTTAAGCCTGTACAGCTGACCTTTGAGCATATCTGCCTACCTGCTCTGGTTTGGTTGGTTGCCAGGTTACCTGTGTGTCCAGTCCAACCAGAGAGCAGGTGATGGTGGTAGATAAAGAGAGGCCAAAGAGGAGATGCTTCACCGTAATAAAAAGCAAGGGCAGGAAAGTGGCCCAGTCCGTCTTGCCCTCGGTATGTGAGTATGTACATATGGAAAGGTCGTGTTATTTTCTAACATTTGTTCAGGGGCTGAGTTCACTCTCTCTTCTACTCTGCATTTCTCTACCTCTGTTTCACACACACATGCTGTGCTTATCATGTTCACTCATATTAATGCCTACATGTCTAAATGTACAGTGTAGAATCGTGTGGTATGTGGGGATGCTGATGATAAATATTTATTTATCTGCTCACTTGCGATGACACGAGTATAGAACATCCAGGATAGACAGCAATGGAGCACACAGTATGAGTGAACAACATGGATCTCAGACTGGAGTGTATCTGAGAAAGGAAAGTGCCACTGACTCATTTTTCTTGAGTGGACCTCTATCTCAGTGGTATTTAATTAGAATTCAGGAAGGCCCACTTATAGAAAATTTCCACAAGCCAAGGTCTGGGACATCATAATGTCTAACTTGCATTATGACTCAGTGCCATATCCCATTCAGCTAACCCTGTACCATAAGACGGGAAGACTTGTCCCGGTGAAGTCTTGCCAATAGAATATGACTCTCTGGAGCAGAAAAAGTATGAACCCATTAACATATCTACCTAATACCTAATGTGAACTAGAGGGGTATAAAATCCCTCAGCATTGACCTATGGAGCAGTGGAATCTGTGCATTCATGGATGTTCCATCAAGTAATTTTGGGATGAGTTGGAGAGTTGGAGATGAGAAAGGGCGATGATCATCCAACATCCTCACTTACAATCTTGTCATTGTCAACGCAATCATATTCTCACAACAATGCTCCAAGTAGAAAAGTAGTCTAGTAGAAAGCCTTTAAGACAGTTACTCCAACAAAATACCCTTTAATATCATTGATTTACATGAAAAAATTAATTAGAAGGTGTCCCAATACTACTGTCCATATAGTGCAGGTTCAAATATGACAGTGTCTGGATTAATTACCTCTGTTATATATGGTTGCCAAAGTGAATTAGAGTTATCTTGATGGAGCCGAGTCTACCTAAAGTATGAGGCCTCTCTCTGTTTATCTATACTTCTTTCTTTCTCACTCTCTCTCTCTCACCTCAGCTAGTTTTATTATTTAGGTTAGCAAAGAAGCCCAGACTAGTTAATAAATGTTGTTAATATTAATTATAAGTTTTACAAATTGTACTTTCCCTCAGTAGTTAATAATAATAATAATCTATTCACAATATCTCATAATCATTGTTATAAAACAAGTTTTATAACAAGTTCACTTTATAAGGTTGGAAAATAAATTGAATATACTGTCATGTGAAAAACAATGCCCTTGCCATTCAAATTGTGCATTTTTTTTCCTGATGACGGATGCTGTTCTTTGACACCAACTGTGGCATTAGCTACTTATACTGTAGGTCCTGTGATGACATTTTGGGATTGTTTGAGTCTTCTTTATACATATTGCAATCTAGTCTTGGGATGTACTATCCAGAAATTGCCATGTTGGGAGTTGTTTTTAAATGTTCTCCACTTGAATATAATTTTCTGGACAGTTCCAAGGCTGATTAAAAATGTTTTGGAGATGTACATATGTATCTACAGCCTTCTTTCTGAGAGGGTCATAACCTAATTTTCAAAAATACCAACAGGAATGAAATTTGATGGGTAGGTTTGACATTTTCAGACAGTTTCATATGTTTGCTATGTATATAAATAAGCAGCTACAGCAAAAATCAGCAACTGGAA
Organism: Acestrorhynchus altus; assembly: GCA_034509495.1. Taxonomy (NCBI): domain Eukaryota; kingdom Metazoa; phylum Chordata; class Actinopteri; order Characiformes; family Acestrorhynchidae; genus Acestrorhynchus; species Acestrorhynchus altus. The sequence continues at coordinate 11,096,249 of CM067508.1, read as the reverse complement.
CCTGCATCTGGAACATTTCTAGCTTTTAAAAGGCCTGGAGTGGGTTTAAGTGCCTTCTTTAAGAGCACAACCGCAGTGGTCATAGGAGGGTCAAAAGCATTAAATGGACACATTCACACACCACTGCCCCTGATCAATGGATCTACTTTGGATTTTTCAATCGCATTTGTACTTCCTTCACACTGGACTTTATTTGTCTGTCTCAGACACACAACCTTTTCTCACAGTGTCTTCTGTCTATCTTCTGCTGTGTCTCATTAGGAGACCGAGTGAGCTTACTGAAAATGTCAATGCACCTTTAACAGTGTATCTGTCAGAAGCACAAGGCCAGCATTTGAGCCAACAAAAAGTACAGGGATGATGATATGTTATTTTTATTTTTTGTTAAAGAAATAAAAGCAGTATTATGTCGCATTTTTACCCTTAAATAGCAGCATTCTCCACTAATCTGTAATAGAATAAACAGTGCCGCTAACTGCATTATGTAACTTTGGAGAAGTGGGCAGAAAAACATGCAAGTATAATGCTGCTTAATGAGTGATTAATGCTAATTCTCACATACTGCCTGCCAAGACTTGTTCATAAAATCTCAGAAACAGTCTCGTAATAAAGCTTATATGTGTTCATTGCTCTGATGGCTAAAGACATTAAACTATACAGCACACAGAATATTTCGATTATCCACTCATGTAAGTGGCAGAGCAGTCATACAGGGACCACTCTAAAATCACTTGATCAGGCTGGAGTAATCCTCCTTCTGGTGTTATGGAGAAAACACACACATGCTGCTGTCATTGCTCATGATGTCACGCTGGGCAGCCAGCTTCACCCAGCCTTTGGCACACACATGGTTCTGACAGTCTATAGTCAGATGTTCCAAAGATGGATGACAGACAGCTTGATCTGACAAGATATTTATACTCTACCAAAGAGGCAGGGAACCAACATGTGATTTCTCAGGCTCCAAGTGAATCATATTGGTAATACCAGTACTAGCACTTATATCAGCATTAATCCAGCACTTCATAGAATAAAAGTCTGATTGCACTAAGCTTCTCTTAGGTATTTATTATATCTTCACTCATGTTCTATCTTAAGGTACACTCATCATAAAAGTCATAAAGGGTTATTTGAGCAATGCCACTGAACCATATTTAAAAGTAATTGTAGGGTTCTTGGTTCTTCTTGGTTCTTGCATCATTGAAGAGCAACCCTTGTTCAAAGACTTTGGTTCTGGAAGCCATGAGGAGTGGAATCTTGTATCTGTATACACTAATTAACTGATTAGCCTTAACATTTAAAATACCAGCCTTGTACTGTGTAGGTCACATCCCACCAGTGCCACCATAACAGTTCTGATCTGTCAAGTCATGGACTCCACAAGACCTCTGGAGGTGTTCCTGTGGTATCTGACACCAAGACCAGCAGATCATTTGAGTCTTGTTAGTGGCAAGGTAGGCCCTCTGTAAATGACATCTTTTACATCATCTTTGGGCACTCAGGTCCCTTGGGCACAGTGCACCCCTTTTGGTAGGTACTTACTGATGCATTCCAGGAACACCTAACATGACCTGCTTCCTTACAGTTTGGACCTTGTTAACGTGTCTCAGATACACCTGCTTGCCGATTTTCCCAGTTTTCTGCACACCAATTTCAAGAAATGATAGCTTTATCAAAAGTTCTACCTGAGGACTTGAATGGTACATCACTACTATATATGCTATTCATCTTTAAACAAAATGTGACTTGTGCTCTCTCGGCCTCTTTCAGATGCTGACATCTCTGCATTTCCAGCCTTCTACCACCCTACTGCTTTCAGTTTGGTCTGGCCTGTTTGTACATACCATGTATGACAGGATCTGTAAGGCCTGCATACCTCACGACCCAGGCAAATGACTTCAAATACATTTCAAATCTCATTCAGATTAAAATGTTTTGCAGTTAAACCTCTAACTGTTCACCTGCTATGTAAATCATTGTTATGTACTTAATCTGTCACTGGTTTCAATGTTATAGTTGATCAAGGTATGTTATGATAATGGACATTAATGGAGAAATATGCATCCTCGAGTTTACATTTCTTGTACCATTACTTGCCATTGTAATTCAACGGCCTGGGTTCCATTTGAAAAATGCAGTGGATTTGAAATCATGAAATCAATAACTACTTCAATCCAAACATTGTATTTAAATCATCTCAGGGTGATGATGTGTGGATGAGGTCATCTCTCAGCGTGAACCCCACCTCTCCCTGTGCATCTGCTCGTCTGTCGGATTATACAGATTCTCTGTGGCCTTGGGTCAGCGCTGGATTAAACAGCCTCAATCCCAGGTGTCACAGCACTTCATTAATTTACTCACTTTTGTCTGGAAGAGTCCCAGGCGTGGCTGATAGGGCTTGGCGGACAGCCAGTCTATGAGCTTTTAAATGCGAGAGGTGAACATCAGGGTCAGCTGCAGAGGGCAAATGAGAGGCAGTTTGCTGCAAATATGGAGCAGTGGAGCTAGAGGGGGAGATGGGTATTGATGTGCATGAATGTTGATGAATATGTGGCCAAGAACTCAATCTGTTTGATTTGTTTTCATGTTATTCCTTAGCATTAAAATATCTTTCTAAGAATTGTATATTACATGATTTCCATGAACTGTGTTATATTTTTTGATACTGTATGGTGTCTGCAGATTATTTATATAAGGAATCCATTTAAACAATTAATATTTAAAAATATAAATAAGGTATGAACATATTGTCTTTTTGTTTATATTGATTATGCTTAGTCATATACACACACCAAGTTTAAATCACTGGTTTAGCTGTAATTAAGTTTTAAATGATTCATGACTCCATTGGTCAGTCCAATCCTTGAGAAAAACTGCATTACTGAAACAGAATGATAAATGCTTATGTTTTTATATTGCATAAAATTTGTACCACCTTCAGGTGAAGTGAAAAATAATGATGATCTATATGAAGCAGTGAACAGTCAGTTCTTGACATTAATGTGATAAAACCAGTAATAATGAGCATGGGTACAACTCTTAGACCCTTTGATAAGAGCCAAATTGTGGGTCAGAACATCTCCAAAATTGGGAGTGGTCAGTACCTACCAAAAAGAAAGGACAACCTGTGAACATAGTTAGCATTTCAACATAGACCCCAATGATCATAGAGGCCCTACCTCAGAATACACAGGCTGTGTGGGATGTCCCCACTTTGCAGTTGTCAGTACCTACCAAAAGTGGCGAGAAGGTTATAGGTGACACAAGTCACAAGGGATCTGACGTTAACCTCTTGGTGCCAAATTCCACAATACATCTTCAGAGGTCTTGTGGAGTCCATGCCTCAAATGGTCAGATCAGTTGTGGTGGCACAAGGGGGGCCTACATAATATTAAGCACTACTAAAGCACTTCTAATGCTTATTGCTAGTCTGAGTATGTCTATGAACAATGTCATTAATGATCTACTTCAGCATTCATGTAATTAATATCAAAAAATAAAAAGGATAATGCTGTAATAGACAAAAGCAAATGCTGATGAAGGGAATTTTCCTCAATTTAGATACAAAGGCTTTCACCCTCTTTCAGTGGGCACTAATTCTCCGTCATGTAGAACTGCCCTGACATGTATACTTCTATCCAACTAAGTAAGAAAATTAAAGTGAAATCCCCAGTAGTGTGAGAGCGCGGTGCAGTCTCACGATGCTTTCATAGGGAATTAATTAAAACAAGAGGAGGGGTTATGACACTGTGGGCTGGATAATGGATTGGACTGTGGGTCAGACACATAAGGTCTGGACTGGGGCACCCCCTGTTGATCACACAAATATCACTGCTGGAATCTTCAAAATGGTCATTTTGTATGAGAAGAAAAAACATCCTAGAGTGTCTAATGTAAGTTCAAGTAAAACCATTTTGTATTCTGAGACCAGATCTGTTGATAAAAGGAAGTGTTCATACCATACCATTTTAGAGCTACTGCTGTACCAAAAATGGTCTATCAATCAAATTAGAACTTCTTTTCAGGAGTAGTCTTTAGTAAATGGTGCAATTAATGCACCAACACTCCCCTCCAAAAGTATTGGAACGGTGAGGCAAATCTCTTTATTTTTGCTGTAAACTGAAAACATTTGGTTTGACATTGAAAAATAAATGTGAGACAAAGATTTTTCAGCTTTTATTTTATTTTGATCTGATACAGAGTTCAGAAGATAGTACCTTTAATCTGAACCCACACATTTCTCTTGTGACCAAAAGTATTGAAACAGATACATTTCAGATCAGATTAAAATGAATAAGACTGAAAGTTTAGTCAAAAATCATTTGCTTGCAAAAACTGCATCCAGCCCATGACCCATTGATATCACTAAACTTTTGCATTCTTTTTTGTGAGGTTTTTCCAGGCATGTTTGTTTTGGGGAGTTACTCCCGTCACTCTCCTCTTTAGCAGGTAAAATGCAGCTCTATAAGGATTAAGTCTGGAGATTGTCTAGGCCAATCTAAACATCTTGCCTCTGATTAAGCCCTCTGTAGTTTTGGATCATTATCTTGCTGCATAATAAAGGACTGCCTAATCAGTTTGGTTACATCTTTCCTAAAATTGATAGATAAAATGTTTCTGTAGACTTCTGAGTTCATTGTACTGCTGTTATCATGCAACACATCATCAATGTAGATTGATGGCATTACCTCTACTGCATTTCACAGATTAGTTTTTAGGTTTGCAATCATAAACAGATCTTTTCTTTCTCCAAAGGTTAAACTTTTCTTCACTTTGACAAAGGTTAATCTTTGTCTCACCAGTATATGTAACATCTGAGGCTTGTCTCTGTACTTCTCTATAAGTTCCAGACTGGCCTTCCTGTTCTTCTTGCTAATTAGTTTGCATCTTCTGGTGAAGCCTCTCTGTTTTTGTTTCTGAAGTCTTTTGCGAACAGCAGATTATGAGAGCTTCACTCCTACCTTATGGAGGTTGTTGCTGATGTCACTAACAGTGGTTTTAGGGTCTTTCTTTACAGCACTTACAAGGTTTCTGTCATCAATTGCTGTTATTTTCCTTGGTCTATCCATTCGACATCTGTTACTGACTCCGCTACTGACAACATTCTTCTTCAGGACATTTCCAAACGGTTGTACTGGCAAATGGCTGATTAACATCCCTTCTTTTTTCAGCTTCACAGCTGCTTGTTTTTCACCCATAGACAGCCCATAGACAGTGCTATTTATTGTTTGAATAATCAATGGAACAGGACACACCTGGGCTTCAACACACACCTGTCAGTCACATGTTCCAATACCTTTGTTCACAAGAAAAATGTGTGTGTTCAGACAACATGTGCTATCTTCTGGACTGTGTAAAGGATAAAGATGTAAATACCTGGAAATACGAGCTGAAATGTTAATGTTCTCTCATATTCATCTTTTATTTTCAAACCCAAATGTTGTCAGACTACAGGTAGGTACCTGATATAAATACAGCACTGTAAAAATGAGAAGCAGTACCCAGGATCATCATATCCCAGAGAGAAGGAACTCCCAAAGAACTCAGAAAAATGGTTTTGGACACCAATCAGTCATGTTACAAAGCTATTTCTGAGCCTCTGGATTTGTACCAAAGAACACCCAAGAACATATTGGCTTGTCACACACACGCACAAATACACAAAGGAGACTCCGAGGTGAAAGGTTCACAGCCTCCAGGGAATTCCTTGTCATTGAGGCCTTTTTGTATTATTAGTTCCTATCTCCAGAAAAGGTACATGAGCGCACACACACACACACACACACACACACACACACACACACACACACAGAGACACGCACACACACTCACACATACACAGTCTACCCCAATTGCTGATGAGAATATGTGGAGTCAGTCTTGCAGTTTCAGTTCTTAAACAATAACCGCCCAACCTTTACTCTCCAGGAATAGTGCACAGCAGTCTTTCCGCTCCTTCCCGCTGCAGCTGAGACAAAAGTCTCTCTCCCCATTAGAATGAATAACATTGACAATGCTCTGTAGGGGAACAGGAAATTGAATTACGTTGTTATCGCAGACACTCAGGCTGACTCCAGCTCCTCTCCATGGTCTCTGTTGTGGCTTACTCATTCTCTCATCTAGCTTGCTTATTTTTTACCCACAAAAAACTGCTGCTGTTATTAACTGGAGTTTTATGTGCATGCTCTGGTTTCACTGATGTAGAGATATAGTAAACAGCATCCAAAAATGAGAATTTTAAGGAGAGATTTTCTCATATGGGCATTTGTTGCTCAGATGTAATGTAAAGTTATTTTTGTAGCACTTCCCTTTAACCTTGATACTGACATGCCAAAAATGTGCATGATGGTTTAAAAGAACAAACAACAAAGAACAAATCCCAAATAAGGAAGCACTGGCAAAATATGACAAAATTCCATGAAAATTGCAGAAGTGGGTTTTACAACTAAACTTTTTCTTAAGAAGAGTTGGTGAACAAGACCCACTGATTTAGGAATGGGAGGTCATTTCAAATGCTGGTACAGCACAGCAGGTGATGTTGCTACTTTCATGAAACATAAAAAAATGCTTACAGCCTTTTTCCAGAAAGCTTTTATTCTGTGGGATTTTGGAGACACAGTATGCTAGTCATTTGTTAACTGTGGATAATAGCAGGATTTAGGACAGGATCTCAGGGCTAATCTCCTGCAAACCAATATTGACTCAGCACCAGTGCTTCAAGTCCATTTAGGTCTACTTCAGTCTAAGGCTGCTTTTTCAAATGGATGGATAAAGACAACAGTGGTGTGCTTAGAGTCAGGTTTGCTCTCTTATAGTCTCCTATCCTTACATTATATTATGCAAATTGACTTTGTTTACAGAAATGTCATTAATCCAGGGCATTTTGACTGAATTAATAGGTGGTAACTGACATTTTACTGAACACTAGATCTTCCCAAAACCAGAAAATGAATATGTGACCCCACGTGTATTCATGCTCAACAAACATGGGTAATTACTTGATACATTTACGCAGCTGTCTTTTATAAAACTGAAATTTAGATATATAGGGTGAGTCAAAAGACACAGGACACCCAAAAGTCACAAGAAACCCACTGCCCCCTCCACTGCCATGTCTAATGAATGAATTCATCATAGACCATAGTTGAGCTCAGTTTACAGGCCATGCAGGCAACAGTAACGTTATTCAGAGGTTATTTTCCTATTTGTTTCCGAAGTAAAATTGTGTCCTGTGTCTTTTGACTCACCCTGGAATTTAGTAATTGTTATGTGATTTTTTTTAAAGGATCATGTCATTTATGCATGTCCATTTTAACAGAAACAGAATTAAAATAACTGTTGTTATTGTGGTTTTTAAGTCAGATACATGAATGGTGTCTGTCCTGTATTGTGTTCAGAGCTAAACTGCAGTATGAGTTGACAGGGCTAAACTGTGTTAGGCTGAATATTTGAATATATATATGTCTACCAAATGCCTTCCGATGTCACAAGTGAAATGAAGTACTGCTGTGTGCAATCTCAGTGTCAGTGTCACATGATTGGTCAGTATATACACATCAAAGGATATCTCCTTGGTTTTCTTGGGTTATAATATATTGATAAAATATTGAAATAATCCCAGGAGCACCCTCAAATCCATTACATCAAATAGAAAGAACATAGTATCGCAACAAACCTGCCAAGAGAGGCCCACCAAAACTCTCAAACTGGGCAAGAAGGGCTTTAATCAGAGAGACAGAGACCAAAGGTAACCCTGAAGGGGCTACAGAGTTCCCAAGGAGTATCTGTTCATACAGAGCTGGGTTTTATGAAAGAGTGGCCTGAAAAGGCCTTTCCTTACAAATATAAATAGGAAAGTTTGTTTTAAGTTTGCCAAAAGGCATGTGGAAGATTCACCAAAAATGTATGGAGGAGGGTCTGGTCAGATGAGGCCAAAATTGAACTTTTCAGCAGCCAAGGTAAACACTATGTCTGGCTCAAAAGCAACATATCTCATCACCTCAAGAACACACATCCCCATAGTGAAACATTGCGGTTGGGATGTTTTTCAGCAGCAAGGATTGGGAAACTGGTCTGATTCAAGGGAAGGTCTTCAGAAAAACCTGTTTCAGTCTGTCAGTGATTTGAGCCTGGGATGGAGGTTCACCTTGTAACAGGACAATGACCCAAAGCACACTGCTAAAGCAACACTTCAGTGCTTTAAGGGGAAATGTGTAAATGTATTGGAATGGCCTAGTCAAAGCCCAGACCTCAATCCAATTGAGAATCTGTGGTCAGACTTGATTCCTGTTGACCAATGGAAATCATCTAACTTGAAGGAGCTAGAGCGGTTTTGCCTTAAGGAATGTGCAAAAATCCCAGTGGCAAGATGTGGCAAGCTCAAAGAGACCTATCCAAAGTGATTTGCAGCTGTAATTGCTGCAAATGGGGGTGAGTAGTTATGCACACTAACATTTCTTGATATTTTGTCATATTTGTTGCTTGCTTCACAATAAATAATAAAATAATAAAAATCAAATGTTCAAGGTTGTACGCAGGTTCTGTATATTAACTGAGGCAAATCCTCAAATAATCAATTTTAATTCTAGGTTGTGAGCGAGCAAAACATGAAAAATGCCATGGGAGTGAATACTTTCCCAAGCCATTGTATATGTGGACTAGGGACGGACAATACCACTGATGTTGCATAAAATCCAATACCAAGTAATACCAAGGCTAATATACTCATACTGATATGAATAACAATATGTTATGAATTGTGGTTTTCAGCAATAACAGATGGTAAATGTGAACAAATATCTAATATCAAAAAAAGTAAAAAAAAGTTCTAACATTTTTCAGTCCACAGCGGGAATATTACAAGTTGTTCACTTTTACTATAAGTACCTTCACTTTTTAGTTGTTTTATAAAACAAATTACACTGTTGACATTTTTGAGCAAAATTTTGCCCTGTGGGAGCAAAAGAGGCAGAAGGACAAGTAGTTCCTAAACTACATCATTATTTATGTCAACAATTTCCTTTTCTGAGTTTTCACTGAGAGGTAGAATACACAACGGATTGGAATAATTCATATTTAGGTATCAATCTGCCCATCCCTGATATGGACTGTATGGACTAGCATAGTGGTTATGCCATACTAAGAGTCCCTGGGTAAGATTCCTAATGCTACTTTGTTTTAGCTGTGTAACATTCTTCAAAACTTGATTTATGGCAGGAAACACATGTAGGAAACACATGCAGAAATGGTAAGAATTTCATATCCTACTATGGTTATGGTTAGGGTAAAGGTTGGGTTAAGTTTAGAGTATAGGTTAGATTAGTGGTTTAGGGTTTAGATTTAGATTGAGGTGTAGACTCAAGTAATATAATTACAGTGGCTGCATTATAATATTTTCTGTTTAAAGTGTTTGATTTCTTCATGAATCATGCAGCTATGTGTGTGAGGCTATGCATGCATGTAACCAAGAGTCAAATTTACATACACTGTATGATTTCTGAAATACATTTTTATTCATGTGTACAATCCTGACAGGTTTCCCAGGACAGAGTGAAACCAGGTCATAAAGGTCTTTGAGGTATTTCAGTAGATTTACATCTACTTATATACAATATAAAATATTGAACATACAATTCAACACACTGTTCATGTTCCTTTTTCTGATGAGAATCCCTCAAACTGACAGCATCTGTTATGAGTTATTATTTATAGACAAGCTCTCCAACATGTTTCTATGAATGTTAAGTCATATACACTATACTTCACCTACTTAAGCTGATTCACATCATTAAATGATCATAGCTCTTAGTGCTAAATGTGTTCTTCTGAACATAAACATAAGCAAAACATTTAACAGTCTGCTGAAGAACAAAGACAATATGTTATGTGTGATATGTGCTAATATGGTAAATAAAAATAAGAGGTTGTGATAAACTACTTTAAACTTAAAGGGTTCTGCGTAGTACTGAAAAATTGTTGAATTGGTAAAACCCTTTTGATACTGGAATATACATATGCATATACTGGAGTATACATATACACATATGTTTTCCACCAGTCTGAAGACCCTTTACATAGACAAAGAGACATTTCAGCAGCCACCAATTAGCCATAACATTAATACCACATGCCTAATAGTTCATAGGTCCCCATTTGCAGCTGCAACAGAACTAACTGTTTGAGGCCTGGACTCCACAAGACATTTACATCCGATATTTAAAGTCCTGTAAGTTTTGGGGTGGGGTCTCCATCCCATCAATGAACTTTAGGTACCTATGACCTTAATAGTATATAAAGATATAACAAAGAAAATATAATAACAATAAATAATATAAATAAAGTGCAGTAAAGGGCAACATGAACATGTGTCACATCTATGAGCAGACACGGGGTTAATATAGCAGCTTATGAATAAGAAAGAAGAAAAACAGCAGCATGGATAAAGTGTCGAGTGTCCAGTTAAAGTGTCATTGCAGTGGTTTATTTAATGTAAGAAGGGAAGAAGCTGTTTCTCAGTATGATGGTTCTACACTTAATGCACTGCAAGCTCCTGCTTGAGGGGAACAGGGCAAAAAGTGTGTGTGCTGGGTGAATGGGGACCTGTAAATATTTGTGGTGGTGGGGAGACTAACTCAAACAGTCCTCTGTGCTGCCTTCACCACCTTCTGCAGAGCTTTACGCTCTGTAGCTGAGCAGCTTCCATGCCACAAGTTGATGCTGGAGCACAGAACTCTCTCCACTGCACATCTATGAAAGGAGGTGAGGACTGAGTTCCCGAGTCTAGCATGCCTCAAGTGCCTGAGGAAGTAAAGCTGCTGACGTGCCTTCCTGATCAGACTGGAAGTGTTGCTGCCCCAGATGAGGTTGTAACTCAGGTGTACACTCAAGTACCTGTAACTTTCACCACAAATCCTCCTATATGCAGAGGGGAGGGACTCAATCCAAATGTGAGGAGTTTTTGAACCAGGGTCTGCAGAATCAAAGTGTTACAAGTGGACATGAAGTCCACAAAAAGCACATGGACATAGGGATCCTTCTGCTCCAGGTGGATGAGGACAGTGTGAACCACAGAGGAGATGACATCCTTTGTGAATTGATTCTCATGTTATGCATAATGGTGATCCCAGCTGATGTCAATGATGGTTTTGATGTAGGCCATAACCAGTCTTTCAAAGCCAGTAATGATTCAGACTCATCACTGTGGTACTCTTGGGAATGACATCATGGTGGAAGTCTTCAGGCAGGTGGGGAAAACTGCCTGGATGAGGGAGGAATTAAAGATATCGGCCAGCACCTCAGAGAGCTGGGCAGCACAGTCCCTCAGCACCCTCCCAGGGATTTTGTCTGGGCCAGTGGCTTTGTGGGGATTCATCCTCCTGACGCTCCATTACTTCATATTCCAGTGAACCAACAAGGATATTAATTTATTTTCATTACTTCATTAGGCCTTCATTATGACAGCATGTCCATAATTCATGGCACCCTCACACTAAGTGAAGTGTTTACTATAAATATCTCAGTCCTTTTTATCCCCATGCCAGAAAGAGAGAAAGTCAGTGAAACAGAATGAACTCCACACATCACACATCACCCCTGAAATAAACCTCTCCTCTGAATCCAAAATACTCAATGCTTTAAATTAAAAATTAACCAGATTTCAAGCTTGACTTTGAAGTGATGTAGCTGTTACAGACTCAAGAGAGAGAATGGGCTGGAAGAAGAAGATGAAGTGAGAGAGAGTGAGAGAGGAATAAAGAGAAAGTGTGTGAGAGAGAGGGGGGGTACCTACTCATCCATGCCATCACAGATTCTAACCCCATTTAGGATTCTTTTGGGGCCAGTTTGCTATTGTCTTACACAGCTCATGTCGACATAACTAGGTGAGGCAGTAACACTTCTCTTTTAAGGCTAACTGCTTCTAAGGCCACTCTCACACATGTAGGAGTGTGCTAGTTGTTCCATGCATGTATGAAAGTAGGTCTTCTATTTTCAGGAGGTAATCGTTCTTTAAAAGAGAGCATATGTTTCTGCCGTACAAATTTTATTATGACAACAAAACATTCTCAAAGCTAAAAGTTGTGAAGCAACTTGTGAAGCAACAAGCAATATCCAATAATCATTTAGACACTGCAAGTTTATCCGAAAGGTTATTCTGTTCATCCACTATACTGTTGGTTGCATCGATCATCGTAATTAACAAGTTTCTTATGCTCATATTTGAGAATCCAGATCTCAATTAGAGGTGGGGGAAGGCCTCACAAAGACATTAAGGTGTTTCTGGGACACAAAGGTTTCACATTGGTCTTCCATATAATTTGAATGTTTTAGTCCAAACATATAACTATTTTTTATCATTTTTGGACCTTGTCACTGATAGTACTTTTGAGTAAAATAGAAATAAACATATCCAGCCTGCCTGTCATGTACGTGAAGAAGAACTCACAACATGGCACTAGATAATGTTGGCAAAAACCTGCTATTTATGAAGATTTTGGATCTTTAATTAAAAAAAATTGAAGTGTTGATTATTCAATTCATTTAAATTTAGGTCGTAAGTTAAGGTTAGGTTAAGTTTAGATGTAGGTATTGATTAGGTTTAGGTGTAGGTTAAGGTTTTGTTAGTTCTAGCAAGGCAAATTCACATGACATAGTATCTATCTGTGTCTCCTAGGTAAGCTCTTGAGGTGGCAGCAGTATGCAGACAGTGAGAAGTTTAAAACACATTTCACATGTAAAAAAAACATTAAAACTAAAAGTATGCTTTTTTATATGATGATGTTTTATAATTCATCCGTGAATTAGAATCTTCTTACTGTATCAGGGTTACAGTGGGGCCAAAGTTCACCTGAAATCACTGGTTATAATGCAGGAATACCCCCTGGAGAGAATACCAGTTCTTCACAGGGTACCACTCACATACAGACACTCACACCTAGAGGAAATGTAGCATAGCTAGATCATCTACCAAGAAACCAGCATACAAAGAAAAAACGCATATGGACAACAAGGAACCCACAACCCACCTGAACCCACAACCCACCACACACTACTGCCCTATTATTATTGTTGTCATTGCTGTCAGACCTATTATTACTGTGTACTGTATAATTTTCATGATGAGAGTTGTTAATATAATGCTTTAATTCACAGAAATAAATGTTGTGACTTATTAATGATAACCTCATTAATCATTCATTTTTCTTTCAGTGTACTGCAGTTTTATAACCAACTGAAACTGAAGGCTAAACAAATTTCTTATCCAAGAGTAATCCAACTCAGAAAACAGCTCAAATTCATTTGTTTCCAACTGAATTAAATTCTATTTTAAATCCCAAAGGAGCCTTCCAGTGCATGTTTACTGCCCTGTCATGAGACCAAGAACTTGTATTTTTTTTATAAATATCCTTGTCAATCTAATCTTATAACTCATCACTCTGGATTATCAATTTACAAAAGGAATTCTGATCAAAACATGGTCAAATTCATATAATTATCTATTATTAATATTTACATCTCAAATTTGAGTAGGAATCTCCTGAAATTAGCAATGTCAGGCTTGTGTCACTACCTCCTATATGGTACTCCTAAAAGTACATTAAACTATGAAAATATCCCACAAAATTAGCCATCTAGCCATCTATTTGATGACGGTCATGACATTTATTCCTTGGTCTCATGCCCCTTGTTCATTATGTTATAGTATATAACGTAATATAAAGGCGTTGTCACAAAGCAGCTTTACAGAAACCTGGGTCCAAGCCTCAATTGAGGAAGCCTGCAGGCAACAGGTGTGGAAAAAAATCTTTTAACATATCCTTTAACCTGAAAAAAATCATAATTTTATTATGATTTACTTCCAACAGAATTGATTTTTACTGTTTAACTGGTAAACAGACGGGCTTTGAATGCTTCAGAACCCTGCTTCCAACAAACATCTAATTTCCTGTTTCCACCTCTCTCCTGCCTTCACTTCTCTCTAATCCTCTTTTGCTAGACTACATGAGCGTGCAACCCCAGGACACTTGTGACAGGTCAGACAATGCAGTGTAAAAATCTGCCTTATCTATTGTGACAGGGTGAAATTCAATGAGAGAAGCTTGACATTTAAATAAAAAGAAGATTTGTGCTGAATCGGCTGATTTCTCAGCTCCTCATTCACTCATTCAGCATAAATCTGAATGCTCTCCAGGCTGTCAACATTTCCACCGATGCACATAATGAGCGAGAACTGACCTTGTGTTATTCTCAGTTACTTTGTGGGAAAAAAATGCTTGTGTATAAGCAAGCTTATTTATCAGGAGATAAAACAGACAGACTTTGTTAGTGACAGAAAATTCTGATTCAGTCGTGAGTATATTTCAGGACCATAGACAGTTTCCATGCTATTAATATAAAACTGTACAAGCAGGACAAAGAATAAAGATATTCTCCACTACAGAAGTTTCTTTTTTAAGTCACATTGGCATACAGGTGCCAGAGAATGCATTTACCGAGTGTCTGAAGTTTTTTGATGTGTAAATATTAAATATGTCACTTTGGTTGGGGTGCTTGGTGTTATTTTGAGTTATTTTTCCTTTGAAGGTGGACATGTGGAAGAAAATAATTAGCTCTATTTTAATCGGCTGGTTGATTGTACCAAATAGCTCATTTGAAGAACATATTATAGCTTTGATTTTAGCACATATATATATGTATATATATATATTTAGCATTACTTCAACTCATGAATTCATAGTTGTGTATGACAACTGTAGCTGCTTAATAAACTGTAAGATGGACTGTAACTGGCACATCTGTTCAAAATCAATCAAGATAAACCTTGGTTAACCTATTGTTTTTTTGTTTGTTTTTTTGTTTGTTATTTTGTTGTTGTATTAAACTAATACCAAACTGCTAATAGCCTAATATAGACTTTATATATACACAATAAACAATTGTTTAAGGTTTATGGAATTCTCTTTTAGCAAATACATCTTGTTTTTAATGTTGATGGCACCCTTTCAATAATATTGATATATGATCAGACTATTCATCTTTCTATTAATCATTCTATTCAATCATTCTATTCTCATACTTTGAACCTATCAGGAATCATGACAGTGCATTTAAATATATTGGTCATGCAGTCCAATATACCCTTTTAATTTCTCCCTCTCCTGCCTGCATGAACACTGTGGACAGTCACAGACAAAGTCAAATTATATGGGCCACTGCCTTTCAGACAAACGCTTTACATTAGCATGTGAATGTGTGTTATAGTTCAATCTCTCGCACCAGCAAATTTTAATTTGAATACAAACCAGGAGGCCCTGCAACATCTGTCATATAATGACACGGCCTCTACTCTGCACTATGCCTTCTATACCAGGGATTTATCGATTTACTGCTGTCTTGAGTGGTGGCCTGCTTTATAGGAAAGTTTAGTGTAAAAGGAATACCTTTCAGATACTTAACAGCTTTATGCTCTGATGTAACAGTACATCTCAAAGTATGATCATGTGTAGGTAACATGTAAAAAGTGTAAACAACCTACAAGAATTTATCCAGCAGTAGAAATACCATAACAAAATAACACACAATAACATAATTTGTATTTAATACATTACTAGTGACCGTTGAATTGTTGAGCTCCAATGTGGTCTTGTAAACATTTGTGTGTTTTAGGAATCATTACAGGCTACAGTAATTATCCTGTCAAGTGCTGAACTGGTCTCATTCATTCAGCTGGTGTTGCTGTGTTTATATCTGTGTTCTCCTTACTTGGGAAATTAGCCGCACTCTCTCTCAGTCTGCTACAACTGTGGCTATTTTTCACGTCTGAAGATAATGCAGATTTGATCTTTCTACGTGTTTGTTAATTACTATTGTCATGAGTTTTAAGTATAGCTATGTGAATAGGAGAGAACGTGATGTAATAACATGAATAAACAGAAGAACTGTAGAACTGTGCAATTAACTGATTACATTCTAGAGCAATGTGAACGGGCTCCTCTCTAGAACATTTCTTATCCGTTTAAATCTGGGTATGCATTCTAAAAGAAAGTGAATACTGGAGAACATTTTAGAAAATGTAAATGGACAAGAATATACCAGAACAATCTGAAAGTGCAGTACTTTAGATCAGGGTAACTAATTGAGAACATTAAATAGATTCATTCTTGAACTGTGTGAATAGAAGAGATAATTCTGTGAATTAGTGACAACATGGAACAGTGCATTTAGGGAGAACATTCCAGAACAGTGTGAAAAGACAAGAACACTTACAGTAGAACACTATTTTAGAACAGGTTCACCTGAGGACAACGAGGAGATACTACCGACAGAGGTTTGGTGGTAAAGCTCTATGTCTCAAACCACTCCCTCACCTCCAGTACTCATGCTGCAGTGGAATGAACGCAAGTTAAAAGTCTATGAGGGAGATCCAGAATTTATGAGCCCAGCCAACAAGCTTAAGGAGAGGACAGGGAAACTCTGAGAGAGAGGCAGCATGATCTATTCTAACTGGGGCTAATTTCTCAAGAGCAAACTGCAGCACTAGATAAGAGGATCCAAGCCAGAAATGAAGACAGAAGGATGGAAACTATGAAGTGTAATGTTCTCTTGCAGCTTACACTTGTAAGTCCTTGCAGCCTCATTGACTGGTTGGAATATTGATGGGGCTATTTCCTCTTCATTTTGGCAACTGTCTTTTTGTTTGGTAGATAAATAGTCCAACATTATCAATGGAATTTTATATCTGCATCTACATTATACACTCACTGCACTGTGAACAAAAACAATCAGAACAGGGGTTTTAATACTTGGATAGATTGAAATCATTTCTGTTGTTATTTTGTTATGCATCATTTTAGAATAAGCATAAAAACCTGTAAACTACTTGTTCCCACAGTAGATTAAAAAACAAAATATTGTATAATGTATTACATTCTTTTCATTAATTACTCTTTGTATTAATGAGCAACACCAGCAGGGCAGCATTAGAAGGCTGGAAATTGGTCTCTTCCCACATGTATTTAACCCAATGGTGTCCTGAGATTTTTTTTAATGAGATTTGTGTAAAAAACAAATCAAAACAAGTTATACTCAAAACAACCAAAATAAGATAGCAGATTGTGTTTTGCTACATTTTTTTATAATTAAACTTGTATTTCTGTTTAATTTTTTTAATTTTTAGTTTTGTTTGTTTGTTTGTTTGTTTGTTTGTTTGTTTGTTTTGTTACTGAGAAATGTGTTTTTACTGCAGTGAAAATTGGTAATGCTGACATCCAGTCATCAAGGACATGTATCAAATCAAATCAAAATTTATTTGTAAAGTGCTTTTTCAACTGATGTCTCAGAGCAGCTTTACAGAAATTAAAAAATAAAAAGGTGAACAACACATGAACAGGATAAAGACATAACCCTCCTTGAGGAGCCAAAGGGTGACATTGGCAAGAAGAAAACTCCCTCAGAGCTAGAGAAAGAAACCTTGGGAGGAACCAGGCTCACAAGGGGGGACCCATCCTCCTCTGGTCAAACTACTTATACATAGTCAGGGGACACTGGACTACCACATGTCTGCTGTAATACTCAGGTGCCCTGAAGTAATGATGGTGGCGGCAGGTGGACAAACAGTCCAGTACAGGGTGGGAAACTGTTCTGGGCAGCCAATGTGAAGTGGTGGCCGGGAGCTCTCGGATCCTTCTCAGATGAGGTAGGGGAGCTCAAGGTTAGCATTTCATCAGCCCAGGCTGGTGGGTCATCATTGACTCAGAAAAGGTAGAGAGAATTAATTATTTTGGTGTTTAGATTTTATGGAGAACAGAGAATGTAAATGTGACTCCAGCAGATCTGCTTATAACAGCCTATCTAAAAGGAGGAAACCAGAAGGTCACATAAACATGGGAGCATCCTGAAACATTGGCGTCCAACTGATTCACCATCACAAACCTGAGTGAGTACATGGAGTCAGACGGCAGCACCAACATCCCAGTTTACAATAACTCTCTATGTCCATGAACCCCTGAATCTGCAACCTAAATAGCCCGAGACATTAATTACCAAAAGCTACACTGAGTATTTAGGGTCCTGGTTGTACATCCTGACAAAAGTGCATTGCAATAATCTAACTTTTGGTTAATTATGATGCCAATATTTTTGTGCTGCTGAACCAGGTATGACAGAGAAATCAGCCAGATTTAACAATATGTCTGATTATTTCTTGCAGTTTTAGGACCCCAAAAGTAGGACCTCCATTTTGTCACTATTTAGAAGGAAGACGTTATTCAACATCCAATTACATCTTTTATACTGTCCTCCATTTTCTTTAATGTAGGTTTATCATCAGGTTTGGCTGATATATATATAGTTAAGTATTATCAACTATTATCATATTTCTAAAATGATCATTTTAAATGAGATGAAAACATTCTTAACTTTAGGTCATGAAAGGTCAGCACAATGTCAATCAGATGTTTTTGTACTACCCATTCGCTCATCTCTACTCTCAACTGTACTCGTCCTCTTTTTGAATGCTTGTCTCTGGTGTATCTTTCTGCTCTTGCTCCAGCGTTGCTAATGCAGCAGAGTGAGTGCTCTAATTGAGGGATAGGGTTATCTGTTAAACAGCCCTCATTAAGCCTGGCCTTGGGAGCAGTGTGTGGCTATTAGAGCTCTCTGCTGCTTCCTAAAGCAGCATCGCAGATCAATCTCTCCTGTAGGTGCACACTGACCCTGAGAGAACAGTGATCCTATTCCACTCCCTCTCAGGCCTCCTCCAGCAGACCTGAGCACAGCAGCCAACCCACTGTCAATAAGCCCACTGTCAGATACTGCAGCACCTCAGGTGGGCGAGAGAGCTCTCTGCCTGCCGTCAGCCATTTGGCAAGCACTTCTAAAGAGGGATTTACTCACTTGATAGAGGATAGTTAGAGCTCTCTGGTGGTTTAAGAAGATAGATTCCAAGTACTATAATTACTTTTTTCTGGTCTGGTTTAGGAGTGGTTTAGACAGCATACAGCAAAAAATTATTTGTCAACCCAAAAATGTGTCAATAAAAAAACACTGGTGTTACATGTAGCCTCTGAAGCTGGTATGAAATAATAAAGTGTGTTCTTCCTGTGTTCATGCAGGTTCCCACTGGGTAATCTTTATTTCCTTCCTTCTCCCAAAAATGCATGTGGTAGGTAAATTCATGGGCCATGCTAAATTGCCAGTAGGTGTATGTGTGTGTGCGGTATGCTGCTATGGACTGGTGCCCTGCGCAAAGCATAATCCTGCCTTGTGCCCAATGACTCCAGGTAGGCTCTGCATCCACCGTGACACTACTCAAGAAGATAAGATGACTTGACTTTCATTTTAAGTAAAAAACTTCTATACCCCCTCCTTCAAAGCTACCATTTTGTGTGACAGTATGTAAATCATTAAATCCAAACCCATAACATTTTTAACCACCTGATTAATACTTGGTTCAGCTGCAGAAAAATGAGTGCCACCAGACCTGAAGGTGTTATATGATATCTGCCACCAAAATGTTAGCAGGAGATGGTTTAAGTCCTGTGAGGAGCAGGGTGGGGCCTGTAAGTCCTATAAGTTGTGAGGTTGAGAGGATGATCCTTAGGTCCCCGTGAGTCTCTCATTACTTCAGCGGTTGTTCATCCTTGGAGAACTTTTGGTAGGTACTGATGTTCTGACTTAGTCATCTAGTCATCACAATTTGGTCCTTCTCAAAAGTGTTTCAGATACTTAGACTTGTCCATTTTTCCTACTTCCAACACTGAGCTGACCGTTCTTTTACTACCTAATATGTAGATCCAGTCCTTGACACTCTACATTATTTACTTCACTTTTCTTCATGGTTTAACATTATGGTTGATCAGTGTCTACTTAGCGATTATTTATTTAGCTAGTTAAACAGAAACCCTGCTCAACCCTCAATGTTACAATGTTACAAAACATGGGTCTGTCATTAACAGATGGAAAATTATGCTCAGTAGTGAACATGGCTGGTGACAGTGCAGGAGATCAGAGCTAGCTAGGCTTAATCTGAGGTAAGGGGAGCTCTTCAGAAGGGTGCCAAGTCCTGCAAGGCTAAGAAAAGAAAGACATCATGTAAAGGCTAAGTGAGGACACTGAGAGGATGTTAAACCCTCATACCAGAGGGCAGGTAATGACTGACAGAGCGTGTTGAGGAAGGAAGATTGAGGCTTAGGCTGTGAAATAGACCTCTGTCATTGGGATTAGTGGCACCTTTTAAGTAATGACTGTGAAAAAACAACTGGGTTTGGAATTGAATTTAGCTGGTCATTTAGTGCATGTAAGTATCATCCAAAGAATTTATGAATTACTTGTTACAGTTTCAACCAAAATGTTTTGGCCAACATATGTTTATCACACTTCTAGGACACATTGGTTTGTATTGCATTTGGCTTTTTTAGTCATGCATAAAGGGGAGGCACAACTAAGTTTGTGGTTTTATAATATCAAATAACAAATAGCCTAAATAGACCATCTAAGAGAAGTTGCCTCCAGAAAAAATCAAGTGACTGTAATGCACAACTACAGTAAAGTTGTGTCTGACAATCATGGAGTCACTCAGAATGGCAGTGGGTCGTTTTAATTTGCGAGTCCTGGTTTTGTCTTAGTGGAGACGAGCATCACATCAGTGCCAAGATTATGTATTGCACATCCAGAAGGCCTCATGTCAGTGTCAACATGTTTTTGTTTAACTGCATTAAAAGCTTGAAAAATTAGGCTGTCGACTCTCCCCAAATCAATTCTCCACAAATTAATCTACAGTTAGAATAGTGACAAATTTGTCATTGTAATTTCCAACATACATTGGTTTGACAAGCCACAAGGAATGAAACAGTGACTCAACACAAACATTGCTATAACGTCTGGCTAAGTTGGACAGGATTTTGGCAATTTTCTGTAACACACAACAGGAGCTATGAAAAACAAATACACATGAGTGAAACACGGTTTATTCCAGCTGTCAGATAAATTGTTTTTCTAGAGTATTTGATAGCAGCCATGATTTTCTCTGTTTTTCTACAATGCCTACAGAGAATAAACTCTTCAGTCTTTGAGGTATGTTGATCGCCATTTGTCAGTTAAGTGTTGATTGGGTGTAGTTTCTGACTGTAGTTCCTCTAACGTTCATGCTCTGATTTCTCTTACAGAATATAATTGAATGTTATGGGCACCTGTTTTCACAGCCACCTCAGAAGGTGTTGAATGTAGAAGCTGAGGAACATATGTCTGAAATAAACCTTAAAGGTGGTAAACAGAATAGAAAATTGTATTTTCCTTGGCATAGTTGAATAATGAGAGTTCGGTATAGTATGGAAGAGAGAAGCTGTGAAGCTCAAAAGCTGTTGTGTCTAACCCAACAGCAAATCTGATATAATCAAAACAGGCCAATTCCAAAACCCCAAAATGAAAACTATGACTTGACTCACTATTTTTGTATATAGTAAAAATATAATATCAGGACATTTAATGACTTTTTCAAGATGTATGATACATGATATTTATTGTGACATTCATTGTGATATATGCAAATAAAGTAGTTTAGTAATGTCAGATTCCTCTGACCTGCTACTTAAACACAATCCTTTATTTAGTACAGTGATTTTATTCAACATTTGCCACACTGTATTCAATTAAACAGGACAATTTACACTCTTATATTCACCAATATGCTCAGAGAAGTATATTGTGTATCACAATAACTAAATTTATCATGATACAATATTGTTATATTGCCAAACCCTATCTCCAGTATTGACATAAACCCACCTCACTAGAGAGTCTCAGTCATAGCTGACAAAACAGCTATGTAAAATACAGAGAGATTTCAGGAGAATATACCATTCTCAGTCCTGGAGAGCAGTTGATCATCTCAGACCTCATGTTCACAGAAAGGGAACTCAAATTAGGAATGCTAACTCTAGCCTTTCACTATTTTTTTCTTTAACATGCAAAAATAATTAAACACAAAATAAGGGGTGGAAATGGTAGATTAATAAAAAGTAAAATTAATGAATGTCCATTGGTGTTTTACAATCCTTTACAATCAGCACTCAACCAACACAATCCAGCAAGAAGCAGCATCCACATCCACACAGTGTTTCCTAATTTGGAAATGACTGGTCACCTGGAGGACTGAGTCAGGCACTGGGCAGTTCACCATATTTGGGTAAACAGACATTCACTTATTCACACACATCAGTGCAATTTAGAGCATTTCATATTTGTCCTGACTATACAAGTTCATACCCACCACTGATTTTGGGTTCATTTTGGGGGAGGGGTTCATTCACTGGTTTGCTTTCACAAAAAAGAATTCAAGCCCAGATCAAATGTGCTATATTACTTTTCTGCATGCATTTCTTCAGAATGACAGAGCCTAGGTACATCCATTTATTATTTTTCATTAGTTTCCTTGGATACAAACAGGGCCTCCTGGTTTCTTGGCATTTCACTATGCAGGACCACCTGCAAGGAGGAGGTTTTTAGCCATCCAGGTGATAAGTTGAAGCAATCATGGGACTAAATTAACCACTCATGCAACTCCAAACAGAACTTCTACACTTGCAGTAGAAGGAAAGGAAATGTGCACAATTTCAATTCATTACACATTTTGTTTCCACACTTTTAGCTTGTCAGTCTGTTTGTACACTGCAAAAGATTTAGAGTTTATACTCAGTCTTGGCCTGTAAATTGGCTTTAGCTTCTAGATGGTGAGTTGATCCAAAGTGCAGCTCTTCTACAGTCAATCGCTGTAATTCAGTAGAATCATTGTAAACAGAAGCTCCTCGTCAGTTACTGTAATTCAGTACAATCAACTTTTGATTTTTTTGTTCAAACATGGTGAAATTCATACAAATATGTAATTGTTCTCAATCTTTGAAGACAAATTTGAAGACAAAATATCTAGCATGTGTGAGACTGCTATACATTCAAACGTTTCTGTGAATACAAGTACATCTATCCATAACAATATCCTGCTAAATTGGCATAGGGTTCTAAAGGTTAAATTTGCTAGATGGGGATTTGAGCCCAGTGCTGAGAAGAAAATGTGCTAAACACCAAATCACTGTGCCACCAAATATGTGGCCATTGTTGAACATTGTTGTCTGCTTTACTGTAATCTTGAAATATTTTTGAACTGGAAATACACTGAAAATAGCTAATATTGTATTTAGAATAGAACACCTGCTTTGATAAATCTGCTAAGCTGATTATGTACAGTTTGGATGTTTTTTACTGATCAACATTCTAACTGAGAATAGGAATAACGCATGGTTTGGCAAGTGACAGAACAAATGCTTGGTGTCTGAAGCTTTGTTTGATGGTGCACCACAGTTAAAAGAGAATCAGTTACCTGGTTTTCAGATGAAGTGTGTGAAGTTGCTTCATACAGCCTGTGAAACCTGAATCAGAGACGTGTGGGGCTCTCTGCACTCCAAGACTAAGCAAATATCCAGCTGTTGCTGAAAACATACAACTTCTATAAAACCTCATATCGACTGACACTGACAAACTATTATTCAGCAATGGCACAACCTGTCATTCTTGTGCACAGTTCAACACTTCCCTGAGATGCAGTTTGATAATTGGAGCAACGGTACCTCCGCAAGTGAATCGTGAGTTAGAGCAGCACAGCAGGGGTCTCCTATCACAGAAAGATAGACTCAGTGGGACGCTGACCTGGACCACAGCTTTCTTTTGACAAAGAGGGAAGATCAAAAGTGTTCACAGAGCATCTTCAGAGGAAAATGATGTCTTGTCGACTGCTGGGCGGAGAAGTGAAGAGTACAAGTACACTTTAGTAGACGAGGATAACTTCAGCAGTGCTTTATTGTTTGAAAGAGCAAAGACAGAAACAGTTGAAATAATGACGCATGTAGATTGTACATATACATACAGTGTATACAAATACAGAGTATTTGCACAGTCATGTACAGTTATTTGCACAGTTCTGGAGGCTGACAGAGGGAAAATCTGTGGATGGCGCTGTGGATGCTGAAGCTGATGTGGCAGGACCCATGTTGGAACTGTGTCTGGCGCCACATATGCTGGAGCAGATGCACTGGGTGACACTGTTGACGACACAGGAAGCACAAGCACAGCAGCTGGCACTGCTGTAAATGTTAGTGCACAGGCATGGCACCTCCATAGACGTTGGGGCATGGGTAGCTGGCACGGCTGAAGACACTGGAGCATGGGAGGTAGGTGTGATGGTCGCATGTACAGTATGTCCCCCAAATCTTTAAAACCAGAACCCTGAAGCACCTTTCTAAGAGGACCGAGGCTACCAGTGCCTCCCCACAGTCTTAGATGGAATCATCCAGTGAAGAGAGGACCTGAATGCACTGCCTCCACCACTTCCTCCAGCCATGGGTCTTGGAGGTGTGCTAGTCCCATCAAGAACCTCCGTTACAAGAGCACAGACCCTGAAGGGCTAATGGTGTCCCTTCAAACCCTTCAGACATTCTCAGAACACCTTACAAGCGAGGCGACCAAGAGGCATCCGAACCAGATTCTCTCTACTCACATTTGGCAGCAATTACAGCCTGAATTCTTTTTGAATATGATGCTACAAGCTTGGCATACCTGGTTTTGGGAAATTTCTCCCATTCTTCTTTGTAGAACCTCTCAAGCTCCATCAGACTGGGTGGGGAGTGTTGGTGAACAGTCATTTTTAGATATCTCCAAAAATGTTCAATTGGGTTCAAGGGTTCATTGGCTGAGCCACTCAAGGACTTTAACATAGATGTCCTGAAGCCTCTCCTTTGTTATTTTGGCTGGGAGCTTAGGGTCATTGTCCTGTTGGAAGATAAACCTTAGTACCAGTATTAGGTCCTGAGTGCTCTGGAGCAGGTTGTCATCAAGGATGTGTCTGTACACGGCTACAGTCATGTTTCTCTTGAAACTGACTAGTCTCCCAGTTCCTGCTGCAGAAAAACATCTCCAGACACACAGACACAAAGACCAAGTGATATTTTCTGGCTAACCATGTGATTTTTAGCAACTGTTACTTGCTACCAATACAAATAACCATGTTCAATCTATTTCTAGAGTTCTAGATCTTTTGATTGATCTTTTGAGGTAAAAAGGCAATAATTACAAAAATCAAATGTTGTTTGTAATAATTGTCTAATCAATGATTGTCTGACAAGAATATTTATAATAAAATAATTCAAAATAATTGACAGATGTCCAAATAAATTAAAAATAAACAATCTCAATGTTCTTTTATTTTATTATTTATGTATGTGTCAGTGTTATCCCGTCGCAGGACTTTTATTCTGAAATGTGAACAATGTGTGAGCAAATAGCCCCTTTCTTCACTTTTTTTCTATTTAAGTCATTAACCCTGCCCCCTCTTGCTGATCAGTCAGAGTCTTCATGCAGGTTGAGTGTCTACATGTGGACAGAGCAGTAAACATGCACTAGAAGCTCTTTTGGCATTTAAACTGAAATAAATCAACTGGTAACAGGTGAAATTTAGCTGTTTTCTGAGCTGGATTACTTACTGAGTATTCACTGCACATGGTTACATCGTGTAAGTCATGTTTGTTATAATATGTATATGTTGGCTATTCTGATCCTGATTTATGAAGTATAGAATACAATTTGACAGCCCCTCTTTCTGGGCTTGAAGACTTAAATATAGGTTCTTGTAAGTTAAACACTAAAGACAAACAAATGTAAAGTTATGCAAAATGATTGCATGTTTTCCCAGCTCAACTCTTTACTGATAAATCATTGTACAATTAACAGACCATGATGATGTTAGAAAGTGAAGTGATGTGTATGTTGTAGTTTTCTATGTGTATCATCTCTGTAGGCCACTCTGATCCTGAGATATGAACCTTAGATTATCAGCACATAACTGTAAGTGCAGATGTCAGGTTCTAAGAGGTAATGTGTTCTTCAGTCCAGGTATCCAAAAGTGCTGTGATCTTTCCGGACCCACATGCAGCAGAGTTGTTTCAACATGAGAACTGTTGCTGGTTAAAGCAAGCCTCGAGGTTGTATTCATGATAAAAAAAAATATATATATATATAAAAAATAAAAAAAGCAGGTTCTAGCTGGTTCTAGGAGTTATCTTAGAAAGGACAGGTTCCAAGAATTAAATACCACTGATTTCAGAAGAAATAATGAATTAGAAGGTGTTCCAATAATATTCTCCATATAATTTACATCTATGTATAAATGTATATCATAGTACAAATTAAAATCACAATAAATGCACACATAGCACAAAATGTCTATGATTCCATATGAAAAGCGTTTGGGAATATTTATGAAACTGTGTTGGTATGATGGAAGTTATAACATCAGGTGTTCTCTTCAAGGAATGCTAAGTGCCATTTGGAATTCTCAGCACATTTTTTCACACCATGCTCAAAAGCTGCAAATAATCCTCTCTCTCTCTCTCTCCCGGAAAGATCCGAGTCAAGCAACATGCAGAGTAGGTTTGTGGATAAAAGTGGGAAATAACACTATGAGCAGAATCTTTCATTGGTATTTCTGATGGCTTTGCAGGTATGAAAAAGAATTGCTTGCACGTTTGTTTTCAGATATGTGTAGGACAGACTCTCGTCTGCTACAGAATCACGTACCTGTTTCTTTTTTTTCATGTCACATTGGTCCCAGTGTGTTCACAGGGAGATGTCTGTCTGAGGGTGAGAGACGAGGGTTTCTTTTTCCTCCCACAACGCCTGGCTCCCTAATGAAGGAAATCCAGGAGGCTGGGGCATGACTTGAAGAATGAGATTAGAATAAAACAAGACAAAAACTTCTCTTATACAGTGAAACTTAATGCTCTCTCAGGCTGCCCATTTTACTGTGCACTGCCATTCAGTCAGCCTCCCTCCGTTACTGCTAGATGCCATTCAATACAATACGTAGTACAATGCAGTCCAGTGTTGAAACGAAGGGGGAGCATCTGAAAGTCGGGATTAAAGAGAATGACTCAGTAGAGCTGTAAGGATCGTCTTCCTTTTGGGGGTCCTAATTAAATCTGATGACTCAAAGCAACACAACACACGCATAACATCAAATACTGGAGCTATTTGTTATATGGCCTTGAAAATTGTGCTGTAATTTGTTAGCTGTTTAAAGTCAAAAGTTGATCTTTCTTCATTCTTCCCTTTTTGCCCTCTTTCCCTTTCATGGAAAAATTGAGTAAAGAGAATTCACTACATGGACATGACAACCATAGACCTCAAACACAGCTGTCTCTCTTTATTGAAAACAACATCTGGCTTAATTTAAAACCAAACCAAAATCCTACAAAATCCTTTGTAGTCTTGACTTTGTTATACACTCATCATCAAAAAAAGAAACGAAAAAATGGCCATATCTCTTGGAATTCTTGGAGGTTCTTGGAGTTATTGAGTTTCCTAATGATGTTCATTAGCTGCACCTTGAATATTCGTACTCAGTCACTGCAGATTTTGCAGTAGGGGTGCAGTGTTGATAGCATGTGCCAAGATGGCACCACAGAGATGGAAACCTGTTGCAGTAGCTCAAGCTCCCTTCCGAGTTTTTCCTAAAACTGCACCAAGATGGCTCCACGAATGGCTGCCACGGTGACAAGATCTTCTAACCTGTTTGTGTTTTTGTTAATGATGCATAATGTACCTCAAATCCAGTAAGTTGGAGCAAGGAACAGCTACTAACCTTCAAGGACAGCATTTCACCAGTTATGACTTCAGAGTTTATTCAAGATCCCTCAGATCTACTGGAAACCCTCACAATGGGAGAGCTGGCTCTGCTTGGCCTGGCGAGGAAGCGATAGGGTGCCCAGCGTAGGGGGCAATGTGCAGGCGGGCTGTTATGACTGAGACAGTGGGGGTTTCACACTCCCCTGCCATCACTATTCCTCTCCAATCTGCGCTCCCTCATAACAAAACTGAAAAACAACTTCAGCTGAAACAGACCAACAAGGACTTTTCAAATGTTTCTGCATCATTAACTGTTAACCGTTTTACTCTCCCAGAGAGTTCAGCTCTTTCATTCTGCCCAGTGTGTACACTGCACCACACACACACGATGCACAGAATGAGCTGGCTGACCAGAAAATGACACTAGAGAGAGAGAACCTGGACTGCTCATCATTGGCTCTGCACTTCATGCTACAGCATCTCGACAGTCCAGGTTTGTGGATTTCAGGTCAGCATTTAACACAGTAATGCTGGAGCTCCTGGGAGTCAAACATCACAGCTGTCAGTGCCAAACTTGGTAGACTGTGGATTTTCTGACATACAAGAGATCCACTGTGACAATCTTGAAGTTTGCAGATGATACCACCATGGTGGGCCTCATAACCAATGGTGATGAGTCTGCCTACAGAAAAAGAAATCTGAGCAGATCTCCTGGTGAAGCAGCAACCACCTGCGACTTAACACACAAAAGACATTAAAAATGGAGGTGAATTTCAGATGCAACCCCCTTTCCCTCCCCCAAATCAATGGCTCTCTGGTTTCCACTGTGGAGACATTCAAGTTCTTGGGTACCACCATATCCAGACCTGAAGTGGGAGAGGAACATGGTCTCCACAGCAAAGACAGCCCAGCAAAGAATGTTCTTCCTGAGACAGCTGAAGAAATTCAACCTGCCAAAGTGATCATCCTCACGTCATCTATCACCATCTGGTTTGGTTCCTCCACTCCAAACTCCAGAGGATAATCAGAGCAGCAGGGAGGATCACTGGATCCATTTTTCAATAGATTTGATCACTCATCTTCCCCTCACCTCACACAGACATCCCTGCTGAACCCTCACTCTGGGATACTACCTACATGCTGCCCTCCCCCCTTCTCAACAGCTCTCAGCTCACTGCCTCCCCCCACTGGCTCATCATCTGGCAGGTCCAATCTGCCATTTACACACTCCAGCATCCAGCCCCCCTGCTCCAGTCTGTCCTTCACAATGGCCCAGGTGAGGAATGAATTAAGGAAAATCAAGACGAGGAAAGTTGTAGGTCCAGATTGCATCAATGCCAGGCTCCTCAGGTCCTGTGTGAATCAGCTCTGCAGAGTTGATGAGCACATGTTTAACATGAGCCTCAAGCTGGGAAGAGTACCATAACTGTGGAAAACATTTTATGTGGTACCTGTACCACCAGAAACGCAGCACCCAAAGGACCTCAACAGCTACAGGCCGGTGGCACTGACTTCTCATCGGATGAAGTCATTGGAGAGGCTGATCTTTATCCATCTCCGCCCTCTGGTGAGCACATCCATGGACCCACTTCCATTTGCCTACCAGCCTGGCATCATGCTGTCATCTATCTTCTACACAGAGCTCTTTTTCACCTGGAGAAGCCTGGGAACACTGTGAGAATCACCTTCTTTGACTTCTCCAGTGCCTTTAACACTATACAGCCTGGGCTGCTGAAGGACAAGCTGGAACATGTTGGTGTGGACAGTCACCTGTCAAACTGGTTACTGGACTACCTGATCAACCAACCACAGTATGGTAGGGCATGGGACTGTCTCTCAGATAAGGTGGCCAGTGGCACAGTGGCTCAAGAACAGCCCTCTTCACCCTGTACACTGCTAACTTCAGGTACAGCTCACCAACCTGTCACCTCCAGAAGGCAATGACTCTGTGATCATCAGCCTCCAAAATAATGAGAACAGCAAGTACAAAGAACTGATTCAGGACTTTTGGACTAGTACCTGTAGGACTGCCTTCAGATAAATGCAAGAAAGAACTGATGGTGGATTTACATACCCCTCCTTCAGTGAACACAAGTATGAATGAATAATGGCAGTGGAAAAATGTAGGTAGCATGCAAGAAGGTGTTGGTAATGAAAAGGCAACTCCTTCAGTGACGAGCTGCTTCACCTTAGTGTGTTAAGCAGCAGTATCGCAGGTCCTTCCTCACTTCTGCCATTAGACTGTACAACCTGCACTGACACACACACACACACACACACACTTAAACTCCACACACTATTAAAGTTTATCAATACAACATAATGTGCAATACTTCTTCCATCTCCCCACATGCAATTATTTGAAATGTATCTGTAAATCTTTTTTGATCAGTTTATTATTTATAATGTTGTAGATACTATACTGTTTATATTTTACTATACTTTATCTATTTCTTGTACTGAGCGCCTTACTCTCCCTTTATTGCTGCAACTTTGTGAATTTCCCTACTGAAGAACTAATAAAGGATTATCTTATCTTAGCATCCCACACATTTTCAATTGGCGATAGGTCTGCTGATGCATAGTGTCTGTGTCTTCAAGCTCTTGAGATGACAGCAGTATGCAGATGTTCAGAAAAGGTAAGGCCCTGGCTGCAGGACCTCATTAACGTAATGTAATGGGCTGTCAAAGTGCCTATAATGAAGACTAAATGTGATCTGGCTTTGTGCAAAATTGCATCCCTACCATGACACCAGGCCTGCTGGATATGTGGCATGTGACGACAAACCATTGATATTGGACCTAGTGCCTCCACACACCGTTTCATTGGTCATCTCCATTAAAACTAAACTGCGACTCATCACTGAAGACGACCTTCTGCCATTCTGGGTGACTTCATGACAGTACCCAGGCCTTGTAACTACAACCTTTATGGCAGAGCCTGCAGAAGTGTACTTGGTAAATGGGGAAGCTGAATCCAGTGAAGGAAACTGGTATTTGTGCTAGGCTAAGTCAGATATCTCAAATCTCCTTGAAGACACAGGATTCTGATTGCAAGTAACTGATGCCCTGATGCCTAAAAATCAAGTACAATAAAGAAAATCTACATATAAATAAGCCTACTGCAAATAAAGCTAAGCAGTTCTTTGTCTTGTTTTTTTAGAGTTACTTGTGGTATATCATATATATGGTATATCGTATATCAGACTTGAATGAGCACAGGTCAATTTGGGGGATCACTCAGGGATTAGGGTAATTGGAATATCTAAATTTGTGGGAGGAAATTGGGGTAAAATAAAAAAAAAAAAAAAAAGCAATAGTAATAATTACAATGTTACAAAGCAATGCTATGGTACACTATGCTACATGTTCACACGAACTGCCACAGAGCCAGTCAGACATTTTTTTCTATTAAAGGAAAATCAGCGTGTTTAATTTAAATTTAAATAACTCAATTGTACAAATGCATCTCAAAACATGTAAATATTATGAAAAAGTTAGTTATTTTGTTCAAAAACATAAAAAGTCATATTTTATATTTATTACACGCAACACCATTTCATGATTCATCATTAGAATATTTAATATCAATGTAATGAAATTAAATGTAATTAATTTAACAATAAAACAGTTTACATTTTAAAATTCAATTATGAACATAATTGACTTTCACAAAAATCTATTTAAATGCACTAGTAAACAAACTTGTAAAACTGTATTTCAACATTTTCACCACGTCACTATTTATATCTCAACAGCATCTTTAAATACTCAATATCAGCATACTATATAGCACCTTTATATTTGATAATACTGTACAATATATTGTATTCACTGAATGCAGTGACCTATCCAATCCAATGATTCCAATGTTGTTATGCAGAGATATCAGCATAGGAGGTCTAATGTGAATAGACAAAAATTCCATCAGTAGAGAGAAAGTACATTACACAGTCATCTTAAAAAAGGAGGATATTCCATTTTCATCAGTGCATAAAACCACTGTGGAGAATGTAAAGTGGTCTTTAAGGGCCACTAATCTTCCTCTATCAGCCATAAACACCACATGCACAGACCATAACCATGGCATTTCTTATATTACAGCCTTTTTCCTTTAATTTCATAGTCATTTAATCTTGGCCTTTCGAGGCCATAAACTCTACCCATAGAAATATGAAATTATTTGTTGTCTACTAAGCATCACTAAACACGGCTATGCAGCTCGGCAAGCACAAAAGACAGGAAGAAAAGATATGTTTTAACATTTCTTCAATTTAGATATGATATTATGATCTTCTGCTAGACTCTGTTTCTGCAGCAGGCTTTGATCTGGACAGGCCAAGCTTAAAATAACAATGATACTCCAAATGCATGCAAGCTTCCATCTATTTAAAGCACAATGTGTTTCTAGAAATAGGCACTTGCAGAGGCATCAGCCTGTCTCAGAATAAGATGTTTGTTCCCATGAGGATGATTAAAGTTGCAGAAGCTGTCATTCCTGAACATTCACTCTAATGGATGGGTGTATGCTCTAATGAAACCTAAGGACTATAGATCCTGTATGTAATATCCTCTCTCATTTTCTCCTCTTACCTATTACAAGGCTTTACACAAATGTTTTTCAACGAGAACAGAGAATATAGCTGCTGACCCTGACTACTAATGAATCATTTAAATGCTCTTTGTGAAGGTTGGGATGCTATTTTGAAACCATAATGCTGATTTTGCCTTTTCTGTGTAGCTCTGGAAATCCACCGAATCCCTGTGATGTTTCCTATTCCATCAACTGGAAGATTAGAGTCAATATATATGAAATGTTTGTAAGTATAAGTAGATTATTTAGAGTGATTATCAATCATACATAGTACTGGGATGGTTACTTCAAAAATGTACTGTGGTACAGAATATCCAGTACTCATTAAAAAAAAAAGCTCAAATCAAAAACTGTAAATTTACAGGAAAATGGATAAACCAGGGTAACAATACAAGTCTAGTGAGCAGCTAATCAGTAATTATATACTAAGGGTGACCATATATATCCTCTTTTTTTCTGGACAAGACTCCGTTTTATAAAGTGAAATATACTACTGCAGCTCAAAAATTAGAATATTATTTGAAGTAATAATAAGTTCTAAGTCTTAATATGACTTGAAAACTGTGCTCTTTCTGTTCTTTGTGAATTGTGCTGCTTTGAACAGTACCAGTCAAAGTTTGGACACAGTGAATGTATTATAAATTACATAGCTTGGCATTTCTGTGTTTACTTCTATAGTACTTTACAGTTTTAAAAATGTCTGTTTCACCTTCTCAATGCTACTGTTGGTCTATTTGTACCTGTTTCTATATCAACCACTGGTCAAATAGTCAAAGTGTTTTCCACCACTGTGCAAAACCACGGACATTGTAAATACTAAATTAAGTGTAAGTAAGAGCCAATAAATAAGAGTCATATAAGAGTCAATCAATGGTGGCAAATGGAGCTAAAATGTTATAAATTCAAAAATAAATATAAGGAGTGTCTTACTTGTCCAGGATCTTTCTTTTCAGAATGTAGAATTGTCTATTTCACTAAAAAAAAAACCAAAAGCATATTCATATATTCTATGACATATATTAACATTTTCTGGTCAACAGAGTCACCAGCATTACTGCTACTGAGAGCTGAGTGGTGATTTTTACAGTGTCTTTTACAGTCTTATAACTGGAGTTGAAAAGCTTTGAAATGTGTCTGCAGTGCCAAATGTGTCCTGTGTTGAGAAAATAAGTGAATTTGTTAAAACCAAATGTTTAACATTTAAAACTATAATTGTTTCTGAAATGCTCCATATTAACACATTCATTTTTGGCATTCTCTGGAGCGTACTGAAGCAAAGTTACAAATGACTCATGAGGTTCTTGTCAGTGATTTACAATATGTTTTTTCATGGCTTACAACTTTTCCTTTTTTAAATCAACTACTGAAAGCCAGGCTTTTCCAGTCCCTGTCAGAGTCACCATTGGTTTCGCTCATGGACTTCTTACGGAAGCATTGATGGTTCAGTAGTAGATTTTAATCTGGCCCATGGGAGGTCCAGGTTTGGTTCATGGCCAATGCAACATAACTTTCTTAAATTATTGTTGGGATCAATAAATTACTAGCTAGCTCCACTAAAGTTTCATAGTGCAGTAGGAGCAATGATAGACATCATTCTCCATAGAACAGTCAGTGTACCATCAAAATGATTTTGAGCATTTTCACATTTGGACTGAAGTAGACCTCAGACCACTGACTCACTGTGTATTTTGCAGATGTAAACACAAACGCCCCCAATAATGAAACAAACTGAGACCAACTCATGTAAATCCCAGTTTAAATGCCAAAGGAGCTTCCAGTGCATGTTTATTGCCCTGTCAAATGTACATGTTCTACTTGCATGCAGACTCAAACTGAGGGATGGTTTCGCTCACTGTGTTCAAATTTCAGAATATAAGTCATAAGAAGGTATAATACTGATGCATACAAAACAATAAATAAATAAACATTGAAAGAAATGTAGGTTGTTTTTATTTTATTTGGACTTCTGTCTTTTGAAGAACTTATTATACAT
This sequence comes from Acestrorhynchus altus, assembly GCA_034509495.1. Classification (NCBI taxonomy): domain Eukaryota; kingdom Metazoa; phylum Chordata; class Actinopteri; order Characiformes; family Acestrorhynchidae; genus Acestrorhynchus; species Acestrorhynchus altus. The sequence goes on along the minus strand of CM067508.1, from coordinate 11,061,999 downwards.
ATCCTTGTTAATCTAGTCTTTACAAATAACTCAAAATGTTATCTGCATCACACAAAATTTTAAGATTGAGACAATAGTACATGAATATATATGACAACACCAGTGCAAGCAGAAAATCCACTGACAAATTAAGAACAGATGTCCTTTCCTTGAGGAACTCAATGAACTTTTAGAAAAATTGGGTTAAGCCCACGGAAGTCCTTATGTCAACTGAAGTCTGAGTGACAAATGAGTTGCCTATTCATACTAAAGAGGACCAGAAAGAAAACAAGAAGCACTGAAGTCATTTGCTGTGGGTTCCCTTTCAGGTTCACTTTAGTGTTTCAGGTTCACTTTAGAGTTTGGGTCATTTGAAAAAGAACACCATTGTAAACTATTATTTTAAGGTAAAATTGCTGCATGAAGTTGCTTAACTCTTAACTGATTTGGGCTCTAGACTGAAGTTGCTAAGTTTCTGCTTGAGAACATTGATTTTGCTGCACTCTTATATAACCATTATTGCAGTGTCATCCTGCCACAGCTTGCTGCTTTTGATAGACTTGAGACACGGCATGGGTTCAGATCCCAGAGGGTCAAAACCCGACCGAGAATCACTAACAGCAACTTGTGAGCATCTTTGATCCAAATATAAATACATTTGTTCATTAAAGGGATACAAGTATGAATATCAGATTCTCTTCACTCCTCTAGTCTAAGTCTTGTTCTCAGAATACTGTGATGACACAGTTAACTACCACACAGCTGTATCTTTCCTTCTCTTGATTTTTATAGATTTATCAGGCTGTGTCATTAGCTAGCTATGAAAAGAAAACCTCATGTATGCCCACCAAGAACTCACCTTGACATGACATGAAGCTTTGTTATAAAATTCAATTTTACCTGTCAGTCAGAAGCTGCATGTGGTGTTATCACCTTACCCTCTTCTTATGGAGAAGCAGCCCTTTGGCTTCACCCAAGGCAATGCTCTCCCAGTAAATAAACCTAACATTCTGCTTATTCGCAGCTCATTACCTCCAGTGTCAGATGTCAAGCAGAGTGAAGGTATCATCAACAGTGACCTTTCTTCAAGGGGTCAGCAACTGAGTGGCAAACAGACTACTGAGCTGCAGTTAGACACTTCAATGAGCAACAGCTCTGAGAATATGAATAAGCTTCCATTTTGCTGTCAGATGTGCAGTGATTGTGAGGAAGATCCAGTTCACTTGGGTGAGCTCAGAAGAGTAATCAAGGGTGAAGGAGATACATCTACCCACACAGCTTCTGTATTGCAATAAGAGGCAGGTGAATGAATGAAACTTAAAATTTACTTAAATATATTCACAATAAAAAATAATTAAATGGATTGTGACTTGGATTCTATAAAACATTTGGTAAATGAGATGCTTGAATAAGATTTAAAAGTTTTTTTGTTTGTTTGTTTTTTTCAAGTGAAGACAAATGTATGCCAAACTATGAAAATACACCACAAAATTAGTCTAGGGTACTAAAGATTTAGAGGCTGAGTAAAAAATAATATAGAACCCACACTCTGTTCCAACATGTGTGGACATCCCTTTTAATGAATTAAAAATGACTTGGTCTTTTACAATCTCTCTTTGTCATGGTTGGTGGGAGAACAGTTTGTAGACATAAGTACAGGTAAATATTTTCTTTAAACAATTAACAAAAACACAAAAACTTACCAGACAATAAAACAAACTAGAAAAACCAAACAGACTAGGACTAAATCTACAAAATAAAGATGTGGAACAAGCCCAACCAGACCAAGAGTCCAAACATAACAGTGCTACAAAAGCCAAACTGCACACAACAAAAAATAAACACTTGAACAAAGGGCTCCTTATACACAGACAGAGACTAGAGACACCTGGAGAGATAACGAGAGGGCAGGGCTACAAAGGAGCCACAAGAGGGATTACTAAAGACAGGGTGGAGCTAAGGAGGAGAAAACTGAAAATGCAACAGAACCATGTGCTGGAAAAACACATGGCAAACCAAAACACGAAAAAAAAAGACAGACAAGGAACAGAATGGAAATAAAACCAGACAGAAGTGTGACAATAGGCCCCTCCCAACGTGCAACACTGGAGCACATAACAAACACCCCCTGGACCTGACAAAGGAGGACCCAGAAAACAAGAGACAAGACTGCAAGCAGCAGTCATCAGGTTCCAACCACATATTAGCCCAATCAGACCCAATACATCAGACACAATTCTGGAATAGAAGCCACATTATGTGTAGTTTGTGTACATGTAGCTTTTACTTGTTTACATGTAAGTACCTTCCGAAATCTGATTGGCTGATACAGGCCATGTTTTTTGAATATAATATCACCCTCATAAATACCAGTCCAAATATCACACACTATAACAAGTTAATTGGTTTCATATATTTCGCCAATTCTGATGCAGGAGTGGTGGGCGGACCCTCAAATGCAGTTTTATATCACTATTTACCACAATTTTATTTTGCCTCATAATGAAACATGCTTCCTTTTCCTTGCATGGTGGGCTCATGCAAAACAAAATGGTGATCTCTGCTTTTATTGGCTTGTTTATTTCACTGCAATGGTCCACAGGATCCATGAAGCACAGCTTAGCAAAGCTTCATCTTTAACACTGTAACAGGAATATTGTAATTGCTTCTTGTCTTTCCGGGTTATGTTGCTGTCCCTTCTGTGTCCTCTCATTGTAGTATATGGTCAGCTATCTGCAGAGATTGTAGGACTATGATAAACATGTAGCCTAAAACAGAGCCCCCTTACTTTCCTGAGTTTGGGTTGCCAGTGTTTTGAGCTGCATTTCTAATTTATAGTTAGCTCTACGATGAGGTAATCCAGGATGTTTTACATAACTAGGGTATGAAGGTAAAGTTTGTGCTTGTCTAAGAAAACCGAGGTGGCTAGTGCATTTTGCCTTGAAATACGTTCACTCATGGGCCAGGTGCATGCAGATTATAAGCAGGTGAATACAGTATAATTTCAGCTCTGTTTTGGTTATGCTGGATTTTGAAGAATCACACAGCAGTGTTTGAGGTTCATGGTTGGTCCCTTCCAACTCCCATTATTCAACTATATGGCAAGGAAAAATCCGTTTTCCATACCATGGCGCCTTTCAGAACAATCCTGTTAAAGACTGCTTTCAGAACCAAAAGTGTCTCTACGATAGTATTGCTTCAGCTAAACCTTTCCAGGCCATTAATTTTAAAAAGTGCACAGAGAGAATCTGCTTACTGTTGAAAGAATGTGGGATACAAAGGACTTCTCCACCTTTTCCATCAGTTATGTTCCAAACATGATTCATTATTCATTCAGAGTAAATTAATGTGGACAGTTTCCTCAATATTTGTAATGTTTCTGCTGCATTTTAACTCACTCCTCCATATTCTAAATTGAAAGGCAAATAAATGATAATTGAAATGCATCCCCCAGTCCTCCCTCCCCTCTCCCAAACCATGTTAATTCATACAACATGTCAAGAAGTGAGGCACAGTTGTGATAACATTATTAGAAGGATTGTTTGTGAGGACGTCTCATTCAATTAATTCGGTTTGGCCGAGTTATCCACTGTGGAAGTATGAATGAATGATTGACTCTCCAAACACCCATGGGAGAAAGACTAATTGAAGACATCTTAAAGTCTTATCTATTTTTAATTCCATGTGTCTCCCCCTGTTTATGAAAAGTCACTTGGTGCTGCTGTAGCTTTGCAGCCGCTGCACATAATGTGATTGCTGATGACTCATTCCATTCCATTGAGTTTCCTCACATAATTATCAATAAATATGTTGGAAAAACATTGTAGTGTGAAGGAGGAATAAAACTGAGCAGACCTCAGCTAGCTGTTATCTTACATTAAGATCTGTATAGAGCAGTATATTATACCTCACTCAAAGTAGCAGCTGGAATGATGACTGCCGTCATTGTTATTGCCCCTCATTTTGCATCATTTTCTCAAGTGAAATTCAGCAAATACCATATTGATGAGAGCCAACAGCAGCAAGTCAGCAGCAAGACTTGTGTCCAGCATAGTAATGGCAGGACTTTCAATGCATTTCTTCTCAGGCAGTCTATTTGATGGCCTGCTGCTATAAGTGCCCCTTTCCAAAGAGGGAATTTTAGCATAGATGACAGATCCATAGACTAGCTCTAGACTCAGGATGGTGTTTTAAGTAAACAAATGGGCAGATTTAAAAATAAATAAATAAATAAATAAAAGTGTAATTTTAGTGTTGCAAAGCTCATTTCATTCAGTCCCTCAGACTCTAGACTTCATTCGGGGCTTCATTTAGAGCTCATTATTCAGTAACTTCTTTGAGGCCAATATTCAAAATATATACAGTAATTATAAGAGTGAGACGTGAGTTATGAAAAGTGTGCAGACCCGCATATGGAACCTTACACCACATTTACATTACAGTGCGGAAAATCTTTTTCAATGTCAAATTGATTTCTGTGGGGGCAATAAGAGTCATGTGCAGAAGATTTTGGGAGAGGGTCAGATGACTAAGAGTCACATCTGTAGTCCAGTTATTTTTAATACTTGACTGTCTGAAATCTGGAATCCATAAACACCATGAAATGTCCAATCTGGCCTTTACTATGGACACTGTAAAGCTGCTGAACTGAGTTGAGAGTCATTGTTTTGCTTGGTCTTCGTCTTTACTGTGAAGCATTGTTTTGCATTTGACTGAGTCAAATGAGCAGAAATGATAGTTCTGTACATTTCACTGCAACTATACATGCCCATGCTGTAACAGTGCCTTCATCATGTTTGACAGGTGATCTATTTTGAGCCTCAAACAATGTCTATTACTTCAACGTATTAAGGTCACCTTGGTTTCATTTGCCCAAACAGTATTTTTTTTTTAGAAATGAGGAGCCACAACTGGCCACTAAAAATGTTATCAGTCAGCTGTCCAATTACATTTTAGCTTGTAAAAATAGGAGAAAAAAGAGTCCAAGACTTCAAACACCCCAATGCCTAAAACTGAGAGCATTGTAACTGGACTATTGCATGCCTATTCTAGCATTAGTCCAGACAATTGAATTCGATTTTAGAGACATACCCACAAAGTTTCCGGTGATTGAAGGTTAACTTCACTGTAATGTAAACAGCAAGTTTCAGAGTTAACCGAAGGCTTGTGATTTGTGTATTCGTGCTTGATTTTAATTGTTTGTGACTCTGCTGTTCCAGCTCAGAAGAGCAGTCGATAGATTTATATGACACTAGGAACTGTAAAATAACTTTGACTTTCTGTCTTCCCATTTACTCTGGAGACAGGCTTGGCTGCACTAATTGTTGTTTGCTGATCATGCAAACAAATTGGCCTTTAAATAGGAGAGGTGGCCTTAGTGACACCCAATTTCCACCTAATTACCATTGCAGATTAATTGGATGTCTTGTTAAATGTAACCTCTAAATGTTAGGATATACTCACACACCAATTAAACGTGTGCAGGGGGGAAGAGTGAGGGGGAGAGAAGGAGACAGACATGCCGCAAGTCAGATTCAGCTAGTAGCGTGCTCAGCATGGTAGACAGTGTCCCTGCGGAAGAGACAGGCATGTCAAAGTGACAGAATGAGCTGAGAGACGTGTGAGGATGTGAGGACATTTTAATCTCCATGGACCCTTCCCCTGCTGCTGAGTCCCCACACATTAGAGCTGTTACAGAGGAGGGAATGACTTCAGGTCAGCGTTTGTCAATGATCTGGACTTTTCAAAATTACATGCGGTACCAAACCTGAGATCTTTAAACCTGCCTATCTTTCAAAACACAGACTCCCTAGGGTGAAAAAAAATAGTCAGAGACATAATTGCAGACTACTTTTTAGGCTAGCTGAATGCTGAATGAGTCTGAGATGAAGTGCTCAGCTGTCAAATGGAATTATAATGAGGCAGAAAAGGTGGTTCCATGTTTCAGGATTCCAGAGCAGAAATGAATCAGAAATTGTGTATCACATATATATATATATATATATATATATATATATATATATATATATATATATATATATATATATATATATATATATATATATATATATATCATGCATCCATATGAAGAGATCAGAAGTAAATCCAATCCATGGGAAAGAGTATCTTTGAGTGTCTTTGGTGGCACTCCCACTGAAGAAAGACATACAAATATTTTGTTTTTCAAGTGTAAACATTACAACCCAAGATCCATACTTTGCAGGTAGATACATGTCTGTTTTCTAGGCTCCATAACCTACATACAGTATATGATACACATCATAAACTACAAGACCTCTATCTAATCACAAATTACAAGCAACTAATCAAGCAATTATCAAATTACCAAAAATCACTGAATTAAATCCCAGTTTCAGTGCATGTTTACTGCTCTGTGCACATGTACATGCACAACCTGTACATAGACTGAAACTTATCAATGAGAGGAGGCATGGATAATGACACTATATCCCAGACATTGGGTTACAGAGAAATATGAAAATGACTGATTGCGCTCTTTGCTCTTTTGTCCTTTGCTTACATAGTGTCCAAATTTTACAATAAAAGTGGAAATAAAACTGATACATACATAAATAATAAAATCAAGGACATTCAGTTGTTTATATTTTGCTTGAATAAATGTCAAGTATTTAAAAATGTATTAATATAAATATCTTTCTCAATCTAATCATTACAAGTAACTCATAAAGTATTGTTCAAAAACACTCTGGCTGATCAATTTCCAACAGAATTTCTGAGACGTAAATAGTTTTTTAGTCTTTATAAGTAAACAAATACATCTTGGATCAAAACATGGTCAAAATCATAAAAAAATCTAAATTCAGATAATATTCTCAATAATCTCAAAGGAAGAAATATTTTAGGAGCCTAGGACAATAACAATATCTGGCATGTGTGATTAGTAAATAGAAGTACATCAAATAACAAAAACATCACAAAATTGGCTTAAGGTTCTAAAGGTGGAAGCTGTATGTACAGTCTATTGCCCATAAATCCAAATGATAAATAATAAACATAAATTGATAGAGATTGATTAAACAAATCACATTTAACCAACCACATATGGTATCACAGCAACTGCCTAGCAACAACTAACAAACTAAATAGCAACCACCAAGCAACTGCATCACAACCACCAGTGCCAGTTAATATCCAAAATATCCTTTTCTAGTTGTCACTGTTGTTCTTTAATGTGCTTAGACATTGTCTTTTAATATGGATAAGTTCAAGTATAATTCTGTTTCTACCAAAAGACTCTAAGAAGTATATGGAAACACAAGATGTGCAATTTGAAGGTTCATATTTATGAATTAGTGTCTTTGGCTTTGGCGCTGTTGTTAGACCAGTTGGATCATTCAATATGTTATTTTTAAGCAAAAAAGAGTTGTGTGAGTTCAGGCCTACAGACCATGAATAGCAAATAGAAGTTTAAAAGGAATTATAGTGGAGAGCAAAAGATGTGATCATATATTTCATATAAATTGTTTTTATTTATAATCAGCTATAATGTGCTGCTCATTTTTTACTAGGAACACAACATCAATGAACATCAACACAACAAGAGGGTTAAGTCTAAACTTAGCCTACACTGCAATGTCAGTATTGAATCACAACTGGATATAATTTATAGTCAAGGCATTAACTAAGTCTGGTCCAGTGGGTTAACAAGTATTTTAGTGTATGTGCCCTCCTGGAACCAGTAGGTAAATATCAGTATAAAAGTACTGTTGCCCTCATTTTCCCTAAATATTTATTTGATAAAGGGTGCAAATCTAACAAGCTAAGTGTAGACTGTCTGGTTTGTCTGAACAGGATGTTCTTCCAGGGGAGGAGCATTAAACATCTCTTTCAGTGGTGCCTTGCTTATCTCTGTCATAGAAGAAGCACACTGTGTGGCCAATCATGGACCTGTGCCTAGAAAACATATAGGAAAATGCATTATAATATGGCAGCAGGGGTAAGAGAGAATGAAGGAACATGCAAGCATGAGTTGTCTTGAATGCAGTCCTGGATAACAGCTGGGGTAACTGGGATTGCAGCACAGAGGGATAAATGACCCATGTACCAAAATAAACAGAGACGCAAAGAGAAAACTAAGCACTGAACATCTACCACCAACCAAACTGATAAAAAAAACAACAACATGAAAACTCAAACAAGAAAAGAAACCAGACTGGGTAACATCAAACAGTGCATGGCAGGAAACAGGAGCCAACAGGGAAGAAATGTACCAGGGACAGAAAATGGAAACACTGAAAGTGAAATGTGGGGTTTGATACATAGAAGATCAGTGAAAGAGCATACAAATTCTAGAAAAAAGATTCAAAGAACGGTAGGTCTGTCTGTGAAGTCAGTGAGAAAATGACTGCTAAGCCGAAAGAACGTCAGCAATTAATTCACATTTCATATCAATAGTTCGTTGTCATGCATCACTAGAACCCTTGGTGTCATGGTGTGGAGTGCAATTTTGTGCAATGCCAGATCACCTTTGATCTTCATTACAGGCACACTCACCGTCCAACATTATGTTAATGAGGTCCTGTAACCAGTGGCTCTACTGTTTCTGAGCACACACGCCAATGCACTATTCCAACAGGACATCAATAATCTGCATGCTGCTGATGTCTCAAGAACTGCGTAGAAGATACTATGCCATGACCAGTGCCAAACCTATGCCTGACTGAGAATGTGTGGGATGCTATTGGACATGCTTTCAACACTCCACCCCTTCCGTAGGAAACTTCTCACTACCTTATGGGTGCATTTCTTTTTTTTTTTTCTTTTTTTTTTGTATAAACTCTTTATAATGGTATATTTAATACATTACATTTCCGCTTTTGTGGGATGTTATGCACATTTTTAGATTTCTCCATGATACAAATTTTTATATTGTATCATATTTTGATGATGAATTGCCCAATAAAAGTGCTCCAAAATAACTTTAATTATTCTTAATTTCTCAACCTGTGGGTTGGGAATCACCAGGGGCCATGAAGCACGCTCAAATGGGCCATGAAGCACTCTTTAGTGTTCCGCAGGCTCATACTTAGGTGGAAAAAGAAGTGCCAGTAATGTCACATTAAATCATACATGAAAAAAGTAAAAATTGAGAGATCAATCACGATAAATTGATAAGCATTATATCAGCATTAATAGAAATGCAAAAATAATTATGTTGCAAAACTACCACAGGGTCAATCAAATGTTATCAGTACAATGTTATTCGAGGCAAAACAATTTCACTTAAACTTTTTATGTTTAGTTTGTGTGCCATTAAGCTTTCTAGTTATAGACAGGTGGGCTGTATAAAGGTATAAAGGAACAGTTGTGAAGATAATACACTAGAGCATAGAGTCATTGGCCATAAAATAGCCAAAGGCCTATAGAGATTACACAGTTTACTGGATTGTCCCTCTTTTAAAACCATATTTTGCAATATGTTGCTATGAGAGGGAACAAGAAAGAGCAACTGCAGATGGACAACAGTTCAGCCATCACATAGCTATCACCAGGATTCATCATTACACACTATTATCACCCAGGAGTCTGGCCCTGTGTTATCCATTGCAAAACACACCAGCCTTTGAACTAATGTGGTGTTCCATGCCCGCAGATGAAAACAGGAGAAGCTCATTCTATTTCAGTTTGCCGGGCTGACGTCGGCCGGATGTAGTGGTAAACAGACGCGTTTTGCTTAACTCTAAGCATTAACATATATTAAAACATGAACATCTGTTGATGCGTGCATGGCGTGCTACATCCCACCCGCTCAATCAAACAACATTTTCCCTCTAGCACTGATGCAATGTCAACTGCTGCCTGTCAAGGTAAATTAATCTGGATTTAATTAGCATGTCTCTGCTGAATTCAACATGAATTCAACATGGCCTGATGTTCCCAGGGTGGGTAGTGCGCCATATGCCTGTTAACTGGGTAATTCTCCTCTCAGCGCTCAGAATATAAACTACGGAGGAGAGACTCCTTGTCCCCCTGAAGCCCGTGGGGTAGAGCGCGGGAAAGTGCAGCCTTAATTAAAGATGATTTGAGGTGGGAGAGGGAGCCGCTGGGGCTGCAGTGAAGTGTGTGTGTGTGTGTGTGTGTGTGTGTGTGTGTGTGTGTGTGTGCAGTGTGAGTGTGTGCTCCAGTGACGAGACTTACTGTGACAGACTGGTAAGGTGAGATGAGACAGTGGGGGGGACATGCAAGCTATGCGGGAGAGAAGGAAGATTCCAACATGGATCCGTTTCACAGAGTAGGACATAAGAACTGCTCACACAGTAGTAGGGGTAGAGCTCAATTCAGTAACAACTGCTGACTGTGACTTTGGTTTATCACTGTCCTTTACTAAAGCTGTTTTCTTTATTGATTAAAATGTGCTGAATTGGTAGTGATTTTTTGACAAACCATAATTTGGTAGTGTGGACCAGGCCCAGAAGGGTGAATGGGGAGGCAAACTCCAGATTATTGAACTGGAGTTTGGAGCATCTTCACGGTAGGTGGGTGAAGCCAAGCTCCCCCGTAACTGATACGATCTTTGAAAAAGAAGGGAGGAGACATGTAACACATACCGTAACAATCCACCCAATCTAACTCTATCTGTCTCATCATTGTGTGATTAATTATCAGGAATAAAAGGAATCCAGCTCAGAAAACAGCTTCAGTTCACTAGTTTCCAACTGAATTAAATCTCAGTTTCAATGCTAAAGGAGCCTTTTAGTGCATGTTTACACGTTTACTGCTCTGTCCACATGTACATGCTCAACCTGCATGCAGACTTTGACTGACCAACAAGAGGGGCTGGGGCTAATGATGTCATGAATGACTGACCCAGATATTGGGTTACAGAAGAAAATGTGAAGGGAATGCTCTCTCTCTCTCTCTCTCTCTCTCTCTCTCTCTCTCTCTCTCTCTCTCTCTCATTCTTATAGATAGATAGCTGACTATTAATCCCAGAGGCAAAGTCAGAATAAAATTACTACAAATAATTCCTCATAAACACTCTGGATGATCAATTCTCAACAGAATTCTGACATGATATTATGTCATCATTAGTAAAAGAACAAAACATTTGTAGGCAAACGTAAAAAATTTACAAATGTTGGTCACAATTATACAAAAATGCATTTGAGCAATTTAGGATCTCATAGAAGGATCTCGTCAAGTGTAAACGGAATGTGTTCTCTGTGATTGGATTCCACCAGTCAAGTGAAAATGTGTCAAAAAACATTAATAAATGTAATTATTACAGTGGATCTTGGCTTCTGCACCCCCCCCCCCCCCCGTCCCTCTCTTTATCTAACTAGTTAATATTTAATGTTTACCACTATACGAGAGCCATATTACAGAGTTTGTTACCATGATATTTAAATAGTCCTTCACATTTTCGGACATAGCTGTTATGGGAATAAGAGAACCCCCACAGTCTTCACAGGCACCTGGAGCAGGATTTTAAACAGAAAGTATTGTTCGCGGGAAGTAAAATGGAAATATTTTACTTAGTGTTAAACTTTCTATGCAGGACAGGAAAATCAGACCTCGGACCTTGTATTATGCTGGGGGTGCTAAAGAGGTGTTATCAGAAGCATATTCAGATATTATCTGCATACAAAACACATTAATGCCAGCTGTAAACAGGCCCACAGCTTGCAAATTCTCTTTGTAGAAGCTCAAAGTCTTTCAATTCTCATAGTTGAACTTCATTCCAGCGATTCTTTGCTGATGGTCTCTAATCCTGAGATATTCTTGAGTTATCTTGCTGCACAGTTTGTTCAGGGTCTTTTTATACATTTTACACATGATATTCAGCTCAGAGGACTTTAAAGGCCATTCCAAAAATTCCAGGTTGTGTTTCATCAGGTAGTCCATGCTGGATTTTGAGGTGTATTCTGGATCATTATTTTGTTGTAGATGCCATCCTCTTTTCGGCTGACAGTTCCAAATACAGCTTACGACATGCTTTGACATTTGAGGGATAAAAATATTTAAAATGTGAGCCTTTGCAACAAACTTGCACATACCACACTGATCATTAAATACTAATAATAATACAGTGTTAAACAAAATACAGTGTGCTAAAGGAGTATAGTCAACGTGATGATTTTTGACATCAAGACCTAGGCAATTCTTTGCTAATATGTCACTACCAAAATAATGAACCACAATACAGATAATATCTGATCAGTGGTGGTCCTCTCTGACACTTATAACCAGGAGAATCTGGACCTTTAGTCCATTTGTTTCTCTGCATAATATGTCAGCCTCCTTTCACCGCCTCCTCAATGATCGGGACCACTCGTGCTGGTACAAATGGATGAGACACAGCAATGTCTGGAGTTTTTAAACACTGTGACCACTCACTGTCTACACTACTAGACACCCCTACCTAATTGCTCCACCTTGTAGATGTAAAGTCAGAGAGAGAAGCTCATCTGTAGCTGCACATTTCATGTTGGTCAAACTGGTTATGGTTCATAGGACACTGCCCAGAGGACATTGTTGGATGTCAAACACTATTGTCAGTCAAACAGTGACATTGAGGGCTTAAATGCTCCAGAACGGCTGTGTCTGATACATTTGTGCCATCCCCCACATAATACCTGCTCTGTGGTGGTCTAGTGGGGTCCTGACAATTGATGAACAAGGTGAAAGGAGGATGACAAAGTATGCAGAGAGACAGATGGACTACAGTCTGAAATGATAGAAATACAAGGTGCTCTTATATGGTCAGTGGAGCTGATAAAGTGGGCTTTGAGATTAGACACAAAGAAGGACATAATGTTAGTATTGATCAGTGTATACGTTGTAGGTGTTTCTGATAATATGACCAATTTGTCTTGGTATGTGTACCTAATACACTGTTTACTCAGTGTTTCCAAATAGATGCTTTTAATATTACTGTCCTACATATCACTCAATTCTCAGAGTTTGCATTGAGAATGACCCACTCTCAACAGTTTTTGTTAAACTATTACAGCGGTATATTTCTCACTTTCAATCCATATCCCCTCTCACAGTGTTCACTTGACCAAAGCTGTCAGCATATTTTAAAAAAAACTCTCAGGAAAAAGAAAACACAAGATCTTTCCCCTGCCTGTGAGATCAGTTCAGTCCTAGTTCCACCATAAGTATGTTTTATATGTGTGGACTTGATCGTAACTGGCAATGTCACAGCCAAGCATGTCTGCGGGCCTCCCTCTCTCCCTCTCTCACTCTCTCACTCTCTCTTTCTCACTCTCATTATATATGAGTAAAATAATAAAGTGCTTCCTTGGCTGAGTGGGGGTGATTGATGTCTTTTATCACTCTTGGTGTGTACTGCTGTCACTGGGCCCATATGAGTGGAAATGGAGCGAGGAGCGCCACTATCAGCCCATTACACCAGCCTCTTGTTACCTGGGCAACCACGGTACGTGTCACTCAGCCTTGCGTTCCTGGTGTGTGTATGTGTGAGACATTACAGTTTAATGAGAAGACGCACTGTTTGTGATAGCACGTCTTGACTTTAAAGCACTGGTGCAAGCACCGATGGTGACGACAACACTGTAAACAGCCCAAGACGTCCACATCATACACATGTGGGTCAATTCGATACTCCACTACTTTTTTTCCTTGTGATTTATTAGGTCATCAAAAGGTTGATGTTAAGGGCTTTAGGCATTTAGAAGACCATTAAAGGGCTATTATAGTCTCTTTTTCAGCGGCATTAGCAATAGTCTATGTGATGGGCTGAAATATTGAGCTGCTGGTGGAGAAAGAACCTTTCGTCCTCACTCCTCTACACATGATATTACCCAAGCTGTCACACTTGTCCCTGTCCACACATACACCCGCCCAACCCCCAGGGACACAGGCCTGAACATAGGGTCAACAGAAAAAGCAGTTTCCAGGTCTGAAAGCACTTTTTACTGGTCTGAAGGGGCAACTTATAAAGACTAACAGCGAACATTTTGAGGTCAGCACGGAATAAGCTTTGATAAAGACATACATCATGTGACCATAACTCAAAAGATGGCAGATTCACAAGGTCCACCTCAGGGTAGCTGATATTATAGTGATGAGAATGCTTTTATGATTACAGAAGACATATTGGGTCTGAATCACTGCTGCTATTAACTGCTGCCTCTCTAATGTCCATCTAGTGAAAGCCATATAACTCGACCAACTCAGCATTTCAGTTTTGACTGTTTGATTGTGCTCACCTTGGTAAAAATGTTTTGATCTTGGGGTGTTTAAATGATCTATAGGGCTTCAGGTTAAGAAGCAATCAGGAGCAACCAACACAAAGAATTTGGGAACTACTGTATGTCTGCTTTCTGATGTAATACCAACTCAGTCAGTGGGGCGTTTTCAGTGCATTATAGTGAGATGTTCCTGGGAACTAGGATTGAGTGATATGAACTCAAATAAAAAGTAAGATTCCAATTAATACTGTACACAATAATTTTATTGAACAGTGGACATGAAAATTTCCTATGGATGAGTTGCTTAGTTAGTTCTCCTCCATGCCTTCATGTTACTTCTATATATGCAGACTGGACAAGATGAAGTCACATGACTATACGTATATGTATTTGTATATGCATATGTATATGTATATGTATATGTATATGTATATGTATGTTTTTAAAAGGACAAGATGCAAAACAGATGTTCTGAATGTCATTTTTGCCCTGCTCTACTGGGAACTCTTAGCATGTAGTTCACAGTGATGGAGGCCATAGAAACAACAATGCGGCTGAATATTTAAACACTGTATGCACTCACTGTTCACTCTATCAGGCACTCCTACCTAGTTTCTCCACCTTATAGATGTAAAAGTCAGAGACAGAAGCTCATCTGTTTCGGCACACTGTGTTGGTCATCCTCTAGTTCTTCACCAGTGCTTACAGGACACTGCTCACAGGACACTTTTGGATGGAAATCTGGTTCTTTCCTCCAAGTGGCAGTTTGAAAAGAGGTGGTGACTGACCACATGTACCAGACACATGTCTCCTCACTCTCCTAGTGCTTACAAGTGAAGGGGGTAGGTTTATTAATTGACTAGATCAACAATTCTTTCCTGGGTGAGGAGAAAACACTTTGCAACATCTAGTCAAGGTCAAAGTCAATAAAGGGAGGGATCTGAAGCATACCACATCATCTGTCAAACATGATGTAGGTATGGTTAAGGCAGGGATATTTTGGGCTGCCAATGGAACTGGGTCACAGGTGTTTATTGATGATATGTCTATGAATAGAAATAGTGGGTTTAATTCTAATGTGTATAGAGCTTGACAAGCTCAGATTGAGTAAAAGGTTCCAAAACCGATGGCACTTTGCTTAGTAGATGGATGATACAAAACAGAGCCTTGGCTGAAGAAAAGATTCTGAAAGGAAAAGCATTCATTATATTTGTCCAAAATATTATTTTCTTTTTTTTATTTTATACATTATTTTCTTTTGTCTGAAAACATGCACTCAGTGGCTATACATTTGTTGGACTGGGTGGTGCTTAGAAAATGATCTGCACAGTGCATTCAGAATTATGACTCTTGGCTCTGGGAGACTTAGACGAACCACAGAGAGAAAGAACCAACAGCCACAACTGCAGACATTCACCAAGCAGAGAAGCCCTCCATGAGTCATCCTGTTAGTACCAGCACCATAGGCAGACAGCTGCACGACAGAAATTTATGCACGCAGACCATTAAAACGATTGCTTTTAACACCACGTCATAGACAAATAGGTGTCGTGTCAGAGTCATGAAGTCATGGAATCACTCAGAATAACAACAGGTCGTCTTCAACAATGAGTCTTAATTTTGTCTTGGTGGCGACAGCCAATAAATATGTGTGGGAAGGCACCATGGTCACCACCAAGATTCATAATCTTTTAATGTTGCTTGTTTCTTTAATACTATTATTTTTTCTGTTTAATACTGTTATTTGTGTCTAAAATAAATCAAATGTCATAAAGCCATGTAGTGTCTGTGTGAGTGAATAAGCACAATGATGAGTGAATTATACAAGTGGCACCAGCTAATATCTCGCCTGGGGCTCCACATTGGTCAGGTCTGGCTCTTTTCTAGTCTAATATATTCTCAGTAAGGGAAACATTTTCAATGTTTTATACTCTCCTAGATTTACCATTTAAAATGCATTATGTGTTTATTCAGAATAATGTATTTCTATTTACCAACATAGATCATAAATCTATGTATATATTATAAACAGATTACATCAGACAGCAATATCTTTTCTCAATTAGGAATAAAACAGAGAACACTGTTACATTTTCACATTACTTGTCATTGTCTTCCCATTTGGAAAGCGGAGTGCAATGCACATGACAATAATGTGCTGAAGATGAAATTAAATCAAAACAGAATCATTGAGCAAACAAGAAGAGTGTAGCAGTAACAGAGTGATATTGGATTTGTAGGATTTTTTGGCAAGAGAAGCTGCTTACTCTCCAAAAAATTACTAAACATAAACACAACCCCAGAGCACAAACGCATTTTTATTTGCTTGTGTTCAGGTTGGATGGAGTTTGCTAATTCGGCATTGAGTGGGATTTACGGTCAATGAATTACGAGTTTATGAAAATGTTCAGACATGACCTTTTCCCAAAACACTGTGGATCCTAGCCACAGAAGTTGTCAGGCCCACTGTTTAGTTCCCTCCAGACAAGCCAGTTGAGTCTATTGTTTTGTTGTTGTTGTTGTTGTTGTTGTTGTTGTTGTTGTTGTTGTGGTTGAAGAGGAGGCCTTTGTAGACACAATATTATGCTGTCATCATAAAAATAGAGTAGCATTCACCTTAGGTCAACTCAGAGGGAAAAGTGTTGACTCAGCAGAGTCAAGAAGAGCAGACTAAAATACAGCAAGGCATCACATTGTGGCTTTGTCCTTAGTCTCGAGGGGAAATGTAGTGTGAAAGAGGGTTTGTCCTCAGTGCAGCATGGTAAGAGAGGGGTTCTGTTTCAAAGTCGCTGTAAAATCAATGTATTACGTCAAAATACTGGCAAAGCGAGAACAGGCTATAAACATTCACAGAGAGAAAGAAACGGAGAGTGGACTAAGGTAATTGTTTTGAAGTTGCAAATCATACTAAGCTTTTATTATCAAGGACAAAAGTATGAATTAAATGCATTTATTGAACATGTGTGAATCATTTTAATGAAGGGGCGCTTCAAGCAGCTACTGTCTTAAGCAAATATTTCTGTTTGTTTTTTTTTAAAGGAGAAGTACTAAACAGCCTCTGTAAACATAAAACAATGTTTTAATTAACTCCTGATGTACAATTTTGAAGCTGCCTTGCTGCAAAGCTTCTTTACATTTTATTCAGACATTTTCTATCATATTTAAGGTCATCTTTATTAAGTAGTCCAAAGTTAGTATAAGGTATGTTTAACCTTTAGAACCCAAGACAGACACCTGCTCCTTTCTCATTTTTCTCTATAACCCAATATCTGGGTCAGTGATATCATTAGGTCCATGCCCTCTTGTTGATCAGTTAGTGTCTGCATGCAGGTTGAGCATGTATACATGTACAGAGCAGTAAACATGCATTGGAAGACTCCTTTAGCATTTAAATTTCATATCTGCATGCCAACGTTGCATCTGTAATTCATGCATGTTTCACAAGGGGTGAAAAACATTTACTGCACATTGCTACACACTGTCTTGAAATGCTGGCCCAGAATTGTTGTTCATGTACAGTATATATACACAAGCACACATATTGTTCATGTTTACAGATCTCCTATAGGAGATGTACAGTCCAGGTAGACCATTTTAATGCTATGAACAGACAGAGTAAATGTGCATTGTCCAAATATAAGCTTGGTCTTACAATCCAATCAGAAGGTTTGTCACGTTGATCATGCTTGTACACCAACTCATATGAAGACCCACCCTATACTAAGAAAGCGCTAAGATGGTCAACTAGCTTACTCAGTTTGACCAGACTGAGCTGGCCAGGTCCTTTTTTTCTCAGCAGGGAAACTTTCATTTGAACAGATTTAGAAGGATCTCGTTCTAGCTTTTTTCTAATTATTTATAACCATGAGCTGAACCATGTGAACACTGACTGTATGTAATGATGATTAAAAACATGAGGGGAAATTATTGAAGATGAATACTAATAATTTAATGAATTAGGAGATTAATCAAAATTATTAAGCCCAGGCACCACTCCTTTTAAAATTGTAATTTATCATTACATAAAGTAAGACTTTTTTTGGGTTGTAAGCTCTACCAGGAACAGTGACTAATGGATTGTGAAAAATCAAATAATTTATTACCTCAGACCAAACACAGTCAAACACACAGTGATAACCAACTAATGACATACAGGCATAAAACAAGTATATACTTCACCCAAGTATTCAGTTCCACCATAATATGAGTTTAGGGGATGAAAAGTTTACATGCAAGGTTGTGATAGCAATCTAAGAAGTAATTAAAATAATAATTATTCATTAATTCATACTTCATGCTATACTTCATTCTAATGAGCCATTGCACATTGAGAACAAAAAACATAGCATCAACTCAAACTAGCCATAAAGTACCAAAGCCAAATGTGAAATACATATACATTCTTTTGCCCATATATTCACCATCTCGACTCTGATTGGTTCACAGGGCACCACACTAAACTAAGCACCAATAGAATACGAGTTTTGATAGGAGCATTGAGAGGAGCAACTTAATGCCAATCTTGCTTCCTACCAAATATAGGAATACCTTTTAGTGACAGGGAACCCTTTCACACACACACACACACACACACACACACACACACACACACACACACACACACACACACACACAACCCCAGGAGAGTGTATCTTTAATGGCCCACTGGAGTTTGACAACCCACATTTATGTAAGGTGAAAGGAAGGTTGCTTCAGAGCTAAGGCTTTGGGGTCAATTTGTGAGGTTCAGAAGGTCACTCAAGATGTCCCAGTTCCCAGGTACATCTACAATGGGCAGTTTCACATTATGTCATAAAATGGAGATACAAGCATTACACAAATTAAACTGGTGCATGATTACTTCTGATTTATGACTGCCACAAACATTTTTAGAAAAGAAAAAAATACTTGTATTTAAATTACATGTTTTTTTAGGTCAGCTGTTTCAATAGGTGTTAGGCACAGATTTTCCAGCAGTACACATGAACTCTGATACTATAAATACACTACACTTCTCCAGTGAACCATCACAGCCTCAGCTCAGCCCTGTGCTCCATAAAATGATTTACTGTGCGTATTTCCAGCAGAATCTATATGTTTATTTATTCATGTATGTGTATCTGCCTTCATGCTGACAGCAGAGGTTGCATGTGTTTTCATAAGGATGGTTCCAGTTTCAGGCAGCTCCACAAAACCAGTCCAGAACACACACAGCATGCTAATGTTTCACCCAATGAAGAAGCATTCCCCTCACCCAAACATGCTCGTTCCCCAGGGCCCAGGGCCAAGCAGAGCTTCTGCAAGTATTTGTGCTACGCAGTGGGTGAGAATAGTGAAGGCATGAAGGGTTAAAGCAGTGTGATAAGGGAAGAGGAAAATCGTGGGCTGTGGAGTGTTCAGACAAAGCTTAGCTTAGTGGTTGGCCTGACAATTCCATCATGTTGCACTCTAGGAAATATAGTTGAAAGTCTCACCTTCAGTTTATTAAGACATTGAGGATCTTCTTAGCACAGAGAAGAACAAAGGCATTACTGGGCTCCATTGTGTTTGGTTTGGCTTCAGTTCTTCTGTACATATTATTTCATGTGTAGTAGCATAATAGATTTTAGGCTGCAGTTTAAGGGATTAACAACCTTGCCACAAATATCCAGCTCTAGAACTGCTTTTGCTGGTAGCTGATCTTTAATGGTCAGGGTAGTTGATAAACCTACTCTATGCTGGTAAACTGGCTGGTTAACCAGTCTATGTTAATTTGATTTTGGTCATCATTGGTCAACCAGCTTTGTCTTGCTGATCATGCTGTTTAATCAGCTTGGCCAGGCTGGTAATGCTGATCAACCAGTATAGTGATGCTGATCATGCTGGTCAGCCAGCATGGTCAAGGATGATCTTACTGGTTGTGTAGCTTGTTCAGGTTGATCATGCTTGTACACCAGCTATACCATCAAACTCAAAAGAACACCCACCCTATACTGGTTCAAAGCTAAGCCAGCTTATGCAGTTTGGCCAGGTTGTTTTTCTCACTCAGCGGGGAAATAACAAAACAATTTAAGATAGAGGCAAATTTGAAAGGCTATCTTTCTTGCATTTTTTTTAATTAACACATGACCAGTACAAATTCCAATTTGTGCGGCATTGTTTGTAGACATGTGAGTGAAAAATTAATTAAATCAATTTGGAATAAGGCTGTAACGGCAAAAAGAAAAAGGGAAGTGCTGTGAATACTTTCCACATTTTACAGCAGTCAGGGAAAAACCTGGGTCCAGGAGCAAGAAATACACATGAAGCCTTAAGTATACAGTCAAAGTAGTGATAAAATAAGACATTATGTTGTCATAGCAGCTGAGAATGTACCCAGTAGAAACAGATTTATTAGAAACACTTTGCTTTGAGCAGCAATATTACAATCACGAAGCGTGCAAAATAAGACAAGCTTTTCACAGGTGTTAAACAGTCTGTCAGTTTTTAGAGAAAAATGCTTAATTATAATAATGTCCTCTGAGTGTTTAGTGCATTGATGGGAAAACTCCTATAAAAGCATCTGTGATTAAGCAAAAACAGAGACAGTGACAGTATTGTTAATCTTATTTTGCATTAAAGGAGCACTGTGATACAGCAGGGTTTGTGATGATGCCAAATGTGAGAAGAGATGACCTTCCATGCCACAGGGTTATATTTTTTATATTTATCACAAGGGAAACAAATCCATGAATGCTTTCTTTAAATGCAGAAAAACAGGTGAAAACTGTTGTACTATAACACCTGCAGTTCGTTCCAGGCAGCTATTAAGCATTCACAAGAGCCGGATGAGAGTGCAGCGAGAGGAGTGGCTGGACTGTGCTCTAAACACACTGGAATCCCAATGGAACCAGCTGCAGTATAAAGAAAATATTGAATAGAATAAATATATAAATAAAATAGTAACTTTTCACAATTTTTCATTTAATCTTTTAAAAATAGTGTAAATTGATGAACTAGGCCTAAGCTGGAAGGACCTTCAATCTTTAAAACCCTAGGCTAATTTTTACAGGATAGGAGAGTCACACGTCAGATATTGTTATATTCAGGATATTGTAGGCTACTCAAATTGTCTTTTATTTTTAGATGTCAAATATTTATAGAAATTTGACCATATTTTAATAAAAACAAATTACTCATTGTGTTTTTGCTTATAAGGACTAAAAAACACTTTGATCATCCAGCATTCTTGAGCTGACAGTGCAAGAATATTGATTAATTATTTGTAATGATTAGATTGATAATATTTATAAATAATATGTTCTTCCAAATTCTTCACAGTGGTCAAAATAAAATAATAAACAACCTGAATGTGATTGTTATTTTTATCATTTATGTTTGTACCGGTATTATCTCTTCTCAGGAGGTGTATTCAGAAATTTGAACAATGTGTGAGCAAAGAAAGAAAGTAAATAGCCCCTTCCTTCTCATTATCCTCTATAACCCAATATCAGTGAAGAGTCAGTGATGTCATCAGCTCCACCTCCTATCGCTGATCATTTGGATCATTTGAATGCAGGTTGAGCATATACTAGTGCATCTCAAAAAATGTTGATATTGTTAAAAAATCTTTGTGACCACAAAGTTTAAAACTGTCATTTTAATACTCTTCACAGGTAAACTGACTTTTGTTTGTTTGTTTGTTTGTTTGTTTGTTTTTGTTTTACAATATGGTTTATAGCGTTGTGTTGTGTTGTGTTTTTGTGATTACTCTCCAGTACTTACAATAATTCATTTCATTTAATATTTGGGAGTGTTGGTTGATGACTGGCTGTCTTTGTTTTTGGGTTATCAAACAGAACTCCACGTTTAGATGACGGATCTTATGACATGCACTTCCTATGTGCACTCAAACCAGCAAACTGTATAGCCAAAGAATACATCTCTCTCTCTCTCTCTCTCTCTCTCTCTCTCTCTCTCTCTCTCACTCACGCACACACACACACACACACACACACACACACACACACACACACACACACACACACACACACACACACACACACACACACAATGCTTCAGGTAGGGTAACTCATGTGGCTTAGTGATGACCACTAACAGTGGCTTCAGTTGCTCTGGGGGTTTTGTTGCACCTGCACTGTTGGCATGTTTCATTTGATTCACACATGTTGCATCTGTGAAAGCTACAGAAAATGCTAATGTTTCACTTCACAGATCATGATTCACATAAGCTGGTTAGGTTCAGAGTGGCATTGTTGTCAGGCTGTTTCAGTCAATAAAACTAACATTAAAAAATAACATACAATGATATATTTGTGTAACTGGTTCCACAAATATACATCAGAGGTCTGCAAATCATAGTCTTTCATCCAGTTTTCAGTCCTATACTCTGTATTCTTTCGTAGGTGTGACATTACATGACCAGTTACATTAACTGTTCTCATAAATTCCAGAGAACAAAATCCATATCCGTAAACACATACTATCTAGTTCATTAAATATTAAACACAATATGTTATCAGATAATCCCTAATATATTATGTTGTTTTAAACAAAATAAACACAAATACATGCATGCTACTACAATTGTTTTTGTTTGTGTGTTTGTTTGATCTTTGCCTTGGAATTTTGCCTTGCAAGTTGCATTTCTTGAAAATTATGTTGCAAAATATGGTCAGACAAATTGGTCTTACTAGTCATTCTGATCAACCAGTGTGGTCAAGCTTAGTCATACTGGTTATAAAGTAATAGTTAAGAGCTAAGCTGGTAAATAAGCTGGTAAATCCTTTGGCCTTAAAAGTCCCATGTCTTGAAAATGATGCTGCATAATATGGTTAAAGGTAGCACAGAATTTATTTATTCAGTATTTTAAGTTGGTTGTTTGGTGTGAAAGATGTGCAGATTTCACTAAACAAGCCTGTTATTTTGAAACAAAAAGTTATAATGAAACAAGCTGGTCTTGTGAAGTAAATATGAGCTGAGTTTTCCTTTTGTTTTGTTTTTTTTTCATCTGCCTTGTTTCCATCACCATGGTGGTTCACATGCATGGCATGGCATAGAATAGGATAGGATAGAACTTTACTGATCCATTGGGAGGGTTCCCTCAGGGAAATTAAGGATATTTAGAATAGAATAGAATAGAATAGAATAGAATAGAATAGAATAGAATAGAATAGAATAGAATAGAATAGAATAGAATATTTTAGCTTTCACTTTTAATATTGCAAGAAGGAAAGTGCAATTGATGCGTTCTCTCTGTGTCCTCTCACAGTGTGTGATTAGCAAGAATGTTCATCATTCAACTATGCCAAGGCCCAGTTTTTCATTGCTAGAATATTACATATGAAAAACTCAGGACACCTGATGAATACCTTTTTAAGATATACCTTTATAAGATATATAAACATAAGGACCTTAATTTTATCTATATTGATAGATGGAGGTGATATAACTAAATACATAAAACTGAAGAAATGTCTTTAAAAATGATTTCCAAAATGTATTTAATAGGTGGTATTTATTCTTTTGGCTGAATTAATTAGATTAAGTCTCTGAGATCAACGGGATAGAATATTTTCCGACTCCTCCATGTGGAATTCTTTCAGCTATGTTATTTGAGCATCAATGTTTGTGTTACATATTCCTTTAAGAACCCTCTGATACAACAAAGATTTCCTAGTGGTTTCTATGATGGAGAGCTCTCCAGGCCATGGAGAAAACATGTGTTTTAATGTTTTAAAACCCAAAGGTTTTCATGGGGTGTTCTAAGTTTTCACAGGACTGTATATAAGTAGTATTCTAATAAAATAACTTTTGTTGATTTGCAGGTGATTTTGAAACCACATAGCAATGATGATCATCCAGAAACTATTTTGCACTGAGGCGTTAGAAGCATGGGTGAGGTCGTTTGTGAAAATTCTGTGCGAAGGCTAAACGCTTTTGTGCCAGGCTTTTAGAATGTACTCCATGACAGCACTACATGTCCTTGAAGGATATTGTTTCTGAGACAATGTCAACTAGAATTTTTAATAACTGACTAATAGAATGTACCATTGTGTTTTTAGAATGGGATGAAGGTCTCTGTTGATGTGCAGTCAGGCATGAAAACTATCCAAATGTGCAATCAGGCATGAAAGCCATCCACTAAAATATATGGCCTTACATTTTCCTCACAATACCCATAAAATCGCAAAAGGTAATACTGGGATGCATCTTTATCTCTCATATTCACTGATAATGGTGTCGTAACAGATGATAAAGGCCTGCTCCCTTGCTCCTCTACCCACTCTACATAAAAAGTGATTTAGATGGGCAGTGGTGTTACTGGGCATGATGAGGCATTGCAGTGGTATCTCTCTTGTTACTATCTATCAAAGAGAAAGTGAGGGGGAGAGAGTTAGTGTGTGTGTGTGTGTGTGTGTGTGTGTGTGTGTGTGTGTGTGTGTGTGTGTGTGTGTGTGTGTATGTGTGTGTGTGTGTGTGTGAGAGAGAGAGAGAGAGAGAGAGAGAGAGAGAGAGAGAGAGAATGTCAACTCGTATTCTGTCACATCAGCACTCTGTCATACAGGATTATGATGGAGATGTCAGATGTGTAGATGGCCATTTAGTCTGTAGAAAGCTTCAGCTCTCAACAGCACAGGCCCTTACACTTCTCTTCGTTTAGAATGACAGCAAGAGCAGTTTGCTGCATGTGAGGTTCCTAAGACAGGAACATCTTATGTCTTATGTAGGATTAAGGTATCCGTGCAGTTAAATGTTTTGATATTTGCAAAGACTCTCCAAAAGATTCTCTGGGAGCTACACATATTGATCATGAACTTCGAGGTACAACTGGAACTGTGGTTGAATTTATTGAACGTATAAGGCTAAAATTATGTATGGGCAACTTCTATCTTCTAAACTCAGCCAACTCATTATAAACAAATGTATAACATACAGCCAAAAAACAGCTAAAAAGACACTCCAAATTCAGTCCTGCTTTGAGCTTTCATAGTCAACTGTAAATACTGTAGTTAGAAGGACATTGAAGGATGTTTAGAAGCAACAGTAGCTTAGCTGCAAAATGAGGCTTGGAGGTTTGCACATTCACCTCCCAATGCTGGGGTCTTGGGTTCGAGGGCCAATCTGGATGAGGTTTCCATGTTCTCCCTGGTCCTCCTACATTCCAAAAACATGGATATCATGTGACTTGGCTGTCCTAGTTTGCCCTGGTTCAAGGTCCTGTGTGAATAAGTGTGTATGTATGTGAGTAAATGTATATGTTTGTATGCCCAGATATGGCATGGCACTCTGTCTTGGGTCTGTTCCTCTGTCCCTAGTGGTCTGTCCTCCAGGTGGACGGTTACAGTATGCTGTGCTCAATTGGATGCCACTTCTCTCCAGCATGTATTTGCAAAGTGTGATTGTAAAGTGTCCTTGGGGGTCTAGAAAGGCACTATAAGGCAACATCATTCATTTTTTTTAAATCGTAAATGAAGTTTACAGAACAGAAAGTTCTGAAGAAATCTCCAAAAAAATGTATATCAATGGTTTCAAAATGCATTTTTCAAAATGCCTCAGAAACAAATCAGGGCAAAAATGCTCATGAGGAGCTTGATTAATAGCATTGCTGCAGCCAAGCATCTGTGCAACGTTCACCATGTACAATGCCCTCTCATGCCAGATCTATTGAACCAGTGTAAAGCACATCACTTTTGGACTTTAGATGTTTTCTAGACAGACTGATTAATGCTTTATTATATAGCATTAGGAAATTTTGAGATTTGACTGAAAGGTTGTTCTTGTCCTTTTGTTGTTTGGTTGTGTTATCTGATGTTGACTGGAGAATGGTTTGACTTTTGGAGTCTTGGTTGCTCTCAAAGTTTCTACGTCTTGATGTGAAGAGGCTTTTTCTTGTCAGTGTCAAATCTGGCTTTCTCAAAAGAGGCTTGGACTGAGCTTGCTCCTTTGTGACAATGTTTTGCTGTGAAATGTGTATAAGAAATTTGAATTGGATTAAATTGTCTGTTCTACATAATGCCCTTCCCTCAACTCCATTCAACACCAAGGTGAAACTAGAATGTTTTGGAGATGTTCTGAGTTGTCAGTTCCCAGTTGTCTAGTCACCACAATTTTGTCCTTGTCCAAGTGGTTCATATTCGTATGCATATATATTCACCCCTCGACAGATCCCACTTTAGAAGTTAATCAGTCATTTTCACTTCATCTGTCAGTGATGCTAATGTTATGGGTGATTGGTGTAGATTTGATAATTATTGCTTCAAATCAAAGCTACTGTGACAGACTGTCACAGATGTTGAGGCCTCACTCTTCCGAATTAAAGATATTGTGATCCATGACTACACAGATTAGTCTGGAAACTAAAGTCTGCGGTGAAGTGCTGAACTTGGTAAATTCTGAGAAATGCCTGGTAAATGCAGGTTTACACTCAGGGGAGAAATGAAAGTGAGGTTTTTCAGAGACGTTTAAATTACTACACAGCCCACACTCACACTAGTGCAGTCTCATTCTATATTGGAGTTTCTTCTTAGCCGATCCGGCCATATCTAGATTCCAAATATATCGACGTCATTTGTTGCTCCCTGAGCCCCATATCTAATCGATCCTACATTCCTGGGGTGCCATTTTTATTTAGCCTCTAATTTTGCACTCACTGTCTGTAGTAAACCTATCAACTACTGGAGACAGAAATGGGCAATTCAAATTGATTCAATATAAGCTGAGGTCTGTTCAGCATCTCTTTGTGAAAATGTTTATATAAATTTTCAGCCATCTCAAATCCCATTACTGTGCATGCACGCCCCTCCTATAATAATCATAATAAAACCCAATTGTCAGGGAGTTTGGACAGGAGAGCTCTGATTGCTTTTTCAGTTTACTCAGGCAAAGAGCTTTCACAGCACATCCACACAAATTATATCAGCACTTAGATGGGACTTTTTAACCCAACAATTTATTGAGTAAGTCAGCTGTTTACATTCTCTGGCAGATTAAAATGTCAAATAAAATCTAGTGTGGCTTGCATAAATGCTGATTCATCAGAAGTCATCAAACACTGATTTATCAAGAAGGCCAACAAAAAGCAAAATGAGTGAGAAACATTTTATTTCCCTCCTTCAAGTCTTGATATATTTCACTGTGTCCTGAAAGTGCAGTTTCACAGGATTTAAAGGCCAGATCCTTCAACACTATGTGGCAGTTGACAGAAATGTCACAGGCAAGCTCTCAATCATGTTTTTTAGAGGTAAGTGAAGATTTATTGTGTAGCACAAGTGCAAACATGGCCTAAATCTATTTTCAAATAGTTGTACTCTCACACGCTGGAGCACTGATGTAAAATTCAATAAGTAGACTCAACATTTAAGCTTTAAAGATGCCCAAGGAATGAAAACTGTATTTTAGCATGGCATGGTTCCATGTGTACAGCTACAACAATGACCAAGGTTTCAACTATTTAATAGTTAAATAATATATTGATTGTCTGGAATATAAATGACTTAGTTAACAAATCATATGCAGCTGTCAGCTTTTAGATTTAGCTTGAGGCTGTTTTATGCATTAGATAACCAACAGTGAAGATAATTAAAAACTATCAGCAATAAAGTCTAAAAGAAATAAAGCATTTTACCCTTAATCAGTTTTCCTATTTTTTATTATTTATTTATATATTTTATTATTATTATTATTATTATTATTATTATTATTATTATTATTATTATTATTATTATTATAGATTTCAGTGTGAAATTAGTTTGTATTGTATTGCATTTGTATTAAATTAATTCCCAACTAATTTAGTTGTAGATTTTAGTCAACTAAGTGATTGGTGTGACACAACAGATAAGACCGTCAGTGAGCCATCACACCATGTGGGCAGCTAGGGTTCAATTCCAAGTCTGGGTAACTATGCTGTACTACACCAATAAGAGTCCTTGGATAAGACTCCTAACACTGCTCTGGCCCACCTCTGTAATATGACTAACTTCGTAAGTTGCTCTGGATAAGAGCGTCTGCTATTACAATAAATGTACGTGATTAGTTATTGCACAATTTATAGTTCTGTACAGTGACAAACCCTGAAAGTGTTGTGTCCACCTTCAAAAAAAAAAATCCAGCATAACCAAAACAGGGTTTGAATACTCATTGTTATGTAACAGTTCATTTTCTTTACACTACCAACTGTACAAACACCTAGCTCACTCGCCAAACCCTGTTGAGACTAAACACAACTGCTACTTTGGGAGAATATGGAAGTAAAGGCTATCTGGAATAGAATAGAAAAAGGGTAACCAGAGCAAAGGATGAGGGTATCCACATGGGGAAGAAACCATGCCACATGACACTGACAGGACCCAGAGGACAGCAACATTATAAACTAAGGAAGCACATTTGTTCCTGTTACAGTGCTAAACTAAGCTAGGCCAGGCCAGGCCAGTATAAGCTTTGACAGCTGCCCTGTTTGTTTTTCATTTTGGACAAAACAAACTTACTCAATATATCAAAATATCAAAATACAATAAATGCATTCTTTGGCAAATTTAAGAAATTTGTGAGTGAGTTAAATGCAATAGACTTTGCTTAGAAAAGGATGAAGTGTATGTGCATTATGTGTATAGAAGAGTTCAGAACATTGTTTACTATGTTAGTAAGCAGACCTTTGCTCCTCGCAGGTTCTTGCACTGTGTGTCCTCTGGTAATATTCGCAGCACTGCCTCCATGATTTTCAGTGTGTATTCTGAGAATGTCCACTGTATCTCTCATTTGTTTCATCCTGAGGCAAGAGAAATGTGAATGGGTCACAAGCCATCGGAACAGTGTGGAATGACCACATGCACTCCGTGTGCCCTGCTGGGGCATCCACACAGAAAACATTCAGAAGGCTATTAGCATTTCTCTCACAACCCAGAAAAGGCCCCCTGGCCTTTCAAACAAGATAAAATGAATTCAGACATCTCATAGAGTGAGAGCAAGAGCGAGAGGGAGAGTGCAGGAGAGAGAGTGGGGGGTGAGGCAGTGGAGAAAATAATAAATGATCGATGTTAACTGCTTCAGTGGTAGCAGCTAATTGACAGAAACAACCCCTGTTTTAGAAAAAAAGCACAGAATTTCACCCACCATCAAATTAAAGATTTTTTTTTTTTTGCTCATGATTGTACTGAAGGAAATATTCAATGGATCATACAAGAGCTTTTCTTCCCCCACTGGCTCACTAACATAACATATGCTGATTGAACTGCCTGTCTCCACTTGTAAACAGCAAGCAGAGCTGATGCGCAAGCTGAGAAGGTTAGGATTTGAGTGAGGAAACAAGTCTGTCAGCCTACACAAGCATGGTCAATGATATAGTTCCCCGTGTGGGGTACCCACACATATTGTATTCTCTGAACAGCATAACCAGTTTTATGAGTTTTTTATTCACCATGCAAAACAAACCTGTGTCTACACTAGGAGTGGTGTCAGGTATCTGTCTCCTCCCTCTGGTCTGTCTTTGTTTTGTTTTCAGTCCCATGTGCTTTAGAGCACATGTCATGTCTCCTCCCATTCCCAGCTGTGTTCCATTTGTAACCCTGCCCCATCGTTATCATGTCCCAGCCATGTCCAATGTGATTGTGTGTATATAAGTCCCTTGTCTTTGTTGGTCCTTGTTGGTCTTTGTGGCTATGTGGTGTTGTAACTACATGTTTAGCCCTGTCATCATGTTTACTCGTCTTAGTGTTTATTGTACCTTGTCAATAAATACAACCCAGCGTGTACGTCTGCCTATCTGTGAGTCCAGAGACGTTACAAGTGGGTAATATAGTAATATTTAATCATATCATGATTAAATTTAGATTCATGATACACACTGATAGATGACAGGTTTGAAAGTTAGGAGACAGGATTGTGATGACTTGTAGCTTCATGGACAAATTAGATGAAACAATAGGACATTGCAGTGGGAGGAGGAGCTTTACGCATGTTCCTAGTCCCAAAAATGTATTACAAAATACCATGTTTCATAAAAAAATACCATGTTTCATGAAAATATTCCATCCATATAGCATCTGTCACGTATCCAGGGTATGTTGAGGGGGCAGCAGCTTAAGCAAAAAAATATTGTCATGTAATATTTTTGCTATATTGCCCACCATTATTTTATGAGCATACCATAAAGTGCTGTCAGTAGATGTTGAGAAATTAAAATTTACCATGTTTGCCCAAATCTTCAAACATGTCCAAATGTGCTAACTGGATACCACAGATACAGTCACCCACTAGTGAGGTCAGAGATCATCCAGTGGATTGCAGTATGTCTTCCCCAGTTAGATGCTGTAGCAATGAATGGGCCGTAGGCAGTAGTCCTTTAGAGGACTCGGAGTCAGCAGTGTCATTGCTCAGCTCTGGGTCACTCTGAGTACTTGTCACTCTGGGTTTCTGCGGCATGGAGATGACCAATACCCTGTCACACTTCATCAGACTGCACTTTTTCCCTAAATATTGATTTTCATGTGAGAAGCTCAAACATTTCCTAAGAAGTACCTTGGAAAGTTAAATATATTAAGTCTGGAAAATTATACAAATGTAAAAGGCAATCATTTATAACTTCTAACGTAACCATTTGTATTAGAAAATCTATGAGCTTTTGATAAATGTTGACACATTTTTGACAGTGAATATCCTTTCACCCTGTTCTATATGAGAGAGCTGTGTTTTGATAGAGTGGCATAGAGTGGCATAAAGCATGGTGGTGGTAGCAACATGCTATGGGGCTGTTTTTGTACTGGTCAGTTGCACAAAGCGTATGGAATTGGGAAGAAACAGAATTAACTCAAACCATCAGTTGGCAGTTAAAACCAAGACACAACTGGATATTTCAACAGGACAATGACCCCAAGCATAGCATCAGCATCAAATGTGGTTGGATAAAACAGGCCAACAGTAATTAAAGTCCAGTGAGTTGTGTATATATTTTGAGCCTCTATAATTCTGACATTGTGTTGGTTTCAAAAACAACCAAAAGATATTGTCTACAATAAAAACCCCACCAAAATTTCAAAATTGTTCTTTGTTCCTATTAAAGATGTGTTTTCACTAGCCCTAAAAATGAACTATTGAAATACATCACCGAAAGCCCAATGTACATATCCATACATGCATATACTACTTATAATAGTAATTTAACATCCAGATCTTATATATAAAACTTCTGGGAAGAATGTCACCACCTGCTCTGCTCCTGCCGTTTCTCATTCCGAGCTTAACAAGAATGTCAGACATATGCAGGTTCTAATATATCTGGCCTTTATTGTATTCCGTCACTGTGCCTGTGAATAAGGCATGTCCCAGAGCTGTGATGAAAAGGTGACATGACATAAAAGCTGCCTCTTAGGGATTAGAGAGCCCTTTTGAACATTACAGAAGCAGTTTGAATAGGTCCTTGATGCAAAAAGAGCTGACCCAGGAACTCCAAAATGATCCTTAAAGGTATTTTCAGAAGGTGATGGTAAAAAGTGGTTAATCACCACTCACAGGCCATTCATGGATATACATAATGTACTCTATTAAAGACATGCTTGATTGATCCTTAATTTATGCATAAGCTAATCACACACTTCATTAGAAAGACCTACACTGTAGGAAAATTGCATACCTTGCTGAAGCCTGAAATCCATCTCTGTCTTAATACCTGTTTGTTCTTGTCATGGTTACAATGCGTCCGAAGCCTGCCCAAAATATCTGGGTGCAAGGCAGGAATTACCATGGATGGGGCACTAGTCCATCACACATTCATTCATTGACAACTAGGAACAATTTAGTATAGCCATTCCACTTATGTGTTTTTGAGATGTTTGAAGATCCTGTGGGAAACCCACACAGACAACATCTGAACAGATCAGATGTGCTGGGCCTGAACCCTCTTGGATGGTTGATCTCCAGGACCAGAAATGGGAACCTCTGCTCTTGCCCTTCATCAGTGATCACTTTGTAACCACAAAATTGATCTGGATATTTTTGGGTGATGGACCACTCCATTTGGACCATGACTTTAAATCTAAGAGCCCGAGATTTGCATAGGATCAGAGTAACCTACAGACCTGATACACATCAAACAAACTACAAGGCCTTGTCTAATTGTGATGGTCTAAACATTATCAGACAGTAACACAACTCAGAAAACAGCTTGTTTTGAATTTAATTAAATCCAAGTTAAAAGGCCAATAGAGCCTCCCATTTCCTCTTTTACTGTTCTGCCCATGTGTCTTCGACCTGCATACAGATTCTGACTGATCAGCAAGAGTAGAGCTAATGATGTCACTGACCAAGATATTGGATTATAGATGAAAATGAGAAGGGATGTTTACTTATTTTATTACTTATGCTTTACTTATTTATTCATTTTATTTTACTTTTGTGTTCAAATTTCAGTGTAGAAGTTCTGAGAAAAACTTATTATTGTAAATATCTTTGTCAGTCTAATCACTACATATAAATTCATCCAACTGATTGCATTTTCAGCTCAAAAACACTCTGGATATCTTTCCAATTTTTAATTACATATAAAGTAAAAACCCACAAAAAAGCTTTTTGAGTATACTAGGATCTCCTGAAAATAATAATATCTGGTAGGTGTGTTTGCAAATTTGGCCTAGGGTTCTAAAGGTTAAATATATGAGGCCTTTTGTTTTCTGCATTTTACTGAGGCTCAAAACTAGCCAAATCACACTGCTTTCACTTTTTGACTTGGTTGCAACATGACCTCAAAACAATGAATAAATGCTGGGAAAGCTACTGACTTCACTGCAATGAAAATGCCACTGTAAATCGTCCATTTCCACAGCTTTGCTGTCACACAGCAGTGCTTTGACTGACGGGCCGGAGTTCTGTACAAAGATACATTTAGACAGTCTGCCTTCAGTTTATATTACACTGGCTGTATGAATTGGTCATAACTTTGTGGATGAACACAGCACCGGAGTTGGCTTGAAACCGCTAGACTGTTGAAAGTGAGGGGCTCAGGATTTTTTCCTGTATGTTAATGTCACCATTATGTTGTGAATGGAGTATTGCCCAAATAATAAATCAAATAAATTAGATCAATAGCAGTCCTATAATCTGAAACTGACTAGTTATAAATTCAGTAGGTCAGCAACTGGACTGAAGTACATGGATTCAGTACACTTATAAAATAACTCTATTAGATCTATAAATACATTTTAACATAAGAACAGGTTCAGTTCCTGCTCCACACCATTTTAATATTTTCTACTCTATGTCTGTATTTCCATTTGGAGTTCAAAGTTAGTTACACAGTCCACATCAGGGGTGAAATCGAATACGCAAAGTCCTGTGTGTGATGCATGTGTGTGAGGTATTCCTAGTGACTGTCCTGGTTCATGGACCGATTGACCTGCAGCTCTTTCTCATTTTCTTTGTGTTTGCTTTCATAGAGTGAAAATGCTTCCCTGACTGCAGCAGAGAGTCCAAGTGTCCATTGTTGGGATGGTTGAGTTATTTCACTATCTTCCTGTCCTTGGTCTGTATACTATAATAATGAGTCTCTGAGATGAAAAATGCCTCCCAGTAAGGACAGGTCATAGCAGTTTAGCTTTCTCTCTGTGCGTGAGCTGTCTCTTATATGTAATGGTGATGAGTGACAGATGTGCTTCAGCTCTAATGACCTCTTGCACGTTGTTCTCATCACCTGCAGGGTGACCTTTCATTAAACACTGTGACATATCACTCACTTTGTCTGCTAGGTCTGATTACAGCTGGTGAGATTGAAGGGTCATCCTCACTTCAGGTTTGTATTATCTGTAGAGACATCAGGGTGGCAGTGAGTCTGTCTAAGAGTTTAACATGTTCAGAACATGCCATTTCTTTTCATGCTTGGGACTGCAGTATTTTGATTGCTCATTTTTTTAAATGCTTGTGACATAAGTGGCACAGTGGTGCCACAGGTAATGTGTGTGTTGCACAGCTCCTGGGGTTCATTCCCTGCTCTGGTATCCTACCTGTATTTGTGTGGATTTCCTCCACCTCGTAAAAATGCATGTGGAAGGTAAACTGGCCATTTGTGAGTACCAAGGCAGTGCCTTGTCCTGGGTGTATACCTTCGTTCTGCCCATTGACTCTGGGTAGACCAGGATCCAGTGTGACTCTGACCAGAAACAAGTGAATAAGAAGATATGGATGCTTTTTATATTATTTACATCAGTGTTGACCAGAGCCTGTCAGAACTGGTTTCCTCAAGAGAGGCTTGGGTCTCTATAAAGCTGCTTTGTGACAACTTTTTTTGTGACAAAAATGATTGAATATCATTGTTATATGATTGTGTATTAGCTTTTGCAATATTTTATTACAATAGAATTTTTATTGCAATATCATATATTACAAGTTTATATGCAGGTATTAACCACCAATCAATATTGTTTTGTGATTGGATGAATCAAGACATTAAAGTACATCAGTCAACAAACATTAAGAATTTTGGTCAAAAACTGCATTGGTGAATATAGGATTGGTGCAGTATAGTGTGTAATGCACTGCTGTACTCATGGCAGGCTAGGGTTCTATTTCTCTCACACTATACAAAGCAGTGTCCTTAGGCAAATCAAGACTAATGCACCTAAGACTGCATTGGCAGTCCTTTGTAACATGAGTCAAATGGAATAACGGTATATATTACAGTATAATTACTGTATGGTTTATTATCCATGAGTTGTTTATGTGTAATCCTGTAGAAATCACCATATTTTAATGCAATTCTTGAATGGTCTGATAACTACATGTTTTTCTGTAAAGATAACAGAACAAAAATAAAGTTAATTATTTGTATTAAGATTGTTGTATTGTATGTAGCAGTAGTGGTAGCATAGTGGATTACTGCACCACCACACTCACCGGCCTCTCTCTTTAAATAAGAGTATAAACCAAAAGCCACAACTATAGTAATGTAATCACAATGCTGAATTCTGTCAAAAAATATATAATGATTATAATTACAATAGTTTGAATTTATACAGAGCCTTTCTTCTACCCAAGGTCGCTTTATATAGAGAAGAGAGAGGGGAAAACAGTGTTTCTCTACACTCTTAAACAAATGGTGCCACAAAAGGTTATGATCTCTGAAAGTAGTAAAGTGATTACATATCGATCAATTACTGAGCGGTTCTTTGCATTTTGCCTGGCAAAATGGTTTCTTCTCTGTGAAGAAATGTTTGAGATTCTTTGCAGTGTTTTTACACTGGCTTTTTTTTTTCCTGTAGCACTTACTCAAACAGTTTGGTATGTTTGGTCAAGTGTGAACAAGATCTGAGGACTGATCTCTGGTCCTCCTGAAATGGGTGGTCTGGGGTTTGCTTCTTGCAGACTCAGTCCGCTGTGAGCATGTAAGCTATTTGCTCCCAGTGCCGCGTGTGCAGTTGCCTGATTGATTCATTTTGTCACATCACTGATTAACCTGTTGCCTGCATAGCTAAAAAAACTCCTTGGAGAACACCTTGACACTTGCAGGTGTTCCTATGAGGTGAAACTCTTCTGTGTTAAGGCAAACTAAAATTAGTCCATCCCCTAAATAAGCCCAGAATTGGTCCTGGGTGTGAACTGAATTAGAAATGTTTAAAATGGCTCTATAAAAATGTTCCACTGTTGTTTGAATTAAAGAACACTCTTTCAGTAATGTAGAAAAGACTTTTGCTTAGATTGAAGCACCATTTTTGGCTCACTATCCTTTTTAACTACATGAAACCACCAGCAGTTCCACACTTATAATTCTTTCTCTTCAACAGAAGGGACTCAATCAATGTGATCTTAAGTCACTACAGTAGAGAAGACTGGAACAGAATGTAAATTCACGAATAATAATAATAATAATAATAATAATAATAATAATAATAATAATGAAATTAATAATAATAAAATTAATAATAATAATAATAATAATAATAATGTTCTTTCTGGAGGTCTAATTAAATGGCCTGTATCAATTCTCTGAAATCGTCCTGTTCTTTGAGTACAGGATCTACTGTACACAACCAATAACTGCTAATCTATGTGGGTTCTTCTGAAAGGCATCTAACAGACACATTCACATAAGAAAGCCACAACTGAGAAGACTCAATTGTAGTTCCCGCTTCCATTTCCATAAGCACTCCTTGATCCGTGAAGGTTATGAAATGTTTGAATTAGTTAGCATGGCGAGCAGATATGTGTAGCAGAGAGTGAAAAGTATATCTGCTATTTCAGTTCCATTTGAATGGATTTTTTCCTTCTGCACCCTGAAGGAGAAATGTCCAAAAGCACTTTGCAGTTCCTTCCTCTTGAAGATTTTATATATAAGTCAAAGCACTCTCTGTGCTGCAGGAAATAATAGGAAACCTGAAATAATAGAAAACGAGGACATCTCATGCTGTCCTCTTGCTTCTTCATTACATTCTTTGGCAATTAAATTGTAGACATACAGCAGCATGAAAAAGTTGTTTTAAGGCACCATCGGTAAAATTTGTATCACTGAATGACTAGTTAATTTAGCAGAAGATGAACAGATCTCCAAAAGGCATAAAAACTAAAGATGGAACGTTCAACATTTTAAGCATGATCGGGGTATTATTTATGGTCAAGTTTATACACTTTTACAGTTAAAAGGGGCAAAAGTCTGGGCACACCCACAGATTTAGGTACTTTGTTTAACTTTTACCAAGATTTAAATAGCTTGTTATGGCAATGGCTTGTTCACAATCATTGTTACGAAAGTCAAGTTGATGCACATTTTACAGCTTTACACACTCTTCGACTCTTCAAATCTTGCCCCAATAATCAGCAGTCATGAGCACCTCTAAACTGGTTTGAGACCATTGACTCCAATAATGATGATGATAAAGATGATTTCCTTGAGGCGAAACTGCTAAAGCTGAGGCTGACCAGTACAAGGTGAGCAGTCCAAGGACGAGCATGATGGGGAAGACAAAGATGATTTTCTTGAGGAGGCTCAAGACCTCCACAGCAAAACTGCCCAAAACTGAGACACAGACTGTCCAGGATATCAATGTCTGTCCTACTGTTGCTTTATGTAAATAAATGTTCAGTTTTGAAAAATGATCAAATGTTATGAATCAGTGTGATATTATTGAGGTCATTTCTTAGCTATATCAACATTAGTGTTTTTTGGGAAACAATCTAATAATGTGGTGATACAACCCATTATTTCAGAATGTTCCTCAAATGATATACTTGTAACATTATGTACTGTTACAGGTCAACATTCCTTTAAAATATTTATTATTATTACTTAATTTTTTATCTTATCTTTTTTTTAGTAGGCCATTGACCAAATGCCTACAAATTTCTATTGGCTTAGTGTATTTTGGAAAAATAAGCTATAAACTAATTTATCATTGTAGTCACTATATTCTTAATGCAGACTCTGCTACTGTTTTGTAAGTGTGAGAGAATGTATTTTCTAAAAGCTATCCATTAAGTACACTTAATAGAAGTATATGGACATGGACTAAAATGTTACTTATACGTATGCATTCAAAGCACACTAGCAAGTAATTCACTAATGACACATTTCATTATATTTTGGGGTAACACTTTAGTTGAATGCACTAAATTTCAACTTGAATATTAGTGCACATTAGTACACGTATTAAGTACATTGAAATACAACATAAAGTTATGTAATATAATATATGTCATACTTATATAGCACACAAATAATAATACAATTGAAAAGTACTTCCTGAAGTTAAAAGTATATTTCTAGTACATTAAAATATATTTAATATTTACTTTGGTAAATACACTACAGCTAGTTTGGAAAATAGCCAGAATTCACAGAATTCAGTGTAGCTTTATTTATCAAGAGAACTTACTCCAAAACACCTTAGCAAATGTTGAGCTGGGGTCTAAACCATAAAAGATGATAACACTTGGGATCTTCTCGCAAGAGTGAAAGAACAGTAGGTTGTTTTTTATTTTCTCAACACAATGAACAGTTTAACACTTAGAATCCAAGATCCAAGATTGGGGACCTTCTAGGCTTTATAACTCAGGATTAGAATATCCTACAGGCAAGCTCTCACATAGTGAGTCATGAGAAGTGATCCTACTGACGCACACATAAACTCATTAAGATTATTGCATTTCAAGCTCAAAAACAAATAACTTTCCAACAGAGGTCTGAGATGTAAATGTAGTCCTTATAATAAAAAAAAGAATTTTAGTCAGTAGTATTTTTTTTATCAAAATGGTCAAATTCTTAGAAATATTGAAATTCTATTTACGTCTCAAATGAAGCCTAGCACCTTGTGAAAACAATATTTGGCATGTGTAACTTTCTCCCATAAAATATATATTTATTTTTCTGGTGAATAAAAGTACATTAAACTGCAAAAAACATCATGCAAAATTGGAAAAAGGATAATGACCAGTAATGTTTCTGAAATTAGGGCAAAACTGTAATGCCTAGTATTGTACATATGTCAAAAACAATGAAGCTGTTTTTCATAAGATATAACAGAAATTGCAGCTTCTGTGCAAATTTCTTAGACAAATAGTTTGATGAAAATTCATCAAAAAGTACATAATTTTCTGCACATTTTGCTTCTTTTATTTTGTTATGGCGTCACACAGCTAATGTTGCTAAAAATGTTAATAGTCAAATAATTTATGTAAAAAAAAAAACCCAGAGATTTCTCTCAATCCACATTAAGAACCAGTCGTCTTGACAGTCAGTTTGCCCATCATAGACAATAAGGGCTGTGAATACAGCCTCACCACTGACCCTGACTTCATGGACCACGGGGCTTTCATGGTCTATTCCCAAACTCAGTACAACATGCTATTAGTATTCAGCCAGCGACCATACACAGGGGTGTTTAAATGACTTTCCTTTTCTCTCCGAAATGCCCTCTGTCGCTCATGGTGCATGTGAGCTGTGAAAGTTGTTATGATTTGATCAAATTTGATAAAAAATACTTTTGGAGAGGCAGTGGAAGGGAAAGCCCCAGGGCAATAATTACTGATCGAATGTGAACTGCACACAGTTAAATCATCCACTGTCGCCCAAGGGAAGAAGACGCATCTGAAAACTTTAGCAGGATGAAAAAGGAAAGTGCTCTGGTCTAAAATCAATATTTTCAGACTGCCAGTACCATGCATGTGACCTACAGCAACAAGAACCTTTTCTGCCCATGCAATCGCTTCACTATTGAGGGTGGTGTAGTTTATACTTTAATCTATAGTTTTATCTATGAGGACTGCTCAATCTCCACTCATCAGTCTACATATGTTTCAGATTATACCTTAATATATAAGGTAGATTTAATATAGTATATAGGAAATCATTGCTTACATTAAGGAGTAGTTTATTTCATTTTATTCTTAAAGGAATAGTTTGAAATAAAAATAAATCATTTACTTAGTTACTCCACTTACTCCAGATATAGCTGATCAGCTAAACCCCATGCAAATTGTGCTTCTTTAAATCTTAGCTGGAGTTACCCAAAACACTTCCTTAATACACGTACACTGATTTCTCTAAACCCATTCCGAAAAAAAAAATTGGCTTGGTTGAATAATGAGTTCAATACATGAAAGTGAAATACCCCAAACCTCACTTTTTCAAAAGCAAAACCCACACCTTAAGCCCAGATACACTGCCCTCCAAAGTATTGGAACATTGAGATCAATCTCTTTATTTTTGCTGTAGACTGAAAATATTAGGGCTTGATATGAAGATGAATATTAGACAAAGAATCAATATTTCAGCTTTTATTTCCAGGTATTTACATCTGGATCTTATAGAAGATAGCACCTTTTGTCTGAAACTACCCATTATTCTTGTGAGCAAAAGCATTAGAACAGATCAACTTCACACAGATTAAAGTTGAATAAGACTTACAAATTAGTTGAAAATCCTTTGTTTGCACAAACTGCATCAAGTCTGTGACCCATTTACCACACTGAACTTTTGCATTCTTCTTTTGTGATGCTTTTCCAGGCTTTTCACTACAGCCTCTTTCAGCTGGTGTTTGTTTTGGGCAGTTACTCCCATTCAGTCTCCTATTTAGCAGGTAAAATGCAGATCAATTGGGATTAAGTCTGGAGATTGTCTTGACCAGTTTAAAACCTTCCACTTCTTGCCCCTGATGAACTCTTTGGTAGTTTTGGATCATCATCTTGCTGCTTAACAAAGGACCTCCGCTTGGTTTCATCTTTCTTTAAATTGACAGACAAAATGTTTCTGTAGACGTCTGAGTTGACTGTACAGCTTCCATCATGTGTGATGAAGATTAATCAGCCTGTCCCAGAAGAAACCATGCAAGCCCAAGCCATGCACTACCTCCACTGTGTTTCACAGATGAGTTTATATGTTTGGGATCTTTAACAGGTCCTTTCTTTCTCCAAACTTTAGCCCTTCCATCACATTAATTAAGGCTAATCTTTGTCTCTGTACTTCTTGTTTAATTCCAGCCTGGCCTTCATGTTCATCTTGCTAATTAGTGGTTCTGGTGAAGCCTCTGTACTTTTTTATGAAGTCTTCTCTGAAGAGTAGATTGTGATCCCTTCATTCCTGCCATCTGGAGGTTTTTGCTGATGTCACTGTTGTTTAAGGGTTATTCTTTACAGCAGTTTTTGTCATCAATTGCTGTTCTTTCCTTGGTCTACCTGGATATTGCTTACTACTGATATTGCTTGTCATCCCCACATTTCTGTCATTGCTTGCTTGTAGTTCAGGTAAATTTGTTGATAGTGCAGTTAAAATTCAGATACACACACACACACACACACATATCATACAATGGGGCTGCTGTCATGGCTTCAGCCCTCAATGGTCTGCAGGCCAAAGTGAAGGCAATTGCCCCCAGTGCAATGTTTGTACATTGCAATGCACATAGATTTAATCTGGTGCTGTCACGGGGGGCTAAATTCATGCCTGAGTGTAGAATATTTTTGCCTCTCTCTCTAGGTTTGCCACATTTTTCTCCAAATCCACAAAGAGGACATCTTTTCTTGAGTCTGCAGGCAGTTCAAGGCTGCCCAGAAACCCTCCTACTTGGAATTTCACATCACGGTTGGTGAGCACTGTGGCAAACAACTATGATGGTCTACTGCAGCCTTTTTGTAACATCACAGCAAATAAGCCAATGGATGATAACACATTGGGTTGTGCCAAAGGTTTTGTAATGAAAGTGGAGGATTTTGACTTTGTGTACATGTTGTACCCATATGAACAAACCTTCTCAGTGACTGATGTGGTCTTTGATATTGTCCAGCAGAGGGCCAAGAATGTTGTCTACTGCAAGAAAAGTTGTGATGAAAGAGGTCAGAGGGGGCTTTCCAAGTTGTTTATGCCAAAGTGGCAGGTCTCACATCCAACCGACAACCCACGAGTGTTTTTGGCTTATAAGGAAACACACTTTAAATCCCATTGGAATTGATCATTCAGAGTATTTGGAACTGAAAATGCAATAATATTGATGAATTATTTGTAATTATTAAATTGACCTGGATATTTACAATAAAAACTTATTCAAAATTCTTGACAGTAGTCCTAATAAATGCTTTGATAAATGATTAATTGCCACAATGTTTCTCCCTCTCTATCTATCAGGGTATTTGCTTGATTGTTCTGTGACCAAACAGATATAAACAGATGTTGCTGATGTTGTTAGAACCATAACATTATTTGGATTCATGTATTATTTTAAGGCTATGCAAGGTAACATTAACTTCTAGATAACTAGTGCAGTTAACTTATCCAAAGTGCTGCTCCTCTCATCAGTCGCGTAATTCAGTGGAATCAGTGTAAACAGAAGCTCCTCTTGTCAGTTTCTGTAATTCAGTAGAATCTGTGTAAACAGAAGCTCCTCATCAGTCGCTGTAATTCAGTAGAATCAGAGTAAACAGAAGCTCCTCTTGTTTCAGTCACTGTAATTCAGTAGAATGGGTGTAAACAGAAGCTCCTCTCGTCATTCGCTGTAATTCAATAGAATAAGAGTAAACAGAAGCTCCTCTTGTTTCAGTCACTGTAATTCAGTAGAATGGGTGTAAACAGAAGCTTCTCTCGTCATTCGCTGTAATTCAATAGAATAAGAGTAAACAGAAGCTCCTCTTGTTTCAGTCGCTGTAATTCAGTA
This sequence comes from Acestrorhynchus altus, assembly GCA_034509495.1. Taxonomy (NCBI): domain Eukaryota; kingdom Metazoa; phylum Chordata; class Actinopteri; order Characiformes; family Acestrorhynchidae; genus Acestrorhynchus; species Acestrorhynchus altus. The sequence continues at coordinate 11,019,719 of CM067508.1, read as the reverse complement.
GAATCAGAGTAAACAGAAGCTCCTCTTGTTTCAGTCACTGTAATTCAGTAGAATCAGAATAAACAGAAGCTCCTCTTGTTTCAGTCGCTGTAATTCAGTAGAATCAGAATAAACAGAAGCTCCTCTTGTTTCAGTCACTGTAATTCTGTAGAATCGGTGTAAAAAGAAGCTCCTCTCGTCAGTCGCTGTAATTCAATAGAATCAGAATAAACAGAAGCTCCTCTTGTTTCAGTCACTGTAATTCAGTAGAATCAGAGTAAACAGAAGCTCCTCTCATCAGTCGCTGTAATTCAATAAAATCAATGTAAATGGAAGCTCCTGTTGGTTTTTCCTCAGTGTGCTGTCGTTGTGTTTTATTATTTGCAAATGGTTGTAATGTCACAGGACAGGGGGGTTTATATAGAGAATAGAAGGTACAGGTAGCAGCACTCTTGCCTCTACCTCTAAACTATCAAATAGAAATAAATTTGAACCCTATGTCAGTTTGGTGAAGAAATGATTATTAGTTTTTGCAAGAAACGTTACATTTGCTGCCACTGCTGTTTGTTGTTGTTAGTAGTGATGATAGTGGTAGCTAATTAAGGTAATTACAGAGACTAAGCTACTCCTCAGATTGGACAACTAGCTAGTTTTATTTTTATAAATCAGATTATTTACATATAAAAAGGGGAAAAAGAAAACAAAATAAGAAATACATTCAGTGCAGCCATTGAAATGATGAGCAGTGAGGTTAGTTGGCCAGAATAGGCATGTGATTTTAATTGTGTGTGTGTGTGTGTGTGTGTGTGTGTGTGTGTGTGTGTGTGTGTGTGTGTGTGTGTGTGTGTGTGTGTGTTGTAATTTGATTTTTTTTTCTGTGGCTTTCCAGTGATATGTGTGTTAAGAGTAGGTTTTTGCAATGTGTGATATTTAAGGAGTTCCTGGTCATCCAGTGCTTAAGGATAATGTTCTTGGCTACAACAAGAGCAATGAGTCACCAAATATGTCAGACTATGATGAAACCTGGATGAGCAGTTTGAGTGTGGATGTGCCTGAATATTATTTTCAGATGTACATAATGTGTTTGCTAAATCTGTTGTGCAATTAATTATCAGTGTAACAGTTTTCACATAACTTTAATAAAGCATAACTTTAATAATCCATCTCTATCTTAAGCGTTGGGGCCACTACATGACTTTTAAAGTCATAGCAGATTATAAAAAGACTGGGTATCTCACACTTCCACGATTTGTATGGCAGATGAAAAATGCCCACTGCACACTAAAAGATGCGGAATCATACACTATGCGACTTCAATCTGCTGAACTGAAACAAACAAAACACATGTGCCTCAAAACACATGTGCCTCATGCCTAAAGGCCTCAGATTAAACATAAGTACAACAGCATGCTGCCATTTGAGCTGACTTCTTATGTGAAAATGCAGCCATGGGTGATAAGCAAACAACACATACTGGATGCTACCCCTTGTATGAGTCACATGTTGGTTTTGTTTATGTGCTTCAGTTCCACCTTAAATGGTGCTGCTGTATCACACATACTAGTGCCAGACTTAAGCTGCTGCATAAAAAAAAATCAAACATTTGATATGCTATAACTGGTCTTAAAGGCAATTAAAAGGCCAGAATTCTGAGTTTGCACTCATTCTCTTCTTTTTACAGCTGTTGACTCAGACTAAGTTAAAAATATGCAGACTAGAGCCAGTCAATAGAGACTGAGACTGAGAGTTGGGGCTAAATTAAAAAATCATTTACATAGGGTATCCCCAGCTAGCTAGTTAATATTAGCTAACTATACCTGTGGCTGGAGGTGTACATACACTCATCATGGAAATCAATGTTATAATAATGAAGAAATGCTTCCTCAACCAGTACAACCTCAAATCACTAGACGGTTGAAACTTGGGCACAATTGTGTGTTCTAACAGGACAATTTATTCACACATAAACTGTGGATAAAGCAGTTAATATTAAGGTTTTAAATGACTATTCCAAAAGCCTGATCTCAGCCCTATTAAAATGTGGCCTATGCTAAACATTTCAATATTTGGTCATAAACCAACACATTTAACTTAAATGAACTTCAACCACATATCCCACCAGAATTCTGCCAGGAGCTTGATGATGTCTAGCAAAAGTGCATGATTAAGGGCCATGTTCAGTGACATTCAAGGATTAGATCATGTATGTAGATCTTTGTTTTATTTTTGGCTGTCCATTTGATCAGCTCCTTCATACAGGAGAACTTTGGAGTTCTATAATTACAGAGTGTAGTGCAGTGTCTGCATACTTTGCATGCTTACTTTCACTCTGATCTTCAATGGTGAGGACCACCACTGAGCTGGTATTATTTGGGTGGTGCGTCATTCTCAGAACTGCATTCACTAGCATGGTGGTGGTGTGTTACCATGGGTTGCACCGATACAAGTGGAAAAGACACTGAGTGTTTTAACAATGTGTTAAACTCACTCTCCATTCTATTAGGCACTCCTGGTTGCTCCATTTTGTAGGTGTGAAGTCAGAGACAGAAGCTTATCCATTGATGCACAGTTTGTGCTTGTCATCCTCTAGTCCTTCATCAATGCTCATAGGACACTGGCCACAAGGTATTGTTGACTGGATATTTCTAGTTTGTGGACAATTCTCAGTCCAGCAGTGACACTGAGGAGTTCCAGTAGAACTGCTGCTGTGTCAGTGTCACTGCAGTCCTGAGAATGACTCAACATGCACATAATTCCTGTTCTGTGGTGGTTTTGGGGGTCCTGATCATTGAAGAATGGACAGTGACTGTAGAAACAAGGAGGTGATCATAATGTTATGGTTGATTTGGTGCATGTTGTTACTTTTGTCCCAGAAAAAAGTTAAAGAAAGCATTGAAAGGCCAATATTACCATGACATTCATGTCCATGATGAGTGTATTTTGACTCCTTACCACAGCTGTAACTACTAACAACATGTCTAACAGACAGCCAGTGAAATGAAACTAAACACTCATCCCTTTAAATATCTTCTTCTCTTCTTTTGCGAATTTTCACACATCAATATTAATCATTATTGGACAAGAAAATGCACATTTGACAATGTATGGTCTTCTTTCACAACTGTACTCAATGCCATGGTAACAATCACATTGGAAATCGAAAGGAATATAATATGTGATCAATAAAAGTAATCATTTTCTTTAACTGTGGAAAAAGCTGATAATGTTACATTGATCTGGGAGCTGTAGGAGTGAAGTCATTATTGATCAGACGTGATGTCCTTGTTTGGATCAAAGGTTTAAAAGCCTGGTCTTCTAACCCACTCGGTCATCTGGGGCTTACATCATTAAAATGCCTGGCCTAGTTTTCCATGCTTTAGGAGAGAAACAGGAACGCTGTTTGATGTAAGATTACATGGAAAAGCACACATTTTCAAGGAATTCACTTGCAAATGCCAAACTGAGAATGAATCATTCATTTCTGTGTATATAATGTATGTTGTAAAAAAGTACAGGTGACTAATTGCATTCTTGTTTCATGTCTTTGGTGTGACCATGTGAACATCTGTTGTGTTGTTCATTATGGGTCCCAAAGGGGGATTTTACATCGAATGAGGCCTTGTAATCCACTCACAATATGGCATAACTAGTTCAGCTCTAACTCTGGCTGAAGGACTAATGCATGGTACAGCAGGTTATACTATGACACTTTTGCGGATTTATGACTAAGTCTGTGACTGAAATGGGCAATATAATCCCCCACAATGCACTCATAATTTATAGTAAACATCGTAGCTCACTATGTGATGTCATTGATGATTGCTCATATAAGCAGTAATTGTAATAAGCAAGTAGATGCCATGAAGTTAGCCTTGATCAGCACAAAGCTTTTACTAGTTTCAAATTATGTCAGTTCATGAGTGTACAGAGTGTAAAACACAGCTCTGCATGGCAGCTTCTTAATTATAGATAACTAAATTATAGATATCCTTAGTAACTCACATTGAATTTTGGGAATTTTGGGAAGGCTACTTTGCATTTTGGAAAACCTCATTCAGGAGATTGATTGATTTTAGCTCATTCAGGAGCTGAAAACCACAAATTTGCTTAATTTATGTGTAGTCCTGCTAATAATCATCACTTTTTTATCATGTATTTTATGATGCTCTGTAAACATATCAGCATACAGTAACCTTTATGTATCCTGACTACATGCTGCTGCTACATGTCTGTAACTACCCAACCCTGAGATTGATCATAACAATCTTTCTTCTGCTTTTTATTCTTTATTTGGATGTGTGCTGTGTGTACAAAGAGTGTAATAGTATCTGTATTTATCATGAACCATCACGGTACAGGGTCATGGTTCAGTGTAGGCAGTCTCACAGAGAGTACCCTTTACACTGTATCTTAAATGTCTGTGCGAACCCAGAGTTCTACTCGGAAACTGGTTCAAAATTCAATATGTTGACCTGTATGGCATGGCAAGCACAGTCACATGCACAGGGAGCCCCTCAAGAAGCTGCAAGAGCACTGGACTTACTAACGTTAGGTAGCTGGCATGTGAGTGAATGTGTTTGAAGCGCTTGGCTGTGGGAAACTCACCATTCCCTTCACTGAAACAATGCCCGTTATCTGCAATGACTGATAGTCATAATATTAAGATCATTTTACATGGTAGAGAGTGCTTCCTGTGATGCTCTACCATGTTACAACAGTATTCAACATGAGCTGAGAGGAAGCCCAGTCCTGTAGCCGAACAACACGGTCAGAACCAGTTTAAACACAGCACTTCTAAATATTACTGAAGAGTATTAATGTGTTCATGGTGCAGATTAGAGCTGAACAGAACAAATAAGAGCCCCCTGAATCTGGCTGCTGACGACAAGCAGCATGACCTGGTATTTGAACCTTCAATCCTCAGACCATAGTGCTAGCATATTAAGCTGCCCCCTGTGTACTGAACCATGACCTGTGTATATGATATTTTCACTAAGATTCTTTGTGTTACAACTGTCGTATGTAAATGATGTCTATTTTCATTGGCTTCCCTGTATTGGACGACGTTAAACTGCCGTAGGGTGCATAGTCAGATCTATATACATTTTCTGGACTGCATCAACATTTTTAAAACGTTAAAGTGCATATACTCAATGTACATGTTGTTCATGATTTTCTGAAACTAGCAAAACGTCCTTGGGAGACATGAAAATGCGAGTCTGATTTCGATTTGGATTTCGATTAGGAGAATAGAAAGATGTATGTGTGAACACAGTCAATCTGGTTTAGACTACTGAAGCCCAAAATAGCCAATTAGAGGGACCAGTCCAGCTTGAAGTAGCTCATTTCATGGACTGCCAACACCAAGCTAAAGGACAAACCATGTAATGAGAGAAAGCTTACTGCCTGTGTGTGTATGTGTCTTTGTGTCTGTTTGTTTTAAATCTCTACATGACCACATATTTATTATCCCTATAAGTCCACTGTCCATTTTCATTTCTTAGTCTCAGAGTGGATCCATATTTCATGCTTTATCGTCCATTTGGGTGTGTGGTCATGTACCTCTGTCTGTTGCAGTCTTAAATAAAAGGTCTCACTTAGACTCTCACTCAAGTAGGGAGAGATTTGCCTTTATGGTCCCATTGACTTTGTCTGTGACACAATTCATAGCTACTTAGTAGCATGGGGACGACCCTTTAAAGTGCTTTAAGAGGAACAAACAAATTGTTCAAAAATACAGCTGCGAGCAGGGAGTTAAACTTAATGAGGTGATGCCTGGAATGGCTGTTCTTGTACAATACCCCAGTGACTGTTTGTCTCTGTTGACCTTGTGTTTAGCACAGTACATACACCAAGCCCTCTTTTACATGACTTCTTTTCCCAGCCCTGGAGCTCTGAGCATCACAAGCATTTAAAAATATACATATTTGACATACAGTAGTCCAGCTTAGCCTATGCTTACAATGACCTTGAAAGAGAAAGTGCATGTTCTGTAGCTTTTAATGGATATTATTTGTTTTATTATTTATATGTTCTTCCTCTTTTCTTATTCATTTCCAGAAACTGGTTCTGGAGGCAACACTGCCTCCAAGGCTGAACAAACACAATTGGTTCAGACAATAACCAATTGAAATAACCGGTAGGCTGAGCTTTATATGTGGATTCATTGCATGCAAGTTGTGGGATTCAGTTTGAGATTTTTTTGTTTTTGTTTTCAAGAAATTCTTTTTATAAGGTGTTGGTGTCTCAGAATCAGAATAGAGATAGCTAGCTAGGTAGCTTCACTGGGGCAGCCATGGCCTGGTGGTTAGGGAGCCGGCCTGGTTCAATTCCCTGTACTGGCAGGACATGACTAAAGTGCCCAACTGCTCTACAGACACTGTGGATAGGGCTGCCCACTGCCCACTGGCACCTAGGAAGATAAAAAGCAATCAACCAAGCGTGCTAGTTGGATAGTTGTCCAGACAGTTGTCTGAGAAACAGCATATAAAAACAAACAAAATCTTTAAACAACTGTTCACCTTTCAGATATGAAGGAGCAGATACACGTTTCTACAGCTGGTTATTTTAGCTGGTAACAGCACATGTAGAACACCGATTAGCATGCTGTACCACTGTGGGCAAAAAAAAACTGTTATGCAGGCAAAAATTAACATCAAAAGTGTTTATGCTAAACCAATATAATTAATATACACAAAGAATGATTGATGAGTTTGAATGCAGTATCAGCAGCAAATTACTCTTTGACAAGTATGTAAAAGCAGTAAATCAGAATGCACTGAACTGTTCAAGTGACAGACTTTATACAACATATCAATTACATAAGTCTTATCACTCAGTAAACGTTTTGGAGAATTTATTTCAGAGAAATACACTCATAAAAAAGCAGTAGCACCCTGAAGGAAGTGCTGAATTTTTATGGTATTCAGATGGAAGATAAAGGTTGCTGGTGAATGCTTTCTTCTATCCACTGCTAGCAAAAGCATGCTCTGGTAATATATGCATGACCGGTATTGAGTCCAATACATCAATAAGATCATTCCACTTTCCAGAGCCCTACGATGTGACCCTTCTCAAGCTCTTCCAACTCTTCTCCATAACATACTTTGTCCGCAATGATGTTACCAGCATAGCACCACTGTCAGGTACAGTAATGGTGCTTACAACTTTTGCACCAATGAGCATGAAATTTGGATGATTCACATGTCTCACAATGTCAGCCCATTCCTATCAGTTGATCCCTTGTGGGAATCAACACTGCCGCCCTGCCTGAGCTGGAGTAGCCCCTTCATACTGGCTGCCCACCTTCCAGCTACTGGACTAATTTCCCACCATGGACCATGGACTAGTCTCTCACCCACCATCATAGGGTATGCAGAAAGTTACACACACCCTAATCATCCGCTACTGTTACTATTATAATGACCCTCATCAAATTATCATTACTCCATGACACCTGATCATGACAGTACACATATCAATAATATATGAGGAGTTAAACTAGACTAGGATGGGTCACTGTTTGTGAACCTCCTAAGTTCTCTTCCTCCAGTTCTGAGTGGGCGGGTGGTTCTGTCTTTATTTTACTTTGTTTCATGTGTTGTTGATCACCTTATTTTTGATTCCTCTAAAGCTGCTTTGTGACATCAGTTGTATAAAAGATTATAAAAATACATTTGATTTTGATGTGTTGTGATACTGGGAACAATACATACATAATACAGTACATAATACTGGGCAACTGCAGCTAAAGATGCTAATTTGCTGAATGATAAACTCATGGGAGCTACCACACAGTGAATGCACTTGACTGTTCTCTCAGCAACTAAGCATTATGAGACAATATAGGTTTATAAAATCAAGTAGCTTAATGTTGTGATGGGCAGCAGCCATGTTGTTGATGGCCACTCTGGCTAAACATCAGTTGCTGTAATGTGGATTTGCATGATTAGAAGATAAATGTCTGTAAAAAAAAATAAAATGATGTGCTTTGTGATAATTGCTTGTTATTGTGTTCATTGACTCTTGAATAGTGTGGCATGGTGCCTTGGTGGTTAGCATGCTTGCCTCCCAAAGCTTAGGGCTTGGGTTTGAGGCCCTATATGGGTGGAGTTTCCATGTTTTCCCTGTGTCTGTGTTTGTTTTCTCGGGAGATTCTGATTTCCTCCCACATTCTAAAACATGGATATCATGTAACTCTAAATTGCCAGGGTGTACAAATGAGTGTGTGTGTATTTGAGTGAATGTGTGTCTGTATGCCCAGATGGAATGGCCTGGGTGAACCCCCCAGTGCTCATACAGTCCTCCAGGTGGATGGTCGCTTGTCGTTTCCAGTGGAGAGTCCTCTGTGTGTGATTGGCCACCACTTCTCGCTGGTGTATGATAATTGGGAGCTGAGTGCAACTGTGAAATGTCCTTGGGTACACAGCAAAAGTTGGGGAGTTGAAATTTCTGTGTTGATTTAAACTCTCAAAGTGTTATTTTAACACATAAATTGTGTTATTTGTCAGAGTTAATCCATCACCATTCAGTGGGGCATTACAGTTGCGATCTCCCCTGTGACCTGGCGGTTAGAGAACCAGCCTTGTGACTAGAAGGTAGCCAGTTCAAATCCCTCAATTGGCAAGGCATGATTGAAGTGCCCTTCAGCAAGGCATATATCTCACTAGAATGTGTGTGGATGGGTTAAATGCGATGGGGAATAATTGTTAATTAATAGCTTAATTAGTGAATTTTAATAGCTTAAAAACTTTAAGTAAATACTGATTAAATATTAAAACAAATCAGAACAAATTGACTCCCTTAAAGATATTTAAGGTGTTTTGTGAGTTTAAAAAGGAACTCTGATGTGGTGTTAAATAACTATTTTAAAAGCATTAAAGAGTGTGGAGCCATATAAACCCTGACACAGTGTTGAAATCAACTCTCTGGCAGTTAATTCAACACTGGACTTTTTGCTGTGTGTCTAGAAAGGTGCTACATAAATGTAACTAACTAAGTAATGCTTATTAACTAACTAAGTAATGCTTATTAAATCTTAATGAAAGAAATTTTTGGATTTGGATCAGTGTCATGTATTTTGAAGACCTTATTATTATTAATATGTTTGTCAGTTTAATCATTACAAATAACTAATCACAATTATTGCATCCAACAGGATTTCTGATATATAGTGCTTTTATATAAGTTAGCAATATAAGCAAGAAAAACACAAAAACATGTAGGTGCAAATACAGTGGGAAAAATAAGTATTTAGTCAGTCACCAATTGTGCAAGTTCTCCCACTTAAAAAGATGAGAGAGGCCGTTAATTGACATCATAGGTAGACCTCAACTATGAGAGACAAAATGTGAAAAAAAAATTGAGAATATCATTTTGTCTGACTTTTAAAGAATTTATTTGCAAATAATGGTGGAAAATAAGTATTTGGTCAATAACAAAAGTTCATCTCAATACTTTGTTGTATATCCTCTGTTGGCAATGACAGAGGTCAAACGTTTTCTGTAAGTCTTCACAAGGTTGGCACACACTGTTGCTGGTATGTTGGCCCATTCCTCCATGCAGATCTCCTCTAGAGCAGTGATGTTTTGGGGCTGTCGGCGGGCAACACGGACTTTTAACTCCCTCCAAAGGTTTTCGATGGGGTTGAGATCAGGAGACTGGCTAGGCCACTCCAGGACTTTGAAATGTTTCTTACGAAGCCACTCCTTTGTTGCCACCCCCATGCTTCACAGTTGGTATGGTGTTCTTTGGATGCAACTCCGCATTCACTGTCCTCCAAACACGACGAGTTGTGTTTTTACCAAATAGTTCTACTTTGGTTTCATCTGACTATATGACATTCTCCCAATACTCTTCTGGAACATCCAAATGCTCTCTAGCAAACTTCAGACGTGCCTGGATATGGACTGGCTTAAGCAGGGGGACACGTCTGGCATTGCAAGATCTGAGTCCCTGGCGTCGTAGTGTGTTGCTGATGGTAGCCTTTGTAACGTTGGTCCCAGCTTTCTGCAGGTCATTCACTAGATCCCCCCTTGTGGTTCTGGGATTTTTCCTCACCGTTCTTGTGATCATTTTGACCCCACGGGCTGAGATCTTGCGTGGAGCCCCAGATCGAGGGAGATTAGTAGTGGTCTTGTAGGTCTTCCATTTTCTAATTATTGCTCCCACAGTAGATTTCTTCACACCAAGCTGCTTGCCTATTGCAGATTCAGTCTTCCCAGCCTGGTGCAGGACTACAATTCGGTTTCTGGTGTCCTCCGACAGCTCTTTCGTCTTCACCATAGTGGAGTTTGGAGTGTGACTGTTTGAGGTTGTGGGAAGGTGTCTTTTATACTGTTAACGACTTCAAACAGGTGCCATTAATACAGGTAATGAGTGGGGGAAAGAGGAGCCTCTTAAAAAAGAAGTTACAGGTCTGTGACAGCCAGAAATCTTGCTTGTTTGTAGGTGACCAAATACTTATTTTCCACCATTATTTGCAAATAAATTCTTTAAAAGTCAGACAAAATTATTTTCTCAATTTTTTTTTCACATTCTGTCTCTCATAGTTGAGGTCTACCTATGATGTCAATTACAGGCCTCTCTCATCTTTTTAAGTGGGAGAACTTGCACAATTGGTGACTGACTAAATACTTATTTTCCCCACTGTAAATAATAATAATAACATGGACAAACCTTTCAAATAATTCAAATAATGTTTATACATGTACATCAAAAATGAAGAGAAATTTGAGTAGCCTAGGATCTCCTGAAAATAACAACATCTGGCATGTGAAGTTTAAAGGCTACTTTGATGCACATGCTTGGGTTAAAACAAGAATGACTAAGAAAATGAAAATTTAGCTGAAAAAAAATATATATAAATTCAAGGTTCAAATGTTCAGTCCACTGCCTCTGGAAATACTGTGACTTGGAAGTAGAATACTTCTTGGAAAGGATTAAAAAGGCAATATAGTAATTATCTGCAACTCATTTTTAGACCTAGAAAGAGTAGTAAGAAAGAGAATGTATTTAACTCTTGCCGCATGTAACTTATCATCACAAATCTTTTGCTTTGCCCATGTTTGACTCCTTTGGTGTTTTTTTATTTTATTTTTTTTACAGTCACTCTCCCAGCACTGCTGCGGTATTGCTAATGTAGCTCAGTGTGAACAGCCTAATTGACGGATGAGTTTATCTCTTAAACAGCACTTCATTAAGCCTGGCCTTTGGAGCAGTCTGTGTGCTCTTAGAGCTCTCTGCTGCTCCGTAAAGCCCCATCACAGATCAATCTCTCTTACATGAGCACTCAAAGAGAGCAGCACACTGACCATACATTCTGAGAGCTTTGGATGATTCGCCTAATCTTTCCATTAGTGACCCCAACAATTGCATTAACTCAGCCAGACTATAGTGTGTGATTTGTTTCATTTTGCACATGCTCCCATATTCGGAGTGGATGCAATTTGCTGCAGTCATGGCATTTTCCTTTTTTTCCCAGGTGAAATTGCATAATTATATTAAAAAAAATGCAAAGCATGTTCATCGTGAAGGGGTTTAAAATGCCCAGTGCTAATCTTACTTTACACATGAGCTGTGCATTGTCTTATGTCACCTTGCATTGAGTATTTTAGTGTATTGTACATCTTGTCACATGCCTGATTTTGGTCCAAGGAATGTTGACCCTACCACAAATTTGCTGTGAAAAATCTTTGTGCCTCACAAAGGCACTAAATCAGACAACAGATCTGTAGGTTATGAGGTAATCACATCAATGAGATGTCTTTCCTAAGAGTATTTTTGGCAAGTAGTGACCACCGCATGCCAGGAAGATCTGTCATGTTGGAGATGCTCTGAACCAGTCATCTAGCTATTGCAGTTTGAGTGGATTAAGCCATTGTCTCGTGTCACTAATGCAGAGTTATTTGCAAATTGCTTTTGATTACTAAATTGTGTGTATAAATAAAAGAATTAACACGTAAATTCACAAATGAATGTTACAATGTTAATCTGTTTTTAGCTGGCAGCAATTCCACATGAACAGGACAAAAACATACTCATACTACTCTTTTACTGCAGTGATTTAAAAATGTCTAAGAATGCTAAGTGATAAAATGTGCAATTTTACGGAAAGTAATGAAAGGATGTTTCTGGGATTTGATTGAAAGTGAAAAAATATTTTTTTTTAGTATTTCCTATAATTTAGTTTCCTTTTGGATTGCTATATCACTGTTTTTAGGGTATATAAATAACTCACAGTAAACTCCACACAGGGGGGAGTTAGCTGTAATGCCGATTAAACCACCAGAGATGTCCACCAACAATCTATTTTCTTAATGATTCTTAATGGTTTAGATAATTATTCAGAAATATATCATAAGTGTCAATTAGGTAAAAATATATGTATATTTTATTTTGCTGATATTACTTATATCCTGTTGAAAAAAATAAATGGAGCATATTTTCATATATTTAAGTTTGTAAGCTTATTTGGCTAAAACAACATAAAACAGCATTTAACTAATTTAGTTTCTGTCAATTTAATAACTAATCAGACTGTTACAACCAGCCCCTCCATCTGTTACAGTTTACCATGCATATGGGGATTTAATGCATGCATTGCTTCTATTACAGCTGAACCATTAATAAATAGTGGCTGTTATGAACCATAACTTATTTAATAAAGTGAGTTTAGGATTGTTATTTCAAGGTTTATTTTGGGGGACAAGCAACACTCAAACATTTTTAGAGTTTAAATAGTAAAGTTTAAATCATTAGAGTAATTTAAATGCATTGATTCACAAACCTAAAGAGACTTCCATTTTAGCGTTTAATACTAGTACATTATTAATGCACAGCAGTGCCCAAATAAATCTATGCTTTCAGTGTGTCAGCCTTTTGTGAATCACAATGCTTTCAAATTCTCATCTATTTATTTATTTCTCTCTATATTACTTTTACGATTGGAAGACTATCATTGTGATGGGGTATCGCGGGGGTATTTCACGTTTGTACAGACAAAGAAAGAGCTTTGACAAGCGTGAGATAATTTCCTCTGCTTTTATATTCAGGTGAATACTTTATACTTTTCTTCAGAACTGAATGATGTCAGAATATCAGTACATCTATTGCTTATTTTAATTAATAAAGTAATTACCTGAATTAGTTAGATTATGGTCTTTGGCTTCAGATGCTATGTTTTAATATCAGTGACTTTATTACAATTGATATTAAACATCAGTCAAAACATCACATGGATTACTTAATTGTAATATTTGCTGCGATTAATTATCAATCAATAAAAATGTTAACTGGCTGGGGACTGACTAGGGATTGGGTACTGCAGCCATTAAAGCTTTGCCACTAGCCTTGGGAGTGCCAATACCAGTTGGATCCCTGGTGTTAATGGATAATTGTGGAAGAATTGTGTGGTTTGTTCAATGATTTATTTTTTGAGGTCACCAACAACAAGTTTTGACTACAATATTATAAATTACTCCAGATTTAATTGGGCTGTGAAGCTATGGTACAGTGTTCTCTGGAGAATCCTGCAGTACCTTTGGGATGAGATGGAGTGGTGTTTGTGATCCAGAACTCATCATCAGCAACATCAGCACCTGGCCCCAGTAATGCATTTGTGGCTGCATCCAATTAACCTCTCATAGCAATATTATAACATCTAGGGAAACGCCTTCTCCAAAGGGTGAATAAGATTGGTATTGTATACCAAAGGGGGCAAGAAACACTACATGAGCAAAATGTTAGGACACATGGTTTATTAGAGTGAATATTTGAATTGTGCTTGTAGTTTAACCCGTTACTCTCCAGGCACATTATTTAGTTATTACTTGTAACATGTATTAATAAGTCACAACCATGTTATTCACTACCTGCCATGACACTAATATTAAAGTCATAAAAGTGATCAATGGAAGTCTTAAATGAAACAGCCTCCATTGTACAGTTATGTGGGTTACATGAAAAGGTATGCCAATTGTTAAAACAATATCTGAGCAGGAGCCTTTTGCACAGGTCTATTTGCTAGGAGCTAAAAGGCCCCAGGCCAGAGGTTTGGAGGGACAGTATCTGATTTATCATCAAAGTGCTCTAACTGGGATTATCTAACAGATCATCAGCTTTGAAGAACACAGAAAGAAGAAAGGGAATGGGCAGGGGGATCATCTAACATCTGCAAAGCGAGTTAATAGCATGATCAAGCTCTCTACAGGAGGGCAGGAACACACTTACTAAATAAATACCACACACTGAGCTGTACAGTGTGTGGTAATGCATGCAGCATTCCTGAATATGATTAAAGAAGTTGTTTTACTTACTGTACAATGCTGAGGCTTTAGCAATGCCATTGAATGCAATTTTGATAGTCTTCATCAAGCTTCTGGCAGAATTCTGGATGGATATTTGACCCGTCTACTTGATAGAATTGTTAGAGTTGGCAGAGTCAGGACTTTTAAGTCCAATCCACATGTTTTTGATAGGGCTTAGGTCAGGACACTGAAAAGTACATTCCAAAAGCTTAAAATTACTCTGATTTTCATTTCCACAACCACCTCTGATGTGTGCTTTTCCTGTTGGAACACCCACTTGTGTCCAAGGGTTAACCATCTGGCTGATGGTTAAAGGTAAAATGCCTCATCTATACTCTGAACCAATTTCCTCGTACAATTGTTTAATTCGAGGATCTCGGAACCTTTTAAATGTTTAGAAATGTCTCAGAGAGACATTCCTGACAAGAATCATTCGCCTCACATCTGAAGTGAGCTCCTTATACTTTCCTATTGTACTTTGTGTTGGTCAGTCCAATGAGTAATGTCAAACACATCCTTTTTGTGTGGGCACCAGCAAGATGAAGGACCTGAGAGACCTACAGGAATTGAAGGGAGGGAGAAGCCGTGGAATACCCAGTTACCCAACAACCACAACTGCACAAATAGTGATGCCCTCCATCCTCCATCTAGCACCATTGGCTGACAGCTACACAACACAGGACTGCAATGCATGCAGACCATTACAATGGCAGCCGTTTACACCATGTCATCTTCACCAAAGACTACAATGGTGTCTTGCCAGACTGTCATGGAGTCTTGAGAATGACATCTTCTTTGACAAGTCCTGCTTTTGTCTTGGTGGAGTCAATGAATCTATATGTGGAGGCACCATGCCAGGCATACTGTATCCTTGACTGAAAATGTGTGGGATGCTATTGGACGTGTTATCAGCACTCAACTCCTACTGCAAAATCTGCAGTAACTGAGTAAGAATATTCAAGCTGCATGGATGGATTATCACAGGACACCATTAGGAACCTCCACAACTCATGTTAGCAAACACAGTGTCCTGATGCCTTTGACATGACTTGTTTCTACTGATTATCCTTTAGATATTTCTACAGCTTTATTATAGAACATCTGTGGTAAATTCAGTTGATTGGACAGGATTTGGAAAGGCATGCACCTGTTTATGTAAGAAAATAGTACATCTTAGATCACAAACCAATCTAAGGAATTGTCTTTAGACCTCCAAGACAGGATTGTATTGAGACACAAATCTGAGGAAGGGAACAGAAAAAATAAATCTCTCACATTGAAGGTCCCAATGAGCACAGTAGCCTCCACCATCTGTAAATGGAAGCCTGGAACCACCAAGACTCTTCCTAGAGCTGGTTGTATGGCCAAACTGAGAGTTCATGGAAGAGGGCCTTAGTCAGGGAAGAGAACCTTCCAGAAGGACAATCATTTCTGCAGCACTCCACCAATCAGGCCTGTATGTATCAGGCCCTCCTCAATAAAAGGCACATGACAGCCTGTTTGTAATTTGTCTAAGGGCATCTGAAGGACTCTCAGACCATGAGAAACAAAAAGATTCAACATTTTGCCAAGCATCATGTCTGGAGGAAACCAGACACTGCTCATCACCTTGCCAATTCCATTCCTACACTGAAGCATGGTGGTTGCAGCATTATGCGTTTGGACATTTTTCTGCAGCAGGAACTGGAAGACTAGTCAGGGTCAAGGGAAAGATTACTACAGTGATGTACACAGACACTCTTGATGATAACCTGCTCCAGAGTGCTCTGGACCTCAGACTTGGATGAAGGATTATCTTCCAACAGGACAATGACCCTAAACACACAGCCAATGTACAAAGCAGTGGCTTCAGAACAACTCTGCAAAAGTCCTTCTGTGGCCCAGCCAGAACCCAGACTTGAACCCAATTTACCATCTCTGGAGATATCTGAGCACTGACATTCATCATCCAATCTGATGTTTGAGAGGTTCTGCAATGAACAATGGGACAAACTTCTCAAAAACAGGTGCGCCAAGTTTGTAGCATCATACTCAAAAAGACTCGAGGCTGTAATTGCTGCCAAAGTTGCTTTAACAAAGTATTGAATACTTGAATACTTTTTATATTTTTGTTATATATAAATGTTATATTTTTGTGTTTTATTTGTAATAAATTTGAAAAGATTTTAAACAAATATTTCTCACTTTTGTCATCATGGGGTATTGTGTGCAAAAGCGCTTTTAGGTGTAACGTATAGCTGTCCAAATATTTTTGTCCATATATCGTAGGAACACTTAATACAGATGATAATGGATTACATGCTAGAATTTGTAAAGTTGTCTGGTGGTTGGCTTTCACATTAAGTCACAGTGAGAGTCAAAGATGATTACATCAGGGAAGAATAATGTCTTTTTCCCCCTGCTCACCTTTAGAGAGATTTTGCAATTATTGTGAATGTCCTAATTTAGCTTCAACTCTTAGTCATGACACATTAGAGGCTGGGCATGAACACCTAAAGCTGAAACAGAGAAAGACAGAGACAGGGAGGTGGGAAGTATGTGTTTGGGATGTGGATGAATAATGCGTCATGACTGCCCTTTCAGAAAATGCAGCCAGTTCTAAACTGCACTCCCAGTGACTCAACACTCAACACGAATCTGTGCTCATTTACACTAATGGCCTGATATTCATCCTTTGAATCTGACACAGAGACTCCTGCACCTCCGTGTGTTATCAACTCACATCAGCCTCAAATTAGCTCTATTTGTGAGCATGAGCACAGGCACATCCATTTTCTTCCATAAAGTTTCTCATATAAACAATAAGCCATACACTATCACACACTACTGAGTGTTTTGCATATATATGAATATTTTCATGTTGACCCCAGTAGCCCACTTCCCACACACCACTAAAAGTAAGTGCCTCGGGTGATTTTGTGTTCAATACTGTGTACACTGTTTGGAAATAATGCAGAAACATGTAGTATTTGCAATTGTGTAGATTTATTATGTGAATTAATGTGAATTAGGGACGAATGGGGGGCAGCCTTCTTATGTCATGATGATATAGATACACTCGAACCACAGCAACCTTTTGGCAATATATTAGCAACTGCCTGAGACACCATATAGCAACTGTCTAGCAATCACTAAGCAACTTCATAGCAACCACTAAGGAACACCCTAGTAACCACCTATCAACACCATAGCAACCACCTTGCAATACCATAGCAACCACTTAGCAACTACGTAACTATCATAAATGTAACCATATGGTATACCATAGCAACTACCTAACTACCAAGCTCCAATGAAGTTTCATTGACCACATAGCAACAACCTAACAAACATCTGGAAGGGGGGGACCAAATATGCTGTACAGCCATTCTGCATTTTCTTTACAAAAAAACACTTTTCTAGTTATATTATGTGGACAAATGTATTGGGGCGCCGACTCATTCACTGTTTTTCCAAATCAAATATATGAAAAAAGAGATTATCCGGATTTTATTGGAGTAATTGTCTCCAGTCACATGATTCCTAAGAGCCCAGTTCCACTGCTCTGCAGCACAATGCTATGGAGGTTTGTACTGCTCTAGCCCATGCCAAATGTCAAATGTTCATGTTTATGTGCTTCAAAGAGTCCTATTCTATTGGCACTAATAATTTACATGGACTAGGCAATCTGTGTGTGTATTTGCACATCTGTGCACATCAATTATTAAAGAGATTTGAATCTCAATATAACTACTTTGGTTAAATATAAAATAAAATTTGAATAGTTGTCTAAAGCCTCCCATAGATTATCAACAAATTGTTAAACTATTTGTTGCAACTAATTTGTTCCTCAACAGTGTCTTGTTTAGATTTGGGTCGAGGGTAGGGGTTAATTTTAGGTTTTGGAAAAGTATATGTGAAACCATTTTTGGATGGATGTCATGTTTCCTCATGCATTTGGAAAGATATTGTTGTGTCAGACAAACAGTAGAAACAAGTGGAATAAGATCTATGGAACAGCAATGAGATCTAAAAAAAATAACGATGAGCTCTACGCAATAATAAAAAATTTAAAAAACAACTTTATTTTTTATGTTATTCAATGGCACTTGTTTCTGCTACCACAATAACATTCCGAATGCCAGTAGCAGTAGTTTGGTTTGATTATATATCATTTTGTGAGTGGGTGGAGCTTACCTTGTGTCACAAAGTCATAGTTAAGAAAGTGGTGCCAGATTAATGAGTACAGAAATATGGAACACTCAGGTTCCATATTTATAGTGGTTCGCCAGCAAAAGACGGGTCATTTTACAATAATGGGCTAATCCTTCCAATTAGGGGATGTTTTCTGACCTGGACTCACTGTTATTAGGTCAATGAGTCAAAGATCTAACTGCATAACTAAAATTACAGTGGCCGGACATCTATGTACAGTTCTTCCTTGTGGAAAAACCCAGCAATTATCCAAAAGAGAAACTCATACAGATTTCCTGATTCATACAATTTTGTACTTTTTGATCATGTGCAAGATATTGAATTCCACAATCTGTCTGATCTTATTCTGTATTAAGAACAGATGTTTTGGCTTTCCAGCTACAAGGAGATATAAAACACAGCTATACAAGATATTCACTTGAATGCCTGGGGTAGTATTAACTTGCTGGCTTATTGATAGCTGGATTGTGGGTTCAATAACCAGGTCTGCTGTGCTCCCACTGTGTATCCAGATATATAGATTGATAGATTCCTTTATTGTAATGGAATTAAGTGGCAATCCCAGTAGTGTTCACACATACCAGACAGCAAAAGTAACAGAAAAGAATAACTAAGCAGAGAGTGCAGAAATATAAAATAAGATGTTTGGGTTGTGCTTCAGCAATGCAAAAAATTGTTTTTTTAAAGTGGAGCTGTATGTCTGCATAAAAAGGACAGACGTGGCAATCATATCAGGGACTTTCATGTTGAAAGACATGTCCAGGAGAGAGTTCAAGCCAGCACCCCTGAGTCAGACCAGTTTATCAAGCCAAATAGGACAGCCAGCCAACCGGAATAGGGTGTTTAAGTTTATTTATCATAAATGAAGATGTTCATCAGATGGTTTTGTTTATATCAACACTCTATGATGTGAACTATCCAGTCCGCTCATTTAATTGCTTGGAACTATACATTTATGTGTTTTGCCTCAAAGGGCATTTTCAGTGATGACATTCCATAAAAAATAAAGTCAAATATTTTTGACATGTCTGGCATTATTCCATGCATCTCATTCCACTTGTTTCTACTGTTTGTCACTGCAATACCCTCCAAAATTCTAGCAGCAGAGCAAGCATGATATTATTTGTAGTTATTATACAAAACCTGGTTTACCTGTAGACCAGTTTTGTGAGTGGGTGGAGCTTACGTGGAACAGTTAGCATAGTGATGTCAGACAAATGAGTACAGCAATACAAATCAATCCGGTTGCTTTGTCCGGTTGTTAAAATAGTGTCAGTGATGTCTGTCTGTTTGGCTGTGGACATTTGTCTGTGATCAACTAAAATCCAGGACATCAGATGACATGGGTAGCAACTATGTCAATCATGCTTACTGGACAGAAATTAGGGTACCTTGGATGCTTTAGGCTCCTTCATATGGCATTTCAAGAGGATGATTGGGATATAAATACCTGCTGGATGTGCAATGGAATTCATAAGCTGAAAAGGTTATACAGTGAAGCGTCTCGTTCGATGTGTGAAAAATGGTTCATTATGAGACGGGTCAAATGGGTCAAAATGGGTCAAAATGGGATGTTAATGATTGGCTGAAAGGAGCGATTGCATTTGGGTGTGCCAAAGGCCATAATGTGAAGGGAGTAGTTGACTTTGCAGGTGTATCGAAGTGTACAATCATACGGGTCTATCAGCAGTGGATAAAATCTCTACAAAGAAAGTAGTTTCACTTCCAAGCAAAATTGCTTTGAGAAGAAATGTAAATGCCTCCAAAGGGAATTGCATACCATGAACATATGGAGTAGTGTGGCCTTTGAATATTTTTTGTCTGGTCAGCTTATGTACTATTGAGCTGATTCTTGTGTGGTCGCTACGCTCAATGAAAAGTGGTGTATATTATGTCAGCATTCAACAGTGTGATTAACAGTGTAATCCTAAAGATGCAGATAAATTGTACAGTAATATATAGTTTTATGTAAAGTCCCTGGGGCACTTATTAAGAAAGATGGAAATCACCATATTTTCTCTCCCACTAACTTCTCGTGTTGCGTTGAGTTTTCACCATCTGCTCACTGTTATGTAGCAGTTGTTATCCAGAAACTCCCTTCTAGTAGACCTCAAAACAATCCAGATGAATTTTTGATTTTACTACAAACTATTGTATTTAAACTATTGTATTTAAACACTACTGTAATATAGACAATTATATACACTAATATATATATAGGAAATAACCTCTAATGTTTGATAGAAAACATGCTTTATTTAATATCCCTGAAATCATTTATTATTATATATATATATTATATATATATATATATACATATATATATTATAATATTTATTAATATATATATAACACTGCAAAAGCTACACAACCGACTCTCCTTCTTTAGATTAATGCAGCAGTGCATTTTAGCATCTGTACTGTATTTCAGAAGACTCACAAACAGATGCAAGTTACTTATTCACACTTAATTTACAGTATTAATATATTCACACTATAAAACATTTAAAAGCAGGCTAATATAGAATGATTATGTAACTGATTACAGCACATTTTGCTTGTTTATTCTAAGTTTTTTTATTCACAATTATGTTTTCTCTTATGATCTCTTTGTTCTGGGTAAATGTTTCTGTTCATTCTTGGACACAGATATGCAGATGGCTTCAAAGCTGTAGAGTGCCTCAATTGTCTGTCTGTGCTTGTAAATTGACAGAAGCTCTTAAGTTCACATCCCACCTATACCACAGGTCCCCCATCTAAAAAACAAGAATGCCATCCTCCCACTGTGATAGAGGGGGGTTTAACCTACAGATGGGAGAGGGGAAACACTGAGTAAACCTTTTCCAAAATATTTACTAATGTTTTTAAGGCTCAAACTTAAAGCTCAAAGCTTAAAATGTATTCTTGAACAAACTAAGATGTGGAACCAAAATGTGAATTTTGAACTTGATTAAATTAAATTGAGTTTTAACTCAAAACATTTTATTCAGTTAAAAATACAGCTGCAGCCAGAGTCTGAGAGAGCAAAATTAGCTATGCTAATTTGTGGGTAGTGGGCACTCTCTTCCACATCACACCCATTGCACTGCTGGTTGGCACAGGCATCTGTTAACCATTGTATCAGAGCTGTTAACAATTGTATTGGAGGTGTTGACCCAGTGATTTCCTCCGATGATGCGATGGCAGTGGCTGGCTTCACATGTGCTTACCCACATAAGGTCTGAAGCAGTATTGTATGTGATAGGAGTATTAACATGGTTGGGTAATTGGTACTAACAAACTGGGGGAATTGGAATAAAAACTGCACCACCTTGTCAGTGTCACTGCAGTGCTGAGAATGATCCACCACCCACATAATACCCACTCTGTGGTGGTCCTGTGGGGTCCTGACCATTGAAGAGCAGGGTGAAAGGAGGCTAACAAGATATTCCAGCAAACAAATAGACTGCAGTCATATTATAGAACTACAAAGTGCTTCTGTGTGGTAAGTAAAGCTGATAAAAATGAATAGTCAGTATAGAAACTAGGAGGTGATCATAATGTTGTAAGCCAGTAAAATCTCAATTTCAGACAGTTATCATGCTGTGATGTGATCTATTGAATAGCAACATGCGGTGGCATAATATATGCCTACTGCCAGTCAGAACCCATATTGGGTGTTTTAAAACTTTGTACTGGTAATGTATTTCTAACACATTTCTTAGAAACACTGGTTTCCCTTTCATAGAGGCCTGTTAAATAATTTGATTAGCTCTTCTGTGCTTAATGTCAAAATGACAGCTTACAGAAGCAACATAATATAGCATGTGTGAGTCCCCAGTAATGTTGCTTGTAATTGGCTGAGAAAATTTCCCATGCTCTCTCTGGGGGGGTAGATGGTGCTCTCTCACCACATCACAACTAGAACAATGCTGGTATGATAGCTTTTGTATCAAAGCTGGGGACCTGGCACTTTCCTCTGAGTGCATTGGCTGCCCAGCAATGATGCAATAGTGGCAGTTTTAAAAAAAGCAGTGGTTGGCAGTGGCCTTTTTCTTAAAACCTGGAAAGAAAATGGATTATTTGAGGGTTTGCATCATTTCATTTTCAGAACATGCCTACAACATTGAACATTTTATTGTGAAGCAACTAGTCAATCCATTACAGAGCTCCCTTTTGTGGCAATTACAGCTGCAAGTTGCTCTGGATAAGCCTCTATGAGTTTTCCACATCTTGCCACTTGCCATTTTTGCCCATTCCTCAAGGCAAAACTGCTCCTTCAAGTTAGATCATTTCTGCTGGTGAACAGCAATCTTCAAAACTGGCCACAGATTCTCAAAAGGTCTGGTCTGGTCTTTGACTAGGCCATTCCAGTACATTTACACATTCAAATCACCTGAAACAGGTTTTTGCTCAAAAATATCCTTGTATTTAGCACCATCCATCGTTTTCCCTCAAATCGGACCAATTTCCCAGTCCCCACAGTATGTTTCACTTTGGGGATGGTGTTCTTTGGGTTATGAGATGTGTTAATTTTGCTCTACATACAGTATTGTCCTCAGTGGCCAAAAAGTTCCATTTGGAGAGTTTCCCACATGCGTTTTGGCAAACTGAGCCTTCATATTTTTGTCTGTTCATTTTTGTGGCTTTTATCATATGGACAGATAGTTCAGCCTTTGCTTGGGGTCTCTGCAGCTCCTTCAGGATTACATTTGGTCACTGTACTGATTAATGGCCTCCTTGCGCAGTCTGTGAGTTTTGGTGGGTGGCCTTCTCTTGACAGGTTTGTTGTGGTACCATGTTCTTTCAATTTGATGATGAATTGATGTTGCTCTGGGGGATCATCAGAGATTTCATTTTTTTATAACCCAATCCTGATTGTTCTTCTCAACAACTTTGTCCCTGATATGTTTGGAGATCTCCTTGGTCTTCATGGTGTTGTTTAATTCGTTGTGCCTCTTGTATAATGGTGTTGCAATAAATAGACATTGTTTGTGTTTAATTCAAATAAAAAATAAATTCTATGGTCCATCCAAATGCACCATGTTCATGTTTGCATTGTAACTTGCATTAATATAGTTAGTCACATCTGTGACATCACAATGCTGGTGATGTAAGTCATATCTATCTTTAAAGTCACAATTTCATGACAATTCAAATGTAAAAGAGATACTAGAATAAATCTCATCTACATAGAACTGCAGGTTCCAGTTTTCACTGTGCCTTTTAACGACACATCTTGTTTTCCATTGTTCATTATAGCACTTCTATGGCCAATTTTGCAGTTAAGATAATGAAATTGCAGCAGTTCGAAGAGCAGTTCCACAGTGAGAGCTTGAGAGAGTTAAATACACATACAGTATTCAGGTCATGGGAGCCTGCTGTAGGCCCAGCAGTTAAGTGTTTTGGTCTCTGGGCACTAGAGCTAATTTGCTCACTGCTTGTAATTTACCCCCATTGCTCTTATTGTTCTCTTGCAGATGAGGGTGAACAGTGTACCACTTGGGATGAACTCAAGGTAATGGATCATGCTGATTTCAACACCTTTTTCTTCGAAGGTAGGCTGTGTCTTGAGTTCCGCTGCTAAAATCCAAAAATAAACATGAAATCTTAACTAATTATTAATTTAATGCACTAATTATAAACATTACACTTTTGACAAGTAATAGTTATCAGTGAATGTTACATAAAAAAATTAATTTACATGTTGTCATAATTTATATTCATAATATATTATATATTATCAAGTTAAAATCACTATATATTTGGTATAATAAAATTATAAAATATTAATTATCCTTGTATTAAATATAAATTTGTTAGAAAAACATGAACTAAATGCTGAATCCACAATATTTATTTAGAAAACATTTCATTTTAGAGGAAGAGGACTGGGATTTAAAATTGGCCATGCTTTTCTAAAAGCAATTTGAACCAAATAAGTGCACTGTGCTCCACTAGCATCTGTTATAAAGCCATGGGGTTATGTGGAGGCATAATGGATTCATGTTTGACGTTGCTGAGATCAATACACAGACTTGCCACCAATCACACAACCAGTATAGATTACTCAGGTCTCTTAATTACAAATGTGGCTCTTAGGCGTTCTTCAAATGAAAGATTGTTAAATGTTCTAGCATACTTTATAGAAGGAGGAAATTATGGGCAATAAGGCCTGACTTGTAGGAAATATTAGTTTAAACCCCTTGCTTGCGTACCAAAGACTAATATACCCTTCTAAAGCATCTAAACTGTGGTGTTGGTCCACACACACTTAACACCAAAAGTAGCATCGAGACATTCAGTGTCCCTTTTATATCCTTTACATTTTTAATTGTTTAATGGAAGCAGGATCAGTGATCAAACAGCATTTCAAGTGCAACTAATTAGAACAATGTTTTAATAGATAGTGATAAAAAATATAGCTTCTGCACACTCTGCCCTGAATCAAGGAAATAAAAAAAGTGATGTGTGTGGGTCAGCTGACTGTTAATAAAGACTAATATAAAGTCTATGAACTCAAGGTGTGGAAACTCAAACATTCATCACTTCTCTGGAGCTTTTGTTATAATAGCTGTAATGGAGAGCAAGGTGAGCGAAAGCTTGGGTGAGTCAATTATGTTCAATTGAAACACTAATTACACTAATTGTGAACTGAGAATAGTGCTGAATATTCTGAGTATAGACGCTCAAAAATATGAAAGGCCATGGTAACTTCTGTGTGCTATAATAGGGGTTTGGGTGTTTTTTTGAGCTGTGTTATTGAAATGCATAACCATACACTGAAAATACAGTACACTGTAAAATAACTGTAAAAATGGTATTTTTCTGGAAGCAGGGTGTCAGTATAGAGGTCCTTATAGAGGTTGGATCACCTACCAGGGCCAAGGACTGTTTTATAAAAATAATGACATGTAAATACATTTTTTATAAACTGTAACTGAAAAGTGTTAATTATGTATTTGTCAATCCAGAAAGAATGCCAAACTACCAAAGTGTGATGCTAATTATTAGTGCTTTAAATTAATAATCAGTTCATGTTTATGGTTCTCAAGACATAGCTTATCTTTGAAGAAAAATGTGTTGAAATCAGCATGATCCATTACCTTGAGTTAATCCTAACTGGTCACCCTCATCTGAGAAGCAATATAAGAATGTTAAGCTTTGCAATTTATGCAAAGAGAAGGGGCACTCTTACTTTAAATGAGTTCCTGCAGTAATGAAACACAAGCATCAAGGTTGCAAGCAGACATGTTTGAACAAGATAGTGTAGAGGAGGAAGACAATATTTGAAGCCTGACATGACAGCAGTGTAGCAGAAGTGCAGGTAGAGGAAGTACAGGACGTGCAGAAAATGATCTGATCAGGAATACTGACAGTGAAGATTTTACCACCACATTCAGCAGTAGCAGGATCAGTTCCAGCAGTTTGAACCAGAGAAGGAGGTTTATCTTCCACTACCCGACCTGCTGTGTGCAAAAAACTGAACTGAGAGTATCGGAATTAGCATGTTCATTGGACATTAGATCATCCACACCCTCACCCTGAAAGATTTGAATATACAGCAAGAGCTCTTTCAGAACATGAGCAACGTGTTCACATACAGACTTTGTATGAGGGAGATTTTGGTTAATCTTAGCTTAGTTGATATTATGACAGAGATTTCTTAAAATTACCCCAATAATTCAACCAGCCAAATCAAATGACAAAACGTAAATAAACAAAAAATACTTAAACAAAAACAAAAATACTTGGTCCTTTGTGTCCAAATAAATATAAATCTTATAAGCAAAGCACCCAAAATCATCAGGGGATGATATGCACTGATAAGCACTGATATCTTTATATGACACTTATATGTTTACTTTATTTAAATTACAGAATATTCACATATTTTCTTGCAATTAGAGGCTTTATTTGACAGGGATTTATCAACATACAGACAATTGTGGGTAAAATTACCCACATATATGTATTCATCCCTATATATATATATATATATATATATATATATATATATATATATATATATATAGGGAATTTTATGGTGGAAGGTTATACAGGGAATTACTTTAATGTAGTTTATGTTATGGGAGAATTTTTTAGCACCAATTGCTAAAATGAGTTACAATGAAAGATTAAACATTCTTCGCAAAATTTTAAGCAACATTAGTGTATTTTTTTAAATGCTCCTCAAACCTTGTCAACAACAGGGGCTTTTCTAAGCAAGTGCTTTAGTGAAATGTGAAATGAAAACGCTTGATGTTCACAAAGCAGGACAGGCTATAAAAAGCTTTTGCTCTTTATGAATTTCCCAACTGTGAAACTAATAAATCAATCATTTATCTTCTCTTAAAGGATTATCTTATCTTTTTCAGGTATTCATTTAATCAGTTAATAATATATTTAAGAATGGCAGTTATCAGTAGTGTTGAAGATTGCTTAAACTACAAACCTTCAGGATTTAGCAGATTCTGAAACAGTGATGCACTGTTCTACTGTCCAGTGACACCAGCAAAAATATGACCTAAATGAAAGAAAGCTCTGAACTCAAAGTTCCTTGGTCAAAATATGTTCAAATCGGTGGGTACATCAAAAGATCAGTGCAGCTAGACACCCCAAGAATCTTACGTAACTGGAAATCTTTTGCAAGAAAGAATGAACAAAAAAATCCATAAACAAAAACTGAAAGACTCTTAACTGCTACAAAACATGTTTACAACCTGTCATACATTTCTTTAGGGTTGTTTACTATTTTGCTATTTTTGAAACTGTACACACTTAAAAATTAGTGTCCTTCAGATCACAGGTGCCTTTTGACTGCTACATTAGATTGATTATAAGACTATGCACACTATATTTGAAACTAGCCTTGTTATTCTACTTATCATATTCATCAGTCTGTTTATGTCACAGTGCACAGATGAACAGGCAAGGAGGTGGACGTACTCGTGGGACTGAATATTTATTAAACAGAACAAACACCAGGAGAACAGAAACACAGAGCACACACATTAAAACAAACGCCAACTTAGACCAACTGAAACAAGGAATTTAAATACACAGATAGGATAGAAAACACCTGGGACTGAATAACTAATGGGCAGGGCTTCAAATGAGACACAGGTGGTGAATTGGGTGGAGCAAGGGCAGAGAAAAGACCAAAACAAAACACACATGCTAAGGAGGACATGAGGGAACCAAAGCAAAACAGAGTGGCCATGTGAAGGGACTGAGAGGTAAACCAAATGGGACAGATGGCATTAAGCCCCTCCTTGATGTGCAACACCAGGGCATTTAAACCACTACTTCCTAGAGCTGGCGAAGGAGAGGGACTGGGGAACAAGAACTTGACAAACATGACTAGACACCAACACAAGGCTGAAGACTGGACAGGAACTGGGGTGTGACGGGAGACTTGACACTAGACCAGATCTGGGAAACATGGGACACATGAGATAGGACAGGAGAAACATTAGTTACAGGAACCACAAAACCCGCAAACAGGAAAAAATGTGTGTGTAATGTGTAAATGTGTAAATTCATTGATAATCCTGCAGCAGAAGACTATCAATTAAACCATTAACAATAACAGCAGTTAATTCAGTTTAGATTTTTTCGGTGATATATACCTCTGGTAGACATACTAATCAGACTAATCTCAAATCAGACAGTCTGTCAAAATACACATTCAAACAGTCAGAGAGAATCAGAGAGAAATTAAGGTTGTGCTCTTTGATGAGTGGACAGATTGAGGTACTGTGTTGCCCTAGATTTTCCATACCTAGTCTTATACTAGTGCATCTAAAAAAACTAGAATACTGTGAGAAAGGTTTTCGTTTTTAATTCAAAACTTAAATTTATATTTCATGATATTTCATGAAGGGATTAGTAATCTCTTCAAATCTGAATTAAGATATTCTAATATTTTGATATTGTGGATTTATGCTTTTTACAAGCTATAAGCCAAAGTAATTAACAGTACAACAAAAAAGGCCTGAAATGTAAATTTATGTGTAATGAATTTAAAATACAACAGTTTACCTTTATGAATGAAACTGTGATCTCAAATAAGCTTTTTAACAATTTTTTTTATGCAGTAGTACTTTTGAAGTAAAGTGGTATGTGCTGGCATTTTTGTAACTCAATCCTTCTGCATTACTTTTCATGTTGCTACTGAATAAGACAGTTTGGGCTTTAGAAGCATTAGAGTAAAAGATTATATAACACAGATTCTTGCCATTTTTAAACAAACTAAGTTTAACTTAGCCTTTTCTTAGTGTTTTACAAGATTAAAATGCTTTTGTAAATACTTTAAAATGTACTTTGTCTATCATTATTATTAATTTTAAAATTTCATGTTTTTACCTTTTTAAAAAATTATATATTTATTTATTTATTTATTTTTTTTTTTTTTTTTTTTTTTTTTTTTCCTGTGGACTAAAGTAACAGGCATTCTTGCTGAGTAAACACTTAATGTAACACCATAGAGCATGCAGATCCCCAGAGTATCTTTAACAACTATTTTTTCCTCACAAACAGAACACTGTTTATAATAGGTTGTTCTAATAGTGCTGTCCTTTGAAAGAAGAAGCCAAGGAGAATATAGGACTATTAAGTCATCTTCAGGGGGCTATTAATGGGGAAGGGAAATAATCATGACCAAGCATGTCTCTCACATCCTCCAGTGTATCTAACCACTGGGACTTTATTATTACACATTAACTGTCATTTAATGTCTGTATCTCATGCAGAATAGTCTCCCAGGTAACGAGTTCTCTGGGCTCTCCAGATGGTTATTACAGAAGATGGAGAAGCTAAGCCACAGAGGTCAAAAGTCAGTCAATTTTAGATATGTTTTATATGCTCTACCATGTACAACAATTAATAAGAGGACAATATTTCATTTGCTCACACTTTTGAGAGGTCATCACTTATTAATTGTGCTCTGTTCTCAACAACCTTACACTCTAATAAACCACTTGATTGTTTTTTTCTCTCCAAGTTAAGTACTTTTACTGTTTGTTTTTCATTATTTAAAAATACATTTCTTTTCAACAGTTTGAGAGTTTAGATACCTTAGTGAAGCATTCAGGGTGAGAGGGGAGAAAAGGCCCCCTTGACCCCATGGCTTGTACCACTATTACTCTTTAATGGAGTTTTTAAAAGGAAAAGCTTACCTTTTATACTTTAATTTTCATACTTTCCTTTGAACTGTTTAGTGCTTAATGCATTTGACGTGGATTGGAAAGTCTAAATAGAAACTGTCAGGTAGGA
Organism: Acestrorhynchus altus; assembly: GCA_034509495.1. Lineage (NCBI taxonomy): Eukaryota > Metazoa > Chordata > Actinopteri > Characiformes > Acestrorhynchidae > Acestrorhynchus > Acestrorhynchus altus. The sequence goes on along the minus strand of CM067508.1, from coordinate 10,989,984 downwards.
TGACAATTTCAGTGTCATTTAAATGTAAAAGTCATGTGGCAAGAACTCATATCATATTGCCATGTCCAATGGACACTAAAGAATGCTTCACTACCAAATTGGATTATTAATTCAATGGTGCTTACAATTCCCAAAATGTATTTTAACTTGCCAAGAATCTGAATTTCGTGTTAGTGATTATGAGTGACTACAGCTGGTACACTGCAGTATAGAGCCTCCTGCAATGAATGTTGATAAGACTTTTGCCACAGCCATTTTCTGTTTCCACAGATGATTCTATCCATAAGCTGCCAGTCATTAAGCACACCACTGCGCTGTCCACTGTGGGTGGTAATGCCTTCTATAATGTATTCCCACTACACATGTGACACTGTGGATTTAAGAATGTTAAATGCTGGTACAACTTCAGAAATCACATGTCCAATCCATCTCTACCCACTATCATGACTGTCTTAGATTATTTCACATTGCCTTGCCATGTGCATGCTGGTCAGAGTTCAATCTCAATCACAAAATAACACCTGACAAATTTTACAGATGTTCTCATCCTGTCCCTTTAAGTAATGCTACATCATATTCAATTTACATGCTTCTGTACCATGATTTTTGCATGTCAGTGTATAAACTGTTATCAGTTTTCAAATTAATTATGTATAATAAAAAACATATTTAATATTATACTTTTATTATTTCTATTGTTTTAACAACATAAATAAATGCAGTTACAATTGGTGGTAAACCTAAAAGCAGAATCTATACATCTATACAAATCTGCATATTTATACACAAACAGAATTGCTGAACAAGAACAACCAGACACGACTGTAACTCTGCACTGTGTAAAAAGACTGCAGAGTTAAATCATTACACAATCCTGCACAATGATTACTGAACCCAACCAGCTGATTAAAATAACCCAGCATGTGTTCTGTATAATATGTACCCAGCACTGGGTCACCATAATTAATCTCAGGATTGTTTAGAGTGTAGGAAAACCAAATGCAAGTCAACAGCTTTTACGTATGTTTTGTATTTTGTCTTTGCTGTTTTTAAATAAATCAGTTAATTATGTGGAAGGGATATTGAGTATGGGCATCAGTCATATTGGTTTTACCCCAAGAATATAGATCCTGTTTTGACTTGGCCATCATAAAGGAAAACCTTGAAAGCATTGTTAGCATGGATGAGTGTGACTACTCATGTCTTAAGCCAACTGTCAAAGCTATATCCCAGCCCCAGATATAATCAGATCTTCCTATGCATCCAAACAACCTGTAATCTCCTTCTGCAAACCTTGAGGCCTCCTGTCAGCTATTTGTTTGCATGATGCTCATAGAAGCATGATGGATTTATCTGCATTAGGAATTCAAGTCACAGCATTGAGCAGATGAGGAATCCCTCTGCATTTTTACTTGGCTCTGGCTTATAAGCATTAGTGTCACACAATGAACACACAAGGTAGTCTACACGATTACAACAATCCCTCGCCTGTCCTTAACCAGATTAGCATTTGGGGGGAATTTTTCTCTCAGCTAACAGTTTTAGTCAGACTCAAATGGGACTTTGCTGTTCAAATGCCAGCAGTGGCACTAATTGGTGAAAGTGTGAGACTGGTTTCAGTTGAAATGTTCTACTTCTTCCCATGAATGACAGGCATGTTGAAGCATGTTGATGTCTTTTTTTTTTTTTTACTAATAAATATTTCAGTTTACTTATTTCTACATCATATTTTACTCCTCTCAAATACATTCCCTTGTCTAATGACAGCACCAATTATGTCAAGTATGTACTGCACCAGTCTCTTGAATTTTCCTGTCCATTTAAGCCAAGTGTGTGCATCAAACTCAAGCTGAACACACCACTGACACTTCTACATTGCAGGATAATTTCCGTAGGGTGCATGTTGTGATTGGAAGTCAACATACATTTGCTGTGGTTATCATGGCAACACTGGTGGCAGTTTTCTGGGGCAGAATTAACAAAAACATACATATTTAAAAGATTTTGGTGCATTTTTGTGGGGGCAGGGGGTTTTGTAACCTGAGTCGTCTACAATCATCCAACCCACATCTCCACTAAGCATTGAATTACAGCTTTGGTCAATCCAATGAGGGCAGTCAAACAAAATTATGATGTGTCTAAATTTTAAATATGTATATTATTGACCCTGAATGCATAATATCACACTGTGTCGATGTCAAAACCCTGCCTTCATTTAATGTTCCTCAGTTCACAGTCTAACATATGGGAATACTTCAGAGAAGGCATTACAACCCACAGAGGACAGTGCAGTGGTACCTATTGTGACCAAAAGCACCTGGATAGAATTGACACATGACTGTAGCAGAAATCCACATGCCGTGCAGGAGGCCTCACGTGCATATTGAACAGGTCAGTGCAGCAAGGGGAAGTGGGATGTGGTAAGAGTCAGGGGAAGTGATAACTAACAGTAAGTAATCCTGTCCCATGATTTTTGGCAGTGTATGATGTAAATCAGAAAAAGAAGAGAATAAAGTATTCTGGTATATTGATAAGATAAGATAAGATAAGATCAGTTTGACTTCATCAGATCTCATTCCCACATTCTCAATCTGAAGGGTGAAACTGAATTAGGCCCAAACAAATTATGACTGAAATAATCACCCAATAAGTTGACAAGTGGGTAGGCTAAATTGGACAGGAACTGGCCATTATACTATGGTTTAAATCTGACTGGAATTTAAACAAATTTAGATGTGTAAACAAACGTTTTGAGAAATGATGCATGTCTAGAGAGCTTATTTAGAGAATATTACCTTGTGTTTTGCTAACACTGGTTCGCACTGCTTTTAAGTCTGTCCAGCAGCTAGAGGCATTCATTCACAAAGTGGTTTGAAGCACATCTAGTGCACCGTTATCTGAATGCCATGTGGTTAAAGAAGAAAGTGAAGGGACCAGCTGTAAGGAGATATCTACCATGTAACCTGTGAGTGACTTCATCCCTAATTATACGATTTTTCCATGATCGGCGAAGAACAGCTTCAAGCCTGATTGTTTACTTTTGCAAAATAATAGTTCAGTGCTGTTTGTGTACAGATAGGAGTTATGGATTATGCAAAGGAAAAGTTGATGAGAGAGCCCTTGAAAAACCCTTTGAAAAGATGTTTAGTTTGGCTGGCTTTAAGAGGAAAACTTCAGCACCTTTGACAAAAAAAATAAGATTAAAGGATCAGTGCTATTTCAAATACGTTTTAGATTAGTTTACACCTTGACTGTGTTCATTTTGATGATATCTAACAAACCCTTTGAAAAACACCTTGAAGAACCTCAAAGGCAAAGCTTGTGATATTAATTTATGCAGAACTAGCAATAGAAGTTGTGTGGTGTCTTTCCACAGCTCATAAACAGTGCATTATTTTCTTGCCAATGCTTTTTTCTTTGGCACTTGACCTTAATCAAATGAAATCGTCTAAAATTCCATTTTAACAGATCTACTTTAAAGTATTAAATCACCTTAAGAAAGTTCAGATCCTTGCATATGGCCTTTATTTGCATAATGAAGAGAATAATTGCAGGGAACACTTGAGTAGTTATATGAGAGGTTGTTTTTGCTCACTGCCAGTTCAAGCACATCATAAATTTGCTGATACAATGAGATAATGAGGGAGACCTTGTGGCATTACAAATAACATCATATGCAGCCCATAGCATATTAATCATGAGACAGAGAGAAAAAGAGAGAGAGGCAGAGAACAAGCACAGGGTATTAAAAGTGAATCAAGGTGAAGCTGTTGTTTACTGGAAGAAAACAAAAAAAGAAAACTTCATGGGTCCAATATAAATGTGACATTTTTATATACTGACTGTGAAGTATTGTACATGACAGGAAGTTATCTTGTTGCTTTCTCTCATAACAGAACAGAGAAAGCTGCCTTTCTTTCAGTATCAATGGCAGCAGACTGGTAATATATTATAAATAACAACATATCATAAATATATGTATACTTTATATATATAACAAACAGTGGAGCCTATTTTGAGTGTGTTGCATGCGTGACTGGCATAAAATGGCATGCAAAGGTTTGCACGCTCAGGTTAAAGTTTCTGTCACTGTGAGCAGAAAATGAACTGACCTCCAAATGGCATTAATAATAAGTGTATTATTATTTTTAGTCCTTAATTTGCTTGTTAGAGTTATGGTGTGGTCACAGTCATTTTTAAGAATGCCCAGGTGGTACACATTTCATAGATATATTAATACGCATCCTCCTCAAACCCTTTGTCCCAACGTCCAGCAGCCTTGGGGACCTCTAAGCTAGATCCATAATTAATAATGTAATTAAGTAATGGCAGATACAGCATGAAACATAATTCTTCATATTTGTTTGTACATATAAATACAATTCACAAGGAGCTCCTGTGCATTATTGGCTCTGGCCTGAATTGAGAAAACATTGTCAGCATAACATGCTGGGTTTTCTTTTGTTTTTTTTTTGTCTTTATACACAGAAACGTTTGGAGAAATGGTAAGAATTTCAAATTTTACTATGGTTATAGCTCAGGTTAGGGTTAAGTTAAAAGTTTGGTAAAGTATAGGTTATGGTTATAATTATGGTTATGGTTAAGTGTGCTGCTGGTCGACGCAGGCGTCTGCTGACCATTGTGTCAGATCCGGCATTCTCCTTGTAGCACGATGGCTGCCCGGCAACAATACAAAGTGGCGGCAGTTCGAAAAGAGACTAATTAGGGGGATGGGTAATTGGCACGTCTAAATTAGTAGGGGTGAAAAAATGGAAAATGAGTTACGTTAAGGGTTAGGTTACATTTAGGTTGAGGTGTAGACTCAGGTAATACAATTACACTGGTTGCTTTGTAACATTCTCTGTTGAAATGTTTTGATTTCTGCATTTCTGGGTTGCATGTGTAAAATGTTCAAATACACCAGGGTGGCACTATATCAAGTACGCATCGTACAAATTCTGAAATCTTCTGAAATTCATCACATATGTAGGAATTAATATTGAGACTAGACTGCGCAGGACAAAGTTAAGGTCAGGAACGCCAAGAAAACAAGACAGCACTGTGTAACGTACTGCTAGTCTGAAATCAGAAAGTCTGTAAAAGAATCAAGGAATTTTTAGCAGATGTGGTGCACTGTTCTACTGTGCAGTGACACCTGTTTAAATCAGAAATTCATGGAAGAGACTCCAGACCTAAGCATGAGCAAAAATCTGTGGATAGACCTTAAAAGGAGCTCTGCATGCAAGAAAGAGCAAATAATGTGCAGAACTGGAAGCCTTTTGCAAATAAGTATGGGTGAAAGTCTCCTAAAAAGGAATTGACTCTTAGCTGTTTGCAAAAGGATTTGCATAAATTGACTCTTGACAAAGGGGATGTTCAATTTCTTACCACTTCTGATTATGTGTAATTTATCATGAAATTAGTTGGTGTTCTTATACTGGGTGTAAAGGCATCATTGGTTTATGAAAAACAAAAATCTAGAGTTGATTTTATAGTTTTGGCATTTGGATCCAAAATCTATTATTATTGTCTCTCAGCATATTGACCAAGGGAATGTCCAGTTTTGAGGCTTAAAAAAAACATCAGAGGTCAGAGAAAGAGTCAAAACACTGACAAGAAGCAAGCAACTGTAGAAAAGTGAAAAAAGCAGAATGTTCTTATCTAACCTAGTTAGTCATCAGACCTGAATCCCACTGGGCATGGGTCATAAAGACAGAGCAATACAAACCACATCTAAAACAAGCAGGAACAACTGCAGAAAAAGGCTGCAACACAGGCCTGGAAAGGCATCACAAGGGAATACAGAGAATCAGGTGGTGTGTATCTACAAGTATTTGCAATCAATATCTCCCTAAAGTCGCTGACTGCTTACTGTTTGCAGTTAAATGCAAACATGACTGTGAGAAGGCATATAAGCAGGCTAACTGCAAGTGTGTAATAGTGTTACAGCAGCTTTTAAAAAAGTTTTTGCTAAGAAAATTGTTATATGAACCTAACAAGGCATGAGCAAGCTAGAACAAATGGCCATACCACCAGCTTAACCATTTCACATCATAAAAAAGTTTGGGCACGTCAAGAGATTTGAGATAACGTTTACCAAGGTTGCAGACCTGACTTTGCCTGTTCATAGTCATCATTGCATATTTCAAATTGTTGTAAATATTTAATGTAAACTGAAACCTTGAGAAGAAGCAAAAGACCAGATAGCAAAGATGTGTTGATGTAGCCATTTCATCTGTTTGTAATGAAATTAAGAAATAGCAGGTAAGAGGAATGTGGAGGTCAAGCTTGGAAGAAAACTTTCTGAGAGAACTGCGTTTATGATTGCTAGAATAAAGGAAGGTTTAGCAGACTTGGGAGTGGTGGTGCACTATTCATCTGTGCAGCAACACTCACATAAATATGACCTTTATAGACGCAGACTGCTTACAGGCGTAGAGTTGATTTAAAATAGCTTTTCAGGGAGCTTGTACACTGCATGTGTATAATAGTGTTATAACAGCTTAAAAAGGGGCTCATTAAGAAATATATAGTTATATGGATTTAACCATTATCTTAAGCATGAATAAACCTGAAAACTTAGCAAGAGATCATACCAGAAGTCAGTAACAGTAAGTTTGGCGTTGTCACTACAAATGGCAAACAAATACGTTCTGCAAGCTTACTGTAAATGTCAGGGTCAACTGATTGTTGATCTGTTGATCCATGGTCTCCATTGCTGAGCTCGTTTTGAAAGACAGAGCAGACTCTCAGTCATATTCAGTTTTCAATATTCTAGCATACATGAAAATGAACATTTTTTTACAGGTGTGCTAAACTGTCCAATTGCTTTCATTTGGCAAAGAAGGAATTACAGAGTAAAAAGTGGCTCTTATGTGCATTGTAAATTACATAAAAAATGTAAAGTCAGCCCAACCTAAAATGATAAAGAAACTCTTCACAGAGCATTTTTTGAGTTATCTCAACCTAATTTTGTCACACATTCTCCAAGATCACATTTTTGAGTTCTGCATTGAGTTCTCAGTTTGGTCAACAATACGTTTTGAGATATGCCCTTAAATGAGCCGCAACTGAAATGGATTAAATGCTAATTGTTAAGTCTGTGTCCTTTCCTCTGTGTTTGCTTAGTGTTTAGGATAGAACTCCCCCATCACAAATGCAACATCCTCAGACTGGGAGGATTTAGACAGTGGAGAGCTGAGCCCTTGCTGGGATTTGAACGTATACCCTCCTCATGCTTGATGAGCAGCAAGTAGACAGTTGTGCCTCCTTAGGAGCTGTGAAATAACACATTTACATAAAAGCACAGTTCTGTGTGAATGTACCTTTCAGTTTTTGGACACAGAAATGCACATTGTTTCACAGTTCTAGACTGGCACAATGGAGAGACAGGAGATGATAAGCTCAAATCCCAACATACACCACAGCTCTACGTGATCTGAAGTCAAAGAATGGGAAAGGCCTCCTCCATATAATAGGGCAAGTTCAAACCTGCAGATGGGAATACATAGCCTGAGGAAGAGGAGACTAAAAATTGTGCCATACCTTTAAGCAATTTAGGCCACAGCACATGTACTGTTTTGAGTCTCAGGTCATTGTGCATTGTCGATCAAACAGCTCAACAGAAGTAAAACTGTGAGTCGTGAACTTGAGTCTAGACTTTAAGTTAATTCAAAAATCACTTGTAGCATATCATATATAACTATTGTACACATGAATTAACTTCAAATATAAGCTCATATTCCATAGTGTTACCACTCGTAAATTGTTTTGATTTATAAAATTAAAGTTGTGTCAATTCTTTCCATAATATGAAGTTTAATAGTTGATTTTTGGCATTGAGGAAAGGGAAATTTATAGTATGAAAGTTTATTGTGTCTCCAAAAGCTTGATTGGAAGGAGTTATTTTGTTGACCCTGCTGAGAGAACCCTCCTGACCCTGTGGAGAGGAAGACGAATAAACCCAGTGCAGCTGCCCATAATAGGATCCTGAGACGCTTGTTTTTCCCTTCGTGTTCTGTGTAATTGAAGTGGACTCTGCGAGACTAAAAGGTAAAGGATTCAAACGGCACAGTGTGTTCTGAGCTACTGACATTTTGAAACAGACAACCCAATCTCAGCACGTTAGAGAGTATTGTTGCTGGGGGTCAACATTCATCTGATCCTTTCTTCATTCCAAAACAAGCCACACTCCTAGAGGAGGCTTCCAATCTCTAAGGCTTTGAGCCCTGTAAATATAACAGGAACTCTGCAGCTTTGTTTCCTCGAAGCTCTACCAGAGGGTGCTGGAACACTTCTTGTTGGGTTTTGTTTTGTTGAGTTGTTTAGTTTTATAAATGTGTGTATCTTTGATTACATGACAGAGTGTGTGTGTGTGTGTGTGTGTGTGTGTGTGTGTGTGTGTGTGTGTGTGTGTGTGTGTGTGTGTGTGTGGATTGATGGGTGGATGTATAGGACTGTTTTTTAATCATTTATGAATCACAGGTATGTTCACAGCAGATCACACTGTATGGCCAGCTCAGCGGAATGCGTGCAGAAGTGTAGTATTGAATCCGGATGGCAGATTTAGCTGAAATCGATGATGCATGTGTTTGGGCAGATTAAGAAGCCATTGATCTGCAGAGCCGCTCCTGCTCTGGAATCCCTTTGGAGGGTCCCTGTGATTCTCAGGTCAGTGCCAGCAGATTTGTCTATAATGAAATATTAAAAGTCTCTTTTCAAACCCTTCACAGAAATTGCGTCGACCTGCTGCACCTTTCAGATCATTTTACATTCTTGGCAACACCTCCATATCCTATTCAAATACTTCCGGAATTTGAGACCCGTTGACAGCGTTGATAGCTGCCTACTGAGGAATGAGTTTTGTGAAAGAGTAATGTGCTATATAATTGAATATGCTGCTATATGAGATTCTATAAATATGCAACATCCTTCTCATCGTGTGCATGCCAACATATTCATTACAAAATCCGCGAAGGGAGACCAAGGTAATCTGCACTAGAACTTTGCATGCAGAAGGAGTGGCTATCAGCACATACCTTCTTCATACAATAGATGCAAATGCATGAGAACATTTGAGGATTTATTTATTAGCTTTGCATTACAGACTTTATTGCCTATTCTGATTTTCATTGCTCAGCCTTGATGATTCACATTTCTGTTTGACAGTATCTCATACCTTTTGTGTGTCTTTTGTGTGAACAGACCTCAATTTTCTAGTTTATTTAAATAGCATTTATAACAATGGACGTTGTCACAAGGCACCTTTGCTGAAATCTGGGTCAAAGCTCAAGTAATACAAAGTCATTCTATACATGATCCAAATACATAATGAACAGTAAAAACAACAGATGAAGAAACTAGCAGCAAATATTAAATAAAAATTCAACTCAAGGTTGCTTTATAATGTTCAACACAGCAAAACAGGTAAACATTTCCCCAGCAGAAAGAGCATAAATGTCCTCAAACTGTGGCATAAAAAGTTCTTATGTGTCCCAGATACATTCTTGTGAGTGGGGGAAGGTCAGAAATGCCTGACAGCTGCAATATAAAGTCACTCTACTGCCTAAAAACCTGCAAGTCGTGATGCAGGATACTCAGGGGAAGGCCTGGAGAGCCTGTGAGTCTCAGTATAGGGTCATTCAGATTGCCAGCCAAACAGTCCTCTGAGCCACAATGTAGACTGTAGTGCCAGGCCTACGATGTAGTACCTCTCCAGTGGCTGACCCAGCAAGCCACCAAGCCATGATGAACAGTCGCTTTAGCAGCTGTTGCAGTGAGCCTTCAAGTCATGATGTGGCAGCTGCCCCTGCAAGCCTGGAAGACCTGAGAGCTGTGATAAATTCACAGAAAGCCTCTGAGTCATGGTATAGGGTCAGTCCAGTGGTCCACGGAGCCATGCTGTAGGCTCACTACAGTGGCAAGCCCAGAAAACCTGAACCACAAGTTAGACTCACCCTAGAGGTGGGCCCAGAAAAAATGCCCTTGCGGCTGGTCAGGAAAACCTCCAAACTGCAATGTAAAGGCAATCTGATGGGCAACTGAGTAGTCCACTAAGCCATGGTATCGAGCAGTGGTCCCCAACCCTCAGGAGCAATTGGGCCGCACAAGAAATCCATCCACCCCCCCACACACACACCCCACACCATTCCGCAGTAATTTTTTCAACCGTTCACCGTTCCACAGTGGCAAAAAGGTTGGGGACCACTGGTACAGAGTATCTCCATTGGCTGGGCTGGAAGAGTCTGAACTACAATGTACAGTCACAGAGGTGTCCAAGGTAAGCCCAAAAACACTTAAATGCAACTTATTACATCACAACACATGCACAACTGTACACAACTGTAAATAAGGTGAGAAACGAATGCTACACATATGCTACAACTCATGTAGCATTACAAAAACATAAAATAAATGGATTTGCAAAGAAAGCAGTGAAGAATGAAATGGACAATTTGTTGGAAAAGCTCATGACATCTCTGAGAAATAAATGTGAGGAAGGTCTTTTGAATGCCAGTATAGAGTCTGAAAAGCCTGTTGTTTCTACATTGATGTGTTCAATAAAGGCAAAGCTTCACATTCTTTTCATAGCTCTGCAGCCCATTTCCATTTCCTGGGTCCACAGAGAAATTGAGACTCCAGCACAAAGAAGAAATTTGTTTTAAATATTGACTCTTGAGTTGCTCTGAGGGGCAGTGAACAGCAGATCAGTTAAAATGCGCACATCTTTTCACCAAGAACTTAAACCCATTTATCATCTTCATTGTTGATTTGGTTGCTTATTGCTGCTGTCCAATGAAAATCATGTATCTCCATTTTTGTCAATTTTTAGTTTTCGTCATGGTTGAAACCCTGTAGCTGTACACTGTACTAACAGTTGAATAGACCTTTAGAAATGCTATAAATTACTTGTAATTACTCTGTTTTAAATACTTGTTTTTCATTAGACAGTGATGTTATGCTTGTATGGAGAGCATTCTCACACACTCCCATTGGCTTCTGCTCATCACTCTTCCTACTGCTTTGTTAGAGGTAAGGTGCACACTAGAGGATTCATTATTGAGAATTTCAGACATATTTTACTAAATCAGATTTGAAAATTCTTTGGCTGTCTTCTCACCCCACATTGAACATGTGAGAGCCAATAGAAGAGAGACACTGTAGTTATCCACCAAACTAACAGCAATTGGGGAAATCGGATGTCTGATCTGGACAGCTGATCCTGAGAGAACAGTTACTGGGGAAATGTTACAGCTGATCCTGTATTCAGCCACTGATTCTAGCCAATCTCTGTTTCAGCCTATTTATATTTCTGTGTATTTTCTTTCTTTCTTTCTTTCTTTTTTTGCATTCAGTGCAGTTCTAGGGGCCTGGGGTTGTGGATGTGATCCTCACGTGGGTTCCTATTCACGAGGAGTTGGGTGTGGTATGTTCCAGACCTACAGTATTCTATCACACTGCAGACACTTGGACAATAAAATGGAGGATTTGCTGCTGCTGGCTGCTCTTTAAATCTAATAGTCCACTGTGAGTTACCTATTAACCGTACTAAGTCAATGAGCATCACCTGACTTCTGCTACCTGTGCATCTTAAATAAATAGAAATATTGTGAAAAAAGCTTTTTGTTCATAATTTATTTCAAATAGGTGAAGTGAATATGCATTATGTATATTTAAAGTGTATATATGAAATATATTTTATGAGACATATTTCAAGCTTATTTTGATTGATACTGCCTTAATAATTCAGACTCCTTCTGAGATGAGAGTGGGGTAGTGATCAATCAACATCCTGACCCTACTAATGCTCTTGATGCTGAATGCAAACAAATCCTCACGGCAATGCTCAAAAATCTAATAGAAAAGACATTACAGACTCCCGATTAGTTCCCTATTAGTTATTCCAGCAAAATCAAGAGAAACTCTTTTGAAAAGCCTTGATTTCAGAAGAAACAACAAATGAACAGACGTCCCAATATTTCTGTCCATATAGTGTATCTGGGAGGGGTTCATTGCATGTTATGTGTTGCTTGAATCAGAACAGCAACAAAAGTAAGTCTGGCTCAACTGCAGCTTGGTTCAAGTGCTTCTTCCATGTCTTTTCTATATTGGCAGGTCCCTAGTACTAGTCTTTTTCACATACATTTATTTCCAGGACTCTATGAATGTAGATGAGAGAGTGTTATGGCTCCCAGCTCTGCTTCTGTCCTTTCCTGTGTCGGCTCTGGTCTAATCTTGCAATTTTGTCCCATATGTCTTTTATTTTTCTTTAGTCTTTTCTCTTGCTTAATATCTATAACTCTGTTTAATTTAAACCCCAACATGTTTGCTATCATGATGCTGGGTTTAATTCTGCCTAATTAAACTTCTGGACCCTAATAAAACTGATTAATTTCATCCCACCTTCATGCTTGCATTTTAAAGAATGCACAACCACCAAAAAAATGAATCAAATGGTTTTAAATTCAAAACAGAACAAAGAAAACTAATCAAAGTGGGTATCAAACCCACAAACTAAGTCAAAGGCCCAAGGCGGTTTATGGGACCTGGGTATTGAACCTATAACTTTGATCAGAAACACAACTGTGGCAACTTGGTGGATCTGGATATTGAACTTAAAACCTTGCTCCAGTGGACCCACAACCTAGGTCAAAGGACATAATACCGTGCTATTCTTAGCAGGCATAGGCATCAAACCCACAGCATACTTCAAAGGCCCAACAGTGGCTGCGTACCAGACCTGGGCATTAATCCTACACACTTTGATCTGTGAACCTTTTGACTTTGATCAAAGACACAACAGTGGATGCTTAATAGACCTGGGAATCAATCCCACAACCTTCAGTAATAACCCAGACTAAGACCAAACTGAGTTAATGTTTTAGTCTCAACTTTTACTCTTCAGCTGAATAATGTGATCAAGATGCTGTCTAAGTTATAAGGATTAGACATTAGTTAGAGCATGGTTACAGTATGGTTGAATATATTACACATGAGGTGTTTTTGATATTTCCAGTCCCAAATAATGAAAATTAAAAACTCAAAATTATAAAGATAAATGCCTAATGTATCCAGATTTATACCTGCATTTTTCATTTTAAAAAAATACATTTCTTTTGCCCTACAATTACTATTTATGTGACTCAACGAGACTACAGGATAAACAAAGATGCGCAAACACACAACACTCTTGCCCATTTCACATATTACACATTTGGGTCAAGATGTCTAAAGTGTCATTTTGAATCAGATTGGTTTGTGGCTTTAAAGTGTTTTATGCATAGAAAACAGTGCTGTGACTCCAGTTCCATTATCAATGCAAATGTTCCTACATCAGAAAATGCCACACGCAGATGTTTTCCCATGCAAACAACAAACTAATTGCAAATTCAGCTCTGAAAATAAAAACATTATCATTATCAACACAATTAATAATGTATTAGCTCTGTGAATACCTTGTCAATAATCTCTGCTGAGTGTGTTGTTGAGCAAAGTGTGGTTATGAAATGCAAAATACTGTGTAAACATCACATCTTTAATCAGACGACTCCCTCACAAAGGCTCCAGTCTGGTGTGGGCCAGTGTCCCATTGACAGCATGCAAATATGTAATATAAGCTAACTGCCCTTGGCATCAGTGCATCATCATTTCCATTCAAATGAACTTGGCTTCTGCTGCATTTGTTACAAAACCTTTTCATTTGTGGAAAAACATTTGTCCTCTGTCAATATTTCACACTATTACATTTATCCCGCCAGTGCTGTACGATGCTACTATGATCAGTAGAGGTTGAATACAATCCCAGCTATTCTACTGCAACTACTGCACCTCATCCTCACCACCTCATTCAGACATGAAAGCTGTGTCTGCGTTGCACTGTCCTTTTCTGTTGACCAATGAAAAGGATGAAATGATTAAGCATCAGGGATCAGGGACTGTGAGGGCTACGGTAAAACCATGAGTTTGCACCTTTTGAGTTTTTTTATAGATGATGTTTGCTTTGAGAATTTGCTGGAATTGAATTGAATCTGTTTGTGGTTATTATATTAGTGGTCTATCAAGTCTGGGTATTTATAAAACATAGAAATTTGCATCACTTAGCCTTTCCTAATGATGATTGTGAACAAGCCATATCTCTAACAGGCTAATTACGGTCTGAGACCTTGGTCAAAGTTGTCAACATGCTCAAATCTTGAGTTCCCTTACCACTTTCCTATTTTGACTCAAAAATGGTATGAAACCAAAATAATACACTGGTACTGCTTAAAATGTTGAAAAGTGTGTTTCATCTTGAATATATGAATAAATAATTCAGTGGTCTGTCTGTTGATAATCTTCCAAATGTATTTATTTATTTATTTATTTGTTATTTATTTGTTTTTGAAGTTCATATACATATGTAGATGTTATACAAAGAGGTTACTGAGCATTTAACATTCAACAATCATGCTACATAACACTTTACATCTCATATAGAATTAATAAAGAGATTCAACATGTGTTTCTATCACCTACCCTTTAGTACCCTTCAGTAATGAGCACATTACTGATCATATTTCGCATGTGAATAACTGGACAGCTGCTTTTATGTTTTCAGTACACTGTCATGACAGAAATCATGGGACAGACACTAGTATCATACGCCATGACATTTGCCACGTCTAATGGAATTTAAAGAACACTGCACTAACCCATGTGATATGCGTGTGGGACCTGCTGCATTTCTGCCAGAGATCTCACAAAATAACATGTCACACCTTAAGCAGCAAGCTGTTCCTTGGGGATAACACTTAAATTTAAATAGTGCTGTCCCAGGAATTTTAGCAGTAAGTGTACTTGGTCTAACTTTTTAGCTACAAAACAATGTTGATAGCCATGTATAAATAATCTACCAGTACTTAAGTTTTAAGTTAACACATTTTCTGGTGAAACACTGCTATATAAGGTGTTAAGATGTGAACTAAGCTCGGATTAACATAGTTTATCTACCTAATGTGATCAATATACTGAACATGCTTAATGTAAATAGTATGAATGTTAATTTGTTAAGAAATGACTTCTGCTCTCCATATACAAACAACATAAGCAGATACTTACTGAAATGAATGAGATACTTCACTGCTTTGTTGAAATCACTGTAACACAAAAACCTTGTATCTACCTTGTATCTGCTGTTATTTGTTGTTGGGCTTTTTTTTTTTTTTTTTTTTTTTGAGATGTTAATATGACAGTTGTTCTTTATATTATGCCAACATTTGATGATAATTGGAACAATAGAAATGCTCCAAAATGATGTATAAAATACAATACCGTACCATAAAGATGTAGATTTGGAGATTTTGGGGGGCATCTTTTTTATGTGACAGTAAAATTACATCCACACATGCGCAAACAAAATAAAGTACACTGAATG
This sequence comes from Acestrorhynchus altus, assembly GCA_034509495.1. Taxonomy (NCBI): domain Eukaryota; kingdom Metazoa; phylum Chordata; class Actinopteri; order Characiformes; family Acestrorhynchidae; genus Acestrorhynchus; species Acestrorhynchus altus. Next base: position 10,974,572 of record CM067508.1, on the reverse strand, counting down.
TTTAGAAGCCAAAAGAACAATTTAGAACTGTCATTATTCCATTTAGATTTAGATTATGGAAAATAATAAGGTTGTTAGCATGGACCGTTATCCAGTCCCATGGAGTGTAGCTTAGAGAAGTTCTTTGGCACAAACCAAGCAGCACCGGGAAACACCCTGATGGCATTCTCTGGCTAAAATGAATTTCCCATTGTTGAGTCATTCTATTAATGAGTGGTTTATCTGCTGTGTGTGGACAGGGTATATACTGGTGCAACTGAGTTGAACAAATGGCAGTGACAGTCTTTACAAGGTTACAGTCATTATGTAAGTAACAACTTCTGTTTTCTCCACAACTCCGCTTCAATTAGGTCCTAAATTAGCTTGGCTGATGTTTGCTAATGCAATTATTCTCTCCCTCTGGAAACCCAAACCTGCCATTTTCACAGCATTTATCTGATTCTGAGACATGAGTCATTTATTTCTCCCGCTCTTGCTCTCTCTGTCCCTCCCTCCCAAGCATTCATTCCTGATGTTTCTAGCATTTTTGCATGTTCATTAGAGGAATACCACAATGACTAAACTTAATTAACCAAATAAAGTGCCTTTTTGGAAGGAAATTCGCTCATTCTAAATCCAAAAGGGAGATGAGATTCAGTGGTGCAAACTGCGCCAAGAATTGTGCAATTAGCCATGGAGCTCCATGCTTATTTAGCTTCATTGACTTTTTTATTTCTGAATTTAAGTTTCACATTTTTAAGCCCAGCTCACACAGACATACTTGTCTTAACCAACTTAACGGATGCGATTGGACAAGGTAATGCAGGTTGGTTGTGTTGGGCCGATAGAGAAATACCTCCAGGTTAAACAGATGCTACAGAAATCAACAGAGACAGAACACATCTTAAAACCTTTTTTTTTTTCTTTAATGCACTCGATAACCAGAGATGACTAGCCTACAGGCTACTACTGAGTGTATTACCAGAGGCAGAGGGGGAAATAAGTTTCTCACTTTCTGCAGTAGGCGGATGGAGAGCTCAGATGGCCCATGGGGAATATTACTGAGCCTCTCTTCACCATACTAAATATAACTACTGATCCACAGCAGGAGGAGATGCAAAAAGAAAAGCATTCAAGTCAATATGAAGATCAAACAAAGAACTTTTACTAAACAATGAACTGTATTTTGTCAACTATGCAGCCATTACTGATTTCATTTCAGTAGTATCTATTGGACTGGAATTAAAAAACACACACACACACACGTTCACATAGACCAAATACAAGAGCATATAAAATGGAATGTAACATTCAGTTTTTTATGAATTGTTTCTACAGTGATGTCTTGTTACCATGGGGATCTAGTCAATCAGGAGGAGAAATATAACTAGGATCTCTATTAATTAGACAGACTCAAAACTGAAATTAAATCCAGTTTGATGGTGAATTATTGTACTTTTATTGCTTAACCCTTAGAACCTGAGAACCACACTCTGTAGGCAGATTAAAAACCCACACTCTCAAAAGAAGACAAATATGAGGATCTGCTGAAAATAATACTATCTGGCATGTGTGACTGTCTCCTATAAATACCTTTCTAATTCAAACTATGAAAACATCCCACAAAAATTTGTCTAGGGTCCTAAAGGTTAAGCATGATTTTGGAATCAGGGCCCATTTTTCCATTTCTAAATGAAGCTAAAGAACGCTGCACTGACAAAGCAAAAACATTTAGGTGACAAAAATAAAAACATTAACAAAAAATACTCAAAGCATTATTTTTCTCCCAGATGGATCTGGCCATAACACTTTGTCCACATCACAGGTTATATAGTCTCTTGCAAATCAGCGATGCAGGATCCATAGTTGCACAGACTCTGCACCAGTCCTCACATAGGGCTGGAGATTGTAAAGCTTTCACATCAATGCTGAAAAAACTGATTAGATTAAAGAATGGAGAGATCTTTGGGAGGAACTGGATTGAATTTTTTGGATGCTGGGTAAACCAGTTTAGGACCAGGCTAGATTAATGGAAAGATACACTGTCCCAGATGACAATGTTTCTCATGTTCTCTACATCCATTGGGTCTTCTGCTGTGACGCTGTGTGGTCTGTCTGATAATGTGAGTATGTGGGCTGTGTTGTAAGGACCTAAGATGGAATGGCAGAGGAAAACTCCATTCTGAACCACACATTGTGATGCCACCACCCCATTGACCCAGGACTTTCAAAACAGCTCGGTGGTAAATGTTTGGACAAAACCTAGCAAATGAAAATACATTTATACAGAACTGCATCAGCATCTACTGTATTTGCAAAATCACCTGTTGTGCAGTTCAATATAAATGTACAGGTAAAAAGGTTGTGTGTGCTGTGTACAGTACTAAAGTGTACATGACTTCTGCATAATCAATAGTGTACTTTTATCATGCTTATGCCTCTATGTTTAGCTTACATTTAAGCATATAAAGGTCCATGTTTGATGAGTTGCTTTTAGGAGTGGTATTTTGAAAGACAGTGTCTATACATGGCAACAAGTGCCATCATGTTAGTGTCTAATGGAGAGAAATGTCTTCACTACTGAGTAAAACATCGTGTGTAGTGTTCTGCAGAACATTTGAGAGTGAGAGTTGGCTTAAGAAGGAGTGTAACAAACCTTTAAAGGGTCTAAAGAACCTTTGCAAATTACATTTCACACATCTATATTACAAACATGGCTCTTCATGGAACCAAAAATGTTTCACTTATACCATCGCTGAAAGAAATATTTGAAGCATCTATATTGTTCAGATTACATCAGAGTGTAGGCCAATTAAATTATTTTAAGTGCTTTTCTACTTTGAATCTTAGTCATTTTACAGCTTTTGGAGCTTCAACCTGAGGAACTTGTTCTGAAATGTCTTACTCGTGAATGGTTTGGATAATCATTATAATCACCATCCAAACTATTATTTTTTTAAGCATGAAAATATTTATTCCTGTGTCTAATCTGCACTTCTAAAAGTAATTTGATTTCAGTAACTTAACTTGCAGAGGCATATCTGAAAATCAGCCAATGACCTAGCTTTCCTTAATCTTCATAATGTACTAATAACTCTCTACTCCTACATCCCATATGTGGAGAGTAAAGTTTGACATGTTTCAATATACTTTATATATATATATATATATATATATATATATATATATATATATATAAATCACATAAATGTCAGAGGTCCACAGAGACTTAAAGACATATTTAACCATATTAATACAGAAACACATAAAAGCAGTTACTTTTATAATACACACTTTAATTTCAATCAGAGTACATCAATAGCAAACACATATTACAGACTAACATTGGGCACAATAAAAGCTACTGTGTGTCGTCAATATTACAGCCTGCTTATTTCCAAGAACACAAAGAGCCTATTGTTAATGAATGTCCCTGAAGATCGATGAAGAGATGAAGAGCTCCTCCCATAAATCACACACTATTCTGCTGTAGTCCCAAAAGTATTACTGCAGTACAAGATTTGTACACAACCAGAGAGAGAGAGAGAGAGAGAGAGAGAGAGAGAGAGAGAGAGAGAGAGAGTGAGGTTTATATTACAGAACTATTCTATTAAGTATCCAATTAACACTTTGAGATTTTGGAATGGAACTGATTTCCAGCCCTGTTTGGGTTATGCCAACATTTTCCTTTGAAGACACAATGCAGTTTGAAATTCACAGTATGTCACTTCCATGCACTCATTATTTAACTACACTATGGAAATGCAAGGCACATTTATCACACATTAAATGCAAGATATTTATCTGCACATATCCATCCTTTTCTTTTATTCAGCTAGTGTACTATAATTTGTGCTTTAGAAAGATAAGGCGACATATATAAAGCAATTACTAAAACATGTAGATTCTCCTATGATGAATTCCAATAAAGTCTTTCTCTTCCTTTCATGTGACATTGTGAAGAAGTGAAGTATTTGAAGAACCACCACTGTCTCGTTATTGCAGTACTCTGCTCCATGTCACACTGAGTAATTTCGGCAAAGGACACGTCTGGCCTTTACTGTCATCCACATTAATCCAGCTTTCACCATATTAGGACACTGTGCACTGTAAATCCTTTCCTCTGACCCCTATATTCTACCCCTCTCTTCTCAGCTCCGTAAAAACCCCATTCAGAATTATAGGGCTTGATTTTTAAGCTTTAAAAAAGCCATTTTCCTTCTTGGACTGCAGGTAAGATTGGTCCTAGATCCTTTTGCCTGGAGTGACGATGGGGATTTATAGCTACAGCCCTAATTGAATTTGAATTATCAATAGGTGCTTAAATATTGGGGGAACTTGGCTATCAGAAAGACTCATTTCAGCAGATTAGTTTTCCAGATGGCACTAAAAATGTGCATCTCCATGCAAAGATCAGTTCCCCCTGTGGCACTTCCCATAATTTACTTTGCTGAGGGTTTTTGGAAGAGGCATATGCTGCATTTTAAATGTCATTTTCCCTGCCACTGCATGATGCAGCGGGAGCTGGATCGTGTCTCTGGCTGTCTCGTGCATTATGGATGCTTGGGCCAGAAGACATTGGGGACGAACCATCGGAATATTCACTGCAAGACTGACTAACCGCTCCTCATGGATTGCATGTGTCAGCAAAGCACATATGATTTGCATATGCTCATGATTCGGCTTCACTTCTTTCAGGATCCCCATTCTGATCTGTGGAGCTACAAAGAGTATGACATCACTAGACTGAAGAACCTGCAGAGGCTCTGCATAAAAGAAGCCAGTTTCCTAGCATAACAAGCCTGGAGTGTTGGAGCAATCTGTGGTGCATCAAACCAGTATTTCCACTCAGATTAGTTTATTTAATCAGCTGAATGAAATAAGAGCTGTACAATTCAGCTGGCAATATTGCCTGGAGCAATTTACACATGCCAGCCACTGGGTCAGCATCCCTGAAGCAACTTGTCAAAACAACAGAACAACAGGATGACGTCAGCGCAGAACAAACCTGTGAACATTCCATCCATAATACATTCTGATGATTTTTTGATGCCACTGTGTTAGAAGTTGTAACTATGTAAACAGCATCTTGGATTTTATTGTGCATCTCAAAAACATTATCTTCACTCTTTACCAGAGCTACCTTTGCGAATAAAATGGAAAGGTCAGTTTCAGTGTTTCTATGGAAACAAACTGCCCACATATGTTAATGCATATTCATGAAAAAGTGGAAATGGGAAAATAAAAGAGAACAAATAAAAAATGCATCGTTTGAAAATCACGTTTACTGACTATATATATATATATATATATATATATATATAACATTGCCTCAACGTAGCTAAATAATGAGAGGTCTGTACGTGACTTACCATGAACTTCAAACCCTGTTTTTATTTTTGCCACCCTACAATTACATATACCTAACTGAATAATGAGAGTTCTGTATGTGACCTAACCATTATCTTCAACATACAGTCCATATTTAAATACATCCAGCCCAACTGTGAAAGCCCTGCTAGCCCTTTTTGAAAATGTGACACAGTAAACGGCAATGGCCACTTCATGAGACTGTTGGGTTTTTGATATTGTATAGGCTAATGTAATGCAATTGGCTTCATTCTAAGGTAAATAAGGTAAATATCAGAATGGTAAATAGGCTTTTAAAAACACATAATGGTATCTTTTACCCAAACCAGTGTTACATAATGTTTATACATCCAAATTGAATTTAAATACTGTACAAAGGTGTTCTGTGGCATATTTACAGATCCAAGATGCCAATCACTTCACAGTCACATTACAATCCATATTTTTGAAATGACCATACAGAACAGCACATTTTGAAATAATCGCTTGAGAGGTCACAAAAAACTATGCATATAGTACATACGGTATACATATATGCAATGAGATGTGTTTCATTTTCAGTTTTGTATAATATCGGCACAATAAAGAGCTTATCTACACATATAGTTGATATAATACATTTACATTTAAGTCAATAGGACATTAAGGCTTCACCTTTTAGCTAGTTTGTATAGACTACAATCCAGAATTCCTCGGTCATCTTTTCTTACAAATACTACTCAGAGTGGCTATCTAAAACACAACACTTCACATACATAACACTTTGTCTGAATGTCAAAAGAATCTAGTAAGACATTTGAAGTCTTTTAAAGGCAATTTTAAGTCTTTAATACATGCACACATGCATATTAAATCAGCAAGATATGTGATTCATTTTTGAAAGTCTTATTTTTCATGCATGCAGAAGGATGGTAGCTCAATTTGAGCCATAGCTGAAGCTTGAAATTTAATATCATGATTATCATGGTCACCCCCTGACTCATCGTGACCATGGTTGACACTGAAATCAGGGAAAATAACTAACATTAGTAGCCATGCACAGAAATCTTACATGCAACTGGTTTAACATAGTTTTGGAAAAAGTGACTGGCTTAACTTTCTTAACTTTCATTGTCTCAAAAACAACGCTGTTATCAATGGATTAATTTTGCAAAAATCAACTAAACAGTGGAAACGGTGAACTGGAGACCTTGGCAAACAGGAGGGCATTGCTGGGTTTCTGTGGACATGCTGATGTGTGGAAATGTCTGTTCTAGTTAAGTCATGGCCAACTTCCCGAACTTCATCACACAGGAAGGCTAAGGAGAGGAAAACTATTTTCTATTATAAACTCAGATTCTCTGGGAGTTATAAAGGTGAAATCTGTATGACCAGTGTTCATTTACATGACATGTGGACAGAACAGGACGCAGGACTACTGACCGTCCCTAAAATCAGAAAGAACACTGTTGGGGGTCGAGCCTTCTCCTTTAAAGCCCCCCAGCTCTGGAACAGAGACACTCTCTCCGTCTTTAAATCACGCCTGAAAACATTTCTCTTTTCGCAGGCTTTTCATTAACACTTTTAAGGGGGCACTAATCTCTCTCCCTCTCTCCCCCCCATGTCCTGAGCTGCCCGAGACACCTGCAGATACCGGCCCACTCATCCACCTACATCCTACTATCAACTTCCAGACCTGGCTATCCCACCTGCATGGATCTCATTTTTCACTACTCAATCATTCATACCTGTAGCATTACTATCTCAGCCAATCTTTATTTATCCTCTCTCCATTTTTATTTATTATTTATTTTATTTATTTTCCCTTCATTTTTCCATTGTGCCTTTGCTATCTGCTCTCCGGTGTCGACCAGAGGAGGATGGGTTCCTCTCTTGAGCCTTGGTTCCTCTCAAGGTTTCTTCCTCCTAAACTGAGGGAGTTTTTCCTTGCCACTGATTGCCTACTGGCTGCTCAATTGAGGCTTGGACCCGGATCCTTGTAAAGCTGCTTTGTGACAACGTTCTGTTGTAAAAAGCGCTATATAAATAAAATTTGATTGATTGATTGAGAACCTAATGTTTTTCTTTGGGAGTTTAATTATCATTTGGGGTAGTTAAATGGATGATGTCCCCACTTTACAATACATTAAACATGGTTTAATACAAAATAAAAACCCTTTCAATCTTTAATTTGGTATTCCTGCCACAAACATTCCTCAAAACTGTCTTTCCTGAAAAGATGACCTCTAAACATACTATTTAAGAATACACTCTTCTCTGGAGTGTGAAACTACAGCGATAATTTTTTTTAACTCTTCTCCAGTGTCTCAAGACAATTCTTTCCTTTCCCCATTCAAAGAGGAGTAAAGTGGACATATGTTCTGACTGACAGCTGCTTGTCTCTACAGCCTACTCTTGAGAGTTTAGTGAGTGTACTTCTAGCCTCCCGTAGTGTGTTTGATCATATTATTAGCTCTCTCTCTGCAGTGGATGGATGTTCCCACTCCTAGAATCACCCCCTCCTTTCGAGCTTCTCTTCTCTGCTGCAACTTGATGCAGATAATCCCAGTCAAAGCACTTTGATAATGAATTGTAGATACTGTCCCAGCAAGCCTCTGGCCTGGAGACCTGTGTTATCTTCTTTTATCTCATTCAGCAAGGTGTCTTTATTTCCTATGCAATGGAGTCCCAAAGCCATTATATTTCAGAGAATGCACATTAATGAGGTACTACTCTTACAAGCCCAACCTGATTATCATGAGAGGCCTGTGGTGTTTGTCACAGTTTATCCATTTTAACAAGTACTTTAAAGAGCTCTGTGACTTTTAATGTTGTGTGATTGTTGGGATCTTCAGCATAATAGCCTCAGAAGTTTACTCAGAATGGAGCAACAGACTAAGAGGAGAGTGGACACAGGCTCACCAACACTGTAAAATGAAAAATGTAGCTTGGTCTGATGAATCATACAGTTGGTACAGCAGAGTGGCAACAACATGAATCCATGACCCAATCTGTTTTGTGTGAACAGTCCATGCGGGTGGAAGTGGTGTAATTATGTAGGATTCTTTTGTTTGTACACTTTGGTGATCCGCACTTTGCAGGCAAATACATGCCCATTTTCTAGGCTTTGTATCTCAGGACACAGGCATGATACACATATCATAACAAAGGAAAATCAAACATAGAAATCAAACATAAATAAGAATACAACTAAAATTCACTTGTTTCCAACCAAATTAATGCCTAAGAAGTCTTCCAATGAAGCAAGAGGGGGTAGGGCTAATGACATCACTGACCCAGATACTGGGTTACTGAGGAAAACAAGAAGGGGTTCAACTTTCAGAATACAACTCCTGAGCAGGGATAAAACTGATACATACATAAATAACAAAGATTAAATAAAGAACATTCAAATTTTTTATTTTTTTTGGACAACTGCCAAGTATCACTTTTTATTATAAATATTCTTGTCAATCTAATCATTACAATTCAATCATTACACATCACAATTCTTGTATTTTCATCTCAAAAGCACACTGTTTTAAATGAACAAAATGCCACAGCATTTGTAGGCAGAAGTAAATGTTTTGATCAAAATGTGGTCAAAAGTCTCAGTTTTTACAATTAATAAATATTTGAAAAAATAATATTCCCAAAATAATATCTGGAATGTGTGACTGTCCTGAAAATGCTTTTCAGACATGTTGGCAACTAAACATACATCAAAGTACAAAAACATCCCACAAAATTGGCCTATGGTTCAAAACTTTAATACCATTAAATGATGCACACTTATGATTACTGACATTACAGTTATAATCCAGTGCTTCCGTTTGTTCACACAAGAACCCTGAAAATGCTATGTTTAATGTAAATGTTAAAGCTCTGGTAATGGAGGCCAACTCATGTCTATTATTTTTTGTTCTGACTTGATCCTATTAATCATCTTTTATTCAATGGAAGTGAGTGTGTAAATACAAGAAAATCATTACACTGCTGGCCCAGGACTGGGAAACACTACTTTGAGAACTAATGCATATGGAAAAGTGGGTTGTAATTTAGAATAAAACACTACTCCTCTAATTCAGATTATCATTATCTTTAATTAACAGTGATTTTAATTGCTAATTCACTTCCCCATCATCTATCTTAGCAGACAATGCTACAAGTATCCCGTCTTCTAAGTGTCCCTAAGAGATAGATAGTCGCTCTCCCTGATCACCGGTAGGAGCTCTCTCTCCTGACACGCTTATTTATACAGACATTTGAATGGAGAAATGGACCTGTTAGAAAACACAATTACTTGCATTGTTCATTGTGATAAGCTCTGAGGTCTAGCTTGGGCTTCCACGGGAAGAAAAGCATCCATTTTGCTGACATCAGCAGAGCTAATTTGCCAGGTAATTTGGATAGAAATTGGGAGAGAGCTGAGCTAGGCTAAGGCCATTAATTCCGCTGCTACCCTCGCATAATGATGGGACGCTGGAAAGGGTTTTAGTGGAACCAGCTGCCAGTAGCATATTAAGAGAGTAATGTAAAGACAACACTCCAAGCCAAAAGTACCACAGGCGAATTTTGTTAAAGTAACTACAGGTCCCTATGAACACCCAGAGCTATGGTGTATATGAATTGTTTTCTGTTTGTTTGTTTGTTTGTTTGTTTATCTTTTAATAATCAAATATTTATTTGCATCTTTCATAACCCCCAAAATACATTGTCACTGAATGACGAATAACAGTCTTGATTATATTTATACCTCAATCTCATATATAAATCAAGCCCATAATTGGGAGCCCTAATCAAAGATGGTGAAATGACAAAACACAACAGCGACAGGGAGAATAGGGAGTTGTTGACACTAGATGGCAGCACATCACCCCCAGACTCCCCCAGCTAGTTATAGATAGATAGCTAGATAGCTAGATAGATAGATATAGATTCAACTTTATTGTCATACAAGTACATAGCAACGAAATGCAGTTAGCATCTACCAGAAGTGCAAAATAGTACCAAAGTGCAAACAAGAAACTGTGCAAGTGTGCAGTGTGCAATAAGTAGGCATAGTGCAGGAAAATATAGATTTTCATGTGAACCATGCCTCATGATTTTGACTTATCCTGTGCCAGTGTCCACAGCTCTCAGCAGGTGACGAAGTAGAAGCCTGAAGAGCAAAATGCAATGTATGTTTAAAGCTTTTTCCATGGTTACTTCCCATTTCTCTAAGATATACTAATACTATTAGATATAGACTCTATATCAATCTTTATCGTGTGTTTGGCAAGTTCATACACAAGCATTTATATACTAATCCCCTTCTTATTTACACAAAGTGATATACCATTGCAATGCAACTGCTTCTAAGAATGCATGGATGTTTGAGTATATTCTGCTTGGACACTAGTATGATGTCATACTCTTTGGCAACTTATTACCTAAGAAGGGATGCATCCTGTCTCTCTTGTCCAACTGTTCTATCCAATCTGTTCTCTTGGAAACAAGCTGGAATACCATAGCTTATTACTGGAGCTAAGCACAAGATATTTAGCAGTAGTTGCTGTTGCTGTAGAAATGCCTTTCTTTGCAGACTTGGAAGCAGATGGATATATTCTCATCTACAGAGCTGATGGAAAGTCGTTTTAGTATATTTTATTGTAATAACATAGGTCATTTACTGGATGGAAACCTGACTTAAGATGACCTCAGACTTCTGGTGCACTGACTGAATGCTTTTACATTCAAGGTTTTGATCCTCAGCCTCCATCCTCAACTTTGTACAATGATATGAACAGTATAAAGATGGATATGATTTGGCATTCATGCATGTAACTGAACTGAATGCCTACAGCAGCACTTTAGAAGAACTGCATGGGGGATGTTTTGAAACATAGCCTATCCAGTTCCCAGAGAAAACCCAAGAGAACTATTACTTCCCATTTAGCATTCAATTTACCATTCTCACGCACTCAGCCCAGAGACACACGAGAGCTTTTACCACAACTACCTGAAACAAATGTTGCATTTAGGCATTTTAGTCTTGGTATAAGTAAGTTTTAAATGCACATATTTAATCTTACCTACCCTTGCTTTGGTATTCATATTCAGAAGGAAGTATAAAAAAACTGCTTTCGGCAAACATCAAAAAGCTTTTTTGTACAATCACAAAAAATGGCTTTAGTTGTTTCAAGCACAGCAGTTTATTTTCATGATAAATTTAAAGATTCAAATACCATGGTCTCTATTGTCCACCAATTTTTTTATTAAATTGCCATTTAATTTTTTTCACAGCTGTAAGTGTTGAAAGGCTGGGCTTAGGTATCAGTAAAGCATGCCAATACCACTACTTAAAGGAAATGTTCACAATAGTAGAAAATGACTGCTGATATTTGAATTCAGCACCATAACCACACCCCTTCCTTCATTGCTCCTTCAGAAGGTCCACTCCCAAATTCATCTATACCTCTGTTTACAGTGTGTTCTCTCCCACAGGCCCTTGTCTGTCCTTTTTTTCCACTTGTGCACAGTCAGAAATGCCCCCTGTTGAAATAGTCGGGTTCATACACATATTTTTTTCCCCCGTTTACAGCGCCAAGGCTGAGTATAAGCACTATTTTCAACGTTTTTCCAGTGTGCAAACAGAGCACAGAGTAATGTATTAAAATCATGCATTTTGGAATTGACATGTGCTCTTTCACTGGTCAGTTTTTTGAATAAAGGGATGTTTGAGGAAGTAGTGTTTGAGGTTCATGGTTTGTCAATTCTGAGTACTAAACTTGGCCAAGGTAAATAAAGTTTTCCTTTCAAGGACCAGTTTAACACGAAGATGAAATTGAGAAAGTGTGGGTAAATTTACTTTGTAGATTAATGACAGCAAGAAATTCCACATTTATTATTTAGGCAAACATACTTAGTTTACTGGGGAAAAACTGCATCTCTCTCACTCAAACTGAGAAATGCTCTAAAGACGACGTCTTGCCAGCAGGGCAGCTCTTAGTAGTGTTTCAGCTCTTACTCTTATTTTCATTGAATTCCTTACTGGGTAGTAGAGTCTGATGTTTCCTCCAGGGGAATCTGTTTGCTGTTTTCCATGCAAAATTGATTACTCTTCAAAATGACACTATTCAATCACTGGTCACATAACAAAATTTGCCAGTTATCAAAGGCTTACGCTATCTAGGCCTGGTCTCTCGGCTATGATTTTGCTTAAATGCACTCCTCTGTCTGGCAGCCTACTCTGTTTCTCCACAGAATCCAGAGGGGCTTGGCAGTTTAAAGTCTGGGATGATGTTTGGTGTAGTGTACTTGCTCTAGTGTGTCCCATGATCCGAACAAGATTCTTACCCCACTGCTGCTACTGCTAGTCCATGAAATAGACTGTTCCATGCTATGCTGGTCCTCTGACAGTTCATTTTGGGCTCCAGTGGATAGAACTGGAGTTCCAACCACACTCTCCTGGAAGATGTCCAGAGCAAGTGACTGTCACACAAGTAAAGGGGACATGGTGAAGTGTTTCCTCCCATAGTGCTCTGTAACTTTGAAGGGAAAGTCTGTCAGGGAGCTCATCGGTCATGACCATTTCAGTATTCAGTATGCTCCAGTGCTGAAATATCACTTTTAAAATGTACAGTAGATGTACTTTGGAAACAACAAGAACTTCAATTCAATTATATTAATTCAATTAAAATGAGCATTAAGCCTGATGCTATGCCTGGAATTCAGATACAGTGATGAATCCTGTTTAAAAGGTCCACGACTGTACCCAGTAATGGGAAAATAAACATGTCCTGAGTTGCCTGAAGTGCCTGTCTGCCTGATTGCTTATGCAGCAGTACCTTTTAAAAGTGCATTAAAGACAGGCAATAGGATACCACTCCCGAGTTGTACTAAATGGAATTTTTAGTGACCAGTGCAGATTAACTCTGATTAGAAGGCATCATTCAGACATCTATCTCATAAGAGACAAAGTGTGAAACATAGAGAGAGGTTAACTCTCCATCAGTCTCCTGTCTACTCATATAACTAATTTGACTTGACACTAGCTGCCTGTCTTAGTCATTTTCTGTGGAGTTTTGCAATTTATATCTTGTACAGTATAGCTCCATTTCTCTGACATATCTAACACACATTAGAGAAGTGAAGGTATATAAAGTTTGTTGGATCTTTGTGTGCAACTTATTGTACACAAACTGTTTCTTATCTGGATTGTATTTACATGTACCCTCATCAAAAAATAGTTGCACATATAGTTGCCCCCAGAAGAAAGTGTGGGATTGCAATGCTATTCGGATTGAAGGAGCAATAAATGATTAAAATGTAAATTGATAATGTCATTTTTTTAGCTACACACAGAAGTAGTGTCCCTCAAAACATCACATATAGACCCACTGTGCAGTAAAACACACAAATACACACTAGTGAGTTCACACACTCGGTTGCAGTGAGCCCACATGCCTGGAGCAGTGGGCTTCCCTATCCATGGCATCCGGGGAGCAGCTTGGGAGTTTAGTACAATTTAGTCATGCCTTGCCGGTTCAGGCAATCTTACCTTCCATTTACACAGCTAGTTCCCTAACCACCAGGCCAGGGCTGCCCCTATATAAGGTATAACAGAACGTGCTGGAAATCTAAATCTCAGCATGGAGTCTATGAGGTTTCTAATGGAGCCCTATGATAATCCATCCTGTGCATCTTGAATATTCTCACTCACTTTCTGCAAATTTTGTGGAAGAGTTGGACTATTGATAGCATGTCCAATAGCATCCCATTCATTTCCAATCAGTGAGAGGACTGACTGGACATGGCAAAGTATCTTTGAGGCAAGCTGTATTTGGACTATGGTGGCACATGCACATGCTGTGTTTATGGTTATTAAATGCCAACAAAATAGCCATTACAATTGCTGCTGTTTATATCCCTCTAAACTCCAGTAACAACCATAAGAGTCGGGCACTGAATTAACTGTATAGACATATCACTGATCAGCAGACAGCCCACCCAGATGCTTTTCATATCCTGGCTGGCAATTTCAACCATGTAGATCCAAAGAGTGCGTGTTCCCAAGTCATATGAACACATAGACTTTCCAACACTGGGAAACAATACAGTGGACCAAGTTTCATCAGGACCTCAGGACCTCTGACCATCTAACTATTATGCCAATGCCAGCATACAAACCACTGCTTAAAGTCACCAAACCAGTCCAGGATCATGTACAAGTGTGGCCAGATGGCCCTCCAGGACTGTTGTAACACCACAGACTGGAATATGTTTAAAAACACTGCCATCTACACCACAGATGTCCAGGAATACACAGACACTGTCACTGCTTACATTACCAAGTGTATTGATGTAATTAACCTCAAGACCATCACTGGCCTGAGAGCACCTATAAACAACTTGTCCCAGGGCATCAGAAAGGCAAAGAGACAGTACTCCAGGAGGATAGCTTGCCACTTCAGTGACAGCAGAAACCGACAGAGACAGTGGCATGGGATACAGACCATCACATATTACAAGCCCCCACCCCAAACAGACCTAAGACAGCACCACCTCCATGCTGAACAAAGTGAACAAATTCTTGACTCAGTTTGAAACTTACAACAGCATGCCTGCACAGAAACTCTCTCCACCTTCTGGCGACCAGGTGCTGACACATTCTCCAGACAGTGTGAAAAGATTGTTCAGCAGGATCAATGCTCAGAAAGCTCCTGGTCCAAACAATATACCTGGTTATGTGCTGAGGGACTGTGTGGGGGATCTTGCAGTTGTCCCAAAGATGGCATCGCCATCCCATTTCAATGACTTCGGTCCGGGGGAACTCACCCCCATTCTTATGAAGTGTTTTGAACAATTAGTCATGCAACATATCAAGACCAAACCCCCTCCTCCTCCATGGACCCCTTCAAATTTGCATATCAGTCCAGGCGCTTGACCGATGATGCCATCTCCACAGCCCAACACACATCCCTCACTCATCTGGCTGTTAGGCTTTCTGACTGGGAGAGCACATGCAGTAAAGGTCTGCAGTAACACGTCCAGTATCATCACCCTGAACACAAAGGGCTCCCCATGGATGTGTTTTGAGCTTCCTTCTATTCAGTCATGTGACTGCACACCATCGCTCAGCTCCAACCTTATCAAGTTTGTATACTACACAACTGTAGTGGGTCTTATCAGCAAGAACAGTGAAAAACTACAGAAGTGGCATGAGCCACCTGGACTTGTGGTGCATTCACAACAATCTCTCTTTCTGAACATTGATAAGAAGAAGGAGATTGTTGTGGATTTCAGGAGTACACACACCCAGTATGTTCCTCTGACCATTAATGGTACTGCCATGGAGAGGGTGAACAGCACCAAACGCCCAAAAGCACCCCAGTTTCCTCTGTAAACTGTGAACAGCTAGAGCCCCAACCCCCATAATATGCACCTTCTACAGTGGTGCCATTCATAGTATCCTGATCAGCTGTATCACTCTGTGGTATAGCACCTGCAACCTCTTGCCACAACACCCTCCAGAGCATTGTGAGAGCAGCTGAGAAGATCATTTCTACCTCTCTCCCCTCCCTACAAGACATTCACAACACTTGCCTCACTCCGAAAGCCCTCTGGATGGCTGGTGATTCTACCCACCCACTCCACAGCTCCTTCAGCATGCTGCCATCAGGAAGCCAGAACCAGCTGACTGAGGGACAGTTCTGTCCACCAGTCTGCCCCCCACCCCCTTTCAACGCCAGACATGGAAATCTATATGAGTACACAATCCCTTTGAACAGCCTGTAAGCTTTCCAATTTGCAGTTTTGTCAATAATTACCATATTTTCCGGACTATAAGCTGCACCGGAATATAAGCCGCACCCAGCTTTAAAAAAAAAAACCTGGAAAATAACATATATAAGAAGAAAAAGCTGCACCTCATTATATGGTTTAAAGCATGGAAAAAAGTAGTGGCTTATAGTCTGGAAAATACAGTACACTATCCATACCTTCAGACCTAATCTGTTAGGTGTGTATTCCACCTAAAGGGATTTGTATATTATAAATACTATTAGGGGTGTACTTTGTGCACTTCTAGTGCCAGCCCCAAACCTGGATAAATGGGGAGGGTTGCGTCAAGAAGGGTATCCGGCATAAAACTTAAAATGCGGATTATTAATATGACGCAATTTCAATCTTATACGTGTTGCAGCATTGACAATAAAGCTAACTTTGACTTTGAAGCTCTTCAGGTCACAGAAATATGTGAATGAGTGTTGTCCTTATAGAATAGCACACCAGAGTGTGTTCAAAAATGGTAGGGCCTCTGGTTGTAGGACCTCATTAACATAACATTGGACTATCAAAGTGGCTGTGACAGATTCAGGGTGATCTTGCATCATTCAGAATTTCACTCCCTCACCACAACACCAGGACTTCCCAGCATTAAGATGAATAAATAAATCATGAATGTAGGATTCAGTGTGTTAATATCCACACTCACCCAGCTACAACCATAATTCACCTTTGCAACCCCACTCCATTCACACCCGCACCTGCCCATCCACTCAGACCTATCCATGTTTATCTTCTGTTATCCTTGTCTTCACATGCTTGCTTTATTGGCTGCTTTCATAAGGATTCATCCATCTATCATCTTATCTGCTTTTTACTGGTCAAGGTCAAGGTAAGTCTAGAGCCTACCTGGAATCATTGAGCTCAACTCAGGAATATCCCCTGGACAGGACACACCAAATCAATTTGGTGCATAAATCATTTCTAGTGTAGGTTATGCTGTTTCAGTATGTGCATAAATCATGTAAAGAAGGATTCAGATGGAGTATGTTTTTTTTTTCTCTTTTGCAAGTAGTCACTAAGCTAAATGCCCAAGGCAATAGTATACACCTGCTCTAACCCACAACCTGTTGGCCACTGCAAAAGCCCAACATATCCTCCCTCCTGCATTTCCTTATTGTCCACGTAACAATATGTAAATGCAGAAAATTCATCCCATTTACATTTGTTTTATAAATCTGTCACTGTCCACCATCAAATTGGGTTTGAGTGATCCCAAAATAATTCGACCATAAAGTATCCTCCTTAATTTCCCTGAGGGAACCCTCCCAAGGGATCAATAAAGTTCCATCATATCCTATCCTGCTTTTTTTTTCACTTACAGTGGGGAAAATAAGTATTTAGTCAGTCACCAATTGTGCAAGTTCTCCCACTTAAAAAGATGAGAGAGGCCTGTAATTGACATCATAGGTAGACCTCAACTATGAGAGACAAAATGTGAAAAAAAAATTGAGAAAATCATTTGTCTGACTTTTAAAATTTATTTGCAAATAATGGTGGAAAATAAGTATTTGGTCACCTACAAACAAGCAAGATTTCTGGCTGTCACAGACCTGTAACTTCTTTTTTAGAGGCTCCTCTTTCCCCCACTCATTACCTGTATTAATGGCACCTGTTTGAAATTAAGTTAACAGTATAAAGACACTTACACACAACCTCAAACAGTCACCTCCAAACTCCACTATGGTGAAGACAGAAAGAGCTGTCAGAGGACACAGAAACCGAATTTGCTTGGAGCCTGCACCAGGCTGGAAGACTGAATCTGCAATGAGCAACAGCTTGGTGTGAAGAAAATCTCTACTGTAGAACAATAATTAGAAAGCTTGAAGACCTACAAGACCACTACTAATCTCCCTCGATCTGGGGCTCCATAAGATCTCAGCCTGTGGGTCAAAAATGACAAGTGGTGAGAAAAATCCCAGAACCACAGGGGGGATCTAGTGAATGACCTGCAGAAAGCTGGGACCAACGTTACAAAGGCTACCATCAGCAGCACTACGACGCCAGGGACTCAGATCTTGCAGTGCCAGACGTGTCCCCCTGCTTAAGCCAGTCCATATCCAGGCAAGTCTGAAGTTTGCTAGAGAGCATTTGGATGTTCCAGAAGAGTATTGGGAGAATGTCATATGGTCAGATGAAACCAAAGTAGAACTATTTGGTAAAAACACAACTCGTCGTGTTTTGAGGACAGTGAATGCGGAGTTGCATCCAAAGAACACCATACCTACTGTGAAGCATGGGGGTGGCAACATCATGCTTTGGGGCTGTTTTTCTGCAAAGGGACCAGGACGACTGGTCCGTGTACATGAAAGAATGAATGGAGCCATGTATTGTGAGATTTTGGGTGCAAAACCTCCTTCATCAGCAGAACGTAGAAGATGAAACGTGGCTGGGTCTTTCAACTTGACAATGATCCCAAGCACTGCCAGGGCAACAAGGGAGTGGCCGTGAAGCATTTCAAAGTCCTGGAGTGGCCCGATCTCCCGATCTCAACCCCATCGAAAACCTTTGGAGGGAGTTAAAAGTCCGTGTTGCCATGCGACAGCCCCATCACTGCTCTGAAGGAGATCTGCATGGAGGAATGGGCCAACATACCAGCAACAGTGTGTATAACCTTGTGAACTTACATAAAACGTTTTTGACCTCTGTCATTGCCAACAAGGATATACAACAAAGTATTGAGATGAACTTTGTTATTGACCAAATACTTATTTTCCACCATTATTTACCAAATAAATTCTTTAAAAAGTCAGACAAAATGATTTTCTCAATTTTTTCACATTTTGTCTCTCATAGTTGAGTCTACCTATGATGTCAGTGTGGCCTCTCTCATCTTTTAAGTGGGAGAACTTGCACAGTGGTGACTGACTAAATGTATTTTTTTCCCACTGTACATCATGCAATCACTAATCCAGTCTGTTAATTGGGTTTGATACACACTACGTATCACTACTCAAAAGTAAATAATAAAAATACATTTAGAAATTCTAACATTCTATTATTCTAACATAATTTTTCTGCAACAATGTTTCTGTACACAACACAACAATGAATGCATCATAAAAAGAACACACTCTTCTTTAGCTTCTTCAATTGGATGTCCACAGTGGTGTGAGACAGGCTGTGAAGTGGGAGATGTCGGTGTTGCAGGATCATTTATTCATATATGAGAACCCCAGTGTGGCGGAGATCCACTCTTGCCCAGATACATTACAACCAATCACCGCACTGTTACTCAGTGGGAGGAATCCTAATGTAATTGAAGAATAGGCAACTGCATGAGAAGGAAACAACCTCACTAGGTTATCATCTGCTGACTACATAACTCTAAAATAGTTTCCAAACCATTTTCATTCTTTAAGGCGTGTTGATTTTTAAGGTGTTGGAGATCTAACATTTAATAAATTGTAGACATTCAAATTATCTTATTATTGTTATTAATAGAAGTACTTCTAGTAGTTGTAGTAGCAGAAGTAGTAGTATTAGTGGAAGTAGTAGAAGCAATATTGGAATATATCATACAAGTACTTAAGTAGTAGTAGAAGCAGTAGTATTTGTACAAGCATGTTTACAAGAAGTATTAGTAGAAGTAGCAATAGTAGAGAATTGGTGATAGTAGTAGTGGTGGAAGCAGTATAAGCAATATTAATAATTATAGTAGTGATGATGATGGTACAAGTAGTTACAAGCAGTGTTAGTGAAAGTAGTAGAGTATTAGTAAGTAGTAGTATTAATAGTAGAAGTGGTTTCTGTTGTTTAAGTTCTGAAGTGTGCATATCCTGCAGGTTAGTGCAGCATCTTTTTAGGTTCCATGGGATATAGGAGCAGAACATGCACCAGTGTGCCTATGTTCACACCATGACACAGGCACAGCATAGACAACTTGCAACATGTGTCATGGTGCCATCTGTTTCAGGCTGATTTTATAGTGTTTGTGACAAACTCAATGAAGCCATAGACATTAGTTGATAAGGCATTGTGCAGGCTGGTGGTGGTTCCATACTGCAGTGAGGTGTATTCTTATGGCATAGGTTGGGTCCACTGGCAGCCTAAACACATAATTGACTGGTGACGACTGCCTTGGTTCTTCAGCAGCAGCCATTTGCAACCTTCACTGTTAAATGCCCACACAATAGAAATGGAATTTCACACTCAAACTCTGTTCATCCCCCTCACAAGGCAACACCTCAAATCTAGGAAATTTGCCTAGAAAATTAGCCAGCAAGCTTCTAAGCATTGTCCCATGACAGAAAGGGGGTGCACATGACACTGTCCCATGAAAATGTTATGCTGACTGCTGTGAAATAGCTGGCCAGTTTTTTAGAAAGATACCATAGAACCATATAAATAGAATTTTGTTCAAACTGAATTTGTTGTCAAACATTTCATATAACCCCATATATAGCTCTGAAGAGAAGATAAATGTTTCTAAAGCTCTGTACTGGTTATTTTAATTGGTTATTATCTGAACCTGTTGCATTTCTTCTGCCTCAGAGGCAGCACTGCCTTCAGAAACATGTTGATTGGTGATTTTGCACCAAGCTGCTAAAGAATGGCTAACTTAAGGATTTGATTGTTTTGATAGTGGTGTTTCTTTGGGCACAAAGGTGCTCTATACTCTGATGTATCTTTAAAATGATTAATCCAGATGATACGACTAATTATTGTGCTGTACTGGATGTTTAATTCAAACTGCAGATGTCTGCTTGCTATAACCCAGACCAACCAGACGTAAGGGCCTTTTGAAGTCAGAAAAATAAATGACCTTTTAAAGAGATTCATTAAAGTTTGATGTTAGCTTTGTAAAAAAATATACACGTGTCTAAACTGGATAGATGGACTGCTCAGATAAGCTCTATGCCCTCAAACTTTAAAAGGCAATAGCAGAAGGCTGACATTGTGACACACACATCTATTTCCAGCCAAAACAATGGGAACATGAAATATCCTACATGGAAACAATGTGTGTCCTAAATAATCAGATCTGAGTCCATATTACCCTTTTGCAAGTTTAGCTTGTTCTGTTTACTAGACACATTTATCAGGAGGCTCATCTCTGTGCTTTGTTCTAATTGCAGTGTGGAAGTAATGATCCAGTCATCCTGTTTTTTCCTGTCAAGTGGCATTGCAGTGAATCTAACTTTAAATCCATCCATCATGAAACACTTTGTCCTTGCACAACTTCACCAATGTCTCCTTGTTATTAATTCACAGCTCTTGGAATTCTTAGTCATTACTTAATATGAGCTGTAAGTTAAGATTACGGTGATGTTCAAAAGCGTGAACTTGTGTGGAAGCGTGACGAATTAGGCATTTACTGCACAACAGTGAAATACAAGAAAAAGAAACCTGGTCCAATGTGTTCCCTGTTGAAATAATATCACTTACTCAGTTTGTGGCTACTGTGCATTGCCTTTGATTTAGTTCAATACACTATATGGATGAAATTATTGGGACCTGATTGTTTCTTCTGAAATCAAAAGGTATTAAAAGTGGCTACTGTAAAAAAAAAAGTTTTTTTATTAGATGTAGGTTTACTTGCTCCAACTAGTGGGCAACTAGTCCAAGGTCAGTAGACTGAATTGAAGTTGGCATTGAATGTGAAGTGGTGGTGGAGGAGCTCATGGCAAAGGAGCTTGGTTAACTAATTCATCCAGGCCTGGCAGGTGGGTCATCATTGACTCAAGTAGGTTTACCACAGGGTCTTAATAAATTTGGTGTTTAGATTTATGGAGAACAGAGAATGTAAACATTACCAGAGTGGCAGAAATTGTCCTGCAGATCTGACTATAACCAGCAGAACAAAACTAGATAATTTGACCATATTAGTAGAGATGAGGACAGACTCTCTGCTTGAGGAGGAGGGGAAGGAAGAATGGCTCTACTTTACATTTACTGGAGGAGGGAGAGGGAAAAAGAGGTTTTAAAAGACAGAAACGCTTCTCACTTGGGAGAAGGGACAGTTTAAGATAAGAAAGACCAGCATTTTACTGGCAGAGTCTCAGACAGAGTTTGGTCAAGAAACTGGAGTGCAAGGCAGAGCCCCTTAAATAAATGGAAGCACACCTGAAAGCAATCGCACTGGTGTCAGTTAGTTCGTTTGCCAACCGCCCTCTGGTGGCTGGGCGGCAGCATTGTGGGCTGAGCCTTACAATTTAGGTTCCTGTTTGAACATCCTGATAAGAGTGCATTGCAATCTAACTTTGAGGTGATAAAAGCATGCACTCTAGTTCTTAAAGCCATAATTAAATTTGATGAAACGGTCCTGAAACATTCTGAGGCACATGAGCAAGATGCCGGTCCCACCACCAATAACACAAAACAGGTGGGAAAGGCATGTAATTAAGAAATGAATAATTTATGATTTTATGCAACTTGATGATGGATTATATAGCCCTTACAGGACACACAGTAAAAGCCCTTAATCCATGTGTGTGTGACGTTGTTGTCTGGTACAAGCTTTTGTGCCACATATTTGAAACTAAATCATACCTGGACTTCCTAAATGGGAATGTAATCAGATACACGCATATAAATGATTACCTATTATTCTCCGGTTAACTTTAGTGGATCAATCACCTTGTTCAGTTTGTTAGAAATTTAAATTGCAATGGCCTCAACTGAACTGTAATCTATTTCATTTTATATGTATACAATGACATATTCTATTCCAAGATATTAGTCGGATTATTAATGAATTAGGCTGCATGTAAACATAGCTCATCAGAACTTTAAGGCTCTCCCGTCACAATTTCAGATTTCAGTTTCATTTCTTAATCTCCTGCAAAAACAATCGTGTTTCTTGAACACATTCATACAGTTTTCATAAAAAGCCCAAATGTGATCAATTTTCTTTATCGTGGATGAGATGGTACAAACCATTTTTGAGATAATTTTTATGGAAGGTACAGTATGGCTTTATATATGAAAGGTCCCTGTTTTCCTTAGAAATATTCTCCATTCTGTGGATAGTGAAGGAGAAAATCACTGAGTGGGAATTAACATCAAAGGGGATTTTAAGAAGCTGCTATAGAAATTCCATTAGCACAAGATGTAATACCTGTATCATTACATGTGTTAAAGAAACCCAGCCACTAATGAAGATTAGCCTCACTCATTTCCACAGAGCAGATTAATTCTAGTTCATGAAATGAAATGAGAAGTTCCCCTATTTTACCGCATACATACATACATTTGGGAATTACTTTCCCATCATGTGATATCTTTAATGAAATCATCTCAGCTATGTGCTTCCTAAAGCTTGAACTGAAAACTGGAAGCTGAACAGGACCAAAACTTACAGTGAATGTTCTCTCAAATGTTTAAAAAGCTCAATTTATTAGCAAATGATTCAAATATGAGCAGAAAATTATCCTTTCCAGAAAACACAACAACCCAACACAGTCTATGAAGTGCTTTTTGGAACTATAATCCTTTTAATCCAATTATTTTCTAGTGTTTAAATCATTTGTTTAATTGGGTTTAATTGGCTTTGCTAAAGTAAGTATTAAATCAATCACACAGATCTCTGTGATGACTAACACACAGGTCCACTTACTGGCAAACTGTCAGAATTACTTGTATTAAATGAAGTGACTCATAACATTATTCCTCTGTTTCTGTTTCATTCCTAACTCAATGTACTTTCCAACAGGAACCAAATTCACAAGCCATTAATGTGCATGTCATTATTGTTCATCACATTTAAGTCAAAAGCTTTATTTTTTAAGTAGCCAGATATTGTTATTCTCAGAAGGTCCTAGGTTACTCAATCCTCTGAGATTTAAAAATGTAAAGAATTTACATATTTTTATGAATTTGACCATGGTTTGATCCAAAATCTACTTGCACTTACATTCTGTTAGAAATGGATCATCCAGAGTGCTGAGCTAATGCAAGAATTCTGACAAGGATATTGATAATAAAGTTTTTTTAAATACTTAATAGTAGTCCAAATGAAAATAACATGGTATTTCTCACTCATTCATGCAACCAATGTAACCAAAGCTGTGTGGTTGTCATCAAGCGTCTCATATATATATATATATATATATATATATATGTGTGTGTGTGTGTGTGTGTGTGTGTGTGTGTGTGTGTGTGTTTGTTATGTTACAGCCTTAATGCATTCAATTCTACAAGCAATATCCCACAATGGCAAAGTGAGAAGTTTGTCTGAAATCTTTGCTAATTTATAAAAAAAAAAAAAAAAAAAAAAAAAAAATATATATATATATATATAGATATATATAACATGTAAATAAGTATTCACAAGTTGACACACCTATTTTTGGGACGTTTCTCATATTATTCTTTGCAGAAGCTCTAAAGCTCCATCAATTGGATGGGGAACATTGGTGCACAGGCACTTTTAGATATCTCCAGAGATGTTCAATAATGTTCTCATGATTCATCAAGTCTGGGCTCTGACTCCAGGGTTGTGCCAACGCCACTCCTTTGTTATCTTGGCTGTGTGCTTAGAGTCGATGTCCTGTTGGAAGATAAACCTTTGTGACCAGTCTGAGGTCCAGAGTGCTCTGGAGCAGGTATCATCAAGGATGTCTCTGTATATTGCTGCAGTCATCTTTCCCTCAACCCTGACTAGTCTCCCAGTTCCTGCTGCAGAAAAACATTCCCACGGCATGATGCTGCCACCGCCTTGCTTCACTGTAGGAATGATATTGGCGAGGTGATGAGCAGTGCCTGGTTTCCTCCAGACATTGTGCTTGTCATTCAGTCATTCAATATTTTTGTTTCTCATGGTCTGAGAGTGCATTAGGTGCCTTTAGACAAACTCCAGACAGGCTGATTGTGCCCTTTACTGAGGAGTGGCTTCCATCTGGTCACTCTGCCATACATGCCTGATTCGAAATGCTGCAGAAATGGTTGTTCTTCTGTAAGATTCTCCAGATGACGGAGGCCACTGAGCTCATTGGGACCTTCAATGCAGCAGAATTTTTTTCTGTACCCTTTCCCAAATCTGTGTCTCAATACAATCCTGTCTCTGAGGTCTAGACACAGTTCCTTAGACTTCATGGCTTGGTTTGTGCTCTGACATGCACTGTCTGCTACAGGTGTGTGCCTTTCCAAATCATGTCCAATCAACTGAATGTACCACAGGTGTCCAATCAAGCTGTAGATTCATCTGAAGGATGATCAGTGGAAACAAGATGTACTTGAGCTCAGTTTTGAGTGTCATGGCAAAGGCTATGAGTACTCATGTACGTATTTTTGTGTTTTTATTTTTAATAAATTTGCAAAAAAGTTCAAACAAACAAACATCGTCGGGTATTGTGTGTAAAATTTTTAATTATAATTTAATCCATTTTGGAATAAGGCTGTAACATGATAAACACACAAAACACACACACACGTTTCAGCACAAACACAGTAATATACAGTGTCCACATAAACATGATGGATATACACTGGCTCTAGAACAGCATGGCCACAGCTGTATGGGCAGCTGGACATCTCTCAAAACAACATCTGTGTATTGCTCTCTACCATCAAACAGTTTCACACGGTATTACACACAGGCAAGATTTGTGCAGACACCCACACCCACAGACACACACACAGAGCCATAAAGTCTCACACAGTGTGTGCTGCCACTACTAACTGCTCACATTGTGAATTCACCCTAGTTTTTTTCTGAAGTAAAAAAGCTGGTTCCAAATGGAGGGATTCAGATAAAGATAGCCCCTGTGTCTCCCTCGCCGGATTGTCCTTTAATTAAATTCATTAGCAATGGTCTCATGCCTGTCCTAGGCAAAATGCAGTTCATAGCGAGGTTGGATTCACACATTAGCCGTGACATGAAGGATTGTGTGGCTTCTAATCACCAGTCACTTGCCAGCAGGGCAGTGTTTAATTCATACACTACAGATGTTCAGATATTAATGATGGATTAGTAAAGTTTTACTGCAGAGAGCTGAGCACAGGGCTGAGAAAGTAACACGTTTTACCCTGGAGTACTGTGTCTCCACTGGAGCAATTCATAAAGCTGCACATGTAGGTCAACCCAGAGAGTGCAGAACTACATTAGCCATGTAACTGTATATCGCCAGTCTTTCAAATGACTGCACAGAGATGAGCTGCATGCAGTCAGGTAGTTATGTTAAATGTTTAAACTGAATTTATGCATTTTGAATTTGTACATGGGCACAAGAAACACATACACTATAAGGGCAAAAGTATTGAGACACCTGCTCATCCATCGTCTCTTCTAAATGAGTTTATCCTGCTTTGGTTGGAGTAACTGTCTCTACTGCCCAGAGCAGAATTTGTACTTGATTTTGGTGCAATGCAGTGAGGATTTGATTGCATTCAGCAAAAAGAGTGTTGGTGAGGTCAGGATATTGGATGACCACCAATCCAGCTCTCATCCCCAACTCCTCAACTAATCCCAAAAGCAATGGATGGATTATCATTATTCCAAAGATTAATAACTGGTACTTAATGTCCTATCTGACCTGCTATTAAATAAATGAGGGCTGCTCAGTGTCTTTTGCACAGTACTGTATACATATCTGAGGAGTGTTTTTTGACTCCAGTGTACAATATCGTGAAAATTCATTTTCAGTGTGGCGAAGAAGCACAATAAATTGACCGTTCATGATTGAAAATGTGATTTCTACTCAGAGGAATATCCTATCTGGCTGTATGTGATGCTAGGAATTAGGGTCATTGTAGACCTCAGGGAGCCTTCAAAGTGGACTGTGTGGAATGTTGGTTCAGGCTGGAGGAGGCTGATGTCCTGGGGGATTTTTAATTATGAGGTGTCAGTAAATTTCGAACCACAATATTCACATTGAGCTGCTGGACAACCAGATTTTAACTTTTGACATTCCTCTTACCAAGGTACATAACACCCCTCTTTTGAAGATGAACATTTTCATATTCATAGGGCTGCAGATGTGATTGGCATGATCAACATTCAGGAGAATTCACACATCGGGGACTGTTCCACAAAATTCTTTTTGAATGTTGGTACTGCTAAATGTGGTACTAATGTGAATAATGAGTAAAACAACAGAGAAGTCATCCACAAACTTTGGACAAACTGTGCAATTCTGAATACTGATGGCTCCATCCAGAACCTTGTCCAGTCCAGGGATTACACACTATTAGGTAAATTTCAGTCGCAGGTAGCTATTTTTGTCTGGTAAGAAACATATTTGTCTAATAAATAAATCAACGAACAAACATGTGAATGTAGTTCAGCACTATCATGTGTCCTCCAAACAGGTACTTCTTAAGGTACAACATAGCAGTAATTATATGTTATAAATTAATAACCAAGGACCACATTATGAAACCAACCTCCTCTTTTTGCAAGACCCTATGAATCCTCCTCTCTCCCCTTCACTTCTGTAACAAACAACTTTGCACCCAAAACCACCCCTTCTTCTATTGCTCCAGTTTCAAAAGCTACTGTAGATCTATGGCTTCCCACACTACTTGAAGCAACCCAGTACAGTCCAAATATACACTGGTTTCGCCCTGTCCAGCCAATATCCATTAGCAGAGTGCTTAGATCACACCAATTCATCAGATTCACTGATTTCTCCTCCACTCAATGCAAACAGGCTGATTTTCAGAATATCCCTGGATTGCAAGGAGTACCAGGAATGATTGATTGGACCTACCTCACAATTACTGTCTCACACATGGACAAGGACATGAATGTCGATCTAGACATCTGTAAAACACCTAAATAGTTTTAAAGTAACATGAGACTGTCTTCATCTGCTGTACATGTGCAATCTTGTTACTCCAGGACATCACCTGTTTGGTGACAGCAGCCGCCCCAAGAGGAGAGAGTTGATGATGGTTTTTCCGTGACTACCTATCAGCACATGACTCAATTATAGCAGTCACAAGACAATCAAGGGTTCTTATCTCGGTTTAATTACAGAGCCTCAGGTGCAGGAGGAGCACTTTTTTGCCAGTACATTGCCAATCATCACTGTAGGCAGGCTTACTAATATACAGCCAGAGCCAGACATAGCAGCATGCCAGAGATACTGATTTACACAGGTTGTGAGTACAAGAAATTATTGCAACATACAATATTTCTAATAAGGTATTTTATTTTATGTCCTAATTTTAAATGTAACTCTTAGAACTCAAGATCTGCATTTTGTGGTCGGTAACATGCCATATTCTAGGCTTCATCTCTCAGGATCTGTCACGTGCGGACAGATGGAAGAGACAAACAAACAATGGTTCTATCACTCAAAGAACCATTTGAAGCATCCTTATTTTTGTGGGTGGCAGCCTTTGATGCAGACTATGGAGAAAAACTTAACATTCAGCTATTATACTGTAGATTTTTATTTATGCAGTCTCTTTTCTGTGTAGACTGATATTTCCATTCATAAAGTCTTTGTTTGCTAACTGGTTCAGCAAGCAAAAGACCTTAATTCCCTTGCCTGTCTAGTTAGGCTTTCTTCTAGCTTCCATAATGTGATCCGCTGTTTGTGTAGGTCATCTTGAGACAGGCTGGACAATGAGGTGATTGGTAATGGTATTGTTCTTCATAATATACTTTCAAACTAATTGGGCAAGTTAGGGTTAGGCTTAGGTGCACAACTTTCAGAACATTTTAAAAATCATTGACTGTCCTCATCTTTCCACCTTCTTTCAGCATTTTAACATAGACCCAAATAAAAAATCACATCATTTAATATTGTTACTGCATATCTATATAAATTCTGAGTTTCTCTGTGGTACAGCGTGGTGTTGCGATGAAATTATAGTTATAGATACATAATAGACTACATCTCAGGGGCATCATTAAATCCAAATTACTGAGGCATGTGCCCCCCTAAAATCACAGTGGTAAAAGGTCTGTTTTATACTGGATTGCTGAGCAGAACTACTAGACGTCACATTAATTAGCTGCATTTCCCATAATGCTCCAGTGTCTTTCCAAAAGCTTAAGGGCTTTTAGTCAGAGCCAGCAAACAAATTAAATGACATGTGCCTGATTCTGGAAAATGACTGCTGTAACACAACAGTAACACAAACGTTACCTTCCCTTCAGAAGCCCCACTCCCTAAATGTATGCCTGTGCATTGCCAAGGTAACGGCACTGGGCTTGCAGACTAATAGACAGCAAACACAGCTTCCAAAACACAATGCACAAGCAAACCATTCTAAAACACAATGGTTCGAACACAGCAATCAAAACATAATGGAGTAAAAGTTAGTGATTTGTTTATGCTGTTTATACAAAATGTCAGTGACAAACAAGAGAATTGGAGAAGAGGTTTGTATCAACTAAGCAGCCTGCTCTAGTATCGAACTTGGCCCTAAAGTTAGGTTAGGTTAGTTATCTTTTACATAGATACACTCCCCTCCAAATGTATTTGAACAATGAGGCCAATCCCATTATTTTTCCTGTAGACTGAAAACATTGCGCTCCAGATTAGGGTTTTGCCTGTGCAGACTGTGCATTTATAGTTAGAGGAGTAACCAACATGACAAGCAGAGAGCTGTTTTAGGAGAAAAACAAGCAGCTGTGAAGCTGAGAGAAGATGGAAAATCAATCAGAGCCATTGCATAAATATTGGCCAAAAACAGTACAACCATTTGGAATGTCCTGAATGAGAAAGTCGTCACTGTTGGACTCCACAACAGTGAAACAGGAACATTGAAATGCTGTAAAGACAGACGCTAAAATAACTGTTAGTGACATCAGCAACTACCTCCACAGGGCAAGAGTGAAGGTCTCATAATCTACTGTTCACAGAAGACTTGTTTATGAACAAATGTAGAGGTTTCACCAAAAGATGCAAACCATTAATTAGCAAGATGAATGGGAAGACTGCTGGAATTTGCCAAGAAGTACAGAGACAAGCATTTTGGGAAAGTTTTATGCACTCATGAAGCAAAGATGAGCTTTTACCAATGTGATGGAAAGGATCACATTGTGTTATAGACAATATAGAAACTATTCATTTCAATATTTTTATGCCATTAAGTATTCATATGCAGTTTTAGTGAATGAGAAGTCTTTCTGCTTTTAGTTATTAAAGAATGTACACAAACAAAATGTATGCAAATAATATTAACAATCTTTAGTGTTGTTTTGTTCTTCATTTCTCATCCATGGCAGATCAATGCCAACTTTATTGTTAACTCACTATATCTGTTTAACAGGCTTTTCACTAGATGCACAGTTGTGCTGCAATGATTGATTGGCAAGCAGAAGGGTACAGCTGTGCCTCTCTAAATTCTGTTTGTGCCCCAGTTCAACAGGTGGTCTAGAAATTTCCCTGCTACAGCTTCTCATTATATTCTTTCATTACATCAGAAAACACAATGAGAGCAATAATGTGAGAATGAATGCATGGATTTTCAGACTTGAAAATGAATGCAATGTCAGTTCACTATTACTGTAAAAAGGTCTTTATAACCCTCATTTATTCTGTTGCCTTAGGCCTACATGTTGTTTATGAATGCTTACAAGGCCAGGAAAAAATGAAAGGGTACTGAAAGCATGCCAGAAGTGTGTGTGTGTGTGTGTGTGTGTGTGTGTGTGTGTGTGTGTGTGTGTGTGTGTGTGTGTGTGTGTGTGAGAGAGAGGGGGGGGGGGGTGGCTGGTGGGCAGCTAGGTCAGTGGGTTATGTCTCTTTATCACATTAAAGTTTCTGATACTTCTGGTTGGCAAATTTCATGAAGAAGAACTGAAAATTGAAAATTCCAGGAACTTATCTGAACAAAGGAAAAAAAAAAAAACATCTAACACACTCTCCAAATGAAAAAAGAGGGGTGTCCCTATTTCTTTTAATCTCATCCATTAGAAAATTAATAATGTCATCTTCATATTTTTATTAATCAGTGTTTCAATACAGTTCTCAGTCATCATTACACTAATGCAACCATCAAGAACACCTCTGAGCTTCAATCAGTTCTGACTGTAAGCAACTGGTCTGTAGGCTGCAGAGTGCAGTATACTGGAATGTTAAAAAGTGGCATCTAGATAGCCAGATATCTTGCTTACATTAGCTTTTAGTGTGTTGTCCTCTTAACATAATTTAAAAGTTATTCCTGTCGTTAAAGTAACCCATTCTTGCCACAGTAAAGCTGATATGTGACCAATTATACTGAACTTGAGTACCTTAATAGCAGGAGAGACTACTACCTACCTACCTATACGTCTGTATGACTTATGATTTGGTCTGTGCACTTTTTAGGGTTTTAGGGGAGAGAAAAAAAACAAACAAACAAAAAACACACAAATACCTTTGGTGCTTGGACCCCTAATTATTCCAGAGTTATACCAGATTCTTAGCAGATAGTGTTGCTGTCTTCTCTGGGTGCTTTACCCTGTTGGCTGATGTTTGATCTTAGCGTTTTTAGCCTTGTGTGGTTTTTGCTTTTGAATGGAGAGGCAACAGTGGTTCACAGTGTGAAAGTTCTGTTCATCCAACTCTCATTATTTAGTACAGTTTCCTGTTCTAAGATACCTTTAAGGTCAGGCTTTGTTGTTTTTTATTGTCCAACAAAAGGCAAAATCATATTTTTTAATGGCTTAATTTTCTTACTCATAACAGCATTTTCTATTGTATTACCCCAAGCAGCAAGAGACATAAAAGGATGTACCTCCAGCAGCAAATGAAAAGCTTTCATCCACAGTGTGTACTGCACTGAATTTTTATTTCTTTATTAAAAGCACATATAAGAAGACATTCATTTCAAATAATGTAGGTCATTTGTATGTGTAAGAATGACAGTCTGGACATCCACAAGTGACCATTAAAGAACTAGCAGCTACCTTCAGAAACAGACTACCTCATTAACATCAGGGCAGAATTCCTGATGTTCCAGGCATTGCCTTTTCCACATTGCAATAAGTTTAACTCCATCCTAAAAGACAAAATCTACTCTTGTCCACAGCAGTGGTATGTTTCCTATAATGATGTACACAGTATGTCTGTGTTACATTCACTGTATGTAGATAATATGTTTAAATCCAAATCCCAACCATCTTAAAATAAAAGCAACCCTTTTCCCTAATTTCCTAATGTTCAGGCTCTCTGTCTTCACCACAGGAATGTCCTGCTCTCATGTTTGAGGAGACTGTGATAGCAGGGCAGATTGTTGTTTGATGAAAGCATCAATCAAATCTAAATTCAGCTCCCAGAGAGTTTATCACCTGACTCATAAAAGGACATATGGAATTCTCCTATTATGGTCTTCACATTCCCTGTGATGAGGGAAATTCATAAGCCAGCTACAGTCAGCAGTGAGTAATATTCATCACACTGAATTAATTGCTTTTTTTTCATTTGGGATCTGATGAGTGGTGGGCAGAGCTGCATGTAAATATGACTGGGGTCACATTAATAGACCATCACTGTCATTCATCACCAGGGGTATTTAGCAAGCTGTGAAAACTCAGTTTGGAAATCATGCTTTAGTAAAGTCTGTAGGAAATACCTGTTCTAAAAGCAGTTGAAGAAACCACTCTTGTCAGTGCAGCATTTTAGGTCAATCAAAATTGACTTTTTATGAGCTAATGCATATGTTGATTGCCCAAATGAACTTGATACTCAAGAAATAGAGAATTGGAGAATTGGATTCTAAAATGCAACAAAGTCTGGGTTTCCTCAAGAAAATTCTGGTAAATGATGCCCGCTGTCCTGTTGTGACAACCAATTGTGTCCAAGTTTCAACTGTCTAGCTGTTGGTTTGATTGCATGCTGAAGGTAGAATGTGCATTATGTGTAATGTGCCATTTTACTGGTACCAACACAGTCCCAGAGCTATCTGATGGTGCATTGGCTTTCCTACCTCCATGGCAGATTCTCAGTGAATGGGAACACATTTGCAACCAGGTAAAGGTCTGGTGATGCAATAGACCATGGCATAGATTCCATGTCTTCAATGTAAGCTCTTGAGACAGCAACAGTATGTGGATGAGCATTGTAATGTTGGAATAGAGCACTGGAGTGTGCATTCAGAAAAGGTCGAGAAACTGGTTGCAGATACTGGTTGCTCATCAATGCAATATTGGGTGCCTGTAATTAAGACCAAAGGTGATTGGTATCATATGATGTTGCACCCCACATACACCATGATACCTAATGTGTGACAACACATTGTTGATCTTGGCGCTGACCATGGTGCCACCACATGGATTCGTTGGTCGTCTCCAGAAAGACAAAAGTGAGACTCATCACTGAAGATGACCCCCTGTCATTCTGAGTGACTCCATGACAGTTTTTGTGAAAAGTGTATAATTTTGATTGTGTTGATTTCAGGAATTGAAATTTGCAAGTAAAGACAAAGCCTGTTGCTAATTCTGTCACAAAATAGCAGCTAAAAATCACACTGTGACACTAATGTCCACAAAGAGTGTATGTAAACTTCCTACTACATCTGTACATCTGTTTTAGTTATATAATTAGCAGTTAGACAACACTCAATACTGAATTCTGCATCAACATTGAGTAAAATTATTCTCACGAAAGTCAAGCTCTTTCAAATGCTGTTATGGTTTTGGACACAATACAAAATTAGCCTTTTAAATGTATTTTACATAATTAGCTGAGTGGGTGGATGTGCAATTTGTTAATGACTTGCCTTTTGAAAATCATTATAGAAAAAAGATAATTAAATCTATGTTGGCTCCTTGGAAGGAAATTTAGCATCCAGTTCATTCAAAGAGAGAGTAGATATATTAACACTATTAGTCCATTCTTTTGAATGAGCAAATTGACTTAATGACTTAATGTTGCTATCTCCTAACATCATAGTAAAATGTGGTAAGGCACTTAATGAAACTGGCCCGTAGTGTTTTGCTCTCACAGAAAAAAAAATTGTACTTTAACGTGACTTGAACTGTTTTACATTATATTGGGTCAAAACATCATGATGAATGGAATAATGACTGTAGAAAACCTCCATGGATCTATTACATTCTGTTGTATAGAGATTATGCCAATATTTTCTGGCTTGTTGACCAGAGAAACCAGAAACTTACATCTACTTATTTGGTTTGCCTGCCCGCTTCTCCTAGATGAAGTGTGTCTCAGACAGCCTTCACTGAATTGAGCTTACAGCGAAGATGGTCACCTCCAGCCAAGGATGTCAATCATTTAATTCCTAAGTGTAACCCCACCTTTTCATGCCATAGCAAAATAACGTTTTAAAAATAGATAAGGAAATAGATAGGAAATAAAAAAATATGGTAATATTAGCTCAGAGAAATCTAACTGTTGGAATTAGACACTGTAATGGAAAGACAGTTTAGAGGAGAAAAATCAGATGGTTTTTGTCACTGTAACATATGGGAATGGGTGAAGATTCACCTTATACTTCAACCAGCTAGACCAGTGGTGGCTTCAGTATTGAGAGACTTTGTGTTGTGTTGTTTTCTACAGTCATTGGAAAAGAAATTCCAACTGAAATTCTCCAAATTACCTTTTAAATTTCCTTCTGTCAAGTAAATTGTTCAGAGAAAAAGAGTGTTTACATTACACACAGTGCATCCAGAAAGTATTCACTCTGCTTCACTTTTTGCACATTTTATGTTACAGACTTATTCCAAGATTGATTCAATTATTTTTGTCCCTCAGAATTCTACACACAATGACAAAGAAAAGTTTGTCTGAAATATTTGCAAATATGATTTATGATCACATCCCTCACTAAGGCCCTACTACCATGATCACTTATTTTGGCTGGGCGGCCAGCTCTATAAAGAATCCTAGTGGTTCCAAACTTCTTCCATTTAAGGATGATGGAGGCCACTGTGGTAACTGGGACCTTCAATGCAGCACAATTGTTTCTGTACCATTCCCCAGATCTGTGTCTCTAAGGTCTACAGGCAATTCCTTACACCTCATAGCTTAGTTTATGCTCTGACATGCACTGTCTACTATGGGACCTTATATTAACAGGTGTGTGCCTTTTCAAATCATGTCCAATCAACTGAACTTACCGCGTGTCCAATCAAGAAAGTAGAAGTAGACGTAAAAACATCTGAAGGATGAACACTGGATACAAAATTAACCTGAGCTCAAATTTGAGTGGGGCGGCACGGTGGCGCAGTGGATAGCACTGTTGCCTCACACTGTTGCCTCACAGCAAGAAGGACCTGGGTTCGATCCCCGGGTGGGGTGACCTGGGAAGTTTCTGTGTGGAGTTTGCATGTTCTCCCCGTGTTCGCGTGGGTTTCCTCCGGGTACTCCGGTTTCCCCCACAGTCCAAAGACATGCATGATAGGTGAATTGGTGACTCTAAACTGGCCCTTAGTGTGTGGATGTGTGTGTGCATGTGTGTGCCCTACGATGGATTAGCGCCCTGTCTAGGGTTATTTCCCGCCCTTGCGCTCAGAGTTGCCGGCTGGGCACCGGCTCACCCGTGACCCTATTCAGGAATAAGCGGTTTGGAAAATGAATGAATGAATGAATGAAAATTTGAGTGTCACAACAGGAGCTGTGAATATGTATGTTATATTTGTGTTTTTATTTTTCATACATTTGCAAAAATTAAAAAAAATCCACTTTCTCATCATGGGGTACTGTGTGTAGAATTTTTACAGAAAAAAAATAATTACATTGATTTTGAATAAGACTGTAACATAACAAAATGTGCAAAAAGTGAAGCAATGTGAACACTTTGAAGATGCACTCTATGTAAGTATGTAATGTCAAAATGATAACAGATCCACCACACCTTTGCATCAAAGTGTAGGGGGGTTATGTTGGAGATTGAGGCATGGGCCATCTCCCAAAATTAAATTATAATCTTAATATAATAAGCATGTCATGACCACCTTGAAATACAACAGTTTGTAATGAGCAGACAAAGACACAGACAAGGGAAGCAGTCGTACATGCAGGCGTTTTGGAGTATTTAATTATGAAGAAAACAACAAACTGTGGATACAAACAGACTGACAAACTCAGGGTAATGGATATGTAAACAAACTGCATGGCCTCATACTGACAAAGCAACACAATAATCAAACAAAGGGCTGACAAGGACAGAATGAAACAAAGGGTCTTAAATACAAGACAACATTAACCACACCTGGACCTGATAACAAATGGGCTGGGTTACAAAGGAGACACTGATTGCAATGGGCGGAGCAAGGGCAGAGACAGGACCAAAACAAAAAAAAGCGTGTTCAGGAGCACATGGGGAATTAACAAAACACAGATGAGAAGGGAAGACAGGATGGACAAGTGACACATTTATCAATGTTTTGAGCTTGGTTATATAATAATCAGCTTAATTGTGTCTGTAAATAGGTACCCAAATTAGACTACTGGTGAGGCAAAAACTCACTACCAGTAAAAGTGGATAAACACTGAGATTTTGCCTTATCACAATGAATTCTAAGTGTTCTGTATTTAAATATGGCAAATTATTCTGCCTTGCTCTGTGGTGCTACACACAGCCAAATATACAAAAATCTAAAAATAACACAAACTTGAAAGTGGTGTAGAAAGAGACATAAAAGAAGGGACAAAGACAGAGGCACAGAAGCACAGGTGAGAGAGCAGTAGGGACTCTAAATGACTGAGCTTACAGTTTCCATTCACACACTTGTGAAGTGGAGCTCATCCTGTGAAGCAGACATATGGTAGAGATCAAAAACTCCTTGGCCAGAGAAATAGAGAGCTAATTAGGCTCCTTATTAATTCAGTTGAAATAATTAGAGGAGAATTTATTCTGCATCGATATTTTACCGTCAGCGGAAAAGTGCAAAAGCCACATGGGACCCACAAACTATTTTTAGCTGTTTCTGCTGTATTTTTCTATCTTTAAACACCCTTCCCTTCAGCCAAGTAGACACATGGGTGACTCATCTGTCAGTCTGTCATGTCTGCCACTCTACCACCAGAGGCTTGTGTCAGTATTCACAATCACCACAAAGTTTGTTCAAATGAAATTTGAGTTAACCTCCTCTCAAGTGTGTATGGGTGGTCCAATTGGGAACCAGAAAGTTTTCCCCACATGTTCCTTGTTGGCCCCATAAATGGATTCCCAAGAGAGTCTCTGATGAGACAATGAGGGGTTAAACATGGGCCCGATCTGAGTTGTACACAGCACATGGGAACAAGAATCCCCCTTTTCCTGCATTTAAAACATCAACTTTAAGAAGTGACTGTTCACTGCTTAATATATCCACCCTTTGACAGATGACACTGAAGATGAAGATAATTAATGTTTTTCACTTCAACTGCCAGTGGTGCTAATGTAATGGCTGAGAGCAGTTATTTTAAAACTAACCATGTGCATAATTTCAGCTGCACTAAAATGCAAACACTGCAGCCGTTATATCGAGAGAGTAAAGCAGCTAACATTTCCCTTCTAGACATCCCACCATGCAGAAACGTGTGCCAGGGATAAAGCATCCCATTGTCTATTGGCAATAGAAAAGTCACTGTAATCAGAACAGCAACACTATCATTATGTTGGCCCCATAGGGAGGGGTAGTGTTTTTATATTTTCTATTCTTGGACTCTCCCACCTTGGAGGTGCAGAACTCAGCTGAACTGATGCACAATGAAATGGAAAGGTTGAGTATAATCCCACCCACTGAGAAAGCTGGTAGATCTACTAAGCACAAAGACAGACCAAAGATTGACATGCTCTCTTGCTACATCTGTCACTGCTTGCTCCCAGAAAGAGAGCAAGTGAGGCTGATATATGATGACCTGATTTCCAGGATACTGTGAATGCGGGGTCAGGGAGACAATGTTGCTTGGAGAAGCCCACGAGTCAAGAGAGAGGTGGGATGTCTGTTACGTGAATCTTTAACAACTTGGATGTGATAACTATGCTCCACTGTTGTTTTGTCTGTTAACAGACAATCACATTTGTTAGCATCTCACTGACTAATGGGTGGAAAAGGAGAGCCATTTTACTCACTCAGTCTCTGTTGTTGTATTGTGCGCTTCTTAATGCAGCACACATTTTCAATGTGGAGACAGGTCTGGACTGCTGGCAGGCCAGTCTAGTACCTGCACTCTTTTACTATGAAGCCACGCTGTTGTAACACACGCAGAATGTGGCTTGGCTTGCTGAAATAAGCAGGGAATCTGAAACTTTTGACAATATTATGGACTGATGAAAGATGACGAAATCCCTAAATTTCTTGCAATTGCATGTTTAGAGACATTGTTTTTAAACTGTTGGACTATTTGCTCACATACTTGTTCACAAAGTGGTGAACCTCGCCCCATCCTTGCCTTTCAGGGATGCTCCCTTTATACCTAATAATGACACTCACCTGTTTTCAATGAACCTGTTCACCATGGAATGTTCCAAACAGGTGTTTTTTGGCTCATTGCTCAACTTTCCCTTTTTTTTGTCCCCTGTCCCAAGTTTTTTGGAACATGTTGCAGGCATCAAATTTGAAATGAGTGCATATTTGCAAAAAACAATAAAGTTTATCCAGTGTTGCCTTACGCACTCCGGGGTTATGCATCAGGGAGGGACCTACTGTCATGCTTCTGTCCTGTTATGCTCCCTTGTCTGTCCTTTCCTGTCCTTGTCCTGTTTTGTTTTGGTTTTCCACATGGTTCTGATTTGTCTTTAGTCTTGTCTCTGCCCTGTTCCACCGGTGTGTCGTCTGTAGCCCTGCCCATATATAGTCACCCCCAGGTATTTCTTGTCTATATCTGTGTATTTAAGTGTGTGTGTGTGTGTGTGTGTGTGTGTGTGTGTGTGTGTGTGTGTGTGTGTGTGTGTGTGTGTGTGTGTGAGAGAGAGAGAGAGAGAGAGAGAGAGAGAGAGAGAGAGAGAGAGAGAGAGACAGAGAGAGTAAACATCAGTGTGCCGTGTTCTGGTCTTGTGTTTGTGTATTTTGGTTTGTTCCCTGAATAAACTAGGTTGTGTTTATGTGTGTATATGTGTGTATACCTCCTTGCCATCTCTACTCACATAGCCTGACAACCACTGTTTTTATTTATATAGATTATGACTTAGTGCTTTGATAAAACTATGTATAACACTAATAAAGTTAGAAACCACTGGAATGCTGCTGAATTCTGTGAAATGATATTGTAACACATGGCTATATAGTATCAAGGACAGGTACATGAAGTACACCTACTTCACTCCTACAATGAAGGTATTGGAATGAGGCTGGTGTGAAAGAATTTCACGCCAATGTTATCCATGTTTTGAACATAAAAGCAGTTCTAGTGACCTTTTCTGGCAGAAACCTGTGAAAATGCCACTGCATTAGTGATGTGTTCTTCTGTAATGTATAACATTTGTCAAGTCTGATTCAGTCATGGCCAATTTATAAATATTTTAAAATATTGGTACCCCTACACTCCTGTGAAAATGCACCACTTCTCCCAGAACATTGGTACTGTTACAAATGCTTTAGTATTCACATTGTTATTTCTTTTGACTGCACTCGAACAACACAGAAAAAAAAGAGAAAAAAATATTTAACTGCAGAAGTCAAGTAGACAACATTACTGGCACCTTTTCAAAACTGCAATAAATAATTGGATTATTGGACTTTGGAGAAAAGTTCACAACCCCAACAGTCAGTGGTGGTTCAGATTTTTTAGGCTTGTTTTGCTGCTTCTGGCACCAAATGCATTGACTGTATCCATGTGTGCATTATGAAATCTGAAGACTTCCAAAGAATTTTGAACTACAGTTTTGTACCCAGAATCAGAAATCTGGGTCTCCATCAGTGGTTACAGTCTTTTAGGACAATGACCTAAAGCATACTTCAAAAGATCAACCAGAAAAGACAAAGCACCGGATAGTTCTGGATAAAAGAAGCAACTGATTTCAATTATTGTTTCTAATGGATGTGTCACCAAATATGCTACATGGACAAAAGTATTGGGACAGTTGTTCATGTATTGATTCTGAAATGAAGGGCATTAAAAAAAAGTTAATATTTTGTTGGAATAACTGTCTCTACTGTCCCAGGAAGGCTATCTACTAGATTCTGGAGCATTGCTGTGAGCATCTGATTTTAATCAGCAACAAGAATGTTAGTGCGGTTAGAATGCTGGATGATCACCAGCCCACTTCATCACCTCGAGTGTTGGATGGAGTGGGATAAAATAGAAACATATAAATATCAATATATAGATTTTCTAATAAATCTCTCTGCTTTTTGGGGTTGTTCCAAACAAAAGAAATAAACATGAGAATACCAAAGTCAATGCCAAAATACCATATTCTATTCAAAGTGGTGCATTTTTGAAAGAAGTGCCAATACTTTTGCCCATGCCTGTATTCACAAGCCCACTAGCATGAGCTACCAGAGGAACAGCAGATATTGTAACTAAGCCCATTTCTCCTATTTCTCACTTCATTTCAGTGAATATACATATAAATTCAATGGAATAATGGATATTTAGATATGTCTGGTCTTTTTGTCCCAATTTCTCTTTAAATGAAGAGCATGCAGGGGGTTGATTATGCCATCCACCACTCTCTTTTTAATAATACATTCATTCTTGCATCAAAACCCCTTCTACTTGGGTCTGGCAGTTTATTAGATGGATAAATATTTAATTTATTTGACTTTTCATGGTTAGAAACAAAATGCTCCTTGAATATGTAGGAGGCCAGACAACATCCTTCAGCTTTTTAAATTAAAAACTACCCATGCAGCATATGAGAACTCATTCATCCACCTTAGGCTGGGAAGTAATTGTGTCTTATTTTGTTTTGTGCTTTTTTTTTTTTTTCCTTTTTTTTTACACACCACAATATTAATGGCCAAATTAATATTCCATTGCACAATATCGATTTTGTTCTGGTTTGTGCTGTGTAATTTTCTGTTTGCTAATTTCACAGTGAGCTAAGCGGGCTCCTCCTGAGGTCGGCTGTGTGTGCTCAGTGATATTTTCCATCTGTGGCTACCTGCTGTGACCATTAGAGTTGGAGCAAGTCACAGGGAGGGAGACATACTCCTCTGTCCCACTGCAGGACTCCCCTTATCAATCACGCCTCATTTCGGTTTGCCTCAATAACCGACAACATACTGCGGAGAAATAACAAGGCAAGTTAACAAAACACAGCCCTCCCTTCAGATGCTGAACATAAATGCAGTGAACATTTATTGTTTAACAAATGTGTGAAAGCTCTAACATAAATAAACTGGTGTAGTCAAAGTTAATGTACAGGACACTGCTGCTAACAAAACAGAACAGCATGTCATTATTATGAGATGTTATGTCAGTATCTTTTTATTATGAGTATTACATTGTTAAACTGACATACACTGATCAACCACTTATATCAACCTGATCAACCACAATATGTCCACCTCCTTGTTTTTACATTCATTGTCCATTTATATCAGCTCTTCTTACCTTACAGGAGCACTTTGTAGTTCTAAAATTAGAGACTGTAGTTCAGCAGTTTCTCTGCATAACGTCTTCGCTTCCAAACTCTTTGGTGTCTCTTTTTAAAGTGTACTCAATCCTGGCTAACAGATGCCTGTGGTGACCAGTATCATGCTGTGGTGGAGAAAGCGTCATCTTCCCACCCAGAGAGAGCAAGGCCAATTTTGCTCTCTGGGACTCTGGCTGCTGATGGCGAGCAGCGTGACCCAGGAATCAAACTGTGATACTCCAATCATAGTGCTGCTGAGCCACTTAAAGCCCTTGTTGTCATGTTTAAAACACTGTATGCACATATTTTTTTTCTTTCATTGCTCGAGAATTTGTCAATTAGAGAACTCTAATTTGTGTCAGCACAAATTAACCCCAACAATACATCTAAAGAGAAATTATTCAGGGCTTCAAGGCTAACTTCCAGGTAAGGTTACGCTTAAAGTCACCCACATTATTTAAACAAATTAATCCAGTCAGTGAACTTGAACAGAGCAGTTTGCCAAAGACAAAAGCCACCTCAATCCAGATTTAATTCATGCAAAATTCTGTGTGTCAAACTGCTTTGTGCAAATTCACTGTACATTAAAGATTTATATGTTTGCACTGGATGGGGACAAATCTCGGCACATCCATTTAGGATGTAGGAGTGATAGCAGAACAAGCGATTTACTCTGCCCTGACTTCAACCATGGCCTTAATGAATTTCACTGTGTAGTGAGTGCCCAGTCCCCTTCAAGCCAGCATACATTATGAAAGACCCTTAATTGCAAACACAGTCTTTTGGCCCACACTGATACACTCAAAGCACACTAGCCCACACTGCCAGCTTCCCAGCCTACAAACATGCTCTTCCCATAAACTAAGTTTATGAAATATAAATGTTTTATCCCTTAAGAATTAAATGAGTGAGCCAAGCTATTAAACAATCATTAACTATTCAGCACAAGCAGCAGCACATGAGTATCACCAACACTGCAAGTCATAACAACTAATGTACATTTCCTCCAATTTCCTTCAGTCTTACAAAACCGAATAAAATATATAACCTTGTCTGAGCTGTTATGATACTTGCAAATGCAGGTAATGCCTTAAGCCTGTGGGCACTGTGAAAATGTACATACCAAAAAGATGAGAAACAGGTCTAGAAGTCAAAGAAATGAATCACTTGGAATAAGAGAGGAGAGATGGAAGCATCTTGTAATTATGACAAAGCATCTTGCAAAGCTGTAAAAAATTATGTCATAATTAAGACAGATCTTGTAATTATGAGAAAGTATTTTGTTATTATTAGATGCAAAAATGAAATATAATTGGGACACTGATTGGTTTGTAATTGTGAGGAAAATATATCAATATTATATTATTTTGTAAAAATTATATATAATTATCACATATTGTACAAAGAAGAACATCTGGTAACTACGAGAGAACATATTTTGTTGTAAAATGATATGTATGGTATATAATTCTATTATAAGAAGGCATCTCAGATATGATTTATCAAAGGAAAATCTTGCAATTTTAAGTTATGTCATGAAAATGACATGTGATTCTGATATGACAATGTGTCTCATTTTCTTGAGATATGTCATAAAAAGGACATAATTATGACATCTTGTACATTTGTTAGCCTACGGTAATGACACTGAAACTTATAATGACAATATGTAATTGCAAGAACAAGATCATTATGACATTGCAGCTCATAATAATGACATGCTGGTGATTTTGTTTGTTTTGCTTGGGAGCAACATACATCTATAAGAATGT
The DNA here is from genome assembly GCA_034509495.1 of Acestrorhynchus altus. Taxonomy (NCBI): domain Eukaryota; kingdom Metazoa; phylum Chordata; class Actinopteri; order Characiformes; family Acestrorhynchidae; genus Acestrorhynchus; species Acestrorhynchus altus. Next base: position 10,931,295 of record CM067508.1, on the reverse strand, counting down.
ACTAATGTTTTACATTATAATATTCAAGTATGCTTTTATTATCGATTGTATCTATGAAATTATGAAGTAGATAAATAGTAAAAACAAAAAGGGCCTGGATGTCATGGCAAATGAAGGTGGGCAGAGAAAGAATTCCTTTCCAAACTAGTATTATTTTATTTGAATTTGTGAACAAGTTTAAAAAGGCAATACTGACTCCAAGTGTTTAAATGTGGTAGTGCCAGGACAGATATATTTAAAGCTGTATTTTTAAATTGTACAATAATTTTATTTTATTACAATGTGATAAATTAAAAAAATAATAATAATAAAAAGCTGTCAAGCAACTGTTCTCAGCCATGTGCTTAGAAAGCAGGATCTCATTGTTCTCTTAAACTGTTATTAGTGTAACTGTTTTTCTTAGGAATCTAAAAATATGGACCCATATTTGTGAGGGCAGAATGGGTCAGAATAGCCACTCAGAATACCAGTGGCTCATCTTCAGTGAATTCATGCGTGCTCTATTCCAACAGCTGCATCACCAGACCTATCCCCAATTGAAAATGTGTGGAATGCTATTGGGCACACTATCAACACTCCGAACCAATGACCAACAAACCAGTGAGCAACAACCCACCATGATTAGCCAGTGATCAGAGCCATATGCCTGCCCTTGCCTTGAAAACATAGATTTAATGTAATCTATGTAATCATATAATTTTGATGTAAAATGGTATATATGGTATATAATCACATCTCCTATTCCAGATACCACTACTTCTGTATGTATGGTTCAATAAATATTGCGCATATCAGTCAAAATTTTCATAATTTATTGTTCCTGATAACATTTATCTTCCTTCCCATCTGATGCTTCCTTTCAAACACCTAACTACTAAAAATATTACAAATCTGTTTAATCTCTTTATATAAACTATGTTCTACTAATTGGAAGTGACAGTAGCCTCACCTTTTAATGAGGTTGACAGATGGTTTCACTGAAAAGCAGTGCCTAAAACCTTCTACAAATGTACATCTTCAATGAGACTCTTCTCCTCTGGAAAAGCAATTGATTCAAAAAGATAACAAAAAAATATTATACAAGTATATTTCTAGTAGAACTAAGATATTTAAAGAATTATTTGAAAGATTTAAAGAGGCAGGTCTTCAGTTGGTATTTGAAGGCACCAATACCTTTGGTAAACGGTTCTTTGACTGATGCAACTGAAGAACCAATTCTGGTTTAGCAAAGAACTATGTATGTAGAAGAGACATGAGAATGTGAAGTATCTTTAAACTAGTAAAAACATTTACAACAAGGATGGTTCTTTAGATATTTAAAATGATATTCACTTTCACACATTTTATAAATTAAAGAACTTTCTATTCACATTTCTATCCAGTAATCCCTTCGTCTATAGTGTTACCAAATTATGCAGGATTTGAAAGATTCTACTTTAACAGGTGAAATCATTTTAGCTCCTTCTGGGGCACCAGACTGAACTAACTGCAAGCAGGTGGGTTTTTCGAGGAGTCTATCCTGGTCATTTGATGGCCTTTCTTTGTAGTTGAAGGTGGTGAGATTAGGACAGCTTCAACAAAAATTCTTCTCATATCTCCTCCTGCAGCAGGCCCAATTATAACAGTCTGTAACTGCATTCAGATCAGCCATATAAGATATAACTAAGAGAGAAATGAGAGAGATGACGTTTAGCACTGCCCTCTCTGTCCTTTGGCAGAATTACAAAGTGTCTCCATCAAACATTATGTGGATGTGAGTTCAAGGACTTTTCATCACACTGCAGTGCAGCCACAGACTGAGCTGTGCCAGCAGAGTCTCTGGCCTGTCATCACCTTTGACCTGGTGAGCCATTCTTTTAGTCCCATCAAACCACTGCAGATCAGTCAAACCCTGCAGTACAGTCTAAAATGCTAGAGGAAAAACACGGAAGAGGGCGGTTACAAGTCGTATTCTAGGTTTCATATATCAGGATCAGAGTAACCTACAGATGTGATAGACATTTCATAATAATCCACACCACAACAAACAACAAATTCACTCATAAATTAAAATGGTTAAAATGTAAGTAAAGTAAGAACATTAAGGCATTAACTGCCATATTATAGACTATATTGTTCACTGTATCTCTGCAACGAGCAGGAGTTAAATGGACCAAACTGCCTTATATGTGTGCCAATGTATGATTGGCTGGTCAGTATTAAGTAGGTGCTGAAAGTGTGCGCTGTTATTGGCTGGGCAGTAAGGGTCATGTGCTTAAATCAAGTGCTCTATTTGATGTGTTTGCTCTTTTTCGTTGCTCACACAGTATTCAAATTTCAGAATAAAAGTCCTGATAGGGCAAAATACTGACACATACATAAAAAATCTAAATATTTTATGTAATTATTAAATATTTATTTTTATATATATCCTTGTATCTAATCTTTTAATCTAATCATTACTAATACCTATTTCTAACAGGGTTTTTGAGATGCATATATATATATATATATATATATATATATATATATATATATATATATATATATATATATATATATATAGTTAAATTAGTATAGTTTTAATTTAGTAAAAACAACTTGTACATACATATATATATATATATATGTATGTACAAGTTGTTTTTACTAATTTGGCACAATTTGGACATGTTCACTGTGAGGTGTACGCACTTGTGTTGCCAGCTATTTAGACATTTGTTGACTTATTTTCAGAAGATAATTAATCTATACTGTGGTGCACTCGAAAATCGAAGTTATATCCAGGTTTCATTCATATAGTTTTCTCCCATTAAAATATAAAATATTTGTAGAAGTATGATGGGGTGTTCTCACTTTTGTGAGATACTGTATGAACGGATGGGGTTCCCCAGGAGTCCTCTAATCCTCTCTTATATGTCTCTGTGTTCCTGTGGTCCCAGATGGTAACACATTTGCCCAGAATGACCACACTGGCTTCAAATCAATAGAGCACTACAAGAATAGTAGAACAAGATGTTTCCAAGGGAATATGATGAAAGGTTTCTTGGACACTCTAAGGTTGCACCTTGGTCACCAGGCAGCTCCTCGAGCCACAGTAAGTCAAAGGGCACGAGAAACAGGAGAGTAAACAAAGCACGCAGAGAAGACAGTTGGGCCCAAGGTGCTCTGAGTGAAGGTTCAGCAGAAGAGTTCTGGCTGCAGGCATTTCATATTTTCCAGGAAAAGGAAAGTGAATGCTCAGTGGTTAGAGCACTGGCTTTTCAAATCATTATTATATAGATGTTTGTATTTGACTCTGATATATATAAACACCTGGACAGAGCAGGTATTATCTATAGTCAAGTGAATACATTTTGACACTATATGAAAATACATTGACATTCATTTATCTTCGTTCAAGCAATATTCAGAAAAGGAGGAAATATGACCAAAAACACCGAACTGAAAATGTGCTTTATACATAATTTGTAAATTTGTAAGATAAGCATAAATGGGGCACTTTGTTTAATGTGTGTGTGTGTGTGTGTGTGTGTGTGTGTGTGTGTGTGTGTGTGTGTGTGTGTGTGTGTGTGAGCAAGTTCAGCCCAATAATATGATATTAATAAAATATAATATTAATAAAATAAAAAAGGCAATGCTGCCATCTAGTGTTTAAAGATATCCATAGCAGATGTATTTCAAGTTGGACAATGAAACTGAATTTATTAGTATGGTGTACTAAGGCCTCTTTTTGCAGCCAATACAGCGTCAATTTGTCTGGATATTTTTTGTATACAATCCGAGTTAGCACCCGAACATCCCTTTCAGACTTGCATCCACAGTTAATCCTGTTGGATGTGGTTAGTCCTTCTTGGTGGTGCTGACATTACCCTGGATACAGATGTGTCAGCAAGACGTGCACCAACAAGTTGTCCTCTTTTGAACTCTGGTATGTCCCCCATAATGTTGTGTTCATTGCAATATTTTGAGCAAAACTGTGCTCTTACCTGCTAATTGAACCTCCAATTTAGCCATGAAACCTCCCACACTAAAATGACAGGTGTTTCACTTTCATTGTCCAACCCCTGTAATTACATAATTTTTCAGAGGTAATGAAGAATAAAATTGAAAATTAAAAACACTCTCATTTACATCCCTACAAGCATTATAATATTATTAATTAAATATTATTATTAATAATATAACAATATTCACCCTTATATTCAACTCAAAATTTATTTTCACTTTAGAAAGTACCTTTGCACACCACTTTTTTCACATTAAAAGGTGTGCAAATGCAGTCATTTATAGGATGTTCAGAGACTAATGAAAAATACAACACTTCAAATGAATAAGGCTTTGGTGGCATTTAATTTCTAACTGAAACAAACTGATACCACATGATTATGATTGTTTAGTTTCAGTTATGTATCAGTGTCTAAAAGGAATTAATCAAATACATATGAACAAATCAAGCTATATACAGGTATTCTACATATTGGTGTAAGTGAAATCTCTGTGTTGGCTTTTAAAGCTCAGGAATATGTTCTTGTGGGAAGAGTCTATTCTCCATCTGCTCTGTACACTGTGTAATTCTGGATGAGTAAAATTATTAAAATAAGCTCTTACTTTACATTTACTTCCACTCAAAGTTAAAAGCATTTCTGCCTTCTCCTGTAAAGATGCCATTTTGAAGATACATGTTTTTCATTGGACAGCAACAATAGGTGTGATATATTACCCTGTCTAGTAATCATGTTACGCATCATTAATGGTACTATCTAATGTGTTTATATCACTCCTAAAACCCAACAGACAATAAGCCGACATAATAATTGACCGTTGAGAGAACAATGGGAATAAGGAACATTCTGTGGATAGGAACGACTGGCTGTGGCCGAAATGGATCCCTATTCCCTCATTAGTATTGCGCTATATAGGGATAGACTACTTTGTTAACTAATTAATGTAGAAGATGAATTTAGAAACTTCTTCATCAGCAATGCACATCAGCAACTGTCAAAACACTTGAGTGTGTGAGCCGTGTTTAAACTCCATACACACACAAACTGAATTCTGAATTAAAGTTAGTAAAGCTCTGTGCTGTTCATGGAATAACCCTTGATTGTGTTGCTTCCCATTAATAAATGGGATTTTCCATGAATAAGCTTCAAGTGTCTAGTGGCTGTGACCGAAATGGATCCCTATTTACATTTTAGGGCATTAATCAGTATGTCAGCCATTTCCTCCGAATCAGAAAGCAGAATTTGAACATGATTTTGAGGACACTATACTCTCCCACAGTTCACTGCTAATTTATAGTAAACATTGTAGCTCACTACATGAGCTGAATATGAACCAGAAGGCAACTGTGAGTCTCGTTACTAAGCAACACTGAAGAACGAATGGAGCTGACGACTTTGGCTCATATATCCAGTGATGGCCACTGGACAATGTGAAGTTCAGAAGTTTCCCTGTAAAGTTTGTTCATTAATGGGAGGCTTATGTTTATAGGCAACATTATCAATTATTGCATGAACAGCACAGAGTTTTAGTAAGTTTAATTCAGAATTCAGTGTGTGTGTGTGTGTGTGTGTGTGTGTGTGTGTGTGTGTGTGTGTGTGTGTTTGGGTGTACAGAGATTAAGACACATCTCAGCACACATTACTGATGAGGAAGTGTCAGAATTTATCTGTGTTTCTACACTACTTACACTACCGAAGGGATAGGGATCCATTTCGTTCACAGCCTTTGTTTTAATTATTTACACCTTTCAAATGTTTTGTTTTGAATTTTTGTCACATACCCTTGGTAGAAGAGGAAACTGACAGTCCTCCACAGCAGTACAGTGGCACTGGGCAAGACTGCAGTCAAACCAGGATCCCCAGAGACTCACCATTAACCCAGAACCATTCTCCAGCCAGGAAGCATAGGCCAGTGAAGTATGACAGACAATACTCATAAGCTTCCTCCCAGGTCTTATTCTCCTTCACCAACACTAATATCTGCTGCAATAGAAAGGCTTCTCTTCACAACTGAAATCATTGTTCCAGCTGTCAGAACACAATTCTGACTTTTGTTAACATTATTAAAATGCCCTTTTTTCCACCACAGAAAGAATAGGCATCTGTAAGAATGCCTGCAACACCGCCGTCCAGCCACCAGGGGGTGACCTGCAACCAGTAATCAGCGCAAGTGAGAGCAGGTGTGCTGTGGTTATATGGACCAGCGTCTTACCTTCCATGCGGTTGCTTGGTGAATGCTTACCCTGTTGGTGCTGGTAATTTTGGTATTTCCTCTCTGATCTGTTCCTCCTCCAAAGTGAGGAGTTTTTCCTTCAAAAGAGTCTCTTTATTTCCCTCGTCCTCCTCTTGCAAATGAGGACAAGCTGTTCTTCCTTCCCTCCTCACCAGGAGGGAAGAGTCTATCCCTCTTTCTCTCTTTAAAGAGAGTGATTAAAAAAAGAATGACTAAAACAAGAATTAAGGTCTCGTTTCATTTTCAGTTTTCCTTCTCGTTTGAGAAGGGGGTTCAAACCTGGCACATGACAAAATTATCTATTGATTTATTTACTTATTTTTGATCAATAAAATTCATTTATGTTGTCAGTTCACTGGTGCATTCTTCAACCAGGGATCTGCCAATTAACCCTTCCTTCACTCAACATTCACCAAGCACCTCACTTTATAAACCCTACCACTCAACAGTCACTTTCAGTTCAGATAGAACAGTGGTATAAGTGTCACCCTACACCTGAGTGGCCTTGGTTCAATTCCTGTTTGGAGCAGGTCTGCTTTATTGGCGTTTGAGTCCAGAAATAAATATTGAATTCACGGGTCCCAACTCAGGTGGGTTTTCCAAACTAATTTCTCCTGGGTTGTGCCCCGTAACAGCATCTCCCTCAGACCACAGCCAGCTTTCTGTGTTTGGGTGACTTCTGTATAGTCCAATCCAAGTTTCAGGTTTTTGTTCTTTTGCCTGCAGCATCTCTTATTCTCTTCTGCAGAAGAGGTAGTGCAAAGATGACTGTGACCCTAACAATCCCAGCACTAAACCCACCAAAAACGATAGCCATTTTCATTTGTACTTTCTTGTGTATGAGCTCTGTGCATCTTTATATGGGTCTTCCACCAACTCAACTAACAGCTTTTGCAGTCCAGCAACTGTGAACTTATTTAAACTTAGGGGACAATAAGGAAGAATAAAACCCTAAAAATTATCATTAGTGTTCAGAAAACTATGGGTCAAAATCTAAATTTACATTTAAATTTTAAATTTAGCATTTCTTACACCAACCAAACACTGAATAAATGCTTTTTTGGCACTTACAGATTAACTCTCTAGATTTAGCTCATAGTATTTTATATAAATCCCATTTTTCTACATGAACATGAACTTCCTAAAGGCCCAATTCATGTCCCATAACACTGAAGAACATTTAACCACCAAGGTTTTCTACAAATCTTCCAACTAATTTACAGGATTATTACTTTTTTGATCATATTTCCTAAAAGAAGTAAACCCTTGCAAAAAAAAAAGGTTTCAATCAAGACTTTTGTACACAAACAACAGCTGTTCATGTTCTCTTCATGTTCAATACAGCTTTCTTACATTCCTACCCATTAGCTATGGGGCTTATTTCATTCCTCTGCTAGATTAAGAATACCGTTTTATAATTCCATTACTCAGATATTTTTGATAACTCAGGAGACTGAGAGCATGTGAACATTTCATGTATCATCTGGACTGAATTCCCAGTAATTACCAGGTTTTCTCCAGCTGCTTTAGCTGATCTACAGGATGGTACGTGGCTACATTCATCACTTTATATATGTGAGAAAGATATCTTTATTCATGACTAATTCATTTTCAGACACTGTCAGTTATAAAGACACTGTGTGGGTCTACCAGCTCTGAAACTCCTGGTTATGTTTCCCACCAAGTCTTTTTACACATAATTAAAGAATATATCCACAATTTGCACTTCTGCACTTCTTAATGAACTGAAGTTAACGGAACTTAAATACTACAGAAAGCTATGATCATTTAAAATGATTAACCCAACCGAACTCAAAATGAATAGATGAGGCTCACAATCACTTCTTTTTAGTAAGATCAGCTTTTGGCTTATTTTGAGTTGAGGTAAATTAATTCAAATATATTTTACTTGCTTGAGTTATGTCATGACATTTAGAGTAGGCCTTAGGTTGAGGCAGTGCCGTCTTGAGTAAAACGTATTTGTTCCAGGCACCAACACTTTATTGAGAGTCTTCCCTCCTCATTTACCATCATTGTGTAGACATTTCCTTGACTATGTGTACATTTTTGATGTTATATTACTTTCCTGCCCTCAGTGTTAATGGCTGTAAGAGCAAGTTACCACTTTCTCTGCTGGTGGTTGTATGTAGGTTTAATGCTACCTTGACCACTAATGTAGAGTTGATTCCATTAGCATTTGTGAGGATGGCATCTAGAATATGGAGTTTATTATGTTTTTGTTTCTATTTATGTCTCTGAAACAATGTGAGATTGAACTAAATTGACTGCATTTATTTACCTACAAATAACATAGAACAAAAGCATTGTTTGCAGTCTGTTGAAGCTGTTTAAGGTGAAATTTTTTAAATTTAAATAAAGTATAAAATTGATTTAGAAATTATTTGAATTTAGTTGAGTTGAGTTTTACAGTGAATTATACAACTTTATACTTCTTTAAGGCATTCAGTTTGTATACTTTTTACTTTACTTTTTACATTTACAGTGCAGTACACTTTTAGTAAAATTCTTTGAAAGTTTCCTTATGCTTCATTAGCTCCCTGGTCGGTTTGCACAGTGAAAAAAAGTCTGGTGTTTATAGCTGATGGAGCTATCCGAAAGAGAAGGGCTGAGTTTGCACATGTTAAATGGGAGATTTTGCACTGGAGAAGGGCCAAGTTAACTAACATTAGTTGGTGGAGCTATTGGGGATGGGCTGAGTTTGCTTTTGTTAACTGGAAGGTCTTATGTTGTGTACAGTTGTGTTGTGGGTTGTGTGCTGTGATATGTATGTTTATTGTGTATTGTTAGATTAGAGATTAGATAGAGCTTTACTGATCCCTTGGGAGGGTTCCCTCAGGGAACTTAAGGTTACAGTAGCAGCGTCAGTACAGTACAGAAAAAAGTAGAAGGATAAGATAATAATTTAGTAAAGAAAAACACTATATAAATATAAAGAATATATAATATAGAGACTATATTACAAAACACAATATAGATAAATAGTGCATGAAAAAGGAGTCCTGTAGGAGGAGGGTTCTGCACACTATTTTTGCACTTTTGAAAAGTCCAGTTGTGTTGTGGTGGTCAGGTTGCGGGTTGCAGGTTACTGGTTTTTGGTTCCCATGCTCTATCCTTGTGTAACCACTCTTACCCCCCAGAGAGGAGTTGTACAGTCTGATGGCAGTGTCACGGAACAATATACTGTGTTTACTGTATTGAGCATTATGTTGTACATAGTTGTGTTGTGGTTTTTGTGTTTTTGTATGTATGTTTATTATGTTTTGTGTTTATTATGCATTATATTGTGTATAGTTATATTGTGGATTGTGTGTTTTTGTATTTATGTTTATTGTGTGTTATGTTTACTGTATTGAACATAGTTGTGTTGTATTGTGTTGTGGGTTGTGTGGTGTGCATTTATTGTATATTATGTTGTAGATTGTGTTGTGTATCGAGCATCCCTCCTTGTTCTCAAACTCCAACTCCTCCCTTGTCCAGCAGGGGTCATCTTTTACAGTCATTTCATATCCCAGTCAAAAATCATTTAATAGTAACATCATTAAGACTAAAACTGAATTCTTTCCTGTGTTCTCCTCAATCCTCCAATCCTCTCTGTTGGTTTACATTTGCATTTTATTATTATTATTATTATTATTATTATTATTATTATTATTATTATTATTATTATTATTATTATTATTATTATTATTTCTATTTCTTGGTCAGTTGTGAATTCATGGTCATTTCTCATTTCCTGGTCTTTTGTGAATTCTTGGTCATTTCTGAATCCTTAGGATAGGATAGGATAGGATAGGATAGGATAGGATAGGATAGGATAGGATATGATAGGATAGGATAGGATAGGATAGGATAGGATAGGATAGGATAGGAAAGAATTTTATTGATCCCTTTGGTGGGTTCCCTCAGGGAAATTAAGGTTCCAGCAGCAGCATAAGTACAGTATACAATATAAATATAAACACAATATGAATATAAAGAATATATAATATAGAGACTACATTACAATATACAATATATATATAAATAGTGCATGAAAAAAGAGTCCTGTAGGAGGGGCTATTACACATTATTATAATTGCACTTTGAACTGCATATTGTATCAAGTCCAGTTGTGTTGTAGTTGTCAGGTTATGAGTTGTGGGTTACTGGATGGTTCCTACTCATTCCCATCTACCATCCTCCTGTTAGCACTCCTCCCCCCCTGAGAGGAGTTGTACAGTCTGATGGCGTGTGGGACAAAAGAGTTTTTAGATCTATTGGTCCTGCACTTGGGAAGGAGCAGTCTGTCACTGAACAGGTTTCTCTGGTGCCTGATGACAGTGTGTTGAGGGTGACTGGCATTCTCCATAATGTCCAGAGTCCTCTTCTCTGCCACTGACACCAGAGAGTCCAGCTTTGTGACAACCACAGAGCCGGCCCACCTGATCAGTTTGTCCAGCCTGTGTACCCGCCCAGCACACCACAGTGTAGAACACAGTGTTGGTCATTTCTGAATTCTTGGTCATTTCTGATTTCCTGGTCAGTTCAGAATTCCTGGTCAGTTCAGAATTCCTAGTCATTAGAATGTCAGGTTACATGAAGATCTATTTTGAACTATTGTACAGTTCTTCCCATCCATTTTCTATTGTCACTAAAGTTTGAGCTCATACAGATTTGTTTGTTTGTTATTTATTGTCTTTTCTTCTGTCAGGACTCCTCCTTTCCAAACTCTTGTCAGCTATTTAACATTAACATTAACATTTAACACATCACCAGAAAAAAAAATCATTTTATTTTCTGTACTGTTTGTAATGAAAGCATTTTTGTGATCAGGGTAAATTTTGTGAAAGTAGCCCAAAAAATGCATCTTTCAGCCATAACTGCATTTGACTACTGATGAAATAAGCCTCTCAGGATAGCTTTCAGAACAGCCCTTCGTTGTACAGTTTTAGAAATATACATGGGTCCCACAGATGGGAGCTTCAGGAAATAGAGGTCTGTCTGATGATACTCATATTTTTGTCACAGTTAAAAAACATACAATAAAATAACATTAACATTTTTAGATTCTCAAGTTACAGACACCAAACTGCTCCCATTGTGAAGAGAGACATAAGGTTTAGTCTCTACATTCTACATAAGTATAAATGGTGCTCTGTAAATTTTTGGCCACAAAAGAAGATATTAAACTTCTGTTTATTAATATTATACTTCTATTTACAACTGAAGTAATGACATATTTGAGAAATTAAAGTTCGTCCATAAAGATAATATATGGGATGTGACAGTCTCATATAATTACTGTGTCATTACAAATAATAGAGGCAATGTCAAAAATGGGGAAAACACATTAAATAGGGCTAGGGCCCTAAGGGTGGAGGGGGTGGTTTAAGCCCTGGAAAATTTGCCAAAAGCCCATCTGACAGGTTCATTTCATATGTATAATAGTTCTGGCGTGCTCACACATCCTAATTCACTCCTCTTTGTTAGGAGAGATTCTTGTAGTTTGTACCAGCTGATTGGCACTTTGACATGTCAGTCAAATGCTCAGGCAGTGTGCAGGGTTTAGAACGGACAGCAAAGCTCATGTAGTGACTAAACTTCAGACTCTAAAGCTCAGGCTGAGGTAAACTTATAGTTATGAGTACATTTGATGAGGTACATTTTGTTTCTGTGTGTATCTTTGTTTTATCACCCTGCTTGTCCCTGACTTAGCTTTGTTCATCTTCCCCTTCTAGCGGATTCGGTAAGGCTGTAGATGTTGTTCCTAAAATGTGTGAATATAATTGTCTGAATACAGGACACAGAGAGAGACTCTGCAGGCTTGCTGAGATGTGAGTTCTGGGGTTTGTGAGATTTGTGTCTGACTCAAAAATCCACCTAAAAATGCCAGACATAACAAAATGTAAAATTAAGAAACTGAACAATATTTCATGGGTTGCATTTTATTAACATTTTGGAAACCATAAAGGAAAAATTGTACTATAATGTAAATAATCATTTTTTTTATAACCTGCTTTTGCACAACCCAGCTGGTACTTTTTGTAATGGTACTGTTTTGTTTTTGTTTGCTGTTCTGTACAGAAATCAAATGTAATAAAAATGTAAAGAGCAAATGTTCTTCTGCAAGCATTTTATTTCATTCTGAGACCCATTTATCTAGCATTATTTTGGATCCTTCGTATCATTCTGAGAATTTTGCTCCAACAAACTATAACTGAGATTAGTACTTCAAGGGTTCAGGGATTTAAGGAGATTGTCATTCCCACATTTTACATACTGATATCCAATGGCCTTTGGCGTGTCAGTCTGTTGTGTTTTGTCTATTGTGTGCTCTGTGTTTTGTATTATGTGCTGTGTATTATTTATCTTGTTGTGCACTGTGTTTTCTGTTGTACTCTGTCATGTATTGTGTGTAAGGTATTATGCTGTGTTGTGTACTGTATTGTATATTGTATATATATTGTGTATATACACGGAAGAAGAATCATAACATTATGACCACCTCCTTGTTTCTACTCTCACTGTCATTTCATCAGCTCCACTGACCATACAGGAGCACTTTGTAGTTCTTTAATTACAGACTGCAGACCATCCGTTTCTCTGTATACTTTGTTAGCCTCCTTTCACTCTGTTCTTCAATGGCCAGAACCACCACAGGCCAGGTATTATGTGGGTGGTGGGTCATTGTCAGCACTGCAGTGACACTCACACGGTGGTGGTGTGTTAATGTGTGATGCGATGGCATGAGTGGATCAGACACAGCAGTGCTACTGGAGTTTCTGAACATTATTAGACACTCCTACCTAGTCACTCCACCTTGTAGATGTAATGTCGGAGAGAGATCATTTGTTTGTGCTCATTTTGTGTTGGTCATTCTCTAGTCCTTCATGTGTGGTCACAGGACACTGTCCAAAGAACACTGTTGAGTGGATATTTCTGATTGATGGACTATTCTGAGTCCAGTAGTGCCACAAAGGGGTTTAAATACTCCAGCAGCACTGCCGTGACTGATCCACCCACATAATACTCAGTGGTGGTCGTGTGGGGTCCTGAACAGGGTTAAAGGAGGATAATAAGTATGTAGAGAAACAGATGGACTACAGTCTGTAATAATAGAATAAAAGTGCCCCCGTATGCACCTGTAAATAGGGCTGATAATTTTGATAGTGAATAAAGAAAGAAGAGGGTGGTCATAATTAATGAATGAATGAATTAATGAATCAATGAATGAATGAAGACAAAGAATTCTGTTCTTTATGGCTTTATTGGGTTTGATTGGGTGTCACAATCAGGGAGAAAAGAACCGTGTTTAACTCTCTGACATGTTTAAAAGCTCCATCTGTTTAACTGTGGAGAGACAACTATACCTGACTCGGAATCGTGTGTGTGATTCTGAAATGCTTTTTTTACAGTAGGACTGAAATTTTCTCTCAGGTTAAAAGAGTATGAACTGCATCTGTTAAATCTCTCTCTCTCTCTCTCTCTCTCTCTCTCTCTCTCTCTCTCTCGTGCGCTCTCGCTCTCTCTCTCTCGCTCTCTCTCACTCTCGCTTACTCTCTCTCGCACTCTCTCTTTCTCTCTCTATCACTCTGTCTGTCTCTCTTCTTTTCTTTGGTCAGCTTTAGAATCAATAAGAGGATCAATAAAGACAGATAAAATGAAGCTAAAATTACAGTTCAGTTCAATAAAATTACTTAAACATCAGATCTGAACTCAATTCTCAAAACTGCACAAATAAACATCATAAACAGCAATAAACAACATCACTGATTACATTACTAAACACAACGCAAGGTGAAACCTGCACCTTCACAAACACGCACACACACACACACACACACACACACACACACACACACACACGCACACGCACACGCACACACACAGGACAGGTAATTATAATGAAAAGAAGAATAAAACACATTTCCAAACAATATATTCTGATTATTTACAGTTGTGTGAGAACAGCTGGAGGAGCAGACCATTTCTATTGTAAAGGGAGCTGTGTCTCCAGACGTTTTTCAGGACTTTGTTCTCAATAAACTCCAACTCTTCTCTTTTCCATCAGGAGTCAGTCCGTACCACCATTTTACTGATCCTTTCTATGTCTATCTGTCCCTCTCTCTCTCTCTCTCTCTCTCTCTCTCTCTCTCTCTCTCTCTTTCTCTCTCTCTCAGTCTTTCCAGGTGGAGTTTGTTGTGATTGTCTCTATTTCAGCCATGTGAGGAAATAATACTGTCTCTCTGTTTCCACAATTCTGGCCATAACACTGATCACGTTACACTTTCACATCAAAATAACACACAAACATCTGCAACAACTGAAAACAAGCAAGAGAAACGATTGAAAAAAGCAGAGAACCTTTTTACATGGTCTGTGCTTCACTGTAAATACTGAGCTTTTAGAACAGGAATGATTCAAGAGGTTCTTTCAGATTTGAAATTTTGCACTGATTTGGCACATAGTTGCAAAAACCATTAAATAATGAACACAGTAATTTACACTCATCTTCACACCATCCTGTGAATTTAGTACAGTAGTATCAGCAATTGTGTGTGTGTGTGTGTGTGTGTTGTTGTGTGTGTGTGTGTGTGTGTGTGTGTGTGTGTGTGTGTGTGTGTGTGTGTGTGTGTGTGTGTGTGTGTGTGTGTGTGTGCCAGAATTAGCAAAAAAAAAAAAAAATAGAAACATGCAACTCAGTGAAATGCATTCCACTCCGAATGAACCCAGTTCTCGTTTGTCTGAATCTAAAGGAGCTGCTGGAGATTAGGCTCTCTCAGTGGGTGTTTTTAACCTCCTTGACCACTTCACTGAGATGTGTAACCCAGCGTTCCCACAGGAGAGAACTCTCCACACTCGCCCTCAGCCATAGTCAGTTCTAGCATATCAGAGTTTAACTGTTCATTGATTAGTCTTTTTTCATAATATGAATTTAATAACATGTTTTTGTTATTTTAATTGTATCAAGAAGTTGTGATGAATGGACCCACAGAAGGTTTTTGGGAACAGTCTAGAATGAGAACAGCAGTGATTCACTCCTCATTTTTTTCCTTGCTCTTGCCCTTAGCACAGCTGGTAGAGCAATGAAGTGATGTGTAACAGATATGATGGTGTTTTTCTGCAGTTCAAACATAGCAAAACAAGTCATTATAGCTTTAAAAATATTACATTAAATTTAAATATTATGGGAGGTTATTACTCATAAAGGCTCAAAAAACATCTTTTGTTTAAGAGAAAACATTACCATGCTCTAAAATCCACATTCATGCTGAAAATGTCAACTCAACCCAAAAGATTAATCTGTTAAACCTAGAATTATTACTCATTTTAAGACTCATGATGTAATTATGATGTAATTTATTTACTACTATGAATTATTCACTGTTGTGAAATTAATTTAATTTGAGGGTGAGGAATTGTATGGGCCCAGATATAACCCATCGTGTTTAAATATTTAAATAAGGGAAATCTACTTTTGCATCCTTAATGAAAGAAATAAAACTAAAACTTTAGTAGAATAGACAGTGATTGCTTGGAGTTCACTTAGCAAAAATGTGCCAAATCATTTGAAATTATGCCATCATGGATATTTTTACCATCATAAATCCAATGATTTTAGGTGAATTCTAAAATGTGTTTACAGTGGTAATTCCATTTCTGGACACTGTTTCTGAAACCTTACAAAATAAATTAAAAAAGAAGCTCTTTAGTGTGTGTGTGTGTGTGTGTGTGTGTGTGTGTGTGTGTGTGTGTGTGTGTGTGTGTGTGTGTGTGTGTGTGTGTGTCATATTTAGACTAGGTCTAGTGATGCAATAAAGTCATTAAACATAGCAGCAGGTGCAAACCCAGTGAGTGAGCACTGGGGCTGGGCAATATGATGACAAAACCCTTAATCTCTTAGGCCTTAAACTGTACGTAAACTATCTTGGTAGTCAGGAAAATTCAAAGAAATATCTTAAAAGCAAATATCTGTGAGAAGAACCATCATTGGTACTTTAATTTGATGGGATACAAAAATTTGGATGACAATTAGATTCAAAATGTTTATAGCAGTCTTAGACTTGAGATGGTGTTGAGATGGTGGAGCATCATTCAGAAAAGTCCTTGAGAAATCTACACGTGACAGTATTTCAACAGTGGAGACAATCTTTATGGGCAGGAAGGTCATTTAGTATAAAAGGACAGACGAAATAAACCATTTATGGCATATGACTCTTATCCAGACTTACATTTGAAATATGCTACACAAAGAAGAAAATGAAGTATTCAGAGTCTTGCCCAGTAACTCTTACTGGTGTTGTGTGGTTTGCTTCTCCAATCTGACATAGGATGAATGGGGTTGTGCTACACCATGACAAGCAGCATTTAAGTGAAACCCTGTCTATGCAAACTTGCAACAGAAAAACATGCCAAAAATGATTTGCTGACTTGTATTTATAGTCATGGTTGAATTTAGGGGATCGACGCACAAGACAAAGTCTCACCCCACGGTTGCACATTTTTTATTTATTTGATTCAGCTCCTCTCATACTTTCACACATACCTCTCATACAATCTGTCTAGCGTTGGCAGCAACAATAACTACAAATTTACCTTCAAATCATGGTCAGTGAATGCTCCACATCCAGTGACTCCTAATTTCCCCTAAGAGTTGTTGTGCTTATTTTTAGTGCTTATTTTAAGTGCCTGACAGTCAGAGCTTCCTGAAGAAAAATATCTTATTTAAGATCAACACATACAGTACATCTTATTTGTATTTTCAAAAGGCCCTTGCTTAGTGCTAAGATAGGAACTGTTTTTGTTCTCATGGATTTTTGCTGCTAAAGGACCATCTACAAAAGGAACATTTCTTTTTTCTGTCTGAAAAATGTGATAATGTTACCCACCTATTACAAACTGCCTTGTTCAATGAGGTTCAACATGTTGGCTATGAGGCTCAACATGCCTACACAATAATGCAAGATAAGAGGAAGGTCACCGGACTATTGCAGCTGTGTGCATTAAGACCATCAAGATGTTTTATGGTGTTGCCTATGAAAAATATTCTGTACATTGCCCAGCCCTAGTGATGACTAGAAAGATTAAAAATATGTTTCCTTCTTTTCCTATCGCATCTTACCCAGCTGACTCACTTTACAAAACTCAAGTCATTTTGTAATCAGCTGGAGGCTGAACCAGGCAGTAGCTAAATCCAGCCTTGTTTGGACTGCAGGTGTAAATGAGTGTCCTGGTTGCCCTGCAAACCTTTTAAATCGCATAGATGACACATATGAGAAAATACCAGAACAGCTGATTCTTTTTGTGATTGTGACTTTTTGAAGGTTTTAAAAAGGTCTGTGCTTTTCTACTTAATACATGTTCCCATTTTATTTTTATAAACCCCTATTTTCTGTGAGAGACAGATGTGTTTTTGCAGGCTTCCTCTACTCCTTGTTGACGACGATATTTGCAGGGAGGTTCCGGTGTAAATTTGGGTTCTGGCTGTGGCGGTTTCGGCTCCTGACAGAGGAAAATGTGGTATCGCATCCTGGTACTTTGCACTTGTGCAAAAGCCGAAGGTGTACAGTTTTATAGTGAGCCCTGAATGTGCCTTTGTTGCTGTAAACCTTCTGGCAAACATGGCAGGTGATGGGAGAGGAGCTGTGGAGCTGCTGTGCAGCCGGAGATGTGGCAATATCAGTGGTCAGCCCATCGCAGCTTTCATCACTGTCCTCTAGGGGGAGTCCTTCCTCACTGCCAACATCAGAGTCCCAGGAAGAGGAATGACCGCTTCCTCTAGTGCTCAGGTCCAGCACAGCCTCCTCCTCAAGCACACCCTCTGTGGTCTCCACTACTTTACTCATGGGGAACACCAGGCCCATGCGATTGTTCCCCTTAAAGATCACAGAAGTCTGGTTCAGAGACTCTTTATGAGGAAAATCAGTGTGACAGTCACTGGAAAGGTTTTTGCATGACTGGGTGAACACTGCACCTGATGTACTGTAATGATCTTTGGTCAGTAGCTTGTGATGTAAATTTAAATTTGCACTGTGTCTGGAGGGAGAAAACGGATACAATGAATTAATATGACTTTTTATAGAAATTAACATAACATTTTGTGTGTGGGGTTATGGAGTGGTTCTCAAGCCTGTCCCAGAAGTATCCTTATCCTACACATTCACGCGTTTCTCTTAACACTACTCTTACACAAGGAAACCCCCCCACCCACCCAAAACGAAACCAATCAAAAGACACCTCCCCTTACACCATTCAGTGGCACACAACCAAAAGAGACCTCCCCCAGTCTACGACATGAAACCTTGATAATGAAACTGATCAAACAGAACACCAGAAATGAAACAGATCAAAAGTAGTAAAAGTAGTAAATAAGTTAAGTAGTCTATGTACCATGCAGGGGAAAAGTACAAGGCGAAAACTACAACATGTAGGACAGCTGTTCTCCTGGACCACCATTAAGAACCTCACATGTTGTGACAGAGTGGTAACAGTGTCTCACCTGTCTCTGCTCCTGCGAGAGGGAAAGGCAGCATTGCAACCAGCGACAGTGCACATGTGCATCTCCTTCAGGTGTACGCTGCGGTAATGCATTTTCACACTGTAGGGGTTTTTGAACGATTTATCGCAGCTCTCGCAGTGATGTAGAAGCTCGTCTTCCTCATCATCCTCACAGGTCACTATCTGCAAGTCTCCTCCACCATCTGCACATACAGCTCTTAGATCATCCCGACAGGTCTCATCCCCACACATCTCTGTGTCTTCTGTCTGGCAGGGATTTTTTCTCAGCTCATTGTCCTCACAGCTGGTTGGGTCCCCTTGCTGCTGGGACTCCCTGTTGCTGGGGCAGTGGGAGTCTCTCTGGCTACTGCTTAAAGGGGACGGGCATGCAGTGATGCAGTTCTCATGCTGGGGGTGCTTGCTCTCTGACGGTGATCCATCTGTGTGGGACAGCTGTGTTTGGATGATCTGAGGGATGGTGCCATGCTCTTCACAGTCATTCTGCACTATATACTCCATCTCAGCATCCATGCTGGGAGGTACATTCTCATCTTCATCAGATCCACTGCCCTCAGCCAGCTCGTCCTTCTCTATCTTTATGGGCATGCTGGATTTGCGAGACTTCTTCTTGGGCACAGGCTCAGAGCTGTTCCCCATCTCTCTAACGCTGACTGAAACAGAGGAGGAGAGCAGTGGAAGGGAGGGAAGATTCCCAGGTGTGTTTGCCAGCTCTGCAGGTGTCACTAGGCTGCGATAGAAGGGGAGCACAGGCTGCACAGTTTTCAGGTTGGGAAACAGAATGCCACTGTGGCTGATGCTGGGGAAGGAGCTATGCATTTTGGGCTCTGCGCTAATGTAGCCAGAGACAGATCTGCTGCTGTCTGCTGAACTTACTACTCCAAAATCACGTTTCTCTCTTGGAGGGCTGCCTTCCTCTTCCCCACTCAGGCCTCCCCTCAGGTCTTTATCCCGGTTGTTGCGGTTCATGGGCATGTGCAGGCGGGGGTTGGGGTTGGCGCTGTGCCTGTTGCGGCTTCGCAGAGAGCTGAAGACCATGTTGCATCCCTCAATTGTGCACTTGTGCTTAATCTTGAGGTGCACAGCATTGTAGTGGATCTTCAGTGTGCCCTTGTCATAGAAGGTCTTCTCACAGGCGCTGCAAAATACACGGCCTTTCTTCATCACTGCACTTTTATCTCCTGGCCGGATTTTTGTTTCGGGGGACATCTGTGTGATGTCAGAGCTGATTGAGGGGGTGCAGGGTGTCGAAGGAGAGGAGTAGTTATCGCTAATTGTAAAATCCTCACATTCCAATTTGGTGCTCATTCTGTCTACATGGACCTCTTCCCTCTCAGGGTCAGACATGAAATGACTGGAGTTGTCAGGACTTGGGTCCAGAGCATCATGCCTAATCGTTGCCTCCTGCTGGCTAGAATCTGCTTTGGAGCTGAGTAGTGGAGCAGGGACGGAGTTGAGCAATTGCAAAGGCAGCATGAAAGCCATGTTGCTGTTCACCAAACTCTCAAAATGGTGACCGTTGCTTCTGCTTAGTGGCTCTGATTTAGGTAGAGGGGCTGCAGGGCGCTGCATGCTACTCTCTATGAAACTGCGGATGTCAGAGTTTGCTCTGACTGTTGGGACAACGACCGCTTGCCCTTCTTTGTCCTGCAGGGCCATCAGCTCCACAATGGACTTGGTCTCCCCAAAGCGAAGGAACTGCTGCAATGTTGCAATCTCCTCCTCAAAGGTCATAATGGCCCAGCGGTCCAGCACTTTGCCTGCCACATCCTACACAACATGCACAGAATTTCATTTGCATTATGAATCAAAGCTCAAGCACTTGGGACCTCATATACCCAATAGTAAATCACTGACAGTCTGACAGTCCTACTAAATAAAGAGTTGTCAATGCATCTAATCTATCTGGACATGAAAGCTCTAATTACTGCAGCACATCTGTAGCATCATTTTTCTTCATTTGGATGATCTGGAGTGCCCTGTTGGGGGGATGTCAGTGGGGGGGGAAGGGGGGGTTAGACAGGCAAACCATGAACCTGCCTGTAATTACACATGAGTGCTAGCAGTCTTTCAAAGTCATACAGCAGCTTCATGCTGTAGCCAAGATAAATATTTCATTATACAGCATTCATTTATGTGTCTGTGGAGGATCTGACTTTACGTTCACCATTAGATGAGCTAACGAGAATTAAATACAACCACCTGAATACTTAATGATCAGCAAATTGAACAGAGACCTCCTGCACTCTCATTTAGGGAAAGATGTGACAAAATTGAATGTACACATGTTACTGTGATCACTCTAAAAATGGGTGCTGGAGTGGAGTGCAAAGGTAAAAAACAGTGTATACAGTATGTGTGTGTGTGTGTGTGTGTGTGTGTGTGTGTGTGTGTGTGTGTGTGTGGCTTAGGGCATGGAATGTGAAGAGCTGAATCTGTGTAACTTGAATACTGAAGTGCAAGAGCCTGACCTTCACTGTGTCCTTCCTTTTAATTTAAACCCCTCCTACCTGGTCACTGGTCCCAAGTGTTTAGGTATACTTAAACAAATTTGGGGTTCAGTGTGAACACGAATCACTATGAAAATCCCAATAAAGTGGGTCTGTTATCTTCCCAGCAGGAGAGCCAGTACAATTCCTGCAAGATTAGCTTGTGTGTGAACAGAAGCCGATATATTAGCAGCACTTTATTCTACCTGCTGAGGGTTTAGATTGGCATGGGGAATGAAAATGCTGTGAGTGTGTTTAGTGTTTGGTTTTAGAGAGGCAGTAAAATCCACCCGGCTTGTGAGTGAGGCTTCTGCACCACAGTGCAGCTGTACAAGCACAGCCACTGTGTTTTGCTTTTGTTTCCCAAGTGGAGTTAACAAAGTAGTAATCAGCCATTTATGCTTTTGTGTAATTTTTTGAGCTGTTATTTTTCTGGGGCTGAATGGTTGACAACACACATCTTTAATAGAAGAAATATCTAAAATCAACACAGGGTCAAAATTATATACACAGCACGCCTAATATTTGTTTCAGTGTTCCTTAGCAACCATAAACTTTCCCTACACAAGACATTTCATTGTCCATGTGGTCAGCTGCAAACCTTAGTTGAGCTTGAAAGTGTTGATTTGGAGCAGGGTTTTTTCTTTCTTGGATGGTAGCCTCTCAGGCCATAACGATATAAACCTTGCATGACTGTACACAGTGACACTGATATTCCAGCAGCTTCCAGTTCATTGCATGTTCCTGACCATCTGAACCAGTTGCCTCTCAGCTGAGTGTGACTGTTTGGGTTTTCTTGCAGACATTGACAAAGTGGGTACACCTCTCAATGACTTGTACCCGCATGCAATTGTGGAAACTGATGATCTTGGAATATGCAGTTGTTTAGGAATTGCTCCAGCGGTGTTGGTCAGTGCAGTGAGAGCTGTCAAACAAAACCTTTTTATATGGGAACAGAGAACCTACCAGATGTAGCCAATCAAGTTACCTAACAGGACATTTTGGAATTTTGTGCATCACTGAATAATTCATCTGAGTGGATGTCTGAATATTTCTGACCCTGTATGTATAATTTTGACCTAGCTGAGATCAGAAAAACCCTGTGAACCAATTTTTTTTGCTTCTTTCTATTAAAAATATAAACATGCATATAGACCCACTGGGGACTTTGTCCACATTTAACACATCCACAGAGTGAGACATGTGTACTAGTGAATTCACACACTAGGGGACAGTGAGAACATGTGCCTGGAGAAGTGGCCAGCCCTATCCAAAGCAGCCAGTGCCTTCCTCGAGGGTACTTCAGACATGTCCTGCCCGTTCAGTGAATCAATCCAACAAGCTGTATGTTGTAACTTATTCTGTCCCAGAAAAAGGACAACTCAAAAAAAGTCTAATATTGCTATGCCAAACTTCCAGCTACAACTGTAAATTTGAAGACATGCAGGTTTAATCTTAATTCTGTCCTGTTCTCCCCTGTTACTGTCTGTATTGGTATCTTTTCACTTACATCTTTCATGTGTATTTTTCTG
This sequence comes from Acestrorhynchus altus, assembly GCA_034509495.1. NCBI lineage: Eukaryota > Metazoa > Chordata > Actinopteri > Characiformes > Acestrorhynchidae > Acestrorhynchus > Acestrorhynchus altus. The sequence goes on along the minus strand of CM067508.1, from coordinate 10,908,539 downwards.
TTTTAGGTTTTATGTATACCACCGTTTGAAAATAGGTGGTTGTCATACTGTGCACTGTTGCTTAATATGGGTACTGGAAATAAATGCAACCAACTATAGCATCTCACTAATTTCTTAGCAGTCCTTCAACCAATTAATGGAGAAAACAATCAGCAGATTAATCTACAATGAACATATCCATTAGATGGATGCAAAATCTATCAAAAGAGCTCCATCTCATGCAGGTTTCCTATTAATTTGGGAGACTTTCTACATATAGACTATATGTCCAAATGGTTGTCGACACACTTTTCAATGAAGACAGCTCCTGTCCCTGTAGTAATGTATTGCCAATAGAATTGGACACTCTGGAGCAGATAAACATGAATCTACTGGCACTGGAACCCTTGCTCTGCACATTTAAGCATTTTCCCTGCTCCTAACAGACCTGATTCAATTAATCAGCTCATTAACAAGTGCTTTCAGTGTTGCAGGGGGTGTGTAGGAGAGGAGGGGCCTCCAGGACCACTGTTGAGAAATACTGTTGTATAAAGCCACCCAGCATTGAGCTGTGGAGCAATGGAACTCTGTTCTCAGGAATGGAGCTGTGTTCTGAGGTGCACCATCCAGGACTTTTGGGATGAGCAGGGGAGTTGGGGTGGGGTGGTGATCATCCAACACAACCTTACTATCAGCAATCACTTCCTCACAGCATTGCTTGAAAGTCTAGCAAGTTTACAAACACAGGACACTTTCTTGATTTTTGAAGTAACAATGAATGAGCTGGTGTCTCAATACTTTTGACAATACAGTGTATTTCACATTATAAAACTGTTTAAAACACTTGTTTAAAAAAATGTTGTCATTCCTTTAAGGGGCACTGATACTACAAATAATAATAATAGAAAAAATACTGTATACTGTGTTACCAAAAATTCAGAGAAAATGATAATACCATTGAAACCCTATGAAATAAATGAGTGTTCCAGAGTGTGTGTGTGTGTGTGTGTGTGTGTGTATGGCTGACCTGTAGCACATATCCACGTATATAGTCCTGCAATGTCCAGTCAAGTGCACTAAGGATCTGGATGACCTCATCTTGCTTCAGGACGCTAAATAGTCTGTCCAGCAGGATCTTCAGACGGACAGGAACGGCCTGCGTGCCATACAGCATCAGACTGCAGATGTCGAACACCACATCAGAGTGAACGATCTCCACCTGACTGCCCTGGTACATGTGATGCACCTTCAGCTTGCTCAGGGCTACGGTATGAGGAGCACACACACACACTCACAATCAGCATCGTTACATTTTCACCTGAATGTAACAAACAGAATGCAGTAAAAATGTATAACAGTAATAAAATTATGAGAGATGAGAGAAGGAGGATTCATGTCAGTATTACGAAAGATATTTGCATGTATTCAGTGTCTAAAACAATAAAATATTACAATAACTGTAATCATTATCTAATAGTGATATTTTTTAATAAATATACAACTGTTGTATATACATTTATGTTTCCATTTTGATTTTTAAGCATTTTAATGAAGAAAAAACATTATGAATTATTATTATTATTATTATTATGACTTTAGAAATGTAATATGATGTAAGTAAATATTCATTTTATTCGCTAGTAAATAATAATATACTTCAATGAATTAAATATTGCTCAAAATGCTCGCCACAACAGCATCTTTTTTCCACAAGCACCGTATCACTCAGCTGAACTGTAATTAATTGCAGAAATTCATTTAGTAAAGAAAGAGTAAAAAATTAAGTTCTAAAGGTCAGATTAATTTAATGTTACTAGCCACTTAGTTGTCATTCCAGCCAGCATAGTTTACCTGGGTTTGATATACTAGACTATGTGTGTGCTTTGCATATATTGACTTGAGACTTAACTTGGACTCTAGCTCAAAGATTTGTGAGTTGTCCTGGACCTTTATGTGACCTGTAAACATCTATGGTTTGGACTCTCAAAGTCTTTGTTAATCAGCCTTTTATCCTCCCTAACAGAACTACTGTAGTTACCAGGAACCTTGTTTACTTCATTGGTTCATCTCTCTGTTCATTTTAATCAGAAGTCATCATCAGCTCATTTAAAGACTCGTGTTTTATTCTTCGGTCTGACTTTCATGATGTTCACTCACTCTAAAATATCTACTGACTGTGATAACACCATGTGTCTGTCCCCTTTCCCCAGTGATTTCTGGTAAATGTGTGTAAATGTCAGAATTTCAGCCTCAGCTAAATTTGATTGAAATGCATGTCTTTAAAGTTTTGGTGTTGGTTGGTTTGCTGAATAGAAAGCTTTGAATGGATGTGTTGCTAAGAGCTGAATTGGGAGCAGTAGAGAATAAGGGTTACTCTCAGGACTGGGCTTCTGAAAGATGAAAATAATCCCCCGTTCCCCAGTGGTTCTAACTGAATTGGCTGAAATATCATGAATATCCTATAAGGAAACTTGGGGTAGCACTGGTCCACTGGTTGTACTTTACTACCATCTACTGGTGGAGAACATGCAAACAATGTGAAAAATACATGTCAGAAAAACATGTAAAGGCAGGTATAGACTCAACTCAAACTGAGCTGGGCTAAATGAGGTTTAGATTAACTCAATCTGAGCTGGATTAAAGCAGGTTTAGATTAACTCAAACTGAGGTGGGCTAAATGAGGTTTAGATTAACTCAATCTGAGCTGGATTAAAGCAGGTTTAGATTAACTCAAACTGAGCTGGGCTAAATGAGGTTTAGATTAACTCAATCTGAGCTGGATTAAAGCAGGTTTAGATTAACTCATACTGAGCTGGACTAAAGCAGGTTTAGATTAACTCATACTGAGCTGGATTAAAGCAGGTTTAGATTAACTCATACTGAGCTGGACTAAAGCAGGTTTAGATTAACTCAATCTGAGCTGGATTAAAGCAGGTTTAGTGTGTGTGTGTGTGTGTGTGTGTGTGTGTGTGTGTGTGTGTGTGTGTGTGTGTGTGTGTGTGTGTGTGTGTGTGTGTGTTTGTTACCGTGGGCGACCCAGCCGTGTCTGCAGTTTTCACACTGTCGCCGTCTTAGTTTACCCGGACTAAAACTGTCACAGGAGCAGTTCACCATCGTACAGCAAATAGCCTACAACACACAAACACACAATCACACACACACAAACACACATTCATTGTGTGGTACAGAATGTTTGTGTGTGCTGATGTTTTGGCTGTAACATTTTTCAATAACATTGATGAAACTCTCATCTCAACCTTGCTCCTGTCTTTTGCATAACTTTCGAGTGCTACCTGTCCAAGTGCTTCATTCATTATTTATGTTTTTGGGTTTTAATTCCATTGTTCTAAAATCTGTTTAGTGTTATAATTCTGTTTATTTAGTCCATTTGATGCTTGATTCTGTTTTAATAGAAAACTCAATGTGTATAAATTCTATTTTAATGGAATATGTAGAGTTTTATTTCAGGTTAATGTCACACTCCAAGTCTATTTTGATGTCTAAATTTCATTTCAGGGTTAATTAGTGGTTGATTTTAAAATTCAATTCGGAGTTAAAAGTCCATTTTGATGTATAAATTTGATTTTACTTAAAATTCCATTTGGTGTTTAATTTCTGGTGGGTTTTAAATTTTATTAAGTTAGGTAGTTATTAAGGGAATTAACCTGTCATGATAAAGCAAGAACATCACTGAAACAGTACTTTTCTGCCTTTCTTCAGGCTAACAGTTCAGTTTGTTTGACTGAATAAAGGTTTTCTCATCAGTAAACCGTTGTTGCACTGCAGCAGCAAATACAAATTCTGCTTTGTTCATTCTATCAGCGTTTCTTAGCCCTTTTAATTCATACACCAACAACAGCTCTGGATTCTGCTGCCATTTTCCTCTCTTATAGTGGTAATAGCACCCTCTTTAGGAGACTATTTAGCATGCTAAATGTGCATAAACTCATTCCTTTATAAACTCCACTTTCCCTCTTCTTCTTTGTGTTCAGCAGCTTCATTAGTAAGAGAGTGAAATTATGTTGGTGTGTTTCTATTATTTACACACACAAAAAATAAAAAAACAAAAAAGTTCAAATTTAGGGGAATACAATTGTCATTATTTTATTAGACTGTCTTTGGTCTTATTTCTGGAGTTAAGTGTAAAGCTCCTGCTCACTTAATTACAACAATAAAAATCAGCCAGAGAATATGTTCACCTTTAACAGAGGACAGAAATCATGCTCTATATTTTCCTCCTTGTACTTACAGAGCTTGTAAGTTTAATATATTAAATACTTGGAATTGCATTTACAGCCATATAGCAACCATGTTCCCAACCAAACTGCTAAAATGATCTGTCAAATATGTAAAAACTGTATTATAATTTTAAAATGTAACAAAGTGCAAATCATTTAATAAGCAAAAAATTCTTTAATTATAACTATATGAATTATAAGACATTGGCAAGTACTTGTAAGTGAAACATTTGTTGTTTATGTTGTGTGAATTATTAGTAAGTATAAACAATAAATGTGTGCAAATCAGAGAAACAGCTGTGCGTGTGTGTGTGTGTGTGTCTGTGTGTGTGTGTGTGTGTGTGTGTTAAGACAAGTAAAGATTACATTGTTTAAAGTAGAAGCGCTGAGTTAGCAGCACAGTGAGCATGTAAATGATAAATATTAATACACTGTTAAATAAACTGTACTGTTTGTTATAAATACCAGATTAACTTAGAGTTGGTATCAATAAAGACAGTTTAACAGTCATGCAAAGATAAAAAAATATTGTTAGTATAAATTATGAAATTGTGAATTATTCATTATGAGTGTAAAAACATATTTTGGATTTGGAACAGGTGTGTCTTTAAAAAACAGTGTGTCTGTTTTACGGTATCTCAGTTCATGCTGCTTTTGAGAAAATGAGCCCTAAAGAATATTTAACAAATGGATAAAGAACAGCAACAAATATGACAAACAGACAAAGAACAGTTAGCAAATAATCAGTTAAAAGATAAAGAACAGCTAACAGATAATGAAATATTATGGAAGAACAGTTAACAGAAAGATAAGTAACAGTTAACAAACAGATAAAGAACAGTCAAAATACAGTTAACAAATTCATAAAGAACTGATAACAAACTGATAAATAACAGTTAATACAAAAAGAATAGTTAGAAAACAGTTAAAGAACAGTTAACAGACAAAACAGTTAACAAACAGATGAAGAAAAGTAAACAGACAAAGAACAGTTAAACAAACAGATGAAGAACAGTTAACAAAGAACAGTTAACAAACTGATAAAGAACAGTTAACAAACAGATGAAGAACAGTTAACAAGGAACAGTTAACAAACGTATAAAGAACAGTTAACAAGGAACAGTTAACAAACTGATAAAGAACAGTTAACAAACAGATAAAAAACAGTTAACAAAGAACAGTAAACAAACGGATAAAAAACAGTTAACAAACAGATGAAAAACAGTTAACAAAGAACAGTAAACAAACCGATAAAGAACAGTTAACAAACAGATAAAGAACAGTTAACAAAGAACAGTTAACAAGCATTTAAAGAACAGTTAACAAGGAACAGTTAACAAACATAAAGAACAGTTAACAAACAGATGAAGAACAGTTAACAAACAGATGAAAAACAGTTAACAAGGAACAGTTAACAAACATATAAAGAACAGTTAAACAGATGAAGAACAGTTAATAAACAGATGATAAACAGTTAACAAACATATAAAGAACAGTTAACAAACAGATGAAGAGCAGTTAACAAAGAAAAGTTAACAAACATATATAAAGAACAATTAACAAACAGATAAAGAACAATTAACAAACAGATAAAGAACAGTTAACAAATAGGTTTCAAACAGATAAAGTGAAGTTAATGAACAATTAACAAACTGTACACAACACACTCCACTGCAACACACTCTTGCTCAACATACTCTAATCCAACACATTCTCATACACATTCAGCAATAAACTGCACAGCACACTCTGCCACAATGCACTCCGCAACACACTCCACATCAGTGCTATCTGACACACCACACTTCACAACACATTCCTTCACAGCACACTCCACAACACACTCCACCACAGTGCACTCCACCACAAACACACTCCACATCAAACACACTTCACCACAGCACACACAACCAAACACACTTCACCTTGACTGTTCCACAAACCAAACATTCCACCACAAAATCGCTTCACTATAACGGAATTGGCCACAAAATTCTGCCACTACCAAACACTCTACCACAATGCACTCCACCACAACACACTTCACCACAAATCATATGTCATAACACACACTTTGTCACAACACATGTGACTATAACATACTGGTCAACACACTCTGTCATAAACATAACAACAACTCCAGAACAACATTCCCTGCCACAACACACTCCACAAATACACTCCATCTCAACATTCTCTGCCACAATACACTCCAGCACATTCTCTGCCACAACACACTCCGCCACAAACACTCCAGCACATTCTCTGCCACAAACACACTCCATCTCAACATTCTCTGCCACAACACTGATAACACACTCCATCTCAACATTCTCTGCCACAAACACACTCCAGCACATTCTCTGCCACAACACACTCTGCCACAACACACTCCGCCACAAACACACACTCCATCACAACATTCTCTGCCACAACACACTCCGCCACAAACACACTCCATCACAACATTCTCTGCCACAACACACTCCACCACAAACACACTCCAGCACAACATCCTCTGCCACAACACACACCAGCACAACATTCTCTGCCACAACACACTCCGGCACAACATTCTCTGCCACAAACACACTCCACCACAAACACACCACCAAAAACACTCTACCACAACGCACTCCACCACAAACACACCCCTAAAACACTCTAACAAAACACACTCCTCCACAAACACACCACTAAAAACATTCTAGCAAAACACACTCCTCCACAAACACACCACTAAAAACATTCTAGCAAAACACACTCCTCCACAAACACTCTTCACTAAAAACACACTAGCACAACACAATCAGACACAAACACACTCCCACACCACAGTCTCCACCACAAACACACCAAAAAAAAACTCTAGCACAACTCACTCCTCCACAAACACTCTTGACCAAAAACACTCTAGCACATCACAAACTGACACAAACACAATCCAAAACAACAGTCTCCACCACAAAACATTCTAACACAACACTCTCTGCCACAAACATACTCTGGCACAACACTCTCTTCCATAATGCACAGAGCCAAGATACGTTCACTATAACATACTCACTACAGCACACTCAGCCACAACACTCTCTTCCACAATACAATCTATCACCAATTCCACCATAACTCACTCCTCTAAAACACACTCTATCATAAGACACCTGCTTTCCAGTCTACCACTAAATGTAGAAAACTATGTTGAATTTTTGTTTAACCCCTCCCCAAAGCAGTGTTCATTAACCTTGCACACCACCTGGACTTTTGGATGCGTGCAGTTGTGTGTACAGATGTTTGTAGATTGTCTGAGTTTACATTTCAGTTATTTGAGTTCTGTTCGCTTCGCCGCACTAGCTTGACTGAATTTGGACAAAACCTAAATATGGAATGCTTCTAAGATGACTCCTGGAAATTACAGTAAAATGTTAAATTGCTCAGGTTTTTGTTGGTTAGTTTTTTATTGTTAATTTTTACCAGAACTGTTTGCTTTTTTATTCTGGTTTTGAGATGCAGAACATCTGCTTTACTTTATCCAAAATATTTACTTTATCGTTCTCCTAGTCTTACTCTCTCTCACACTCTCTCTCTCTCTCTCTCTCTCTCTCTCTCTCACTCACTCACTCTATCTCTTTCTCTCTCTCTCTTTCTCTCTCTCTCTCACACACACATCTCTGACCTGTCACACTCAACTTCTGGCTGTAGAACATTGTAGAAGAAGCAACAGCAGTCACACACACACACACATACACACACACACACACCCACACACACACTAAAAATAATAATAATAACAGTCTATTATTACAGATTATTTGTGTTTAAAAAATATTATTTGTGTTTTTTGCAGTGAATAATAATAATCAAATTAGTCAACTAGTAGTTTCTACATTAAAGTGTTAATTTATTTACCTTCTATTAAAATATTACAGTCTGACTATTTATATTAAAATAAACAATTAAACATAATTAACAAATAAAATGACCAAAGTTTACCTAAAAACTATTAGTCAAATACAACAAAAGCAATAATTGGATTTTAAAAAATACATTACAAGTATACAAATAAGTATTTACCTTCTATTTATGTTAAATATATTTATTTACTAAATTATATTATTTTAATTATTTAATGTACAATGTATATAAAAAATAAAATGTAATTTTATGTAATATTCTGACTATATAAATAATATTTGCTACATTCTGACTAGTTATATTAAAATAAAATAAATATATTATATTATATATTCTGGCCATTTATGTTTCTACAAAAAAAAATACATTCCATACATTCTGATTATTCATATTAAATTGATAAAGTATCATAACATTTACAATCAGATCATTCGTGATGAAATAAACAGTTCAGTCAGACCATTTACAGTAGCCTGACTGTTAATACAGTTAGGACAAAGAACATTTAAAAAGTCTCTCTCTCTCTCTCTCTCTCTCTCTCTCTCACACACACACACACACACACACACACACACACACACACACACTTGCTTTCTCTCTTTTTGCAACTCAAAACATCAGTTATTTGAACATGTTCACTTTCACAGGTGTGTGTTGCTGTGTTTCATTTTTTCTCTCTCCCTCTATCTATCTATCTATCTCTATCTCTTACACACACACAAACACACACACACACACACACACACACACACACACACACTGAGCTGGGCTAATTGTTGCATTAAGGCAGTAGCTCTGCATTACTCTGGGCTTGAATTACATTCCAATAGAGAGTGGACAGCTGAGTGCTGTTTAATACTCTCTCTCACACACACACACTCTCTCTCTCTCTCTCTCTCTCTCTCTCTCTTTCTCGCTCTCATAATGAATGACCAGAACAAAAAAGAGAAAAAACATCAAACTCCTGAGAACTGAACAACTTGAAAAGACAGCAGTGTGTGTGTGTGTGTGTGTGTGTGTGTGTGTGTGTGTGTGTGTGTGTGTGTGTGTGTGTGTGTGTGTGTCTGTGAAGCCCTGTGTTGGCAGTCACACACACTGTTCAGGCAGCAGGTTTAGTTCTTACCTGAGCCATGATCCTACATTGCAGATTCCAGCCGTACTGAGAACTTCCTGGCCATTTCCTGCTCCTGTCTGTACAAGTTCTGCAGAGAGAGAGCCACCACACACACCTACACACACTCACACACACACATCTATTCACACACAACCTTCTTCTGAAATTCACACTCCTGTTCAACACACACACTGCTGTCCATGCTCCTGTGCTCACACACTAAACTAAACTACTCAAGATGTGTGAGATACACTCTCTCTCTCTCTCTCTCTCTCTCTCTCTCTCTCGCTCTCTCTCTCTCTCTCTCTCTCACACACACACACACACACACACAACACACACACACCTCCATGCCCCTCCCCCTCCCCCGGCAGGGCAGAGTCGCTCACAGCTGGCTGGACGAGGGCATGACACTCATCTTTCACACAGATTTGATCAAAAGGAATCACAAAGGCTGGAGGCAGTGCTAATGCAGTCAGGAGAGACTCTCTCTCTCTCTCTCTCTCTCTCTCTCTCTCTCTCTCTCTCTCTCTGTCCAGCAGCTCCAGTAATGCATTAAATCAATGTAGCCCAGCATAAAGCACACTCCACTGTTGGACTGTGTGTGTGTGTGTGTGTGTGAGAGAGAGAGAGAGAGAGAGAGAGAGAGAGAGAGAGAGAGAGAGAGAAAAGAGAGCTCTGTGTGTGTGTCTGTCTGTGAAGAGTCTCAACAAGTTGTACCCTGTGTCTGCAGCAATGCTGTGGTTTTCTTTAGACATGGCTGCTTTCAGGAATCCAGTAATTCTGTGTTTTTACAGTTTGATACAGTTTTCTCTTCTGATGTTACTATCTTTCATGCAGAATGAATCTGGTGATGAAGGCACTGTTTTTAGACACCTTGATTTCATATCAGTATTTGCTCCCACAGTCGCCACGCTTTCTGTATATGGATTTGTACAAACTCAACTCTTAGAACCCGAGATCTGCACTTCATGGGCAGTTACATGTCATTTTCGAGGCTTTATAACTCAGGATCACACTAACCTACAGCCATTTCAGACATCATAAAATGACAAGACTTACCATATCTAACCACGGTGGTCTCATTATTGTGTGATGAACTGTCAGTGAGTAACTGAGTTTTAAGAGCAAAATAAACACAAACAATTGTAAGCACAAGTAATTGTTTTATTAAAATATGATAACATTCATGCAGTTACTTAAATTCTCTTAATAGTTACATCTCAAATGAAGACAAATCCAGTCTTCAGAAGTCTAGGAGCTTCTGAAAATAATATCTGGCATGTGTGACTGTACTTTTCTTATTTTCCAGTGAACAAAATTACATAAAACTGACAACATTCTACAAAAATTAGCCTAGGGTTCTAAAGGTTAAACAAGTGTGTCCCATCACAGCCATTTGAATACATTTAACCACAATGGATGCCAGTTTGCCCCCAGCATCCTCTTTTTTGAAAACCAAATTTGAATTCAATTTAAACTACCCTTCTGAGGGGCACTTTCTATGGCTAGGCTTTTCCAACTGTTCAGTGGATTGACTGCCTTAGAAAACTGTCTGGAATTGGAATTGGACTCATTTTTCACAACTCTGTTTTAGCCATTGTGGATTGTCTTTTCAAGAAGGACACATAATTTAAGGATTTGGAACAATTCAACAAGTGCTTGAAAGTTTAAGTCTGATCTTCACAACACTTTTGTGGAAAAGGCTGAAAAAATGTTACAAACTACAAACTACAAACTTTAGACTCCACCAATCCACAGTCAAGAGCATTATCACCCTCCCCAGGAGTGTTCATCCATGACCAAGATCACACCATGAGCAAGAATTTATATATTCCCCAATGTACCTAAAGTAACTTTTAAGCAAACAAAGGCCTTTGTCACATTGGATAATGTTAATTTCCACGAGTCCACCACCAGGAGAACACTGGACAACAATGGGCAAGGAGAAAGTTGCTGCTCTCCAAAAAGAACATTGCTGCCCATCTACAGTTTGCTAAAGATGACATGGACAAGCCAGAAAGCTAAGCTTTAGAGGACTGATGAAAGCAAAATTGACCTTTTTGGTTTAAATAAAAACTTTTAGTTTTGAGAAAGAAGACACTTTAACACAAAACATGATGGTAGCATCAGACTGTTTTGCTGTATCTAAGCCAGGACAGATTGCCATCATTGATGGAACAATGATTTCTGAATTATACAAGCAATTCTAAAAGAAAAACATCAGGACACCTGTGCTTGAGCTGAATCTCAAGAGAATGTGGATCCTGCAACAAGACAACAACCCTAGACACAGAAGTCATTCTATCATATAATGGTTAAAGGAGAACACAGTTAATGTTGTGAATTTTGTTTCTGTTCCTCAAATTGTGTGCTTGTACACAATTTGGTCATTCAGCAAAAACACCAGTTCTGGTTATATCTTATAAACATATACTTAGGCTACATTCACACACCAGGTAAAAGTGTCCCAAATCCAGTCATTCTCATCACATGTGACATAGATGTGATATCTGTGTGGTAGTGCGCATGGCAAAAACAGATTGAATCTGAAATTTTTAGTTCATTTTCACTTCGGGCCATTTTCATATGTAGTGTTTAAATCTACATATGAAGCAATACAACTGGGTCTGAACAGCCAGATGAAAAACACAGATTAAACTATGTCAACAGCCTAAAAAATCAGAATAAGATAAACAAATAAAACAATACATACACAATACGATACACAATGTCTGAATTGTAAACTGGGATTCGGGAATGATTTTGAGGGCAGTATACACTACCACAATTCACTGATCATTTATAGTGAACATTGTGGCTCACAACAAGAGTTGAATATGGACCAGAATACAACTGTAGGCCTCGTTACTAAGCAACACAGTGGACAAATGGAACTGAATTTTGCTCATATAGCTGCTAGATAAACTGCTAGATAGGAGCCACTGGATGCTGTGAAGTTCAGATGTTTTCCAATGTAACATAATTAATGGGAGGTTCTTGTTTATAAGCAACATAATCAATGATCATTTCATGAACAGCACAGAGCTTTACTGACTGTAATTCAGAATTCAGTTTGTGTGTGTGTGGGTGGAGCTTAAACACAACTCAGACACACCCATGTTTATTTATGTGAGGAGTGCTGTCACGCGTTGCTGATAAGGAATGTGTCTGAATTTATCTCTGTTTCTACCACTACTTAGTGAACTAAATAGTCTATCCCTATATAGTGCAATACTAATGAGGCAATACGGATCCATTCTGGTCACAGCTTTAGATGCACAGGTACTTAGATCCACAGGTACTTGCATATACAGTCGCTTAGACACACAGGTGCTTAGATGCACAGGTACTTAGATGTACAGGTATTTAAATGCACAGGTACTTAGATCCACAGGTACTTGCATATACAGTCACTTAGATACACAGGTATTTAGATGTACAGGTATTTAGATGTACAGGTATTTAAATGTACAGGTATTTAGATGCACAGGTATTTAGATGTACAGGTACTTAGATGCACAGGTATTTAGATGTAAAGGTACTTAAATGCACAAGTACTTAGATATATAGGTACTTAGATGCACAGGTGCTTCGATACACAGGTACTTATACAGCAGATTCACCATATGTGTGACTTATCTTAATCTGGACTAAGCTACTGGTCAGTCACTTCTTCATTTTGTGAGAGCAAGCTGACTCACTAATAGTGACTTGTTTTTTCATTCCTCACTTTTGTATCACCTGGGGGTTTCAAACACTTAAGTGAGGTGTGTCTATACATTCTTTATACTGCTGCTTTGTGTCGCTTGCTAGGTTAGAGGGTAACCCCATGTAATGTTGTCATTGGCTTTGGGAAATGGAGTGTAGCTTATCTTATTTGTTTTGTTTTGTAGCACAACAATTACAGTGGTGTTTGAAAGTTTATAAACCCTTTTGAATTCTCTATATTTCTATAGATTTGACCTAAACCTTCACCAGGTTTTCACACAAGTTTAAAAGTACTTCAGGAGAGCCAAATCAAACAAATGAGACAAAAATATGGTCATTTTTTATTGAGGGAAAAATATATAACATATCTTGTACAACACTAACTGTTAATGAGTCTTGCACTAGTTTAAGTGTATGAAACAGCATCAACTGTGTTATGTTGGTGAGTTTCCTCTCATAAATGCTTGCTTCAAGTCCTCTGATAGGATTTCTATTGGTATAATGACTTGTGTGCTTAGGGTCGTTGTCTTGCTGCATGAGTCACATTCTCTTGAGATTCATCTCAAGCACTGATGATACTACCACCACCATATTTCACAGGTGGGATAATGCTTTTAATTTAAACATAAAAAATATATTTTGGTGTCATCCATCTACAAAACATTGTGAAACACAAAAAATTAGGTATTTGGTTTATCTGTGTTAATGTACGCTCAGATACATTGTTTTTCAGATACTTAAATAATGAAGCATGCAAATGCTCAGAAACACAAATTTTATGGTGATTAAATTGTTATGGAATAACCTAAAGGCCATTCATATCCTCACACTGATTTGTGTGATGAGTTAAACTAAAGTTCATCTACAGTATTTACGCTCTCTCTCTCATTCTCTCTCTCTCTTTCTGTCTCTCTCTCTCTCTCTCACTCTCTCTCTCTCTCTCTCACACACACACACACACACACATACACACACACATAGATATACTACACAGGATGGTGGTTGCCCTGCAGAAGCTCAATCAGATGCCATCAAGTGAAATGGCAAACCAGCAACTATTAATGTGTGACTAATAAACCCTGAGATATTCACTTAAATCTGCATCACCAGCAGAAGATCAAAGCCTTATTTGTAAGAGGCAGAATTTGATGAGGTCACTCCGGAGAGTTCCGGAGAAATCCGCGCAGTGAAGCTGCTGGGAGGAAAAATTCTGATTTCTAATAGAATCCCTAAAGGGTGAAACAAGCACACACATACACAGACACACACACACACACACACACACACCATCTCAGACTCTGTGTATTTATATTTTGTTTATGTGATGCTGTGCGAATACAAACATCTTCAACTAAAGGTGATTTTAAGGTTTTTAACTGAAAAGTTATTTAAGGTAAGGAACAGGGTTTGTTCAGGAGTAGATCAGTCTGAGATTATGGTTAAATTCAAGTTATATTAGATCAGTGTCAGATTTGGATAAGATGTTTTTATGATGAGTTTAGGATTACATTAGATCAGTCTTAAACCTGTAGTATGGTTAGATTATGATCAGATTAGAGCTACATTTGGAGTTTGGTTAGATCATGACTAAATTGGGATTAGATTAGAGCTATATTTGCAGTATGGTTGTTATGATTAGGTTAGACCAGAATTAGACATATAGTATGGTCAGATTATGAATTATAATTTCATTAGACAAAGATCAAGATTCCAGGAGTGTAGGGTTGTGATACAAAACCTCCATTTATACACACATGAAACTGAAACTTGTGTGAAACTGTACTGAACACATGCTGATTTGAATGTATGATGATGTACTGAAACTACTGAAAATAATGACTGTTCTGAATGTGTGATGTACTGGAATGGTACTGAAAATAAAATAAAAAGTTCTGAATGTGTGCTAATGTACTGAAAATCAAGACTGCTCTGAAAATATGATGGACTACTGAAACAATACTGAAAATAAAGAATATTCTGAATCTAAGCTAATTTCCTGAGACGGTGCTGAAAAAAAAGTTGTTCTGGATGTGCAAGGATGTTCTGAAACAGTACTGAAAAATAAAGGTTGTTCTGAATGTATGCAGATATACTGAAACAGTACTGGTTGTTCTGAATGTGTGTGACTGTACTAAAACAGTACTGAAAAATAATGGTTGTTCTGAATGTGTGCGGCTGTACTGAATCAGTACTGAAAAATAAAGGTTCTGAATGTGTGCAGCAGTACTAAAACAGTACTGAAAAGTAAAGGTTCTGAATGTGTGCAAATGTACTGAAGCAGTCCTGAAAATAAAGACTTTTTCGAATGTGTGATAATATACTGGATCTATGTGTTAATTACAGTTGTTAAATCGGCTCTGCTGACACTACAGCTCATCATGCTTTAATGAGGATCGTTTTAATCCAAACGGAACAAGTAAAAGCATCACATCCAAAGAGAGCACTTCACGAGAGAGAGAGAGAGAGAGAGAGAGAGAGAGAGAGAGAGAGAGAGAGAGAGAGAGAGTGCAGAAGAGCTCAATCTCACACTTTAAGCTAAAAATACTCACTCTGAAAGAGTGGTGGGTCATCACAGCTAGGCAGAGTCCACGCATTTACACACACTTACACACATTTACACACACTTACACACGTTTACACACACTTACACACATTTAGTGCCCCAACATTCTCCCGTCCCGTGCCCCTGCACCCCCGCACCCCCGCTTTCAGAGAGAGGTGTTACATCAGCCCGTTCTGAGTTTTTCTCTAAAAGCTGCAGAGAGCTGGATTGCTACTCCAGTGTGTGTGTGTGTGTGTGTGTGTGTGTGCACATGTGGGGGGACAGTGATAATGTCGACGAAGAGCACTGACTCATCTCTCAGAATTCACATTACACACACCACACACTATTAAACTGATATTCAAATACAAATTCAATTTATTTACTGAGAAATCTGTTCAGATCCCACACAGTGTGTGTGTGTGTGTATATGTATGTGTGTGTGTGAGTGTGTGTGTGTGTGTGTGTGTGTGTGTGGTGGGGGGGAGGCAGCATGAGGTTTCTTCAGTTACATACAAACATAGTGATGAAAGGAATTCAACCTAAAATTGAATAGATGAGAATGTATCTGACTGGCTTAATAATGTTCTTTAGAATAGAATACAGTTCATTATTTTACATTATATTTGAATTAAACTGAGTACATCACTGATGGAGGTGAAATTATCTTTATCTTTAGAATTCAGTGTCTGATTGGATTTAAAGGGAACTGCAGTCTTGGGCTATTTTCCGTGTTCTTTGTTCAGGCATAACTTCATTTTCTTCTACAACCTCAAACTCCAAACTCCAGAAAACTCCTGAAAGCACAACATCTATCTAAGTCCATCTCTTGTACTCCTCGCTTGCTCCTCCACTAAGTCCGCCCCCACACCTCCCTTGCGTATTCTGACTGTACCACAGAATGAGCAGATTAAAAAAAATTCTGCATCTTTGTACAACAAAAAATGATGATGTGAAGATAAATGCTACATCACCCCAATCATATCATAAAGGATTTTCTGGATCATATGTATATCACACTTTCTCCATTTCTACTTGGTCTATCAACATAAAACATGAAGTAGAATGTTATATTGTGTTTTAAGCCACTTTCTTTGATGAAAGTTTAAAGCAATGTTAAATGTGACATTGTTTTAATAAATCTTGAAGCAGCCACGATCTTCTTAAAACATCCATTAACTCACACACTTATACCTAATTCATATGAACACATGGGAGGCAAGAACACACCAGAATACCAGGATAATACCTGCATAGACACAGCGAAGCCCCAGCAACCCAAGCAGGGAATCACACATACACAGGCCCCTGGAGCAGTGTGATACATGTACTAAGTGCAGTGCCGCGGTGTCAAAGATTACAACTCAATAGAAAATATTTACGTTAGAACTGAATAGAATGTATCTGACTGGATGTAGAAATGTTTCATTTCTATTTTAGAAAAGCAATTTAGTTTAATTTTAAAATAGATCACATATTTAGAACTGCAAAGTTTTTAAATTTAATTCAATTTTAATTACATTTTTATTGAATTCTACTATCTACTATTCTACTATTGAATTCTATTTCTATTCACTGTAGAGGAATTGAGTAGAGCAAAACTGAATTCCTCTACAGTAAATACAGAATTCAATAAAAATGTTTTTTTTAAATAAAAATGTACTTGTCTTTCAGCAGAAAAATGTTCTGTCAACCAGAATTTCCATCTGAAAATCAATCCACTGCATGCCAGTTTGGTAAGAAGTGAACAAAGATGAAACTGTTCTTCAGAGGACACTGAATGTATTTACTCACTGTGGAAAGAGATCCATCTGCTTTGTTCATAATAACTGGTTTGTAACAGAAACACCTTGTCATGTTAATATTTTAGTTTTTAAAACAATCTGATTGGCTGTGATAGCTTAGAAACATTCCTCAGGAAAGTCTGGTTCTGGAGCAGAGCTGATCTGATCCCAGACCACATTATATCACCTGGAATTCAAGACTCCAGTGGAGGAGACTGTGTGAGTGATGACCACGACCCTGCTGTGTGTGTGTCTCCGCTTCAGTCTGTTATTGATCAGGCTTTTATGATAATACACTTGTGTGTGTGTGTGTGTGTGTGTGTGTGTGTGTGTGTGTGTGTGTGTGTGTGTGTGTGTGTGTGTGTGTGTGTGTGTGTGTGTGTGTGTAATGGCTGCATTAGAGGTGCACTGGACACCTGTTTGGTCTCTTTAGAGTTTAGAGTGTTTGTATTATAACAGTATAATGGCCTTTTAGACGGTCGATGGAGAACTTTCCAGAAACTTCAATACACACACACACACACAATCATATAACAGACAGAGCAAGGGAGGAGCCACTTTGATACTCACACACACACACACACACTCACACACACAAGGAGGAGTGTGTGTGGGCAGCTGGAGTCGATCAGGTTCAGCGTAAACACTCCTGCATTCCTGCTGCCACCCCGGCCTGACAGGTCAAAGGTCACAATGACAAACGCATGACCCAGGAGGCCTGTGAGTGAACACACACACTTCGTCCACACAGACGTTTAGTGGGCAGAGAAGGCTTCTGGAATCTTTCAGCAGACACATTTTTGAACATACACACAAACACTTATTGGGTAGAGAGTGAGGAGGATTTGTAGTGGTGCATCTTCTATCTGTGTGTGTGTGTGTGTGTGTGTGTGTGTGTGTGTGTGTGTGTGTGTGTGTGTGTGTGTGTGTGTGTGTGCGTGTGTGGATAGGAGTGTGTACTGATCAATCAGTGGTTAGTCTGTCTCTTGTATTTCCTGCACTTTCTCTGCATTCTTTGACTAAATTATAGCAATAAAGTTCAAAGAGCAGCCTTTTTCAAGCTGAATGGGCAGGACAACACGACTGAAGAATGAATGGGCAGGACAAAACTAATGAGGAATGAATGGGCAGGACAAAACTAATGAGGAATGAATGGGTGAGGCTAAAGTACTGTATACTGAATGGGCGTGACTACATTTCTAGAGTCAGAATGGGTGGAGCTAACTGCTGGTGGCTGTACAGCTGGGATTAAATTGCAATAGACTGAATGGTAGAGGCTAAACAACTTTAGACTGAATGATCTAAACTGCTTAGAAACAATTGAGACCCCCGGAGCATTACAATGATTTTGAAATACTTTACAGCAGAGATGAGAGAGATGAAAGTGTGGAAGGTACCAATATTGAATTGAATAACATTTTACATATTAGATCAGACAGATTTAAAGGTTTGGATGGATCCAGTGAATTAGACAGTCTGGACTGAACATAGATCTTGTGTATTAAATGGACCAACTTGGGTGGATCAGATGGATCTGGTCAGAGAGGACCAGGTATTATATAATTCAGAGTTAAATAGCTTCTGATAGAAATGTTTGGTAATGACATTCAAATTCTGCCAGTTATTCAAATCTAACCAAACATGCACTGTGTTTTCAAAGCAGCTGAACCTGGTAAAAAAAATATTTTTTGAAGTTTTGGCAGGTCATTTTGGGGGTCATGTGTTTTTTTTCAAGATCTGATATTACTTAGAGAGTGAAAAGCAGAGGCAGGAGGTGGAAGCAGCCGTCTCTCTGCATGAAGAGAAGAAATAAATCTGTAACAGAATGAAGAAGTGCTGGTGGGTCTCTTTGTTGGTCCTGTGGTGGATCTTCCAGCCCACCCTGGGGCTTGGACACGTGTGTGTGAAGCTGTGGAGTGATGTTGAGCTTCAATGATGTTCCTCACAGCTGACAGTGAAGCCCCTCTGCTTTCACCACACATGGATTTGTGTCCTTTGTTCTTCTGCGCAGTTGTAAAACTGGTGTGTTTCCTCTGCTGGGAGATGCCAGCTCTCCTCTTATACTGAAGAACAGAGGAAGCCGACTGGTGGAAAGAGAGGGGTTTCAGGAAGGTGGTGGGATGGTGGGACAGTGGGAGCTTTATTATGTCAGTAAGAGTTAGTGGATGGTTTGGTGCAGAGTGGAGAAGCTCTGCTGTTCAGGCCCTTAGTGTCCAGCTGTCAAAATTCCTTAGGAGCTGATGTGACAAACAGTAATAATATAATAAAATATAATATAATTAAGAAAGCCACACATCACTGTTTTATCATTTCTATTATTAAAATATTAACAATTAAGAAGCAATTACTGATCCAAAATGCTCTCTGAGTTCATGATCGTTCTCACTTGGGGAAAAAACACAGCACATCCAACAAGAACAAAAGCCTCATCCATCTTTTACACAATCTTATGCAACCAAAACATGGTAGCACACAGAAAGCACTGATCGATTCTAAGTACCGATCTATTTTACTGTGCTTACATGCACCTGTTGTAAGTCCTCTGGAGGCACATTTACACCAGTAAACACGTATACAACCAGTACAATTTTATTCAACTGCCGGAGTGACCACTAGGGGGCTTGCAGAAAGAGGCTGCCCCTTTCAAGTGCTCTTCTGGAGGAAGGCCAGTATTCTCAGTTCCCTTCCAACACCTAGTTTATCTAATAAATCTTTCACAGAAAAAAAAATCAGGTGAGCTGCTGATCCATACAGTGACTGGAGTTCACAAAGAAGTCAGCAACTGACCCTGTGCTCTTTTATTCTACAAGTTAATACCTTAGAGCCGTATACATAAATATATACTTAGCTAGTTAGAACCATACCTTCGATTTGTGATGATTTGGGAGGAGACTGCAAGGGGGTTTCTGCTTGCAGTAGGAAGCGAGACATCGTTCTAAGAAGTGGAGCAAGAAATGATAGATGACATTGTGAAAAGGAATGAGACAGGTTGGTGGAGGATTGTGAAGACTGCTGTAGCTACATGAACAAGATAGAGATATAATTTAGGATTAGGATAGTTGGGAGTATGTTCCTTCTCCCAAAATGTAGTTATTTTATAAAAATATATGGACAAATCCAGGGGCATCACCTAATATGCGGAGACTCAGGGCTAAGGTGAACTGGCTACTCTAAATTGCCCCGGTATGTGTGAATGAATGTGTGTGTGAGTGAATGTATGTCTGTATGCCCATGTCCTGGGTGAACCTCCCTAGTGCTCGATGCAGTCCTTCAGGTGGACAGTCATTTCCAGGGAGAGAGCACACTGTGCATCACTGGTTGCCACTTCTCACCGGTGTGTGTTGGCTGAGCATGACTGTGTAGAGTGCTGACAAGGGAAGGGAGAGTCCCCATTGACCATTTTTCACAGTTCATTTTTGCTTTTGGAACTTGGTGGAGGTTTACATTGCAAGCCCAAGCCAATTGACACCCCTGGACATAAATACTAAGTTCATTCAATGTTTCTTCCTTAATATTAAAAAGAATTTTATCCTGCTTTATACTAGATTTTGGAGCACTGCTTTGATTGCATTTGGTGACAAGAGAGTTGGTGAATTCGAGATATTGGATGATCACAACTCCAGCTCATCCATCTTGCTAACTCTTCTTAATAGTACTGGATGGAGCACCATCATTCCAAAGCTCAGTTTTACCCCTTTATACTCCTAAAGTCCATGCCTTCCAATACAAATGGTGCAAATATGTTCATATATATCAATTACGCAGAGACCCATTCTTTTTACGGTTTTAAGGACTAGACAACGTCTGCATTTGCAGATTAACAAGACTCACCAGACCAGGAAACCTTCCTCCATAACTCCAAGATCTAGTTTGGACACTTGTTTTTTCACTGAAGTGTCTAGGAACGACATTGGTTTTAATGAGTGAGCCTCTGCAAAAAAGCTTAAGCTCTCTATGTGCAATACTGAGCTAAGTCTGGAGTGGTGTAAAGCATGCCACCACTGGACTCTGGAGCTGTGTAAACGTGTTCTCTGGAGTGATGAATCATGTTTCACTATCTAGCAGTCTGAAGGACAAATCTGGGTTTGGTGAACACCAGAAGAGCCAAGAGTGCCATACAGTACAGTCTGGTGAAGAAGGACTGAGGTTATTGTTTTTCAAGATTTGGGCTCAGGTCCTTGGTTCCAGCGAAGAGTGATGTTAAAGCTAATGCAATTAACTGCTTCAAGCGATGGCCCTTTCCTGTTCCAGCACGACTCTGCCTATGTGCACAAAGTGAACTCCATAAAGATATGGTGTGACAAGTTTGATGTGCAGGAACTCCAGTGGTCTGCGCAGAGCCCTGACCTTAACCCTGCTGAAAACCTTTGGGATGAACTGAACGTCAATTGGGAGTCAGGCCTTCTCATTCAACATTAACCTGACCTCACAGATGCTCTTTTGACTGAAGGGCCACAAACTCCCACAGACACCCTCCAACATCCTGTGGAAAGCATTCCCAGAAGAGTGGGGGCCGTTAGTGCCACAAATGGATAGGGGGAGGACTCCATATGGATGATCATGGTTTTGGAAGGGGATGTGCAACAAGCTTGTGTAGGTGTAACTGTCAAAAATACATATCCTTTAGAAATACATTGTGTGTGTGTGTGTGGGTGTGTGTGTGAGTGTGTGTGTGTGTGTGTGTGTGTGTGTGTGTGTGTGTGTGTGTGTGTGTGTGAGAGAGAGAGAGAGAGAGAGAGAGAGAGAGAGAGAGAGTACTTGTGTGTGCCTGTGTCTAAACAGAGGACTGGTAATATAATTACAGACTGGAATTAACTGATACAGTGCTTGTGTCACACATACACTCATTTTCCTATTTAGTGTGTTCTCTACACTCTTGGGGGGAGGGGGGTTTAGGTGTGTGTGTGTGTGTGTGTGTGTGTGTGTGTGTGTGTGTGTGTGTGTGTGTGTGTGTGTGTGTGTGTGTGTGTGTGGGTGGATGGATGGGTGGGGTAATCTGTAAATCTGCAGGAGAGAGAGAGAGAGAGAGAGAGAGAGAGAGAGAGTGTTAGCCTGTGTGTGTGTGTGTGTGTGTGTGTGTGTGTGTGTGTGTGTGTGTGTGTGTGTGTGTGTGTGTGTGTGTGTGTGTGTGGGAGAGGTATGCAATGCCTCAGGTGGAGTGTGTTGGGCCAGCAGAGATCAGGCTGAGCTCTGAAAAACACACACACACACACACACACACACACACACACACATTGAAGAGTTTGTGAAGAAGCTCAGCTACTGTTCACTTTTATCAATTAAAACATTTGAACAATTAATGATTTATTGCACTTTATTAGCATTTTATGTTGCTTATTATCCACGTTTGTCAATTCATGATTTTAAACACCTATAACACACACACACACACACACACAGTATATAAAACTTGCATATTCTGAGATTAGATTAGGTTAGATTAGATTAGATTAGATTAGATTAGATTAGATTAGATATCTATAACTGAAAGATAACACGCTACACATCCAAATGTAGACACCCCCTTCTACTCAACACATTCTGCTCCACCCAGTACTTTTAGGGTGGGTAGTGGAGATGGGAATGAGGTTGGGTGGAGATCATCCAACATCTTGACCTAACTAACACTCTTAACACTGAATGCAATCAAATCCTTGCCCCCAACAAAAGCTGTACCAAAGTCTTATTTCTAATACAGTTTAGGAAGAAACAGTAAGACCAGATGTCCCAATACTTTTGTCCATGTAATATACATCTATAATTAAGAGGTTACACATTATATTCATTACATATACATTACACAGAACAATAGATTCAATGGGTTAGATGGATAATAAAACACACAAGCATGGATTAAATCTCCTTTACCTTTGTTTGATTTTACTTATTTTTAATGAATTACCTTTATTTTATTAGTTACCTGGGTTTAATGATTACCTGCATTTCATTATTTGTGTGTGTTTAAATAGTTACCTATAAATTTATGTAGTTTCCAACGTATAAATGCTTACATGTGTTTAGTTACCTATGTTTGATTAGTGAAGTGTTTAGTTATATGCATTTACTTAGTTACCTGTCTTTAATGAGTGACCTGTGTTTATTCTGTTTAATTAATTAATTACTTGATTAGTTTCATTATTTACTTTTGTTTAATTAGATAAATACTTACCTGTGTCTAAATATTTATCTCTTTTTAATTAGTTTCCCTTGTTTAAATAGTTAACTGGGTTTAAATAGTTACCTGTATAATTAGTTCCCATGTTAAAGTTCTTACTCTCTGTTTCATTGGTTTCCCATGTTTAAATAAAAACCTGTGTTAAAATATTTCCTGTGTTTAAATATGTAGCTGTGCTTAAATACTTGCATGTGTTTATATAGTTGCCAGTGTTTAGTTTCCCATGTTTAAATGCTTAGCTGTGTTTAAATACGTACCCACACTTGATTAGTCTTACCCGTCTTTGATTAGTGACCTGTTTGATTAATTTCATTATTTACTTATTTACATTATTTAATTAGACCTGCATCTGATGAGTTACCTGCATTGGATCTGTTACTTGTGTTTGATTAGTTCCCTGTGTTAAATTATTTACCTGCTTAATTGCGTTTGATTAGTTACCTGTGTTTGATTGATTACTTTTCTTTGATTAGTTCCTTTTGTTTGATTAGTTACCTGTTTTTGATTAGTCACTTGTGTTGTAAATAGTTGATTTTTTGTATGATTATTTGTGTTTGATTAATTTCTTGTATTTACTTAGATACCTGATTGATTGTTTACTTTTGTTCAGTTAGTTGTCCCTGTTTGATTAATTTCTTGTGTTTAATGTGTTTCCCATTTGATAAGTTACTTTTGGTTGATTAGTTGTCTGTTTTTGATTAAGTTGTTGTGTTTGATTAGTTACCTGTTTGGTTAGTTATGTTTATTTGATCAGTTACCAGTGTTTGATTAGTTATTTATGTTTAAATAGTTAACTTTTTGTTTGGTTTGCAGGTACCTGCTAAGCTGTTTGTGATAAATATTTTTGAAGTTTTATTATTATTATTATTATTATTATTATTATTATTATTATTATTATTATTATTATTATTAGTTGTAGTAGTAGTAGTAGTAGTAGTTGTTGTAGTAGTAGTAGTAGTAGTAGTAGTTGTTGTAGTAGTAGTAGTAGTAGTAGTAGTAGTATTAATTGTGTATTTCTGTGTTGTGTTTTTGACCATTTGTGGGGCTTTTGAGTTCCTAAAGTTTTACAAATCAGATTGCTCTGTTTTGGTCACACTGCAGCCCATAAAAAGAGCATTACCAAAATCAGCATTACCGTCTTAATCAGAATTCCAAGATTTTTTTATCCAGTGGTCCCCTTGTACATGACTGGTTTAATCCTGTCACCCACTGTGAAACAGCAGGGTGTGTGTTGGGAAAACGTGTGCAGACAGAGTTCGCCACAGATTCACACACACTTCCTGCCACTGTGCACATGCCACAGGCCCGCATCTCCGGGGACATGATTCACCTGGAGGAGGCCAAGCACTGCCAGATGTGTCGGAAACATCACACACACACACACACACACACACACACACACACACACACACACACACACACACACACTGACACAGGCTAACACTGTCTCGATTGTGTGCAGCATATGCTTTCAGTCAGGAGTGAAAAATGCAGCAGAAGCAGCGCATGCCAAAATCTTTCAGGCCCAGCGCTCAGCCTGCAGCAACCAGCACACACACACACACACACCCACACACACACGTCACCACACAGCAAGTCACGGCTGGTTCAACCATTAAACAGCTTAGGGACCACGTCCAGACACCAGTGCTGGCTAACAAAACACACACAGAACGCCCATCTGTGTCACACTCCCTCCCTGCAGGCTTCACACACTTGGTCTGTACAAGGAAAACATCTGGAAGAGCTAAACGCCACTCTCAGACACTGACCCACACACTGACCGACACACTGACCAAATCCTGACTAAACATTTACGAAACACTGACTTCACACTGACCAAAAACTGACTAAACAAACACTGATCAAATACTTACTAAACACTGATCAATCCTGACTAAACACTGACCAAACCCTGACTACATAATGAACCACACACATACCAAATACTGACCAAATCATGACTAAACACTGATTAACCACTGACCACACACTGACCAAACACTGAATAAACAATGACCCGTACACCAACTAAATACTGAACTGACTAAATACTGATGCATTGACTGAGCATTGACCCAAACTATGACCTAAATCTTACTATATTACACAGGCTACCCAGGAAGGAAGGAGGATGCAGGAGGAAGGGTTGAAGATGGCACTAGACACTTTATTAAACACAAACGCTGTTTCAGCATCCAATGTAAATCAAAGATTGACTTGTCAGGCAGCTTCTCATCAGCACCCTTAAGTCCACTGCCTGCATCGACTCAAACCTTCTCACTTTTAAAGACCCTTGCTGATCAGTACCTGCTAAGCCCCCAGTGGAGAATGGGTGAGAGAGTGGAGCTCACTCCATCCAATGACTGCTGTTCCACAGAATTGGAATAGGAAGGAATGGCTCAGGAGGAAACTTCTAGGGACATGTTCCTGACCTTCTTGCTTAGCTTGACAGTGTCTCAGCTCCTCATGACCCTGCTCGAAGGCATGATGCTAGGATCCTACTTGCCTCTCACTCAGCCATGCTTGTCCATGCTTGTCCCCCATTTGGGTCAATGACACTAGCCCTTTGGGAGACATTGTGGTGCATGCCACACCAACACTGCTGTTGTTTTTCATGGTGTTCCCTAGGGCTCAGTGTTGAGTCCCATCATTAATATTCTCATGTTACTCTGTTCCAAGCTCAACACTTGGCCCCTTCATTTCAACATTTCTGAACATCAACATGTTCTTTATAAATCTGTCTGGTTTATTTTGCATAATTCATTTGGATCAAGAGAACAGCATTTATTATTATTATTATTATTATTATTATTATTATTATTATTATTATTATTATTATTGCACAGTGCAAAGTAATTCTAATATAAATCTAATATTATTCTGACATATTCTTTTTCTTACAATTATCATACTATATTATTTTCTTCTAGATTTTTGATGCTGCCACATCCCACACTTTTACAATTCTGAAATGTTCTATCTGTATAGTGAAATCAGGATGATGACCACTCCAGTTCATTCCCAATTTCCCAGCTTAGTCATGGCCACATATATCGTCATCCCTGAACATCTTTCAGAATATGCATCAGCACCCTCAACTTAATATTGGGTACTGTTTGAAAACAGTACGTGTATAGTGTTTTGTACACTTCTGCTGGAATTTTATTCCGAAATCTGGATTCATGGCTTGCTACTCCACCTCTTGGCAGTGCTTTTTTTTTTAAACCATTTGGGGATAGTTTTTGAAGTATGTGCTGGGTCATTGTCCTGCTGCAACACCTACTACCTGATGATGGTGACACAGTTTTCTGGCACTGGGCCTTATACTGCACTCTAAAATTTTTTTGTTATTTACTTCAGATTTCGTAATGTCATTCACACAGTCAAGGCATCTGTGCCAGAAGCAGCAAAGTAAACCCAAAACATCTTTGAACTTCCAATATGTTAGCGTGTAGTGACTATGTTCCTTCCTTTGAAGGCCTCATTTCATTTTCTCTAAATGGTATAATAAAGGTTTTACCAAAAATCAATTTTATGCTTTACAAAAAGACTGGACATTCTACAAGCGTTGTGGCTTCCTCCGGTTCTGGCTTTGGTATATTTTTTCTATATTCACTGTAATCTGTGTGAACACTGGTGTCCTCCTGGGTCTCTTACCATAGCACCCCAATTAATTCAGAAATGTGACAGACACTGTTGACACTGTTGCATTTTCTGTCTGCAGGTCAGTTTGAATGTGTCTGGAAGTTGATATTCCACCATTCAAACAATCCTTCAGTGCAATCTTCCATTCATTTTCCATTCAGTTTAGCTTCTGTGTTGTGTGCCGTAAAGCTCTTAATGATTGATTTTGCACACAGTGTAACAGTAGGAGTTCTGGAGATGGACTTGTAGAATTGATAGTGAACATATTTTCCGTAAGTTTGGTTCTCACATTCATTTTCATTGTGGTGCGTAAAGTAATTTTGTAATTGTAATTGTGTAATTTTGTTCTGCGGTTAAACTGGCTGAATGTGTGATTTCTATTATCCAGTAGATGTTCCTTGCCCCACCTATAAATTAAAGAAGCCTCACATGATTGAAATCCAGTTACTTCATGCAGTTTTGAAAAGGTACCAATAACTTTGTCCAGCACATTTCTGTAGTTCTGTGTGGAATAATATCAGATTGACTTTTTTTCCTCCATTGTGTTGTTCCAATGTAAACAAAAAAGCCATAGTGAATATCAAATCACCTGTAACTGCAGCACTTCTGAGAGAAGTGCACAGGTGCCATATTTTCATTGGAGCTCTGAACATTGGCACACAGCTATGCTGGGTCTGAGTAGCTGTAACATTATGTGTGAGCAGAAAATTACTTAGTAAAACATACCCCCATCCAACACATACACACACACACACAGTAGCTGTTTAGGTGTATCAGTGAGTGTAGTAGTGCAAGGAGACAGTAGTGAGTGTTTGGTAGGGTGAGACTGTTTGGTGCTGTACAGTGACAGCAGAGGTGTGTGTGTGTGTGTGTGTGTGTGTGTGTGTGTGTGTGTGTGTGTCTGTGTGTCTGTGTGTGCATGTGTGTGTATGTGTGTGTCTCTGAGGAGAAGTCTTCCTCTGTCCGAACTGAAGGAAAATCAATAGTGTGAGTGTGTAACGCCTGTGATGGCATTGCTAATCCAGAGTTAGCATTAATGTTTCAGACGCTCAGTGCAGTCGGGCCGAGCTCTCTGAGGAACTCTCTCTCTCTCTCTCTCTCTCTCTCTCTCTCTCGCTCTCTCTCTCTCTCTCTCTCTCTCTCTCTCTCTGTGTGTGTGTGTGTGTGTGTGTGTGTGTGTGTGTGTGTGTGTGTGTTTGTGTGTGTGTGAGAGAGAGACTCTCTGTGAATGTTTGGGTTGTAATTGAAGCAGTGTTGCAGCTCTGTAACTGAAAATGCAGATTTCACCTTAAACACAGCATACAGACTAAATTTACAGATGAAAAGTTCATGAATGTCATACATACTTCTGGAAAATCAGTACAGATGCCTTGTCCCAATTCTTTTCCTAACCCCAAAGCCCCTCCTTGAAGTTTCTTGACGTTGCTGAGCAGTGACCAAAAGGGGTCTAAGCTTGAATGCCAGAATGCCATGTTGCCCAATGCCACTGTTTTTAAGAGCAATGGCCAAACTCTCTGTCCATGTTAAAGTTATGTGGTATTTTTACCTTAAAATAACAGCATCACTGTGATGGGCCCCTGGCTGTAATAGTGACAACAGCACCTCTGTCATTGGTACCCTGGCACAGAACAGTGCTAACTGAGCTATGTAACTTTGGTTTAGCGGAAACAGGATAATGCTTGCAAGAACTATTCATCTACAATTATATCATTCTACCTCCTCACTCCACATACCCCTTAGACTTTCAGTGGCAGTTCTGTATCTCAGCTTGTTCAGAAAGGTATATATTAAACATTTCTTATGGTGGGGCAACTGTGAATTACACTTCCCAATGGCAGGGGGAGCCCATGAGCAACAAATTTCAATTCTCATATAATTTGAGTAAAAAGAATAATTTATTTGTAATGATTAGATTGACAAGTAACTTATAATAATGAGTTCTTAAGGATTAACAGTAGTCCAAAAAATGTAGTTAAATTAAGCCAGATCAATTTTGTTGTTTATGTATCTGTAGTATCTTTTCTCTGAAATTTGCCACCCCCTATCACTGATTAGTCTATGTCTGCATGCAGGTTGAGCATGTACACAGACAGAGCAGTAATCAGGCACTGGAAGGCTGCTGTGGCACTTAAACTGGGATTTAATTCAGTTGGAAACAAATGAAATTGAGCTGTTTTCCAAGCTGGTTTTCAAAATAGTTAATCGCATATTGAGATGGTTAGATAGGGTAAGTTGTGATATCTTGTACTCTGAAGTGTTCTTCTAAGAGGGGACAGAGGCCCATAGAGATAAATAGAAAATCCGTTGCATACCTTCTGTGTGTGCAAGAACATACAAAATTGGAATTTAAATGATAAAGACACATTTATTGACATTTCTCTTTGAAAGTTCAACTAACAAAAGCAGAGCCAGTCCAGTTAAAGCCCAAATCAGAGCTCTTTCAATAAGAAACAGTAAATTCAGCACTATTTTCTTCACACTGCAGTGAAAACTTGCATTCAACGAACTGGTCACGACTGCATTAATCCTTGTGCATGCAGGTGTGTGTGTGTGTGTGTGTGTGTGTGTGTGTGTGTGTGTGTGTGTGTGTGTGTGGGCCGGCTGCTGTGGACAGTAATTGGGGGTTTGGAGCTTTTACTTTCTTCCAGTGTAACAAAATCCTTTCATTCCACCTCACTGAAACACACACACACACACACACACACACACACACATACACACACACCTGCTTGCCCACTGATGTTACAGAAGGCCTTACGACAGTCTCTCTCTCTCTCTCTCTCTCTCTCTCTCTCTCTCTCTCTCACATACACACACACACACACGCACACACACACAGTACATCACAGCAGCTCAGCAGGCCAGATACAGTCATATGACAGTGAGCACATGCACTGCCACACTTTATACACACCCACCCCCTACACACATAGACACACTGGCTGCTGAGAGATTCAAAAATACTTTAAAGTTCAGCCAGAATAGGACTGGGGTCACAATGAGGGCTACCTACCTGCAGACTTTATATTCAACAGTAATCTACCCCACCTGATCCAAATAATTACAGCCTTCAGAACTTCTTGATTGGCTGAATAGAGTATGGTAGAGTTGAGGTAGCCCTCATGACTGGAATAATCACCCTAATCACTTGGAAAACTTTCTGGTATAATCCCAAGTAGGAAAATAATGGCTCGGGAATGACCATTGAAATAATCAATCAAAATAATGTTGCTGAAATAAACCTGATGGAAAACATCCAGTTGAATATTTTTGCACTTCCCTCCAACACAGTTTGATGAAACTAAATCCTAAATTCACTTTCGTCTATCAGTCATAGATTGTCAGTCAAAGGCTGAAAAACTCATCACTCCACAGGGCTTCCAGGGTCTGGAGTTTGTGTTTAAATGATTTTGAGACTGTGTCATGATGCTCTTAAATGGCAGTGTTGGTGTTTTATGAAGCTGGATTTGGATGGTGTTTGACATCAAACAGCAGCAGATTCAGCCAGAGAGTTCAACTTCATGTGTCCAGTGAGCTGAAGAAAAGTTCTCAGTGTGGTGAAGTGTGTCAAGTGAGTTGAAAGGCTGTGCCCATTGAGCTATAGTACAGTTTCAAGTTTGGAGGATTGTGTCCACTGACATGAAGAGTTTCCAATGAGCTGAAGGACTGTGTACAATGTGACCTGAAGAAGAGTTTCCAGTGAGCTGAAATAATGTGTGCAGTGAGATGAAGGAGAATTTCCAGTGAGCTGAAATAATGTGTGCAGTGAGATGAAGGAGAATTTCCAGTAAGCTGAAATAATGTGTCCAGTAAGTTGAAGGAGAATTTCCAGTAAGCTGAAATAATGTGTGCAGTGAGATGAAGGAGAGTTTCCAGTAAGCTGAAATAATGTGTCCAGTGAGATGAAGGAGAGTTTCCATTAAGCTGAATTAATGTGTCCAGTGAGATGAAGGAGAGTTTCCAGTAAGCTGAAATAATGTGTCCAGTGAGATGAAGGAGAGTTTCCAGTAAGCTGAATTAATGTGTCCAGTGAGATGAAGGACAGTTTCCAGTAAGCTGAATTAGTGTGTCCAGTGAGATGAAGGAGAGTTTCCAGTAAGCTGAATTAATGTGTCCAGTGAGATGAAGGAGAGTTTCCAGTAAGCTGAAATAATGTGTCCAGTGAGATGAAGGAGTGTTTCCAGTAAGCTGAATTAATGTGTCCAGTGAGATGAAGGGGTTTCCAGTAAGCTGAAATACTGTGTCCAGTGGGTTGAAGGAGTTTCCAGTAAGCTGGAATAATGTGTCCAGTGAGATGCATTTGTTTGCAGTAAGCTGGAGGAGTGTGTACAGTGGTGTGAGTTGGTTTGCAGTAAGCTGGAGGAGTGTGTCCACTGAGATGAAGAAGAGTGTCCAATGTAGTACAAGACATAACAAATGTATTGATAGACACCATATTTGGATGTGTTGGTGCTGAAGTTCCTTGACCTGCTCACAGTTTCTTTTTATAAGGAACTTATTTTATCCGTGAAAACACCTCTTCCTCTCCTTAGAACACCACCAGGCATTCTTACTCCTCACCACTAACTCTCCCTCTCCTTGTCCTTGTCCTCTCCAGATATTATTTTCTTTTTCTCTCAATCTCTCTCTGCTCTGGTATGTTTTTCTATACCCACATTGATCACACTCATTCCAAAAAGCCCTTTTATTATGAGTCTATGTCAATGACAACACCTGGTTATGTCTCCAACTGAGACTGGAATCAGAGTGCGTTGTCTATTATAGCATTTTATTTTTTTTCTTGTCTAATCTGTGCTTGATTTTATTCTGAAATATTGTTTGTATAATATATATAAACAAACACATCACATAAGACCAGTAATGCAGACTGATGAAAATGTCTACTCCATTATTATTCCAAAGGCTGCATTTTGCACTGAAAATCAGAAAAGATCATATAGAATATAGTACATGAATACAGTTAAATATTTGTGGACACAAAAATGAAATTAAAATATGTAAGAATCATCTTTTCATCTATCTGGGTCTGACATGTCATAGGCTATATCTTCTTCCTCACATCAATCAGGGCAGGATCCTCTTGAATGGTGAATTCATCCTTGCACAGACTCATCAGTTTGATCACAGGCCTGACCATACCTTCAATGAGGGGTGTCCTGACATCTGACTGGAGATTGTAAACCTTCCACACCCAGGCTGAATAATCTTCTCAGTGGGGTATTTAGTTAAGGAATGGAAGGTACTGGCCTGATGTCAATGTCCAAGATGTCAATGGATCTCCATCTGCCCTGCATCCATTTGATCTTTTGATGTGACAGTGGTGTGTAGTCTGTCTATTAATTTGAGAATGTGAGCCATGTTGAAGAATCGTGTGTTCTACTGCATCTCAAAAAAAAGAATATTATGAAAGAAATAATTTTTTTAACCTAATTAAATTCAAACATTTGTCATATATTTTATTTACTACATATAAAGTGAAATGTCTCAAGCTTTATATTCTTTTTATATTTTACACACGGGGAAGACTGCTGACTTGAGAGTTGTCCAGAAAAGGACCATTACAATCCTTCATAAAGGAGTTAAGTCATAGAAGGTCTTTGCTGAAAAGGAGGGGGAGTGTGGTGGGGAAAGGTGTGCAAGCTACATGGATGACCACAGCCTTGAGAGATTGCCAAGAAATGGTGGTTCAATTGTATTAGTAAATATAGTACATACTGAATGTTACAGTATTAGTGAATGTTACTGTAATAGTGAATATTAGTGTATCAGTGATTGTTACTGTATTAGTAAATATTAGTGTAATAGTGAATGTTACTGTATTAGTGAATATTAGTGTATTAGTGAATGGTACTGTATTAGTAAATGTTACTGTATTAGTGAATATTAGTGTAATAGTGAATGTTACTGTCTTCTTCTTTCTTCTTCTGGCTGCTCCCTTTAGGGGTCGCCACAGCAGATTTGTCTCCATCTTGCCCTATCCCCTGCCTCCTCTACTGTTACACCAACCAATCTCCATGTACACCTTCACTACAAAGTCAATATTAGTGTATTAGGGAATGGTACTGTATTAGTGAATGCTACTGTTTTAGTAAATGTTACTGTATTGGTTAATCTTAATGAATATTAGTGTATTAATGAGTATTAGTGGATGTTAATGTATTAGGGAATATTAGTAAATGTTAGTGTATGTGAGTTACTGTGTTAGGGAATATTAGTAAATGTTACTGTATTAGTGAATGTTAGTGTATTAGTGGATATTAGTTTCCCAAACCTTTCTTACAGCACTGAAGAACTTTAAAGTATTTCAATATTGATTGAGATATCCAAACATGCAACATTAATGTATCATTGTAAGTTACTTCATTAGTGTAAATTAGTGAATGTTAGTGAATTGGTAGAGTGAAAATTAGTTAGTGTATTAATAAATATTTGTGATGTTTAGTATATTAGTGAGCATTAGAGTATTAGTGAATATTGTGATAGCATGTTAATTAGTGAATAATTGTGTTTTATTGAATGTTGTGTATGTATTAGCTAATGTTAATGTATATATTTATATAAATATACTGGATACATCTGATAATCTGATAAGTCTGATGAATCCCTCATGACACTCTTCCAGTGAATCAGCTCTGCTGCAAGTTAATGCAAATGGACATGAAGCCATGCTGATTTACAGTCAAATAAACTCAGTCTCATATTATTAATGACCACCTGAGGGTCAAACAATCAATACAACTGTTGGGGTTCCAGCTCCAAACACACACAATACAAACACACACACAACACTTTAAACACACCGTACACACAGCATACACAAAATACACAACATACACATTCCTTAACATAGTTGTGAAGTGTGAAGTTGGGTTGCCTCATAAAGAAAAAGAATACACTGTTCAGTAACTAAATTAAAGAAATTTTAAACTTACATTTAAAAAGCAGAGTTGTTGGGTTACAGTGTTCAAGGGTAATGAAAGATAATCTCTCACTTGGGGTACTGGTGGCTGGAATACACAAATACACTTTGGAAAACTTGGCCATATCAGGAAATAATTGTGTGCCGGCCACTGCAAAGGATTTTCATGTGAATGTGAGGTGTATGGAAGTAGTCCTGAACCTCAGTGCCATCTGTTAAGGTCCTCCTTTTCTTGCTTTCATAGCAAGCTCCAAAGAGTTCTTTAAAATCTGTTTCTGTGTCCGTGCCTCTATGATCAGTGCTTGTGACGTTGCCGTTAGCTGTGAAGAAAGAAAATACATTACATGATGAATCTATGAAACTAGTGCATATCCTGCAATAAGTCATTTTTTCTCCTGCCTGTAACAACATCCATCAGTAAAAGGAACTCCAACTTCACTTGCTACTAATTTAAAGAAACAGGTAAATATATTTTTTTCTAAATTTACCTGTATCTTCATGACCTTCCTGCTCCTTATATTGAGCCAGTTGAGTCAGGTGGGCCTTGCCTCCTGTATGCTTTACTTTGGTATGAACTGCAGGTGCTTGAACCGAGGGTCCAACGTGAATGCCACAGTAGGAATGGTCTCTGTCAATTCACCAGATTCCACTTTAAAGCATGTTAGCAGCTGCTTCCAGGCTGTATCTTTGAAAGTGCAAATAGCTGTAAGATCACAGTCTTTGACTCTCAGTGTGGTGTCAGTCAAATTCAACAGCACAGGATAGATGAAGGAAAGGCCAACTCGTAATTCTCCACACATGATCTTTGTCGCCTTTGCCAGAGGCTTCAACACTGGAAGAAGTTGTTCAATCAACTC
Organism: Acestrorhynchus altus; assembly: GCA_034509495.1. Classification (NCBI taxonomy): domain Eukaryota; kingdom Metazoa; phylum Chordata; class Actinopteri; order Characiformes; family Acestrorhynchidae; genus Acestrorhynchus; species Acestrorhynchus altus. Next base: position 10,873,657 of record CM067508.1, on the reverse strand, counting down.
CCACCGGGAGGCATTCAAGGACAGAGATTTTCAGTACTGGTCATAATGGTTTGCACTGGAATTTGCTGTCTTTTGAGCATGAGAAATGTGGAATTCTGTTGTTTAGAACTGTCATTCTCTAGCTTGTTGTCTTTGAGGGACATCTGTTAATGTAATTTCTTCAGGGCAAACATTGCGTGTTGAGTGACAAAAACAGTTAATGGACTTCAGTTTATATACTGGTCAGTCAACATGATGGGAAATTTGCTGAAGTTCGTTGTTATATCTGGCCTGCTTGTGTCTTCATGACTGGAGAAATACACAGGTTGGTCCCACACATTACCTTATTCAATTAGTTTCTGTGCTAGGTTGACCGTATGCATTTTTCAAGCATGAACAGCAATCTTGATTTTTACTACCAGATATTTCTGATGAACTGTGATGTCCTGCTCCCTAATGCAAGAAGTCCATGACAATGAGACAGTATGACCTATCCTCTCTTGAAATATTCACTTTTAGTGCATTTATCTGGAGGGTGATTGCGTTCCAAAGGGTGTAGCTTGGCTCAAAAATGTTTGTGTCAGGTCCCCTATAATCATTGAATCCAAGTGTTGGCCACTTTGGGGTCTTGTTCAATTCCTCTCTCTCCCTTCAATTGGAGGAAATTTTACGGAATTCTTACGGAATTCCTAATTTACTCAGATCAATTGGCTAAGGAAATGAGGGGAACTAGGCATTACTCTTTCCAACTACTCATCAGCTCCCTACAAGTGTGAATTGTAGATATCCTAGTCCAGTGTTTCTCAATGATGGTCCTGGAGACACCAGTACACTGCTTGTTTTAGAACTGCTCCCACCACACATGATTTAACTAATCTGCTCATTAACAAACCCTTCAGAGTTGCATGGGGTGTGATAAAGCTAAAACGTGCAGGGCAGGGGTGCTTCTAAGAGCAGGGTTGAGAAACACAGTCCTAGTCAACTGTCATGCAATCCCACCTGTGTGTGTCTGTCTGTGTGCTTATGGTAATTTTGACTGAATAGAATGGTTGTCTTACTAATATTTTAGCTGTGAGAAATTGGATGTTCCTTTAGTTCAGTTGCTGCATCTCCTGGCAGGGATGTGATGTAGTAGCGGGAAGACTGGTTCAGGAGGGGGATTCATTGATTAATTATTTGTTGCCAGAGAGAGTGCAGAACTTCAGGGCATGTGTGTAGCTGCTCAGGGTGTTTAGACAGCATAGTGAGCAGATTTCAGATTCCATAAGCACATGTCAAATAACTGCTCCATGTCATGAGCTTAATAAATTAGTTTCAGACTAGCGTAATTCCTCAGGATAAGTGTGTTCTTAATGTAAATTTCTTGTTAAGCTTCCTTAAAGGGAAACTTTAACAGAGTATGAGAGTGATGGGGTCAGTCAATTTAGCTTAAAATAGTCAGGACTGCATATATTGTATGACATTATATTTTCAATATGAACAATAAAGCACCTTGATACATCTTAGGCAATACTGAAGTATCACTGATATCAACTATGCCATTGCCCCAGCAGGAACATAAGTAATATTATAAGAATCATGTGCTATCCAAGTTAAAAATACTAGGATAATGGATGAATCTGGTTATCATGGCTGGTGCTCTAGGTGACACACCCTCTTTTCCATTTGGGCTAAGGACCCCTTAATCTTGTAAGACTTCCATCATTTGTAAGCCTCCTACTGTAACCTGGAAACTCTGGTAACTCTACAGCTCTAAGCAGGTTCAGAAGTCCATGCCAGATGCTAGGTACAAAGCAATGACTACAACATGCTTTTACAGATGCATGGACAAATGTAAACGTGCCTGCAGCTGGTTTACGATTGCTTGAAGATTGACACAATATTTTAAAATGTGTGTTTCACTGTCTCTGAGCACAACCTGTTCCCACCACTCTGCATGTATTTTAGAAATCAGAGCAGAAACAACACTATATATATATATATATATATATATATATATATATATATATATATATGAATAAATATATTGAATATAGTGAATATAATGAGAAAGTGTGTGATGTTTCTCAAAATTATGAAAAAGAATATTAAAATAATGAGAAGACACTCATACTGAGAAATAATCTAAGAAAATATTGTGAAAATCATTAAAAATTTTGAAAAATCAAAATATATTGCAAAATCATTTAGAAATAATGAGAACTAATCTCAAAATAATACAATTACTTCAAAATATAATACCTAGAAATTGTTTCATCTCAAAATAATGCAAAAAAAAAGCAAACTATCAAGTAATCATTTTAAAATAATGAGAAATCACCTCAAATAATATACAATATATGCAAACTATCAAATAATAATTTTAATATAATGGGAAATTGTCTCAAAATAAAACAAAATTATTTCTATGGCTTGCTCAAAAGGTTTATGTCATATGTTATGTGTATCCTATATCTCATGTGCTATCTTATGTGCTATATCTCACCTTATTTTTGATTTCTGTAAAGCTGTCCTGTGACAACATCAGTTATACACAGATAGGTTTTGATTTGACTTGATTTCAAAATAATGAGAAATCATCTCAAAATAAATAAAACATTCTAAAGCAATTTTAAAATGTCTTTTGCAGTGTGCTGAGTCTATGCTGTTGGAGTTTTTGCCTTCAGTGGGGTCTGTTTGAGTGTTGAGCTGAAGTCTGAAATTTTAATTTTGTTTTTGAAAGTTGGGATGAAAGCACACGTCAGTCCACTCAGCAGAACAGAGCATGAGTGTATTCTGAGTTGTAGTGGCCGTATGGTGTGTTTTGAGTTGGGTCTGTGGAGTCGGCTTGCTGTTTTCTAAAGCTGACAGTCTACAGTTCGTATGAAGATGACCTTCCTGATGAACTGACCCATCTCCAGCCCTGCTCCATAGAGAGACTAACACACTTCCATCAGGTTCACTGGCTGAAACTCAGAACACACATCCAACGATTAGTCGCACACCATATAAACATGTCAAATCCTTTAAAAACGAGGTGAAGCTCTTTTTAATGGAGCTGAAAGTGCTACTAGATGTGCTCCAGCATTTGAAATGGTGCCGTGATATCACACAGGCTTGTGTGTCTAAACTGCATTATTTTCAGGCGGCGATGTTGGAAATTTGACATGCATTTAGAAGTGTAAACACATTTCCCTAATTTTCCTCTCATGTTGAGGTTTGTAGGAGGGCTTTGGGGTGGTGTGTGTACGTGTGTGTTTGGGACGGTGTGTGTGTGAGTGTGTGTATACAGGGTCACTGCAGCAAGGGTCTGAGCCCCCCTGGAAATGCATTTTTCAATTTTTCACTCTTGCAGGCAGATCAAAGGCTAAACACACAGATCAAAGAGCGGAATCACGGCGCTTCGGCCACAGCGGTGTTGTTTACATGAATGCTAAAGGCACTTAAATCAAATATTATCTACTTAAAAAATATATGTTTTGTATCAAAGCATTTTGATGTCACTTTTGAAGTGCATCCCTGCATTGGGGATCATTTCAAAATTTCATAAAATTTGAGACGATCATTTTTCAAGCTCTGACATGATTGGAGAATCCATCAGAGCCCATTCGGCCCTCAGCTTATCTTCACTCCTCCATTTCAACAGACTCTTCTGCAAAACCATAACAGACTGTCTGTGTCCTGAACCTGGCCTGAAGAGCCAAAAAGCGAAACAGGAAACTATACTGAACTTAACACATATACATACAGAAGAGTGTTTGAAAAATATAATTATTGGATTGTAAGGAGTTTGTAGCCTTTAAAAAAAGGTCTAACAAGGGGTTCACTGAGTGATGCTAATGAGGAACCACTTTTGGTTCCATAAGGAACCATGTATTTAAGGGAGATGTGAATGTGAATATCCTTTTAAAGGTTTTAAAAAACCTTCATTCGATGTAAAGGTTCTTTATCAATTTAAAGGTTTAAAGGTAAACACTGCACATCTGAAACTGTACAGCTAAATATTGCACTGGTGAACACCGTGCTGTTGAACACTGATACCTGAGCATTACACTGCTGAACACTGATGTGTGAACACTGCACTGAAGATCACTGAGCCTGCTGAACACTTCTTTGTCAGAGTGCTGGTCTGCTGAACACTGTGCTGGTGAACATTGCACTGCCTGATTGTTTCATTGCATGTACACCACGCTACGTGAGCATTGCAGTGCTGAACACTGTTCTGCTGAATGCTGCACTGCTGAGCACTATACTGATACATTCTGCACAGATGAACACCGTATTACTGCTGAACAATACACTGCTAAACACTTCACTAGTTGAATTCTGTGCTACTGAACACTTCATTGACTTAACACTGTAGTGTGTGCATGTTACACTGCTTGAGTACTGCACTGTTGAATGATGGGATGCTTAAACCACGATGACTGGTAAACACCATACTGAACACGGAACTGTCAGAACATTGCATGGCTGAACACTGTCTAAACTCTGTTCTGTTCAGTACTGGGCAGCTGAACACTGCACTGCCTGAATTCCTCTGATGCATGATTAACTCATGTTTCATGATATTGGAATTTTAATTGAACTGTTTGAACTTTCAGTTAAATATAAATATATATAAAGTTAAATTAATCTCCAATATCACACCAGATAATTTTAGAAAATTTAGATGCGTTAGTCCTGATGTCAGAATAACAGAAACAGAAAAGGCTCAGCAGATAACTACTGATGGATGGGTCTGTGTCTTCAGGCTGGATGGCAAAAGCATTTGGAGTGTAAAAGTCTGGGTGCAGCTGAGTGTGTGTGTGTGTGTGTGTGTGTGTGTGTGTGTGTGTGTGTGTGTGTGTGTGTGTGTGTGTGTTGAACTGCAGTGCGGCTCATGGCCGTGTGTAGTAACAGATGCATGGTGATGTGCTGGTGCCTGGAACCAGTCCAAACAGCAGGCGGAGAGCAGCCGGGCAGAAGAAGTGACAGATCCCATCAGAGAGCCCGTCAGGAAACGGCTGCTCCAACGCTGCTGCGCAGGCACTAACGCAACGCCGCTACTGCTGCTGCACATGGTTGCATTACCAGCCCGGGGCTTAACCTTTATCCAGCATGACAACTACACCACAGCCCTTCTCTATACACTAATAACATTTACACACACACACACCACCTGCAACCCAAAACCGTCCTGATATGGCAAAATGTAATATACACACAATACTCACTCTACACACACTTAACTCTAATAGACACCTAAGAGGGTGACACACTCAACGAGTCATAACAAAGTCAGGACAAACAAATGAGGACAAACAAGCTGAAAGTGAGTGCACAACCAAACAAGTTCTAAAAAAAACAAGTCTTAAAACAATACCGAGGAAAAACAAGCTAAAAGTGAGTGCTAAAACCAAACATGTTCTAAAAGAAAACCAGTTCTAAAGCTAAACTGAAGACAAGCTGAAAGTGAGTGCTTCAACCCAAAGAGCTCTAAAAAAAAACAAGTCCTAAACCTAAATTGAGGGGATGGAAAAGTAGAAAGTGAGTGCTAAAACCAAACAACTTCTAAACAAACAGACCCAAAAGCTAAACTGAAGACAAACAACCTGAAAGTGAGTGCTTAAACAAAAACGTTCTAAGAGAAACAAGTCCTAAAGCTACACTGAGGACAAAACAAATTGAAAGTGAGTGCTAAAACCAAACCACAAAACTGAGAACAAAACAAACTGAAAATGAGTGCTAAAACCAAAGAAGTTGTAATAAACAAGTCCTAACACTAAACTGAAGACCATCAAGCAGAAAGTGAGTGCTTAAAACCAAATACGTTCTAAGAAAAACAAGTCCTAAAGCTAAATAGAGGAAAAACAAACTGACTGCGTGCTTAAATGAAAAAAGTTCTAAAAAACAAATATTGAAACTAAACTGAGGAAAAAACAGCTAAAAGTGAGTGGTAAAACCAAACAAGCTCTAAAAAAGTTCTTGTTATAACAGATCGGTCCATAACAACACTGTTCTCAGATACACAGCTCATTCACATGAAGTTGTGGACAGAATGTGCAGCTGTGTTTTTATGACAGCAAAGGAGATGCAAAAAGAGCTGTAACTCTTGCTCAAGGGTCACTAAGTTAGCAACACTGGTCTTGTCTCCACACTTGTCTCACCTGTTCCTTAGTGTTTCTAGTTTTTCTGCCCCTTTTGTACATCATTTTAGTGAAGTGCCACATGGAGGCTGAGTGAGCTTCCTGTGAACCTCGTCATAAAGGTACATTGTTCAGTGGACTTTATCTCTTAAATGATTCGATCTGCCTACCAAAGATACCATGGCTCTATATAGTGCCAGTGATCATGCCCACTTCTGCCCCACTGTTGGTGGCTCACTGAACTGTTCCTAAGTTGGCTTCCTGAACTGTTCCAAAAACAGATCCCCAAACCATTTCCAGTTCCATTTCTGGCTTCTCAAACAGTTTCAAATCCAAGTTCCTGAACTGTTCCCAAACTGTCTTCTTGAATTGTTTGTGTTTTTGTCCAATACCTGTGTTGCTTTGTTTTTGAATTTCCATTCCTGTTAAACTGCCTGTTCTACCTAATGCTTGTTACAGTCTGTGTTCCAGTTTTTGTTTCTATGTGGATGCTCCCGTTGTCTCAGTCGCTGCCTAGATTCCTGTGTGTGTCTAGTTCCTGGGGTGTTTCCAGTGTTTTGTGCCTTGGGAGCTGGCCCTAATGTTATCACCCCATTCATGTATAAGTAATTCTTTGTATCATGTGACCTTGGACTGATCCTGGCTGGTTTTGGACATCTATGTACGCCTTTGTTATAGTCTTGGGTTTTAATGAATCTGTTATCTAATAATGCATCTAAAAAAATAGAATATTTTGAAAAAGTTTGTGTTCATAATTTTAATTTTGAAGTGATATATCTGAAGTGTAGTCATTTTTCTTTTACTTTTGATTAGTTTGGGTTTTTGCTCATGAAAACCAAAAATCCACAATTTCAAATTATGAGAATATTTAATTTTAAGTTTGAATGAATTTCACAGTGAATTTAGACAGTGTCTACAGGAAAAAGTATTGGAATCTTCAAACCTTTAACTTTATTGAATTAAGTTATGAACAAACCCAATTCACTAGTAGTTTTTTGTTTGAATTTTTATATGCTGCAATGTTTGTTCTGTGTTTGGTGTTGGGTAAATTAAGTGTTTTGGTAATACTTATATTCTCTCCATTACATGACGTTGCCTGCGACAATATTTTTTTGAAAACATTCATTATTTGTATCACCAAGGAAAAAATAAATATGCTGTTTTACTTGATTAGTAATTAAGTATTTTGTAAAGAAGGTGCAAATATGAATCCAAATTTTGTTTTGTGCTCAAGGAAGTTATGTGGATGAACATACTGCAGTAGGAACATGGTGATATTACTGCACTCTGAAACCAATTTGACCAAATGGCTCTTAATACAGCTGACTTATTTCATTCGTAAACTGAGAAAAATCATCTGAAATCTGAACAGAGTAAAAATGAGTGCTAAAGCTAAACTGTGCTCTAACACAGCTGAACTGAGAAGACGAGCATAAAAGTTGAACTGAGATTAAACAAATGTTAAAGCTAAAGTAAGAGAAATTATGAATGCTAATGGATGCAACTCATTACATATGGATTGTTTCCAGCATTACAAAAATCTAGAAATGCTGTTCAGAGTTTCATTTTTCCTGAAAAACTACAGTAGAAATTAATATAAATAAAGAATTATATAAATAAAGGTCTGCACACTGTGAGAACATGCTAAAAGGTCATGGAAAGAGGGTTTTTTTCTACACTGATATGATGAATGGGCTTTTATGGGAGGGACTGAGAGAGAAATAAAACCCTTCTGCTGGTGTTCTATTAAACAACCATATGTTAAATTTTCGGTATTTTTTATGCTTGTCTTTTGCAAGACCACTAATTTTGTTGTGCAGTTTCGAATATTAAAGCTTGATTTATATTTCAGCGGTTTGACACCTTGACATTTTGGCACCCCTGTTTTGAATTTCAGCATGCGTTCTGACATGTTTATATTAATAACATTGTGATCTCTGAAGGCCATAGCCTGAGGCTACTGCTGAGAGACCACTAAAGAAAGGCATTTCAAACGGAATCGTAGAGCAGCCGGGGGACGCGTCAAACCAGCTCGGATACTTTAGCCTGATAAAAAAAATCCATTAGGACCCAGTGGAGGAGGAGGGGGTGCATGGACAGGGTCCGCCGGGAAGGGGGGATGGAAGGTGTGTGTGTGTGTGTGTGTGTGTGTGTGTGTGTGTGTGTGTGTGTGTGTCTGTGTGCAGGAGAAGGATAATTAACACAGTTCAACACTGTACTTCTACCTAAGCTTATATTTACCCACATGACTGAAACAAAGTGAGATGTGTGTGTGTGTGTGTGTGTGTGTGTGTGTGTGTGTGTGTGTGTGTGTGTGTGTGTGTGTGCATGTGTGTGTGTGTGTGTGTGTGTGTGTGTTCTCTATGGAACATCATGTTAACTCGAGGCCAGGTTGTACAGTCGGGCTGGGTTTAGGTTTTAGCTGTTAGCCTTTTGCTTTCCCAGCATTGTTGTGCGTGTGTGTGTGTGTGTGTGTGTGTGAGATGTCTTCACTAGAGGTGATTAATCTATGAAACTAATCTAGAACGGTTCACACATACACACTCGCTGTAAAGAGGTGGATAGGATAGCTGACAGGTCTTGGTGTGTATTGCATTAGTATCAGACACTGTGAAATGTGACACACACTTTCAGCCAGACATGGCTGTGTTTCCACTGAGCTGGCGTTATGTATCAGCATTACAGTTTTTAGGGAATTGATTTAGTGATTTTAAAATGTGAACAGCCTGCATTACCGACCAAATGATACATTTACACTCATTACTGAAGAGTGATGACAGCACTACTCTGCAGGATGGCTCCTCAAGCCACTCACACATTTATACACCGCGCAGTTGAGTGCTCAAAACGCAGTATCAGACCCCACAGAAAATACTGCCGATAGCCCCTTAGTATAATCTGAATATAATCTGAATAATATAAAGCCTCTTTACTAAATAAAAATATAAATACCCTCACTGAGCACATTATTAGGGACACCTCCTCATTCTTGCAGCTAATAATTATTGGCCAATAATTTGGCAGTGCAATGAAATGTTCATATCTACAATCAAAATGTGGAAAATGTCAGACAGGCTGTTTGGAGTATTTGGAGTATTGAATCAGTTAACTCTTAACCTGTACCCCTAAACCCTATTAGTTACCTCACACCCTACATTGTGAACTCTAATTGTACCCCTAAACCCTATTAGTTACCTCACACCCTACATTGTGAGCTATAAACTGTAACACTAAACCTTATCAGGTACTTCCTCATTACCTAAATCATGTGCTCTAACTGAAACCCCCAAAGCTGAATGCCAGGCCTACTGTAATTTTTACAGTATGCCCCGTCCTTGTGTAATAATCTAGTGTGCCAGCACAACAAAAAAGTATTTGAAGTTCTGATGTTATGGTTAAGATTCTGCTAGGTTTTAAAACATTGTGTAGTGTCAGCAAAATCATAACTTTTATTAATTGATTAAAATATGTTTTAATTGAGATGTTTGAGTAATGAAAAAACATAAAAGGTGTGTGTGTGTGTGTGTGTGTGTGTGTGTGTGTGTGTGTGTGTGTGTGTGTGTGTGTGTGTGTGTGTGCATAATTGAGTTTGCTATGGTTGTAGATCAGTAAAGCTGAAATAATGCAGATCAGATCATTGCTTCATCGCGTCCAGCCAACCCCAGCAGGACCTGACAGAAGCCATCACATACACTCTGATACACATATCTCTTGGCACACAAACACTCTGACACAACATGCACATCTCTATAGACAAAACTCAGAACCAAACACATCTATAAGTTATGCAGAGAAACAAATGGACAACAGTCACATTATAGAACTACGAAGTGCTCCTGTGTGGTAAGTGAAGCTGATTAAAATGAACAGTGAGTGTAGAAACAAGGAGGTGGTCATAATGTTGTGCCAAACCAATAAAACAAATGAATTTCAGACAGTCATCTTGCTGTGATGTGATCTCTTGATTACCAACAACTTTTTTGGATAAGTATCTATGAGCTTACCACATCTTCCCACTGGGATTTTTGCCATTTCCTCAAGGCAAAACTGCTCCAGCTCCCTCAAGTTAGATGGTTTACACTGAACAACAGTGAACAGCAATCTTCAAGTCTGACCACATATTCTCAATTGGATTAAGGTCTGGGCCTTGACTAGGCCATTCCAATGTTTCCCCTTCAACAACTTTGATCACTTTCCCAGTCCCTGTTGTTGAAAAAACACATCATAACGCTGCCAGAATCATATTTCACTGTGGGGATGGTGTTCTTGTGTTGATGAGATGTGTTGGTTTTAAGAAATAGAGTTTTCCTTGGTGGCCGATAAGTTAAATTCTGATCTCATCTGATCAGAGCACACTTCCTCCAAAATAATAAAGAATTATAGCTAAAGTATGGGCAGCTCATTGTGGAAGAGTATGAGTTATGATAGAATGTGAGAGTTTAAGACACAGGCAAAGAATTAATATGAGTCCATGAAGGTTAAAAAATCAAAACCTGGTAATACAGTATCTAATGTGACATGAGTGAACCAATGTGAAGGTCCCGATGAGGACAGCCTCACAGAGGACAGCAGGGTAGTGAGAGGGGACGAATGACATAAGGGTAGATCATTCGGGACAGGGCATCTCGATACATGAGAAAGAGATGAAAAGAGAAACAGAGGTTAGGTGTTAGGAGAGGGGACGTAGGTAGAAGTACCCCACCACAAACGGACACAGACCAACATCAGCCAGGCTGCAGGGGCAACTCAGGACATGGGCGGGAGAAATACAAAAATGTGATTACATTTTGGAGTTTAGGTAATGTGGTGAAAAGCCTCAAAAGAACTACAGTAATGAACAGAACCCTGTACTCAGTGTAGCTGCCCTCCTTACTGCCCTCCTTGCCTGGTCTGAGAGTTTTGGTGGGTGGTCCTCTCTTGACAGGTTTGATGTCGTACCATGTTCTTTCCATTTGATGATAATGGATTTGATGGTGCTCTGGGGGATCATCAGAGATTTGGATATTTTTTATGACCCAACCCTGCCTTGTATGTCTCAACAACTTTATCTTCATGGTGTTGTTTGGTTAGTAAAGCCTTTTGCTTAATGGTGTTACAGCCTCTTGTGTATTTCAGAAAAGTTTGTATATGCTGACAAATCATGTGACACATTACACACAGGAGGACTTCATTTCATTAAGCATGAATCTTTCTTTTCCATACATTACATGTCAGTGTTGAAACAGTTTGGAGTATGTTATGGGTCAGTGGTATAACAAAGTTGAGTATGTTATGGGTCAGTGGTGTAGAAGTGTGGATCTTGTTATTGGTCAGTGGTGTAACAATGTGGATCATGTTATGGGTCAGTGGTGTAAAAGTGTAGATCTTGCTATGGGTCAGTGATGTAACACTGTGGATCATGTTATGGGTCAGTGGTGTAAAAGTGTGGATCTTGTTATGGGTCAGTGGCATAACAGTGTGGATCTTGTTATGGGTCAGTGATGTAACAGTGTGGATCTTGTTATGGGTCAGTGATGTAACAGTGTGGATCTTGTTATAGGTCAGTGTTGAAACAGTGTGGATCTTGTTATGGGTCAGTGTTGAAACAGTGTGGATCTTGTTATAGGTCAGTGTTGAAACAGTGTGGATCTTGTTATAGGTAAGTTGGGTAACATTGTGGATCTTGTTATGGCTCAGTGGTGTAAAAGTGTGCATCTTGTTATGGGTCAGTGGTATAAAAGTGTGTATCTTGTTATAGGTCAGTGGTGTAAAAGTGTGTATCTTGTTATGGGTCAGTGATGTAACAGTGTGGATCTTGTTATGGGTCAGTGGTGTAACAGTGTGGATCTTGTTATGGGTCAGTGGTGTAACAGGGTGGATCTTGTTATGGGTCAGTGGTGTAAAAGTGTGGATCTTGTTATTGGTCAGTGATGTAACAGTGTGGATCTTGTTATGGGTCAGTGGTGTAAAAGTGTAGATCTTGTTATTGGTCAGTGATGTAACAGTGTGGATCTTGTTATGGGTCAGTGTTGAAACAGTGTGGATCTTGTTATAGGTCAGTGGTGTAAATGTGTGGATCTTGTTATGGGTCAGTGTTGTAAAAGTGTGCATCTTGTTATGGGTCAGTGGTGTAAAAGTGTGGATCTTGTTATAGGTCAGTGGTGTAAAAGTGTGGATCTTGTTATGGGTCAGTGATGTAACATTGTGGATCTTGTTATGGGTCAGTGGTGTAACAGTGTGGATCTTGTTATGGGTCAGTGGTGTAACAGTGTGGATCTTGTTATGGGTCAGTGATGTAACAGTGTGGATCTTGTTATGGGTCAGTGGTGTAAAAGTGTGGATCTTGTTATGGGTCAGTGATGTAACAGTGTGGATCTTGTTATGGGTCAGTGGTGTAACAGTGTGGATCTTGTTATGGGTCAGTGGTGTAAAGGTGTAGATCTTGTTATGGGTCAGTGATGTAACAGTGTGGATCTTGTTATGGGTCAGTGATGTAACAGTGTGGATCTTGTTATGGGTCAGTGTTGAAACAGTGTGGATCTTGTTATAGGTACTGTAAGTTGGGTAACATTGTGGATCTTGTTATGGGTCAGTGGTGTAAAAGTGTGCATCTTGTTATTGGTCAGTGGTGTAACAGTGTGGGTCTTGTTATGGGTCAGTGGTGTAAAAGTGTCGGTCTTGTTATTGGTCAGTGATGTAACAGTGTGGATCTTGTTATGGGTCAGTGGTGTAAAAGTGTGGATCTTGTTATGGGTCAGTGGTGTAAAAGTGTGGATCTTGTTATGGGTCAGTGGTGTAAAAGTGTGGATCTTGTTATGGGTCAGTGGTGTAAAAGTGTGGATCTTGTTATGGGTCAGTGGTGTAAAAGTGTGGATCTTGTTATGGGTCAGTGGTGTAAAAGTGTGGATCTTGTTATGGGTCAGTGGTGTAAAAGTGTGGATCTTGTTATGGGTCAGTGGTGTAAAAGTGTGGATCTTGTTATGGGTCAGTGGTGTAAAAGTGTGGATCTTGTTATGGGTCAGTGGTGTAAAAGTGTGGATCTTGTTATGGGTCAGTGGTGTAAAAGTGTGGATCTTGTTATGGGTCAGTGGTGTAAAAGTGTGGATCTTGTTATGGGTCAGTGGTGTAAAAGTGTGGATCTTGTTATGGGTCAGTGGTGTAAAAGTGTGGATCTTGTTATGGGTCAGTGGTGTAAAAGTGTGGATCTTGTTATAGGTCAGTGGTGTAAAAGTGTGGATCTTGTTGTGAGTCAATGTAGTAACAGTTTTGAGAAAGTTATTGGTCAGTGGTGTAACAGTGTGGAATAAGTTATGGGTCAGTGGTGTAAAAGAGTGGATATTGTTTTTGGGTCAGTGGTGTCCCACTGCGGAGTGTGTTACAGGTCAGTACATGTAGAAATTCAGGAGGTTTTTCTATGTTAATCAGAGACAATATGTCTAATTCTGCTCTTCCAGTGTCTTTCAGAGTGGTTTAAGAATCACTGGGAAGACTTCAGCATGGAGTGTCTCAACCCCCCCAACACACACACACACACTACCCTACAGTCCTTTCTCAGTCTCTCTCTGGGTCTCTATATTAAAAGTTTTTCAGTGACAGTAAAGAGTAATTCAGTGGCCGATTTCTGTGTGTGTGTTTGACTTGTCTCAGACTCAGTTTTTAGAAGCGTGCCCACTGACCTGTGCCCCCAGCGTGTGTGTGGTGTGTTAAACAGACAGAAAAGCTGGAGTCAGAGATCAGAGAGGATGAGAGAGGGACAGAAAATAGAGAGAATAAAAAAGGAGAAAGAAAACACACCACAGTGAATAAGGGGCTTTAACTGGTTTCTGTAGATGAGTGAAATGGAGCCTCTATTCACACCAGTGTGTGTGTGTGTGTGTGTGTGTGTGTGTGTGTGTGTGTGTGGTGTGTGTGTGTGTGTGAGGGAGAGTATTTTTACTGCTTTTAAAGCGCAGGCTGAAGGGCTACCGCTGTTTGGCCCACACACACATACACACACTTTCTCCATCAACGCTGTATTGATCCCGTCAGAGTGCCGCCGTGGTCAGTCAGAGGTCAGCTGATTGCACAGTTTCGGTGCTGTTCCAGTCGCTGGCGGAGACGCAGCGACTAGACTCAGCACTGCTTTTAACACTAACACACACACTCAGAATCTTTTTTTACACTGAGTGGCCCAGAGTCTCAAAACACTCACTTACTCACACACGCACACACACACCACACACACACACACACACACACACACACACAACACACATATACATTCTACAATAATAGACACACACACACACACACACACACACACACACACACACATTAAATATGTATTTAATGCTGCTGAAGAGTAGCTGAGCGGAACAGAGCAACTTCACCTCACACTGATAAAGTTTTATACATATTCATCACTGTGTACCTTTGAATTAAAGAGCTTATTAATGAACTATTAATACAGATTATTAACTCAAATAACTTAGCTAATTTACTCATTCACTCTAATATTAACTCATTAACAATTGTTCAATGCATAATTTATTCATTAACTCTAGTTATCTATTTCCATTACCTTTTATTTGTTTAATTCACTCTAATTACTCTATTCTTTAACACCAACTCTTTAACTCTATTAACTCCTCCTTAATTTATTATTTCTATTCAACAACCTAAAGAACTTTATTTGTTACTTCTGAATATTAACTCATAACTTTATTCATGAACTGTATTAACTTCGTTAATTAACTCTGAACATTATCCACTAACTCTTTTTTCTGTATTCATTCATTGTTATAATCTATCAACTCATAACTCTATACATTAACTCATAACTTCTGGACCTTTATTCATTTTATTAACTTTGTATAATACTCATTAAGTTGGTTTAACTTAGAGAAAGTGTGTTGTGTGTGTGTGTGTGTGTGTGTGTGTGTGTGTGTGTGTGTGTGTGTGTGTGTGTGTTGGGCAGTTGCTGCACACTCGTGCTGGATTCTTGTATTATTTCATTATTATAGTATTTAATGCTTTATTCATGCTGAGCTCTGCTCTCAACATCTTCACTCAAATCGCTGTTGATCGGCTTTAATAATGCATCGCTGCGTTTTTGTTATGTTAAAAAGCTGGCTTTTAGCACCGCGTGTGCGAGTATAATGTCGTCTGACACACACACTCCCCACAGTCCCCTCGGACACACACACACTGCCGTGATTGACAAGGACAAAAAGAGGTGTAATCCCGTTCACGGTGGTGAACGGCGGAGCGCAGCGGAGGGAGATGTTAATGAGGGCCGAGAGCGTGACTTTGACTCGGAGACTCGAGGACTTCTTAAAATGAAATACTTCATTATTTATCACTTCAGGACACAGCGGTTTGTCTCAAGGCCAAAGAGTCTTCAAACACGGAGAGATAAACTTATTTAAATGGCATTTTATTATTATTATTATTATTATTATTATTATTATTATTATTATTATTATTATTCTCATTAATAATAATAATAATAATTTCGTTGTTGTTATAATAATAATTATTATTATTATTAATATCGTTATTACTTATATTATTAATATTATTCTCATTGTTATTATTATTATTATTACTATTATTATTATTAATAATAATAATATTTTTGTCATTGTTATTATTATTATTGTTATTGTTATTGTTATTGTTATTGTTATTTTTATTATTATTATTATTATTATTATTATTATTATTATTATTAGCAGTACTGTTAACTTTCAGTTTCAGGTCAACAGAGAAGGAAAGGAGTTAATAATGAACAGGTGTGTGAAATCACTGTGATGCTTTGCTGGTCAGCAGCTTTGTTATAGTGATGGCCTGGTGTGCCGCCACACATAACATCAGAGCCACCACACCAATAATAGTCATTGGGCAAGATTCCTAACACTGCTGTGGCCCACCTCTGTAATGTGAGTAATCTTGTAAGTCACTCTGGATAAGAGCATCAGCTAAATGCCATAAATGTAAAATAATTCAAAACTTTAGCAATCAGAATAACTGACATACATTTGTCTGGGGCTAAAACGCAAATGTTGCGTTTGGTCAGTTGTAGGGTCTGATGACCTCCTGTGGCAGGAGGCCATTCTTAGCCACATGTTCACTTTTGTCTCATTTGTGGTTTTCTGAATCTGACATTGTGAATTTCAGAAATATTCTGGATTTTTTTTTTTTTGGGGGGGTGCTTTTCTATGTGCAGCACACTGTAAAACTGAACATAAAGAATCAGAATTTAGCCTACTGTGTAAACTCTCACACTGCTCAGTGCAAACCCTGCCTTTCTGTATTGATGTGTTTTTATTGATTTGCTGTTGTACCGTTACACTGGGTGTGCAGGTGCTGCGGCTGCAAAACAGTTTTTCCTTCTGAGAGAATAAAGAATGAATCGGAGTCACTCAGTGAAGAGTCCTCAGCACTCAGTGGTGTGAAAAAGAGACAAAGAATGATTTTCAAGCTGAAACATATTCATTTATTGTTAAGTTTTTATATGTATCTTTATAGGAATACAGATGTACTCTACTTTTGCCATGTGTTGCTATTTGACAACATGAATCTGACAGTTTTCCTCACACTGAGTCAGAATGTACAGTGGAAATGCTCCATAATGGAATTATTATTTTTTTACCCTGACCTCCACAGAATGTTAATTTTTTTCCTCTACTGTAAAGTTACAAGTGAATATCATAGCTATATTGGGGGGGCTCAGCAAGCAAAACAAGGTCATAAATATTAAAACATGGTCAAAAACCTTTCTAAATTATTAACTCTTAGAAACCAAGATCTGCACTTTGTGGGCAGCTACATGTTGTTTTCTACAAAAATATATATTCTGTTTTACATCTCAAATGAAAAATAATTCCTGAAAATAACAACATCTGGCTCCTATAAATACTTGTTTAATGTGTTAATGAATGAAGTGCATCAAATTATATATTACTATATTATATTTGAAAACTAGAGGTGAGGCAACCCCACGAAAACTGTGCCACCTGTTATGCATGGTGGTAGCAGCATTGATATGATACACAAAGTGGATGAAATAATGGAGGACTATTTCAGAATTATTGATAATATCCTCAAAATATCAGCTAGACATTGAGACTTGAACACTGCTGGACGCTCTGACAGTACAACAAACACATCAGAGGTGGGTGTAGAATGAATAAAATGGACTAACATTAAGCCTTTAGAATTGCCTTCCCAATATCCTGACCCTAAATATGTGGACTGTGACTAAAAGTTAGGCCCCTACCAGGATTTCTTCTTCTGCCAAGAATATCCAAATATCCATTCAGAACTCTGCCAGAGGCTTGTTGATGGCTCAACAAGGTCTGGTCAGGTTCATTTTGCTAAAGAATATTTAATCAAATTCTGGAGCTGAAATCTGCTAAACAAACAATAGCACATGATCCTCACCACAATTATCATGTATCAGTCCTGTTTACCACTGTTTTCCTGTCTCATTGTTGTAGTTTTTGTTTTGTTTTAGTCCTGTCTCCACCCTTGCTCCACCCATTCCCATCTGTGTCTCATTTGTAACCCTGCCCCTTTGTTATCAGGTCAAGGTGTGGTCAATGTTGTCTTGTACTTTATTTCAGTCTGCCCTTGATAGTCCTTTGTTTCTGTAGTTATCATGTCAGTTAGTACTTGTTTTGTTACCATGAGTTTGGTACTGCGTTTTCATTTTTATCAGTGTGTTTCTCTCTGTTTGTTTTGGATTCCTGTTGGTGTGTTATTAAATCAGAAACCCCTGTAAGTACTTCTGCCTCTCTTGTCTGTCTTTGTCTGCTCAGCAGTGCTCAAATCATTACAACAGTCATTCGCTTCTTTAAAGTAGGTGGTAAACTAATAAATTGTATCATATTGTGCATGAATTCTGGGAATAAATGTGCATTTATGGATATCCAAGGTATCCAGAAAGTTTTTACTTTTTGCACATTTTATGTTACATCCTTATTCCATTGGATTAAATACATTTTTATACAATTTATCAAAATTCTACATACAGTACCCCACAATGACAAAGTGAGAAAAGTTTGTTTACTTTATTAAACATATAACGTAAATAAGTATTAACAGCCTTTGCCATAACACTCAAAATTGAGTTCAGGTGCATCTTGTTTCCACTAATCCTCCTTCTGTTTCTGCAGTTTGATTGGAGTTCACCTCTAGTAAATTGAGTTGATTGAACATGATTTGGAAAGACACACACCTGGTTTATAAGGTCCTAGAGTAGACAGTGCCTGTCAGAGCACAGATCAAGTCATGAAGTCTAAAGAATTGTCTGTAGACCCCTGAGACAGGATTGTATTGAGACACAGATCTGGGAATGGACACACAAGAGGGTATGGACAAACTAAGTGATCAGGGCAGAGGGGCTTAGTAAGGGATGTAGTCAAGGACCCAATGGACACTGTCAGAGCTCCTACATTTCTCAGTGGAGAGAGGAGAACTTCCAGAGGGACAAACATTTCTGCAGCACTTCATCAATCAGGCCTGTATGGTAGAGTGGCCAGACAGAAGCCACTCCTAAGTAAAAGGCACATAACAGCCTGCCAAAAGGCACTCAGACCATGAGAAACAAAAAGATAGAATTTTTGGACTGAATGCCTAGTGTCATGTCTAGAGGAAACCAGGCACTGCTCATCACCTAGCCAATACTATTCCTGCTGTGAAGCATGGAGGTTTTTCTGCAGCAGGAGCTGGGAGACTAATCAGGGTTGAAAGAAAGATGACTGCAGCAATGTACAGAGACATCCTTATTGGTAACTTGAAGGTTTATCTTTTAACAGGACAGTGACCCCAAGTACACAGCCAAAATAACAAAACAGTGTTCAAGTCTGTAAATGTCCTTTAGTGGCCCACCCAGAGTCCAGACTAGAAAACCTACTGAACATCTCTGGCGATATCTAAAAATGGCTGTACACTAATGTTTCCCATCCAATCTGATGGAGCTTGAGAGGTTCTGCAAAGAAAAATGGGAGAAACTTCCCAAAAACAGGTGTTCTAAGCATGTATCATAATACTGAAAAGGACATGAAGCTGTAATTGCTGCCAAAGGTGCTTCAACAAAGTATTAAGGCAAGACTGTGAATACTTATGTACATTATATTTTTGTATTTTATTTTTTATAAATTTGCAAAGAAACGTTTCTCACTTTTTTGTATGTAGAATTTTTTTGGGGGGAGATAAATAGAATCCATTTTGGAATAAGGCTGTAACATAACAAAATATGCAAAAAGTGAAGCACTGTGAATACTTTCAGTATTCACTTCCTGGTCAGTGGTCAGTGCTGCTGTTAGTGCTATAATCAGTTCAGTAGTCAGTGCTGGAGTGAGTTCTGCTGTTAGTGCTGTGGTGAGTTCAGCATCCAGCTCAGCCGTCAGTGTTCAGTTCAGTGATCAATTCTATGATCACTTCAGTGGCGTCACTCTGGACAGTTATTCACCTAGTGGTGACCTAGTGGTAGTCTAGTGGTGAGGTCAGTGGTTTTGTGGTCACTGCTGTGGTCAGTACTGTGATCAGTTAAGTGGTCAGCAATTTAGTCAGCTCAGTGGTCAGTGCAATAATCATTTCAGTGGTCAATGTTGAGATCAGTTCAGTAATCATTTCAATGGTCAGTGCTGCTGTGAGTTAAGTGATCAGTGCTGTGGTCAGTTAAGTGATCAGGACTGTGGTCTGTTCATTGAGTTCAGTGGTCATTGTTGCAGGTACGTTTAGTGATCTGTGCAATGGTCACTAGTGGTCATGGTCAGGATGTTAGATAATTACTACAGCCTTCATCCCATAAGGAGACACTGGACCATCAAGTCTGCTGTAATGCTCAGGTGTACTGAAGTAATGATGATAGTTTGATGGTGGATATAATCTACACAGTAGCAGGTGATTAGGGTCCATGTAAATTTCTACTAAATCTGTGATGGCAGGTGGGCATTTAGTCCAGTGCACAGTGGGAAACTAGTCCAGTAGCCAGAAGGTAAGCATGAATGGGTGGCAGGGGAGCTTGAGGGCCATCTCAGATGGGTGAGATGGGAGCTTGAGGTCAGCCTCTGAAGGGGTGGCAGGGGAGCTCAAGGTTAACCTAACATCAGCCCGGACACTCATCAGGGGTGTCCACATACATGTGGATGTTTAGTGTATTCAGTGTTGTATATGTAATTAAGTATTATAAAAAATATAATAATAATAATAATAATAATAATAATAATAATAATAATAATAATCCTTTCTGTTGTTTTACTGTTTTCTATTTATTTCAATGCTCAGAAATAATAAGTTGCAGCTGTGTGTTTGTGTGTGTGTGTGTGTGTGTGTATGTGTGTGTGAGAGAGAGAGAGAGAGAGAGAGAGAGAGAGAGAGAGAGAGAGAGAGAGATTGTGAGTGATGATGATGAAGGCCTGTGGATATGTTGTGAGGTCAGGGTATGTGTGTGTTGGGGGGATAAGCTCCTGCCACGCGCCAACTGGGGTGTTAAGTGGGCAGAGTGCAGAGGCGTGACAGCAGGGTGTGTGTTGTGTCAGAATATGTGTGTGTTGTGTCATGTCGAGGTATATGTGCTGTGTCGTATGTGTGTGTATTTCGTGTCCAGCTCAGCGGATCAGTGGCCGGCGGTTAGTGCCAGGGGGTCGAATGGCAGTCAGTATTTACCACTCTGCCTGCCTCATTACCCACTCTATGCAGTGTGGCTTAGGCCGCAGAAACCGGGGGAGTTCTCCTGAGGAGGCCAAGGACCACAAACAATCCGAGAACAGTGTTTAGGTCCATTTATTCACTGTGTCTGTGTGTGTGTGTGTGTGTGTGTGTGTGTGTGTGTGTGTGTGTGTGTGTGTGTGTGAGAGAGAGAGAGAGAGAGAGAGAGAGAGAGTGTGTGTGTTTGGGAGTAAGTTGGTGAGTATATATGGTGAGATAGCATGGAGAGTGAATGGTGCAGATGTATGGTGTGGAAGTGCCTATGATGGGGGACTGTATATGGGAGTGTGTGTGTGAATTTCAGAGGAGTATGTACACTATATGGACAAAAGTACTTGGACACCATTTGATTCACCATTTTTTCTAAAATAAAGGGTTTATAAAAACTTTAACTTTGCTTTTTGTTGGAGAAACTGTCTCTACTGTCCAGGGAAGACTTTCCACTAGATTCTGGAGCATTACCATGCGAATGTGATTGCTTTCGATGAGAAGAGCTTCAGCATCAGTACTGTCACATGCCAATAGGTTCATGTTTATCCCTGTCTGGGTGTGATTATCCACGTTTGAGTGTTCTCACTTGGGAGGAGTGTTTAAGATAGGAGTGTGTGGTTAGAGAGTGCATTTGTCTAAAAGTTCTATGGTAGGGGAGTATAGTTGCAGCATGGTTAAAAGTTCATTTGGCTAAGTCCTATGTTTGTATACAGAGGGACTGTATAAGGTGGAGAATTGTATATATGAATCTACCCATATGGTGGGGCAGTGTATACAGTGGGGACTGCTATGTGAGTATGGTTGAAATGTGCTTATGGTGGGGGAGTGTATTTTTTGAGCAAGTGTGTATGGTTGGGGAGTATCTATGGTATGGAACATGGTTAAGAGTGTATAATGACACGGAGCGTGCATGGGGGAGTGTGTTATAGGGAGTGTATATACTCTGGGAGTCTATAAAAATTTTATTTTATTATTATTATTAGTGGAGTAGTGTAATAACGAACAGAGGTGGATCATACCCAATGGCATGATCTCATCCAAGTTATTATTATTATTATTATTATTATTATTATTATTATTATTATTATTATTATTATTGTTGTTGTTGTTGTTGTTGTTATAATAATAATAATAATAATAATAATAATAATAATGTTTTGTTGGTGTTTATTATTATTATTGTAGTTATTGTTGTTGTTGTTGTTGTTGTTATTATCTCAGTGTCTCATCATTTCATTTAATATTTAAATCAAGCTACCTCAAAAAATAACAAAAATGAAAAAGCCTGAAGTAAAAATTACATGGGCTCATGTACTGCAGAAACATTTTGTAGCTGTGTCTTTCAATTATTCTGGGAATTTTCACCTAATTATCTTTCAAAGATTTCTAGGTCTGCAAATTCACACCTCTTCTTGTTGCACTGCTCTTGAGGTTCATCCACAGATTTTCAATAATGCTTCTCTGATCAGAGACTGGGTGAAGGCCATGGCCAAACTTCTGTTGCCATTCCAAAATCTCTTTGTACACTGTGGATTTTAGGTGTGTTTAGAATTATCATCTCGCTTATAGTAGAAACATCTTCTTTCTTTTTCAGCTTTTTTTGGACTGACACTGTGATGTTTGTGTCCACAATTCCTGCTATTTATTTGAATCCATTCTACCTTCTACCTATTGAATGTTTCCCAGGTTCCCTTTGGGCTGCAACACAAGCCCTCCAAAAATGATGGATTCACCTTCGTCCTTAACAGTTGATTGGTGTTGGTTTCATGAAATTCTACATCCTTTTACTAATAGTTATAAGATCTGTTTCATCAGGTTTTCTGTTCCTCCTGATGTTGGAAGTCTGAGAACAAAGGGTTTTCTCTGATTATTGTTCCATTTAGGTTATATTTGTGTGAGTAGAACAGTGCTGTCCACTCCTGATTATGCTAAACTTTCTTATGCAGTCAAAGGACAGTTTTGGTTTGTCTTTCTTGCAATCATACACGTTTTCTTGGTCTTCCAGATCAGGGGCTTTATATTGGCCTGGGCTTCCAGGGCAATAGCCCCTACTTTTTTTTAATGAGCCCCAAACCTTATGATATTAACCCCTCACCCATCCCTCATGTCATATGAAATGATTCTGATATGAAAGCGAGAACGAGCACTGAGGGACGCCAAAACAAAATAAAAATGAACACAGGGCTGATTTATTTTTTCTTTCCTTCTCCTTTCTTCTCCAGAGCTCTGATATCTTACAGCCATATTGATTTTGAGAAACAGTAAATAAAAGGTTTAACTTTTAATTCTAAATTGTTACAGAAATACTGACGGTAAAACTCAAGTAATTTGTAATTTGTCATTGCCATCACAACTATTTTTTGTGTTGGTAATGACGTGTCACACTAATGAGAAGTTTCATGGATTTCCTAACACTTCTGAACAGCTAAGATGCATTTCTAAAAATGTAAATGATATTAATATTTCTTTTTCTTTTTTTACTGCCACAGTAGTATAAATTGGATGACACTGAATACATCTCCATAATAAGAAGGATATGATTTCCACATTTCCAGACATGTTTATTTAAAATACTCACATTTAGACATCTTCTATGGACTTCCGTGTCACCTTTTATTTACATGGTTACAACATAAACAAGTATTACTTACTTACAGAAATCTGCTGTTGCAGTAATGATGGTTGGGTATGGTAAAGATATTGTTAAAATAAAGCTGGAACATAGTTAATACTTTTGTGTGTTTATTATCTTTTATATTATTATAAAAACACACAGATTTTTTTATATTTGGATCTTTTCTATTTTTTTGGAGCAGAGAAATTTGTAAATCTGTGTAAAATAGCAATTGTTTTAATTTATTGTGGAGAATTTATTTTGGCAAAAACTGAATCTGGAATCACAGTGAGTTTCTGAGATTGTTCCACTGCTTGCAGGATGTTATGAATGTAAGGTTGGGCTGTCAAATCACATCAGAATTGTACCCCAAATCATGACACCAGGTTTTCTGAAAGTTTGACATGACAACAAACCATTGATTTTGGCGCTGACCACTGTGCCAGCACACATGGATTTGTTAGTCATCTCACAAAGACAAAAGCAGAACTTGTCACTGAAGATGACCCACTGTCATTCTGAGTGACTCCATGACAGTAGGGTACAACACCATTGCAGTCATACATTACAATCAGTATTTCTTCAAGTAACATTTTTTTACAATGTATTTAAACTAAATCATTTCGTTGCAATATGCCTTTCTAACTTGAATTTATAACATGATATTAAGTGCAGATGTGTAACAGTAGAGGCGATCATTCAGGTATGTTAATCACACTTATTTTCTGAAAGATAATATTGGAAACATTTCCATCAGATATAGTATATCAAATATATGTCAAATCAGATGCCCATTCACACAAACCAGAAGATCTGCACCACATTTATCAATCAATAAAAGTTTATTTGTATAGCACTTTTTTACAACAAAACAGTTGTCACAAAGCAGCTTATTAAAGTAACTATCTTTGGCCCAGTTTAAGACCTGGGTGTAGGTGGTCCACTGAACTCTGATTTGACTGGGTTTCAATCCAGAACTGAATCTTTTACATTTTATTCTGATACATTTACAAACTGAAACATTTTTATTTACTTTTCATTCAATTATTTTAACAGCAACAATAAAAGTACTGTGTGAGTGAGTGAGTGAGTGAGTGAGTGAGTGAGTGAGTGTGAGGGTGCGTATGACTGGTGAAGAGGGTATGTAACACTGGATGAAAGTTAATGAGATGCACCATAAAATGTTGTTTTGTTTATGTATTATTATTATTATTGCTTCTGATTAACAGAAACTGTTTCACCAATTTTGATGTAAATGATATTTTACTGTAAATGAATCAGATGCACAAAAAGGCTCCAATGGTAAAACATTGCTGCCATCTAGTGGCAAATATTACCATTAATTTTGTATTATTATACTATATCTATGAGTAATATCTTTAACAGGTTCCTGTCACCAGAGTTTTCACAACAGTAGTTTATCATCAGAAATCAAGCTCCTCCTATGAGATTTCAGCTTTTCTTGCTTCATTTACACACGTTTCAGTTAAGATGATGTCTGTTGTAGATAGTGTCTGAATTATCTTTCTTATTTTATTACAATTAATAATATAATTATTACTATTATTGTTTTATTATTATTGTTATTATTATTATTATTATTATTATTATTATTATTATTATTATTATTATTATTATTATTATTTTATTTTTATTATTATTATTATTATTATTATTATTTTATTATTATTATTATTATTATATTATTTTATTACTATTTTTTATTTTATTTTATTATTATTATTATTATTATTATTATTATTATTATTATTATTGCTGTTGTTGTTGTTGTTACTATTATTGTTCTTATTATTTTATTGTTATTGTTATTATATATTGCTTTATAACTAGTAATCATTCCTGAAGAACATCTGCCATTTGTCTAACAAATTAAACTAGCAAGAGTGTTAAATATGACACCCCCAACTTTTTTATTTGAATGACAAATAAATAAATGTCAGTGTCAGTGCAATTCGGAAAACAACCAACCACCCATATAATACCTGCTCTGTGGTGGTCCTGCGGGGTCCTGATCACTGAAGAACAGGGTGAAAGGTAGCTAACAAAGTATGCAGAGAAACAGATGGACTACAATCTGTAATTACAGAACTACAAAGTGCTCATGTGTGGTTAATGGGGATAATAAAAAAGACAATAAAAATATAAACAAAAAGGTGTTCATAATGTAATGGTTGATAGGTGCATGTCAGTCAGCACTGCTCATGTCAGGTTTTGCCCATATCTACCCTTCATTTCATCCTGTCTT
Organism: Acestrorhynchus altus; assembly: GCA_034509495.1. Lineage (NCBI taxonomy): Eukaryota > Metazoa > Chordata > Actinopteri > Characiformes > Acestrorhynchidae > Acestrorhynchus > Acestrorhynchus altus. The sequence goes on along the minus strand of CM067508.1, from coordinate 10,848,024 downwards.
GTTCTAACAAAATCACGTGTGTAAAGAATTTGAAGTTGGTTGCGGCTGTATGTCGAGGTTAATGATGGGGTTAAATGTAGAGAATAGCTAGTTCTTAGACTATACAGACTATAATTTAAAAAAGGGTGAGTTATTGTGTTTGTTAAACAGTTCATAGCTTTGCTCAAATGTTGTCATTATGACAAAATTCTTCTCTTCATATATTCCAGTTTAGAGGGTCAGAGCACAGGACCCTTGCTACATGACCCTTTGGTTAAGGACCTTGCTCAAGGGCCTAACAGTGGCAGCTGAGCAGACCCAGGTATTGAACCCACAAACCTGTGATCAATAACTAAGCATTGTAACCACTGACCCACCACTGCCCCCAGTGTTGTTGCACCCCCGGGGATCACTGTAGTTCCAGGAGGAGGATTTTTGCTCTTATTAATATGTGAATTATGCGTAATGTGCTGTAGCCCACAGCAATTGCCCTTAAGTTTATTTAAGTTATGTTATTTTCACCACCCTTAAGTACAAACCTTGGCAAAAATTATGGAAGTTCTTTCAAATGTTTAATTTTGAAAGTAAGTAAGTAAGTAAGTAAGTAAGTAAGTAAGTAAATAAATAAATAAATAAGACAAGATAATCAAAGAGACATGCCAAAAATGTATTCCACACAATTCCAACCTTCTGGTATTAAGAAACAATTAAAAGTAAGAGATATAATTGTTGTAGTCACAATTGTGTTTTTAGATCAAGATATTCTGAAGAAAATACTATGAAATAGCTCTGTAATTTGCAGTTCTGAACAATCACTTGCATTAGATTAAATCTATTAATTAATGAAAAAAGTTGATTCTCTAAATAAAATAAATAAAAAATACTTTAATCTGAAAAGAAAATTTTAGGGCACTGATCAACAGACCAGGTCGTTCTCTTTAGGTCAGATGAACCAGACTGTCACTGGTTCAGGAGTAGCTTGATATTAGGAATGCTGCAGTTGAAGCCCCTTTCTTGGAGACATGTGTATATGATGGCTCTTGATGCACTGACACCAGTTTCAGTCCAGGTTGATGGTGGCTCTTGACAATCCTCACAAACCTGTGGTCATCCTTGTTGCTTGTGCATCTTCTGGATAACTGTCAGGTCAGCTTTCCTCATGACTGAGGTTGTGTGAGCTGAACTAGACATTGCATTTACAATTTACAAACTAAAAAAAAAAAAAACTTTTTCTAGTTTTCATGAGCTACAAATCATACAAAAGCATACAAAAAATGCTTGAACTATGTCTTTTTTAATTAATTTACAGACAAAAAAAACTTTCATGATGTTCTTATACTTTAATTTTAACAATTAACAGTACAGAAACTGGTAACTTGCCCTAACAGCATACATCTCTGAGACCATGCAGTCACCTATTATAGACATATGCATAAACTGTTATACAGTATATCTAAGAAAGGAAGCCTTGAGGGGATGAAATCTGTTTTACTGAAATATGTTGTATTGCAGGTATAAACTTGCTGTATATTATTGAACAAGCACAGGACCAGTATGAGAAAAATGTATACATCCTACATCTATGCTGTGGGTTGCTTTTAAAAGTTTTAAAAAGCTCACATGGGTCAGTCATTATTCATTTGGCAAGGGCAAACAACTATAATGAGCCTGAACTTTGTTTTCATATATTTACATTTGTTGTTTTTTTTTATCTCAGTTGTTTTTGGCTGTTGGTTGAATCTTCTGTTCAGAACTAGTTGTTCACATAGAGGATGCAAACCAGTTAGTTCCAAAACAAGATGGCCATGTCGCAATTCATGAAGCAGGATTTGTTTTGTTTGATTGTTTCTGTTTGTTTGTCTTTGCTTGTGGTCTCCATCTACAGGCGGGGAATGCAATTCACTTTTACTCTGCAGGAAAAAAACATCTGAATTTGTACAAGAGAGATAATGAAAGTGAAAGAAGACTGGAATGGCATGGACAGAAACGCCATTCTCTCTATTACAGGTCAGTTCAACATTCTGAAGATGTTGTTTTAAAAATCAATACCAGCAGCCTTTAAGCCTTTAGGGTTCTGGGGGAATGGTGGATGGTTGTCATGATGTAATTGTGAGTGCATTTTACAGAAAGATGCTTTCTGTGTTTTTATTTTTCATTGTATATAACCTTTAATTTTACCAGACAGGCCATTAAGAACAGATTCTTGTTTACAAAGGCAGCCTGGCAAGTGCCAGACAAGGCACTTGAAAGGACAGGACACACAAAAAAACCAGCAATGAAACAAACAAAATAAATAATTAAATCAAATAAAATTACAAACATGTACAGGTGTCACTTAAAATATCATTGATGCAGTCTTTGAAAGTAGTGACAGATACAGAAGTGTCCAGGTTTAGTGCACAGATAAGGACAATATTAACTTGTGTCGGAGCAAACATGAGAGCTAATGTACCGAATGTACATCAGTGTATTCTGCTCAGGGCTTTTCTGTATGTGTAAAATGCATTGCTTGACAATTTTAATCCGAACAAAGCTTTGATGAACTACAGACACCACATGCAAAAAAGAAAAATAGATGAAACATTTCAGTCAATATTAGATCTCCTATATCAAGTTGAAGAGAAGAACTTTCCCAGATCCAAAGCATCTGTTAAACATGATGGTGTAAGTGTTGCTGTCTGGGCCTACAGTATATGGCTGCCACAGGCACAGACTCACACATCAGTTTTGATGTAACTGCTTATGGCCATAACAAAACTCATTCCAAGATGTCCAGATACATCTTATCACACCAAGTTCAGGAATATGCCTCCAAACTAATTGCACAATGCTTCATCATAAAGCAAAAACAGTCATCAGAAACATACTGCCATTGTTACAAAGGAGAGCTACAAAGCTAAAACTGGAAACTTCATCTAATCTGAATCCCGTTGAGGATACCTTTTATATGCTGAATGAAAACTTAAGTGGAGCATCACCAAAAGAAGCAGGAGCATGAGATGACTGCAGTACAAGCCTGGTATACTCAGTGAAGATTCTCAGCACCTTGCAGTGTCAACAATGTGTAGACTATATACAACTATGTCCAAAACATTACGGTGTCTTATAATGGGATTGTACATGTAAAAATCCCTGTAAATTCTACAAAATGTAAATCTAGTCTTTTTAAAATCTGAGAATGTGCATTTTGTGCAAAACCTATTTGTGATTGTTTGAATACAATGTTTAATATTTATCTTAAGTATTGTGGACAGCACCGTATAACACCAAAAAGCCTCCTTTAGGCACATTAGTCACATAGACCTTTTAGATACTACATGGAATCAATTTTCATGAGTTTAGAGCATTCATAAACATGCAGAGCATGGGTTCCTCTGGGATGACAAACCCCTGATGTCTATAAACAAGAATTTGGTGCATGTTTGAGGTTTTTTTTTTGATTGTTTGTTTTCCTAAAGTCAACACAGGGTCAGCATTATACATCCAAGTTCAAAATATGCAAACACCCACTTGGATTAAAGAGCTACACCACTGAAATGACTGAAATGTAGAAAAAAAACCAGCTGGTTTCTTTCAGGTATTCTTCAAATACCTGAAAGAACCAACATCTAACCAAATACGTTAGATATGACAATTCATTTGGATTCATTTGGATTAGCTAGATTTTAAGAGAGCTGAAATGAAATCTTAAGGGTAAAGAACTACTGTTTACTATGTGGCTGAAACCAGGATCTAACTCACTAGATGCATTTTACGTTTAATTTCAAATGAATAAAATGGATGTTGCAATCTGTGGGTTTAAACTATGTCTTTTTTCCCACATAATTCCACAAACAATACCCCATGATGACAAAATAAATATTTGCAAATTTATTAAAAATAAAAAATAAAAATATAACAAGTACATAAGTATTCAAAACCTTTGCTCATTACTTTGTTGAAGCACCTTTGGCTAATTACAGCCTTGAGTCTTTTTGAGTAAGATTCTACAAGCTTGGTGCACTTGTTTTTGTGAAATTTCTCACATTTTTCTTTGCAGAACCTCTCAAGCTCCATTAGATTGGATGGGAAGCATCGGTGCACAGACATTTTTAGATATCTCCAGAGATCTTCAATCGGGTTCAGGTCTGGGCTCTGGCTGGGCCACTCAAGGACATTCAACAGAGTTGTAGAAAACCTGGGGATGCAAGAAAACATCCCCACAGCATGATGCTGCCACCACCATGCTTCACTGCAGGAATAGTACTGGCTAGGTGATGAGCAGTGCCTGGTTTTCTCCAGACATGATGCTTGGCATTCAGTCCAAAATGTTGTTTCTCATGTTGTGAGAGTCCTTTAGGTGGCTGTCATGTGCCTTTTATTGAGGAGTGACTTCTGTCTGCCCACTCTACCATACACACCTGATTGTGGGAGTGTTGCAGAAATGGTTGTCCTTCTGTATGGTTCTCCTCTCTCCACAGAGCAACGTTCAAGCTCTGTCAGAGTGACCAATGGGTTCTTGGTCACCTCTAAGGACTAAGGACCTTCTACACAGATCACTCAGTTTGGCTGAGCGGCCAGCTTTAGAAAGAGTCCTGGTAGTTCCAAATCTCTTCCATGCATGGATGATGGAGGCCACTGTGCTCATCGGCACCTTCAGTGCAGCACAATTGTTTCTGTACCCTTCCCCAGATCTGTGTATTGACATAATCCTGTCTCTGAGGTCTACAGTTTCTTAGTCTTCATAGCTTAGTTTATGCTGACATGCACTGTCTACTATGGGACCTTATATAAACAGGTGTGTGTCTTTCAAAATCATGTCCAATCAACTGAATTTACCACAGGTGTCCAATCAAGCTGTAGAAACATCAAAAGATGATTAGTGGAAACACATGCACCTGAGCTCATTTTTTAGTGTCATGGTGAACACTGTGAATACTTATGTTGTAGTTTTGCGTTTTATTTTTAATAACTTTGCCAAGATTTCAAACAAAATCTTCTCACTTAGTCATGGTGGGGTATGTGTGTAGAATTTTGAGGGGGAAATTAATTTAATACATTTTGGACTAAAGCTGTAATATAAAATGTACAGAAAGTGAAGCAGTGTGAATACAAATTCAGTTTAACTCCACCACTCTAAGAGTAGTAACTATCTATTAACTATAAAAAGATGGATGGTTTGCAGCCTGATTTTTTTACCTATGGGTATAATCTTGACACTGTGTTAATTTCAGTCCTCATAAAAATACAAAGTTTTTTTTTATCTGATATTATCTGATGTATGTAACCTCACCAAACTGTGCATTTATTTGTGCAGTTGTGTCATGTATGGCATCTCTTTCTTATTGGGGTATTTCTCTTATTTCTACTGCTACTATTTACTAGCTTTACTAGTTCATCTGAGCCCACATAATATGGGATTGTTGGTCTTCAATCATTAGGTTGACCGACACACACTGCAATGGGAAAGTCCATGGAGCTCAGTGCAAGTCTGAGAAGGATGATCATTTGCACAATGTCTCTTGGACCAATTTTCAAACATCTGCAGATGCACAAGACCCACCAAACCTCTCGACCCACTAACAGCAAAGCACTCTGAGAGAAGCACTCTCCCTTTTGGAGTTCTGACCCACCCATTTAGAGTTATGCCCCCCTATTTGGACGTTTAACACCCTTCAGTAATACTCTACTCTAATATTGAGGCATTTTGACATTCTTCTCTGGGTACTCTGGTTTCCCTCTGCCTCCTATAAACACATGCTGTAAATTAATTGTGTAATTATGTGTGAGTGAATGGATAGTTAAGGCACCATGTCTGAGGATATTCCTCCTTCAGATAATCCCAGTAGGCTCTGGACATGCTGTAAAAAAACGGATGGTTTGCTGCATGACTTGTTAAGAACCTGTATCATGTAAGTGAAAAAAAATTAACTATCTGATTCCATCTGATGTCTGTAAATTCACCTAAGTGCATTTATTTGAAATGATATAGCTGTAATTATGTCACATATGATCCCATCTCTAAAGCCTCTATTTGACTACAAAGTTGAATAAAGGCTGTAATCCTATTTGGCAGGAGCTGCTCTCATTGATCTGAGAGTGGCAGGAAGACAACTGATCACAGCTGGAAACATACATCAGTCTTAAATCCCCAGAAAACACACCAAACAATGCCACTGAAGGGGTGTGTGTGCTGTGGAGGGGCGAGACTGTGCCCTGTTGACCTGCAGTCAGGTCTGCGGAGAGGAGGGGAGAGGAGCTGTTTTCCGGGCCTTTCTCTCTCTGTCTCTCTCTCTCTGTGTCTCTGTCTCTCCTGCGCTCTCTCTCTCCCTCTCTCTGTTTGGGTTGTATTTAATTATTTATTTCCTTATTAACTGCGGTGTTGCTAATCAAAACATTGATGGTCGAGCACTGCCAGCGGTGCTGGGAGTGTGTGAGATCCGTGATCGAAACCGATTTAGGGAGCAGCGCGCGGTCGCGATGGCTCGTCCTCGGCCCCGGGAATACAAGGCAGGCGATCTGGTTTTCGCCAAAATGAAGGGTTACCCGCACTGGCCAGCGAGGGTGAGTACAGGCTGCGGCCGGACCGAGGCGCTGGGGAGGCGGCGTCGCTCCGCGCAGCGCGCCGCTGCTGCTGGAGCTTCGCCTCGCTCCGTCCTGCCTCGCTCTGCTTTCGCTCGGAGGCAGCGCAGATGATTCCTCTCGGCACGCGTTCAGTCGCTTTTCCTCCATTTCGGTCCCGTTTGTGTGTTTGTGGCGGACGGGGGCTGATCCGGGCCCGAAAACGTTGGGATCCGCTCCGGGTTTTGGCGCCGACCGCGCGGGCAGCTCTGCTTCTGCAGAGCCGGCCGGGCCGCCGGAACGAAACCTCGGAGCGGATCACGGAGTCCGTGGACACGGAGCGGCCACTGCTGGCGGTGGGTTATGGCGTTCTCCCGCTCGGCCGTGTGGTTTGGGGGTTACGGCTCTTCTTTAAGAGCCTCTCGGTGCTTTTAGCTCTTTGTGGGCGATTTGACGCCGTTTCTGAGCAATTCTGACGTTTAACCATCACAGGTGAAGTGAGAAGCTCGTTGGCTGGAAGCAGAAACGCCCCTCTTCCTGCCTGCATTTCACACCAGTTTGCCACAGGTAGTTCACGGCGAGCCGTGGTGAGGGACGTGTGCCCAGCGTCACCCGTTAGTCCTCGTTCTCTCCACGAATTAAATACAGGTGTTAAACAGCAGGCCTCGTTCTGATCACACCAAGCCTGGTGTTTTACAGCCACCCAGTAGTCCAGCTTTGATATCTGGTGCTTAAAGGTGTAAATCGGATCGTATTTTGGAGGACGTGTGAATACGGGTGGACAGCCGACAGCGGTGCTGCTTCTCACCACAATTACGCACAAGATGTTTTCACCGCACCCGTGTTCCGGCAAGTCCCATCTCCCTGGCCGCTGATTGGCTAGTGGTGCCCCGCCACGTTGCACGGGATTGGTGCAGCGCTTGTGAAAGCGAACAGCCAGCCAATCAGAGCAGGGGTGTGTGGGACATGTCGGAGGACGGGATATGTCCAGACAATGCAACAGAATACGTTGGCACGTGTGAAGTCTGTGCTAGTGTTGGACACCAGTTACCTCAGAATGAATATGAAGTCGCTGAAATGACTATAATTGTGTAACATATAGAAAATATATGTAATAAATGTCTTGGCTGTCTGTTTTGAGAGTCTCAAAAGCAGTTTTAAAGGACAGAGGCTCCAGGAGTCTGTATTAGGCACATAATAGCAACTTAGAGAGGACATGCGTATGTCCTGTGCACTGTAAAGGACAGGGACTCCCAGAGTCCACTTCCAACCGAATAATAAAGAGTCCTGTGAATCAGACAGTAACTGTAGAGGACAGAGTATGGGTCAGTTCCAACTTTCAGAGGACAGAGTCTCTAAGGGTTAATCCTGTGTATAAGCTACCAACTTCTGGAGGACAGCGGCTTCTGGGGTCAGCCCTGTGTATAAGCTACCAACCTGTAGAAGACAGAGGCTCTAGGAGTCAGTCCTGTGTATAAGCTACCAAAAAGTAGAGGACAGAGGCTCTAGGAGTCAGTCCTGTGTATAAGCTTACAAATTGTAGAGGACAGAGACTCTAAGGGTCAGTCATGTATAAGCTACCGACTTCTAGAGGACAGAGCCTCTAGGGGTCAGTACCATATATAAGCTACCAACTTGTAGAGGACAGGGCCTCAAGCGGTCAGTACCATGTATAAGCTACAAACTAGTAGATCACAGAGGCTCTAGTGGTCAGTCCTGTGTATAAGCTACCAACTTTTAGAGGACAGAGGCTCTAGTGGTCAGTCCTGTGTATAAGCTACCAACTTGTAGAGGACAGTGGCTTTAAGGGTCAGTTCTGTGTATAAGCTACCAACCTGTAGAAGACAGGGTCTCTAGTGGTCCGTCCTGTGTATAAGCTACCAACCAGTAGAGGAGAGAGGCTTTAAAGGGTCAGTCCTGTGTATAAGCTACCAACTTGTAGAGGACAGAGGCTTTAAGGGTCAGTCCTGTGTATAAGCTACCAACCAGTAGAAGACAGAGGCTCTAGGAGTTAGTCCTGTGTATAAGCTTACAAATTGTAGTGGACAGATACTCTAAGGGTCAGTCATGTGTATAAGCTAGCAGCTTGTGAAGATCAGGGGCTCTAGGGGTCAGCCCTGTGTATAAGCTACCAAACAGTATAGGACAGAGGCTCTAGGAGTCAGTCCTGTGTATAAGCTACCAGCTTCTAGAGGACAGAGCCTCTAGGGTTCAGTACCATATATAAGCTACCAACTTGTAGAGGACAGGGCCTCAAAAGGTCAGTTACATATATAAGCTACCAGCTTATAGAAGACAGGCTATAGCGGTCAGTACCATGTATAAGCTACGAACTAGTAGAGCACAGAGGCTCTAGGGGTCAGTCCTGTGTATAAGCCACAAACTTGTAGAGGACAGAGGCTCTAGGGGTCAGTCCTGTCTTTATGCTACCAACGTGTAGAGGACAGAGGCTTTAAAGGGTCAGTCTTGTGTATAAGGTACCAACTTGTAGAGGACAGAGGCTCTAGGGGTCAGTCCTGTGTATAAGCTAGCAACCAGTAGAGGACAGAGTCTCCAGGGGTCAGTCCTGTGTATAAGCTACCAACCAGTAGAGGACAGAGTCTCTAGGGGTCAGTCCTGTGTATAAGCTTACAGATTGTAGTGGACACAGACTCTAAGGGTCAGCTTGCAGAGATCAGGGGCTCTGGGGGTCAGTCCTGTGTATAAGCTACCAACCAGTAGAGCACAAAGGCTCTAGGGGTCAGTCCTGCGTATAAGCGTACAAATTGTAGAGATCAGGGGCTCTGGGGGTCAGGCCTGTGTATAAGCTACCCACTTGTAGAGGACAGAGGCTCCAGGGGTGAGTTGTGTGCATAAGCTACCCATTTGTAGAGGACAGGGGTTCTAGGAGTCAGTCCTGTGTATAAGCTACCAACTTGTAGAGGACAGAGGCTCTAAGGGTCAGTTCTGTGTATAAGCTACCAACGTGTAGAGGACAGTGGCTTTAAGAGTCAGTCCTGTGTATAAGCTACCAACCAGTAGAGCACAGAGGCTCTAGGAGTCAGTCCTGTGTATAAGCTACCAACTTGTAGAGGACAGTGGCTTCAAGGGTCAGTCCTGTGTATAAGCTACCAACCAGTAGAGGACAGAGACTCTAAGGCTCAGTCATGTGTATAAGCTACCAGCTTGTAGAGATCAGGGGTTCTAGGAGTCAGTCCTGTGTATAAGTTACCAACTTGTAGAGGACAGAGGATCTAAGGGTTAATCCTGTGTATAAGAAACCAACTTGTGGAGGACAGAGGCTCTAGGGGTCAGTCCTGTCTTGAAGCTACCAACTTGTAGAGGACAGAGGCTCTAAGGGTCAGTTCTTTGTACTCTGGCCCACCTCTGTAATATGAGTAACCTTGTAAGTTGCTCTGGATACAAGTGTCAGCTAAATGCCAGAAATGTAAATGTATCATGCAGCTTGAAGATTACAGATGCTCCAGGGGTCAATTCTATGCACAAGCTAGCAGCTTGTAAAGGACTGAGGCTACAGGGGTTTGTGGATAACTTTCACTTCTAATGTAGGTTTAGATTCTCTGGCTGTAATTAATTCCTGTGCATGTCTTGTGCAAAGCACTACTATCAGTAGTTCTAGTACTACATACTGCGGTACTAATGTTTAAAACCTTTGTCTTAAAACTGTAATACTAACACTGTAGTACAGTGCTATAGTATCAACATGGAAATACTGATTGTTTGAGAACTAGGTTATTTGTGGGAATTATACTGTACCATCTGCACAATGTCACAATTAAAAGTATTTGTGTATTAGGGAGGTTAGGGTTTTTGTTTATATTATATGAATTATAGCACTGTTTCATCCATAAACTTGTTAAATTAAGTACATTTTGCTGTATAGTAGTACTCAGATACAACAAGCATTGCTGAGTTAACAGGTTGGTGATCTTTACTTTTTTGGATTGTCTGCAGATTGATGAGCTTCCAGAAGGAGCAGTGAAGCCACCAGCTAATAAATACCCCATCTTTTTCTTTGGCACCCATGAAACGTAAGTTTGTGTGTGTGTATGTGTGTATGTGTGTATGTGTGTGTGTGTGTGTGTGTGTGTGTGTGTGTGTGTGTGTGTGTGTGGGTGTGTGGGTGGGTGGGTGAGTGTTGGTGTGGATGTGTGTGTTGTCATTTCAAAGTGTGTGTACATTTGTTGTTTCAGTTTTAATGAGCGTTTTAACTGTTTTTCCTCATTCAGGGCATTTCTCGGCCCTAAAGACTTGCTTCCCTATAAGGAATACAAAGACAAGTTTGGAAAATCAAACAAAAGGAAAGGCTTCAATGAGGGTCTGTGGGAAATTGAAAATAATCCTGGCGTCAAATTCACCGGCTACCAGGTGTGTGTGTGTGTGTGTGTGTGTGTGTGTGTGTGTGTGTGTGTGTGTGTCTGAGACTTAGGAACGTTAAAAAGTATCAGAAACTTTATTTATTACAGTATTGGACATTTCAATGCCTAAGACAGTTCTAACTTGTACATGTCAGGCCATGTGTTTTTTTGCACTGTTAGTCTTCTTAAGCTTCCTGGGTAATAAATGGTTAATGTCACAGCTAGCTGTTATGTGAAGTGGAGAAGTGAGTGTTTTGGTGAATTTATATCGGACTCTCTGAAAGGTCAGCCTGAAGGTCATTGATTGTGTAAGAACTAAAGCAGAGATTAAATATATCCAAAAACACACAGCTACTAATAATACAGTGCTTCAGACTAATGAGCAGTTTACCAGCATTTAATTACTTTTTAACTGGATGACATTTGAATAAATGGGTATCTGAATGGGATAATGCAGGATATTTAACAGCTGTTTTATGCACAAGTAGCTAATTGCTATGTATTTGTGTAGAGCATGCAGCAACAGGGCTGGTCGGAGGGAGAGGGGGGTGACGCTGACCCGGCGGAAGGCAGCAGTGGAGCAGAGGAGGGCGACTCTATTGAAGAGGAAGAGGAGGGAAAGATGAAGGGGGAAAAAGTTGGATCCAAACGGAAAAAGACTGTGTCCTCAAAGGTAACATAAATAAGCACTGTTCTAATCTGGGGCATTTATTTATCCCTCTTGTTGCTGAGGATTTGAAGACTTTTCTGATTGGTGGCCTGTGAGTTCAGCTAGACTGAATAATAAACATCAAGCAAAACTTCCGTTTGACTAAAAGTGGCTTCTGGGAAACTATAACTGTAGGGAATCAGAGCTCAGACACATTTCTCTTTTCACTTTTACCTGATATTTAAATATATTAAAATGTACTTTTTAAGATGCACAGAAAAAGTGTGTCCTCATGATTGTGTTAATGTTAACTCTCACTATGTTCACAAGAGGGCACTCTTTATAAATATTGAGCAAATTCTCCTTCAACACAGCAGAACCCAAAAACACTCTACTGTACATATCCCTCCAACACTGTAGATTGCCCTAACACAAATACTGTACACTTCACAAGTACAGAACTCTGATAAGGTACACTTCTCTAATACTGAACCCAGTGCTGCAACTGTCCCCAGTACTGAAACCCAATTCTGTATACTTCTGTAATACTGACCCATTATCTTTTATATTTGCTTTATACTGAATTCTATTACTGTACAGTTCCTTAATACTGAATCTCAGTACTGTGTACTTCCATAATAGTGAATCCCAAAACTTTACACTTCCTTTTTTTCTGATCCTAATAATGTTAACTTCTCTAATACTGAACTCTGTTCTGTACACTTCTCTAATACTGAACTCTGTTCTGTACACTTCTAATACTGAACTCTGTTCTGTATGCTTCTCTAATACAAAAACCTAGTGCATTACACTGCCATAAACTTCCCCACTACTGAATTGCGATACAGTACACTTCCCTAATACTGAACATCAGTACTGTACATATACTTAATACTGTAAGTGTCTGCACTACTGAACTCTTATCATGTATATATCTCTAATACTGAAACCTAATACTACAAACTTCCATAATCCTGATCCCAATTCTGTAAACTGAACCCTGATTCTAAACTTTCCTAATACTGAAACCTAATCCTTTAAACTTCCCTTATACTGAATCCCAATAGTACACAGCCCTAATACTAAACCCTGGTACTGTAAGCTTCCCTAATACTGAACCCTGATGAAGTAGACTTCTCTAATACTAATACTATACGCTTCCATACCTTGATCCCAATACTGTAAACTTCTGCAGAACTGAACCCCGATTCTGTAAACTTTCCTAATAATGAAACCTAATCCTTTACACTTCCTCAATACAGTACACTTCACTAATCTTGAACCTCAATACTGTATGCATACTGAATTCTGTAAACATCTGCACTACTGAACTTCAATCCTGCACACTTCTCTAATACTGAACATGTCCATAATACTGTAAACTTCCCTAGTTCTGAACACAGATATCCTAATAATAAACTTTGGTAATTCTGAATACCAATACTGATTACTTCTCTAATACTGAACCATAATCTTTTACACTTCCCTTGTAACTAAAACATGATATTGTACACTCATTGTGTGAGTGAAATTTAGATGTATATGTGCTGAAGGTCACTCTGCTGTGCTGAGTGTGTGTGCTGCTTTATTGAAGTATGTGTGTTCAGAGCTGCAATGAGTATTTCATTCCCCAGATTCCACACACACTCTGCTCAGCATTCGCTTAGCAACGGCTGTTGCCTAGCAACAGGGTCTAACGTTCATATATCCCGTGGCCGGTGACTGTATGGGCGGGGCTATGTGTGAAGAGAGGGGCGGAGGCTGAAGCTGTGGATGGATTTGGTCCACCACAGAAAACTAACGAATGGCAGCAAAGAGGGGAATTCCTCCTGCAGTGCTTTCACCTCCTGTGGTCGGGCGAGCAGCACACAGCTCTAACCTCTTCTGTGTACACACTCTCACACATATACACAAATGCACACACATTGTCACACCGATTGGAATTAATTTTAACATACAATTAAAAAACAAAAAAAAACATTGTAATGTGTCTGAGGGGCTGCTTATAAGTGTGTGTGTGTGTGTGTGTGTGTGTGTGTGTGTGTGTGTGTGTGTGTGTGTGCGTGCGTGCATGTGTGTGTGTGTGTGTATGTGTGTGTGTGTGTGTGTTGGTGCAGCAGCATTTCAGTGTTTCTTTTTTTTTTTTCTTAGAAATCGTCCAAGCTGTCCAGGAAGTGCTCGGGTGAGGAGGACGAGGAGAAGGACGGGAAAGATGATGAGGAGGAGAAGAGAGACGAGGACAACGACATGCAGAACTCCTCAGACAAGAAATCATGCTGTCAAGGGGTACACACACATACTCATTTTTACACTGTAATAAACATGGTTTAGCATTTAAGATAATCGGCATGTAAATTATATTTTAATTGTAACATTAATGAATTTTGCAGTGACCACCAAGTGACACTACATTTTATTTATGAATTGTTTATTATTGATCTATATATTGATCTTGTATAAATATTTAATTTTTTTTTTTTTTTTTTTTTTTCCTTCAGCAGAACCAGTTGCTGCGAGAGGAACATTAGATCCTGGGGGACGCCAGATCATTTTGTGGTTGTTTATGTGATATTGGAAATGTATAACATTGACATAATCAAAATCACAAGAGATAGCATTGTTGTAAATTCACAAATCAGAGAACTACAACCACTGAAAATTCATCCACTGCTCTTCAATGGAGCAAAAAAAGAAAGTTAAACAAGTAGATTTAAAGGAACAGTAAGTAGGATGTTCAAATATTAATTTTTCACATGTAAGGAAAATGTGGTCTCTGAAGTTGAAAAGGTGAAGTTTGTGTTCCTCGTTCTGCAGCTCTGAAAGGAAGACAGTGAATCCAGTGTGACTGGCTAAAATGGCTAAAATGCTACTTACTGTTTCTTTAATGTATAGTGTTATTTACACACCATGACTAACATTGAATTGTAATATAGTCATCAGATCTAGCGTCATTTTTTAGCTGTAGCTGTAAAGCTGGAGCCGCAGTTGTTTACCAGTGTAACAATTTCTCACTGCCCCTCCAAACATCATGACCATTCACTTTAACCGTCAGTCATTTCTTCTGTCAGCCCTGATCATTAACCCTGACCTTCAAATTTGATCAGTTACTTTGATCTTCAGCCCTGCCCATTTACACTGATGTACTTTGACCATTCTCCCTGACTTTGAAATTTAACCATTATCCCTTAATTTTCACACTGACCATTCACTCTTTCATTTTTGTCCATTACCTTTAGCCTGACTGTTAATTCTGATCATTTAGCCTAAGCTTCAACTTGACCAATCATCTTGACCACTTACCCTGACCTTCAACTTTGCTCATGTACCTGAACCCTGACCATTCATTCTGAGAGTATATTCTGACATTCGCTCTGAGTTTTAATCCTGACTGTTCACTCTTAGCTTCAACTTGACCATTTGCCCTGACCTTTAACCCAATCATTCACCCTGACTTTCAACCTGACCATTCATTCTTAGTTTCAGCTTTGCATTTCACCTTGACCTTCACCCCTGACCATTTAGTCTCGCCTTCAACCCTGACCATTCATTCTTATGGTTCATTCTGAACATTTACTATGACTTTAAACCACTGACTCTAAGATTCAATGTGACCATTTACCTTGACCTTCAACCCTGGTCATCAAAGATGATTTTTAAGTCCTACCAATCATTCTGACAGATTATTCTGATCTTCAACCTTAACTGTTCACTCTGACCTTCCATCCTGACCATTCACTCCAACTACTTATTGTGACAGTTTTTACCGACCTTCACTGATCATGCACTCTATGCTACAATCTGACAATTCACCCTGACCTCTGGCCCCTTCCTGCTGCCCCTCACTGTGCAGGTCAGCTCTGTTTGTTGTAGCTCAAGGTTTTACTTTTTTTTGGTGGAAAAGCCGTTAGACCTTTCAGAACGTTTGTCTGTAAAACGTTGTCCATGTGTTTCTTGTTCTTGAATTAAAGAAGGGATGAAGTAGGAAAGTGTGTGGCGCTGCAGAAGCCGAGAGTCATTGCGACACACCGTCTCATTTCGCTGTAGGTCTGGTGCTTGAGCCCAGATTGATGTTCCTTTTTTAAGAAGTGAATAATCCTGGTTCCTGTGTCAGTGGGGTTGGATGTTTTAGGCTTTTTAGTGGCATGCGCATCTGTTGTATTTTCCATGTGAAATAGAGATCATTCCACTTCTTTTTCCTTTTTTATTTTGGTTTTCAGACCCATATTCCTGGGGTTCACAGATCGCACTGTCTGTGCAAAAGTCATTACTTTTAGCTGTTTATAACTTACTGCAATTACCAACAAACTTTACCCACTTGCTCCTAAAGACAATGCATCTTTCTTTCTTATCTGTGTTTATATAAAGAATATATTCTATTTATTTTTGATGATAGTAGATGACTCATCTGTGGTAAGTGTAAAAACTCATCACGTAGCTTCTGTTCCTTCTTGACTCTGTTATGCTTGTAATCGGGACATGTTACAGTTCTATCTTACATTTTCAACGTTTGTAGTTCAATGTAAACTGTTTTTCCTGTTTATTCACAAGACTTTTACAGAATAAACTTGTTGGAATGCTGTCTTATGTCTCCTGAGTGTTACCAACAAACATGAAGACCAGAACATTTTTTTTGTGGATTGACTATACATTGACATGTGATAGCAATGTGCTGAAATGCCATTACAGCTTGGCACTGCCCACACTTGTTTTAAGATATCTTGTGAGTGAGGCTGAATACTGGCCAGCATGCTCATGGCAAGTTGATGAGCAGGATTTTAATATTCCTTGATCTACAGTCTTATGTGTATATGAAGAATTGGGGAAGGTATTGGTGACCATTTGAAGCCTTTAATGATCATCATGTAACCCCTCAGTGGTGGGATTTCAGCAGGATAATGCAATGTGCCATCAGACCCAAGTTTTCCAGAATTGGTTCTGTGTTGTATCCTTGGTAAACGTGACACTTTGGAATGTGAAATATCTGCTTAATTTTAAAAACTGAATTTCCCATCCTTCTGGCATCCACTGTCTTGCATTGCTCAAA
The DNA here is from genome assembly GCA_034509495.1 of Acestrorhynchus altus. NCBI lineage: Eukaryota > Metazoa > Chordata > Actinopteri > Characiformes > Acestrorhynchidae > Acestrorhynchus > Acestrorhynchus altus. The sequence goes on along the minus strand of CM067508.1, from coordinate 10,831,454 downwards.
CTTCAATAATTCAGATTACCTTGCCATGCTGGCCATTGTTCAACCTTGGATATGTAAGATATCAGCTCACAACCTATAAAGGTGTGGGCATTCACATGGCATCACCTTAGATAGTGTCACATCATAATAATTCTACACACTGCTATTCTGTGACTGAATTCTTTCAGTTTTACAGGTTGAAAAAAAACCTAATGGAAATGAATGTAAAAATATTTTATTTAAAATTTAAAAATATTTTGGAGCATTTCTAATGGACTATTCATCATTTGACATAATATAAAATGACAAAATGTAGATACAAGGTGCAGGACTGTGATGATATACTGATTAATGCTGATTAATTTCATTTTATATATCAGTGTGCATTTACACCACTGTTAAATAGGGGGTTAGCAACATGAGCATAAAATAGAGCAAGAAATGTCACGTAATTAAAATCATGCCTTAGTTGGAATTTTGAGTCATTATCGCAGCATGCAAAGTTTTAATTATGATCTGAAACTGAATTTCAAGAGTGGTGATATCCAGAAGAGTGGTTGGTCATCTATCCATTTGTCATTTTATTTGCTTCTTCCTGGTCAGGGTTGCAGTGAGTCTGGGGCCTGACAATAAGACTCCTCTCTTCAGATGGCCTGGTGCTGCTGTACTGTCTGACCTGGGCCTTGACAGTAAACCCCAATATGTCTAAACTAATAGAAACCCTAATCTCAGCAAAGCAGATATGTGTTCAATCTAGGAGACATCAAATCCTTTCCTATGATCACCTAGGATTCAAAGTCAGAGCCTCAGTGGACTTTTGCCTGGCAGTGGATGCACTTAATGAAAACGCCTGCAGAGTTCTCTAATGAGTAAAGAACAATATCTTCAAGATTGATGTCCCAATAAGAACCCAGTAGAATCTGGAAAGGATAATCCTGCCCATCACAATGTATGGCAGAGGTGGGTATTTTGTTCTGACTGCCTTAATTCATTACCAATATTTAAGTCATTTGTAAAATAACAGCAGCCCTTAGTCTACATTGCATTCATTTTACTAATAATGGCTTGGCAGGCTGAGCCACAGCAGAGTCACCAGCAGATTTTGATTTGCTGGACCTGAAGTACCCACCTCTGATGTGTAGTAGAAAAGTATGGAATCCATAGAGTCATCATGCCTAATTTAAATGAAACACACATACCACTAAAGTCCCTAGTAGAGTCCATTGCACTTAAAGTCCACTGCAGCCAGATGTGTTCATGAGAGTCACAACACACACACAATGTTTTCATGTATGTACGGTTTTCTTAACATGTATGATTCTGATTATTGGTGTTGGGTTATGGTTAGACTGGGATTTCAGTATAGTCATAGAGTTTGATTAGGGTTAAGGTTTCTGACAGTTACTGAAAAAAGACTTGACTAACAACACTGGGGCTAGGGTTAGTCTCAGTTCACCTAAGCACATCTTCAGGTTTATTAGAGCAGATAAACATACACCTGCACAGACTGAGCTGCACCTCCACCTGGCTTGTTAAGGGTTTCTGAACACAGGTCCGGACCAGATGGGCAATTCCTTCTCACTACCACCAGATGGCAGTAATATACCACTGTGTTCAATCAGAGCTGATCATGTAAATAAGAAAGCTAAGGAAGAATAGTTGAGTTACTAGGAGGGCTTTACTTTTTTGTTTTCATTGTAAAGACTTTGATGAAAATGTACAAGGTTTTAAATGCAGGATAAAACCTGTAGCAGTATATATTAATTGGAAACGTTACAGGTTGTTGACCGCTGACTGTCCAGGAGGGGGAGGGCTGGATGCAGCGAGTCCTCCTGGCCTGTAGGGGGAGCATCTGTTCCTGACACTATTTAAAGTCTTTGATTTAACACAGATTGTTTGTTCACTGGTTGTCACACTCTCATTCAGCCCCAACCAACTCTCTCCACTCAGCATTTCCAGTAGTGTTCACTCTCATTAAGTTCAGCTCACTGTGTATGTGTGCACACTGTCATCTTGCCTGCAGCCTGAGAGTAAAAATAGATTCAAACTAAAGACTACTCAACCTTCCCCCAACACACAAACACAGAGAGAGAGAGATATTATGGATCATATTTTAGGGTTAGATTGGTATATGCTGGGTTGGGTTAGATTGGGTTTAAGGTTTCAGTAAATTTATGTTGAGATGAAATTGTATTAGATTGGGGTTAGATTAAGATTAAACTGGGACTTCAGTAGATTTATGCTTAGGTTGTTTCAGTAGTCATGGTCAAATGAGATTAACTTTAGATAATGATTAGGTGAGGTTAGATTGGAGTTCCAGTAGTCAGATGAGATTAGCCTTAGATTATAGCTAGATTAGACTTTTAGTTGAGGTGAGTTGAGCTAAATTAGATTTATGTTACAGTTTTAGTGGTGGTGGTGAGGTTAGATTAGGGATCTAGTACAGTCATGTTCAAAATAAATTAGATCAGACAGAGCCCCAGGCTGATGTACAAGTCACATGACCTCAGTGAAAGAGAAACTGAATATTCACGCTCCACCGGAACCCAATGACCAGCGCATATATATATATATATATATATATATATCTCTCTCTCTCTCTCTCTCTCTCTCACACACAGAGAGAGAGAGAGAACACACAAGAGCAGATGTAGGTCGCAGTGTGCTGCAGGGTGAAGAGCGTGTGTGTTATGGCTGAGTGGGGGAGACAGGCTGCACAGAGTGGGCCTGCAGAAGTGTCACATCACATTTACACACACACACACACACACACACACACACACACACACACACACACACACACACACACACACACACAGCTGACTGTCAGCAAGTCAAGCTGAACTCCCACAGAAACCCTTTATTTAAATGAACACACAATAAAATACTGCATGCTTTCATCTGATTTGCTGATCATTCCTATAATTACATCAATAATAATAAAATAAACTTGTCAGACTTACAGCAACTGATCACTAAACTCAGTATGGGATACTGCAAAAAAGAGTGCAGTTATGACACACAGTTTCTCATTAAAAGTAAACAGCTGTTCCAACCAGAGCAATTAAGGTTTTATTTAGCCTGTAGTTATTACATCACCTCCTCACAGTCTGTTAACACAGAGCAACATCTGCCCACCGGCTTCAACGAACTTAAACTGACCTCATATTACAAACTCTGATTAGTACATGCAGTGTGGCAATGTCTCCAACTGACTGGTCAGTGGTGAGGGGGTAATGTCTCTGATTGGCTGGTCATTCGCAATACTACAGTCACTGATCGGCTGCTTAGTAACGTTGATAATGCTGTCTCTGACTGGGCGAGTTGTGCTGGTTTCCTCCCGCTTCTGACCTCCAGCCTGGTGGTCCTCCCCAGTCTCGTCCTCCACGGTGACCACTGTGCTGGAACCTGAATGAAACACACACACACACACACACTTACTTTTTCTCCTTGAATAATAATTGCAATTATTTAATACACAACCTTTTTTTATTAAAAAAAACTGTATTATTTCTACTGTAGTTTTTCTAATTGTAGTATTTCTACTGTTATTGTAAATTATTAGTAAATCTTTTTGTGCTTATTAAGCTTGTTTGGTTGGCTTTATATACATTCTGAACATTTGCTCACAGAGCTTGCTTTAATGAAATGGAATTAAAATAAAAGTTCATGACCTAATGTTAAGTTTACATTCATTACAAACTGTGAATCACAATAAGAATAACTATGAAAATGAATCCTAATACAAAACAATTTCAATGTCACTACATTTTTATTTTATTTCTGTTACTTCAAGTTAACTAAAAATGACTAATTTCTAATCTCTCAAAATAGGTCTTGGAAGTCTTCAGTTGAGACGTCAATCATTTTAGTAGCCAATCACTGAGTCGTGGGGGCGTGGTTATGTAAAAGAGGCGGGGGTTCAAATGGGGGCTCTTTGTGCTGAACAGCTCCCCTCCATGACATAGAGGCCTCTATGGCCCCACTAGCAAAATGTAAGCAAACAGACTCAGCTCACCGTGAGTCTCTGTAGCGCGCCCCTCCTCCTCCTCCTCCTCCTCTCGAGCCTCTCCAGCCCTCCAGCACCGGCGGCTCCCGCGCCTCGCTCTGCACGCGCATCTGAAACTCCTCATCCTGGGCCGAGAAGCGCCGCGCGAACAGCGCTTCGTACTCCTCCATGGGGGCGCGCGGGGGCACACACACACTAGACAAAGGAAAGAGCACCTAATTGTCACCCCACCTTACTCCGGCCGCGCGAGGATCACTATTCAGTCCGAATAAATAAATAGAGTGAGCGTTCACTGCGGGAAGCGCGAGGGACCTCACTGTGCACCATTTATTATGTTCCCCCTCCCGTCCAGCCCGGCGTGCAAAGGTTCCAGCAGCACTTCCGGTCTCCTGGGAGCACAACACAGCAGATAATCCAGTTTAAAGAGCAGATATTTACTGAAAAACAACATTAAGCGATTTTAAACGTCTCCTCGACTTAATAAACAATTCCTTTTGCGCAGCTAAAGCGCCCAGAACAGAGGGAACACATTTTCAAATGAAAAATTACATTCACTGAATGATTTGTCAACTTTAGGGTCACTTTATAAAATCTAAATGACCAATAACTGCACCTTTTCCTTTTACATGTAAAATGATAACCATCATAATGTGTGTTGTTTTTGACCCTCATAAATGCAATCCATTACAACATCATTCTCCACCAGAACTACTCTGTTTATAGCCAGAGACCAATATGTGAAATTAACTAAAGTTAAAGGCTCCAAAAGTAGATGCTGCTTACTAGGAGCAAGATAAACTCACACTTTATAGTCCTGTTTTAGGACTGTTGATGGGTATACACACTTATCCTGTAAACAGGATAGTTGGTAATATCCAAGTACAAAGTTGGAGGCAGTAGTGAAAGTGTAACAGACTTTTATGCAGACCTAGTTGCTGAATGAGTATGGGGTGAAGGTCCATTTTGGGGTTGCCATAAAGGAGGAGGAAAAAAACAAGAGTGGCTGTCATCACCAAGTTTCACAGGTCCATGTACATTTTATTTTTTTGTTAAAAATAAAGTTTATTACACGAACCCTGGATCTCGGTTACAATAGCATTACAACTTGTTGCACCTTTTAATAAATGATCATTTGATCAAAGAGCAGTCTCTGGTATGATTGCTGAGTTTTTCTCAGTATTATAGCTCCTCATTTCACATCAGCTTTTCCAGTTTTACTGATTTAAATGCTACCAGAGATTCCAAAATAGAGAGTTCCTAAGTTCCTTTCTACTACTTTTAGTGCATGGCTCACTGTGAGGTTACCAAAAGATAGTGCTGCCATGATGATACACACAGTAAACTCACGTAAGTGACAAAAGCAGGGGGAAATTATAAAGAGTATAAGAGTATAAAATGGAAACAGTGTACTAAATTAAGAGAACAAATAATGAAATTGAGAGAAGTATCTATTCCACTGAGGGAGCCATTTATTAAATTGACAATTGTTTATTAAATTGAAGGAACAAATAAGACGACAAGTTCACTAAACTAAGGGAAGGTTTTGTGTCACTAAATATGTTTGATACTTTAGGGGGTCTGTGTATATCCTATATCTTTTACTATGTTTTATTTCCCCTGAGCTCCAGTCCTAATTTTTGTGGGTTTCTAAAATAGATGAAATTGTTTGTTTCTGTTACTGTGATGTGGATTCTCACACCCTTGTTGTGTTCTACTCTCTTATGAAATGAGACCCAGTTTGTTTTGTATGTATCCATGATGTATTGTGAACAGGTGGGGGATACTGCCATGATGCTTGGCTGTTTACAGAGGCAGTATACTTAAGAAGTATGAAGCCCAAAAGCAGTAAACATTTAATTCAGTCTTCTGTGCTGCTGTGCTTCCCCACAGAGTCCAGACAGACTGATATGCTTTGTTTCCAGTGGCCTCCGTTAATGTTACATTCCCCTGTTGGTTGCTTGGAAACAAGGAACTTGGAAAGTACTTTGGTCCACATTCAGCAGCCATAGTGGTCTTCACTAGGATTCAGAAGTGCATTGTGGGAGACTGTAGTGTGTCAAATAGGTTGAGGGTAAATGGGCTGAGTTAAACTGATGTGGACTAAATGGGTGAGGCTAAATTACTATAGGCTAAATGAGTGGAGTTGAACTCTTGTAGGTTGAATGGGTGGAGATAAACTGTATTCAACTGGTGTAGGCTGAATGAGTAAGGACTAAACTGCAGCAGGCTGAATGGGCAGAGCTAAACTGTATTAAACTACAGTAGTCTGAATGGGCAGAGCTAAACTGTATTAAACTACAGTAGTCTGAATGGGCAGAGCTAAACTATTAAACGGTAGTGTTTTTTGTTTTTTTTTATCAATGCCACAAAAAGCACAAATTCCAAACAGGCTGTTTGTGCAGTTTTGTGCATTACAAGGAGATTTAAAGTACGTTTTAATGAGCCAACCACCACATTTTCTTATATATATTGTAGTTATTTGTGCATTTTTCATCTTTTTATTGTGATTGAAGGACCCAGTGCTACAGCTGGGACCTTAATCATCAGTAATAATGGCAGTCAGGTGTGCAGGTGGTCGGTCTGCAGCCCAGCTGAGAAACACTGGCTTTTGTTTATTTGTTATTTTCGGCCGGCTTTCTCTACAGTTCCTTCTTAAGTCGCTGTGAAATAATTTATGAGCAGTGATCTCGTTTCAGAGACCGATTTAGATCCCACTTTAGTGTCTGGTGGCAAACTGGACTCGCCGTTCACAGACATGTGAGTACAACTTTACAGATGATCTATAAACGCGCTGAGTGTTATTAATGACATATAAAGCGTGTTAAAATGCACAGGACTATTTTCATTCGGTGGTGATCGTGGTGTGACTGCAGTCGTGCGTGGTTGAACGGGATGCGTTGTTTTTGTTTTCGCCTCAATTCAGTCCAAACCCACCCGTTTACACTCGACACCTGAGTTCCGCTAAAACACACCTGCTTTCAGACGAAACCACACCGGCCACCGCCATTGGCCGGTTTTCTCCTAGCCGTGAGGACCAACAAGCCAATCATCGATCCGGGGGCGTGACTTTCCTCTACAATTTCAGCGCACAAGTCAAGAACTTCCAACCAATCACGGCGCACTGGCTTGGGAACTCGCAGCCAATCCCGGGCCGGGGGCGTCGTCTTTCCGGAATACGGGTGTGCTAAGAAAAGCCTGCGCTTGCACTGTGAAGCCCGCGGGGAGCGGAGCGCGCGCCGCAGTTACACGAGCGCAGGGTTTAGGAGCGTCTCGCGCTCAGAGACCAGATAGAAATCTGCGCGGGGAGCGGAGGCTGCGGCAGCGTGGCTGTGAGTTCAGCAGGGAGAGCGCTCAGAGGAGAAGCTTCTTGATGCCACTTGATCTCACTCTCACTCTCACATACTGACCGGAGTACGCGCGCGGCCATGGGGTGAGTGAGTGCGCGCGCGGATCACTTTGCTGTCATTGCGCGCGTGGCAGTGGTGTAGGGAAACTTAGTTTATTGTGTGTGTGTGTGTGTGTGTGTGTGTGTGTGTGTGTGTGTGTGTGGACTTTGGCTGTGAACTGTCAGTGTGTGTGTGTGTGTGTGTGTGCGCTCGTGCTGCACTGTCACTGTCACCTCGCCATGTTGAACAGCGGCGGAGCTAGTGGGCTTATTTAGGGCTTTTTAGTGTGTGTGTGTGTGTGTGTGTGTGTGTGTGTGAGAGAGAGAGAGAGAGGAGTTGAGTGATGTTTGAGTAGATCAGAGAGGACAAGAGGGTCAGTGTGGGCAGTACTGGTGGGGTCTAGGTCAGTGTGGGCAGTACTGGTGGGTTCTAGGTCAGTGATGGCAGTATTGGTGGGTTCTAGGTCAGTGTGGGCAGTGTAGATGGTTTATGTGTCAATGTCTGCAGTACTGGTGGGTTCTAGGTTAGTGTGGACAGTATAAATGGGTTATATGTAATCGTCTGCAGCTGCAGTACTGGTGGGTTCTAAGTTAGTGTGGACAGTGTAAATGGGTTATATGTCAATGTCTGTAGCTGCACTACTGGTGTGGACAGTATTAATGTGTAATATTTCTGTCTGCAGTACTGATGGGTTATATGTCAATGTTGGCATTGCTGTTGGGTTTGTGAGGTAAATGTGGTGGTAATAGGGGTTTTGAGGTCTGTGGAGGCAGGTTCTAGGTCAGCGTAGGCAATGTTGGAGAGTTCTAGGCCAGTCTGTGTAGTATTGTGGATTTCTCAGGGCAGTTTATGCAGTATTGTAATACTGGTATGTTTGAGGCCACTGTGGGCTTTCCTGGTGAGTCTAGGTCACTGTGGGCAGTGCTGGTAGATTCTTGGTCAGTCTGGGCAGTATTGTGAGTTTGTATGGACAGTATTAGGGTCCTGGCCAGTACTGATGGATTTGTGAGATCAGGTATGAAATAATGGTGGGTTATGTGAGGTCAGTAGGCAGTACTTCTTGGTTCTATGTGAGTGTGGACAGTTCTAGAGTTTTTTTATGTAAATTTGGGCAGCACTGGTTGGTTTGTGAGATCAGTGTGGGCAGTAATAGTGATTTCTTTTGAGGTCAGTACTGGTTAGTTTGGGCAGTAGTGGAGGGGTGGCTGTTTAAAGTGGGGAAGTTATTGGGTTGCTATGGCCAAATTGTGGGTTTATGGGCTTGCTGTAAGGTTGTTAGGTTAGTGTGGGCAGTATTAATGGGTTATATGCCAATGTTTGCAGTACTGGTGGGTTCTAGGTAAGTGTGGGCAGTACTAGTGGGTTATATGTTATTTAGACATATTTCCAGTTAATTTCATGTGTCCGTACGTGACAATGAACAGATTAACCACTGCCTGTTAACATAAGTCTTTAGATGATAGTTCTGTTAACAAGAGTTAAAACAATTGGTAGCACAACGTTAACAAATTTAGCAGAACACAGACAAACACTTCACTAATATTACAGCTAACTAGTTCAGCACTGGATGTTTTTGATTACTCATTTATGTCTTTTCTCCTCAGTGGACGACACGTTACTTTGAGAGAAATCAGAGTTGATGCACTAGCTCTTCCTTCTCAATCCCATCCCTAACAACACGTTAACACACACAAATGTAACTTTTTACAGTTCTGTTAAAACAGTAATTGGCTCTTTGACTTGTGTATTTTCTCTGTCTTCTCGTGATGAAACAGTGTGAACACCTTAATACAGAGGTGTATTGTGCTGTCAAGTGGAGGGGACCAGTATTAGTGGTCCATCTGGCTATTATTTATAGGGGCGATAGTACCTCATGAAGAGAGACTTCAAAACACCACTGCTGTGATACTGTGATTAGTAATCTATTCAAATTTGAATTAAAAATTGTAATATTATGAGATTCTGGATTTCTGGTTTCTTGAGCTATAATCCAAACTGATCAACATCAAAACAAATGTCACTTTAGGTGTAATGAATATAAAATATGATGTTTTAATTTTTTGAATGAAATTGTGATCACATTAGCTTTTCAACAATATTCTATTTTTTTGTATATGTGAGGCAGTACACAGAGTAGATTATTTTAATTATTATTTTTAATATGTAAAATATTTTTTTTTTCAGATAACAAAAACAGCTCTTGTTAGGACGAGAGGCCAAAATGCACACAAAAACATTTTTAAATATCTGGATATGTGTATGGGGCCACTCTCAAAACTTATTATTAAGAACACCTGTACACATACTTTTTCATGTCATTTTGTAAGCAGTGCAATGAATAAAATTAAAAAACAAATAACCGGCTAGAAGCTGTCGGCAGTGTACATTTCAGCCTTCAGAATGGGAGGAAATGTCATATGGGTTGTTTTGAGTATTTCTAGAACTGGTGATCTAGGATTTCAGCACAACAATCACTAGATTTTACTCAGAGTGGTGTACTAAGGCATAAATATCCAGTGAATTTGCACTTCAGCGGACATCTCTTGTTGATGAGCAAGATCAACAGAGAATGACCAGAATGGTTGAGCTGACAGAAAGGCTACAGTAAGTCAGGTAACTGTACAATAATGGTGAGCAGAAAAGCATCTCCGTATGAACAACATGTCCAACCTTGAGGAGAATGGGCTGCAGTGAGAGCAAGCCACAAGGCTAGTCAGTTGAAGACTACAGAATTATAGCCTGGTCTGATGAATGTCAGTTTCTGTGAGGCACACAGGGAGTAGGGTCACAATTTAGCCCAAACTGTATGAATCCATGGACCCAACCTGCCTTGTGTCAACAGGCCACACTGTTGGAGCTGGTGCAACAGTGTGGGGAGTGTTTTCTTGGCACACTAATACCAATCACTCACCGCTTAAAAACCACAGCTTATGTGAGTAATGTTGCTGAGCCTTCATGGCCTTAATTTACCAATCTTTTAACAACTACATACAGCATGACAATGCACCAAGTTACACAGTAAAAGTCATCTCAGACTGGTTTTGTGAACTTGACAGTGTGTTCAGTGTTCTTTGGTATACTTTCCCGGTCACTGGCTTGGAATCCTTTGGGATGTGGTAGAATGGGTGATTCACAGCATAAAAGGGTTCCTGAAATTGCAGAATTGAGGCTGTTTTGAGAGCATAGGAAGTAAATTGCTCAGTGAGTCGGTATCAAACACAAAAGCAGCAATATAGCAAAATGATTATCAGGAGTCCTACCAATGCATTTTCTGATACAGGAATAGTGTACGGTACCAATGTGCAGCACTAATGCACTACTGTGAAGTTCTAATGCACCAATGTACAGCACTAAACAGTATTGCATATTATTAGTGCATTCATGTAGAGCACACACAGTGATGCATAGTACTAATGCACTAAAGTACAGTATTAATATACCCATGTATTGTACTAATGTATGGCAATAATGCACAGTACTAATGTACCGTAGGTGTTTCTGAGAGGTGTTGAAGGTCTCAGTGGTGGGTTGTTACAGTGCAGCTAGAAGCAATATCTACACGCACAAACCCACTGGTGCGCTCTGGATGTGAATATTTATATGTAAGCAGTTTTCAGAAATAGAAGCAGTATGAAGAAAGCGTGTATATTTTCATTTATTTGTCGATTTGTTCCTGATAGCAGTAGTACCTTAGTTGCAGGTATACAGATTTGTGTGTGTGGGACACTTGCTGACCCAGAGCTTCTGGAATGCCATGCTGCCACAGCTAGAACAAAGAGATAACACACACACACAGCTGCGCCAGAGCTCGGTATGTTAGGCTGCTGTGTGTGTCCGTGCGTGTGAAACCTGTCAGACATTCTGGAGGCTGCCAGACCAGTCCGAGGAGTCTCAGCTTACGCAACACTGAAACTCTCTCTCAGATACACTTCACTTTCTTACACATACACCTTAAACTCTCTCTCACACACGCACATACTGTCCCATTCTACACCCACAGTACACTACACATAGGAACAACACATTGAAGTGATACTTTGGTGTAAGCAAATAAAATAAAATACAAATTACACCATTGTCTCCCCTAGCCCAAACGTAGTCAGCCGATACAGCGAGAGAAGTGTGTGTAATGATTTAGGAGTGCAGTCATTGTTATGCTAATTGGGGGTGTAACTTGTAGCTTCAGTAGTGTTTGGGTGTGAGCTGACATTGCTTGTTCACTACATTAACCTTGTAGATCCAGTACTAATTGTTGAAGCATGTGGCTGCTTTCTGTTTATCTCTGACGTCGGATGTCGGAGCTGAGAATGACGTCATACCTGAGTTGACCACGTACCAGGTGTATGACTGATTTAACGAGAGGCAAACAGATAAAAGTGCTAATAAACTGTATCATATTGCTGCTTTTACTACTATTCAGTGTCTGCAGTCATATTTCATTCTGAACTTGGGGTTGGTTGGGGTTTTCCAACTTTCCAAGCAGGAAATCTGACTTGTGTGAACGTTCCAGTGGCTACAGTAACCTTGTAGCACAAGTGCTAATTGTTGGGGTTTAAGTGTCCATTGCTCTTTGGCTACAGTGGCCTTGTAGCACCAGTGCTAATTGGTGGGGTTGAGCCTCATAGATAAAATCATCAGATTTTATACTGAACTGTTGCTTTAATGCTCAATTTAGTTTTATCTCCATACAAGGTGTTGAGGTTGTTAATAATAAACTAAAAAGTATTTGAAGCATCCTGCAGCTGCTCAGATTCATCTGGTCAACAGGTGGAAATCGGACATGAGGAATCTGGAAAAGGCAAAATCACCCGTTTAAAGAGAGCATGTCTTTAAGGGAAATTGAGACAATTTTTTAAAATGAGTGATGCATGTAAACATTGTGTGTGTTAAAGTGTGCTGTCCATGGCTCAATCAGAACAGAGCTCATTTACATATATTTTCTTGTTAAGGCACAGTAACAGAGTGGATAAAGTGTGGTTAGGAAATGGTCTTGTAAAAATAAATGACTGTGGCTCCTACACTCACAAATACATGACAAGTTTTGTAAACACAGTAATTATAACCTCAGTAAAGCGTAAAACACAAAGTGTCTGGGGTTTGTTTGTTTAATACTATTCTTGTTTCCTGGTGGGATAATGAGCCTGTGAAACTAATCAGCGAGTATTGATCAATGCATGTTTGGTATTGATTGGCGATTGCTTTTCCAGCAGTCAGTCAGGCCTTAGGTTACTTTAGTGGGACAAGCTTACAATGAGCTTATAGATTAACCTGACATGTGCATACACTCACACCCTGCTTCACTTTCTGACCTCTAACTGACAGGCACTCTGATAACTTTAGAAGCATACAGTGATGCAATGTGCTTGTGTGTGAGTGCGTGTGTGCTAGGGCTGTATTTGATTCCGAATCCGGTGGTTCGATATCAAGATTTTCCACATAGTCACTCTGGCAATCAGAAAATCCAGTGGCATGACATGATGACATCATTAATTGTTAGATGCAAATCATGGGAACATATTTCTGAGTGTTAGATCAATAAAATGGCTGCATATAATGCAAATCCAACTTATTTGAATTGCCAACATTTATTGTGGGGCTGCTATATGGATCTTTTGGAATCGAGAGACAGACTGAACACATGTCACTGCTATTCTAGCCTAATTAGATTTGTAAATTGACATATAACCTGCATTATATCATTGCTGTCACAGTTGTTTATTTAGTATAAAGTTGTTTATTATGTATAATGTTGTAGGTACTATACTATACTTTATATATTTCTTGTACCAAGTGCCTTGCTATCCCACTGCTGCTGGACATTGTGAATTTCCTCACTGCGGAAGGATTATCTTATTTCCAAAATGGCAGCTTTAGACAAGAAGGAGCTTTCCAATAAAGTAATTATGGAGTGTTCCTATAGGTCCAATCATCATGACATTTTGCTACTGTGTGTAAGTGTGTGTGTATATTTAAAGGTGATTAGATGCTTCACCCAGTCTCACCCTAAAGTCTACAATAGTAAATGGCTTACTAGTGCTAAGGGCATCAGAACATGTCAGAGCTATAGGTGTGTGTGTGTGGGTGTGTGTGTGTGGGTTGTCCAGAGTGTGTCGGGTGCTTGGTGAACATTAGTACTTTAAGGTTGGTAAATGATAGGGCAGTGCTGTGTTACAGGCAGAGCTGATGACCATCTGCTGCTGTCTTGCTGAACCACTTATGCTGATTATGCAAACAGAGAGCAACTATAGACCACCATTCATCAGATTCTACTTTCACAGAGCAGCTACAGAACACAATTCATCTGATCATACTCACAGAGCAACTGTAGACCACCATGAATCTGATCCCTCACATTGCAGCTATAGGTCAGTGGTCATTGACTACTTGCCTCTAAATCAGTATTAATTTGCTTATTCACTCACAGAACTATAGACCCCCATTCATCTGATCATACTTTCAGAGAGCATCCTGTTTGAGGTGTAAAGTGCCCTTGCTGTGGTGTAAAACATGTATAATGGCCAATATTTTTGTTTTTATTACAATAATAGTTTTATTCAGTATAACTCTTTACATTGGTAGTGTGTGTATATTCATCTAGATAAGTCTAGTTACACCTGTACTAACTGTCTTACATGTGCCTTTCCAAGTTGGACCTGTCAGCTAAGTGGTATACTAATAGTTCAGTTCTGCTTTATTGCTATTTTAAAGTATTGAAACATTAAAGGTGTGGAGCTCACTCAGATATTGTAGACCAGTGAAATTCGTTCTGCTATTTGCAAATGCTGATTTTAAATAAGGTAAAAATGTTTTTAACTTTGATTGAAAGTTAATATAAAATAAGAGTTTATTCCAAGTCATTTCAGAGCAGTCTTAATGTCCTGTTCATCCAGAATTATTTAGTTTGCAGAGCAGCTACAGGGTCCAAATGATGGAGTAAACTAAAATGGACAAAAATGTAAACATCAGCAATATATAACATTGATGTTAACATTGATCTTTCATCAGCATTTGTATTTGTTTATTTTATTTGGACCACTGTCAAGTATTATGAAGTTATTATAAATATCGTACTCCAACTCATCAAAATTCTTGTGTTTTCAGCTCAAAAACACTGGATGTTCAGTTCCCAACAGGATTTCGGCAATGTTTAGTGTTTTTTAGACCAAAACCATAAATTGTAGGCACAAGTATTTTCTTTTTATCAAAACATGGTCAAATTCAAAAATATATCTAAATAACAACATCTGGCATGTGTGAAAGTACATCATACTACAAAAACATCCTGCAAAATGTATAAGGCTAGGGTTCTAAAGGTTAAAATTGTTATGATCCTGAGTTTTTACCTCATTACAGCTATTGCTGACAAAAATAAAAAGCTTATATGTCTACTCACAATGAATATTATGTTGATGAAATTACTGGTCCTGTTGGTCAAGCACCACCACCATAACCTATTCTTGTTCAGCATCCACTCTAAACAGGTGGGCAAAGAGGACAAACAATGCAGCTGAACCTGTTCTACCAATAGAAGAGATCAGAGTCTAACATCCTGCCATGTGTTCTCTGGTTTTGGAAGAGCAGGAAAAACAGCATTGTTTAATTGCACATTCAGAGAATGCCCAGAGTATTTGAGATTGTTCTTTGTGGATGACTGTCCTTTTGTTAATGAAGGTAGTCTCATAGAGAGGTAAAGCCAGGTGGGGCTGGAGTAAGAGGAGGAGAACTCCCCGAGATGGTATGAGGAAGGAGCCTGGTAACTAAAAGATGGACTTGGAACATGAAAACTCTGAATAAAAGGTTTGTCTGTTGTTGCTGACGGGAGGAGGTGTGTGCGACTGTTTGTATCCACCCTGCAGTTGTATGCTGTATACAGCCGCAGACACACTAGACATCCTGAGTTCAGGCCTACCTGCAAAGTGGATGAAGGTAGCATGCAAGCATTATGTAATCAGCCCCCCACAAACAGTGAATAGACAAAGTAAGAGTGATTGTATGTGAGAACTTTTTACTGACCAGAGCACAGAGCTACAACCCCCAATCACAGCAAAGAGAAAGTACAAATGGTGTGGTCAGGACAGTGGGATGATCCGTGTCTCCCATGATCTGACTGGCTGCGATTCATGAGTCTATTTACAGCAGAGAGGAAAGAAGCGGTTGTCTTATACGCAGCTACCCTAATATATTAACATACGCAGAGGCTAGCCTGGCCAAAGTAACGGCCCAGTTCACATTTCAAAGATTTGTTGTGAAAACCTGATGAGAAAAGCTAGCGTGACCTGGGTCGTCTTCACTCTCTCGTAGGGAGATGCATGCCCACGAACAATTGGAGCTAAGTTGAGCCGAACGAAGCTAAACATCTCGCGATTGAGCAATTTCACTGTCTGGCAAACAATTTGGCGATGACCAGGGGAGCGTTCATGACCCTTCAGTGTGTGCAGTGCTGATTGCCGCTGACTGTTCAGTTCAGCTCTTCGTTTCATTTGGCTGCAGTCATGTTCTAGGCCTTCCGGCACAGCTGCAGTGATTAAGCTCAGATCTGTGATCAGATCTATATCTGATCTACAACAGCATTTGAAACTGTTAGTGTTAGCGCATCTTAAAATATTAGATTATTGTGAAAATGCTTTTTTTAATTGTAATTGAATTCAAATAAGTTAAATTCATTACAATTGAAGTTAAATATTTCAAACCTCATTCTGTTTGATTGTTTTTACTCTGATTAGTAATTTATTTAAAGTTGAAATGGAATATAATAATTTGAGATTCTGTATTTCAGAGTTTCATGAGCCGTTATGGTCAACAGTAACATTTTCAGTTTTCTTGTGTTTTTGTTTTTTATGAAATTACAAAAAAAAATTAACTTTTTCACAATATTCAAATTTTTAAGCTTCACTAAAAGGACCTCTGTAAAACAGGGGACTGCTTCAGCTGTATAATGTGAACACTACATCCTGACATTCTATGTCACATCTCTGAATCATTCAAGAAAAATAAAAACAAAACAGTAATAATCTGATCTGTTCGAGTTGCTGGATCACCTGTCAAATTCTGAGACTTTTAACTGAACTGGGAAGATCTGTTTTTAGCTGCAGCAGTGAGCTGGGATTCACTACATGGAGCTCTAAAGCTCTGCTTACTGGAGTCACTTGTTTATTTTACACTTTCAATATAAGCACCTTCAGCCTGCAACTGTAATGTTTAATCTTGGTATTTTGTCTCAGATTCCACACTGCTTACTTGCTTATTATCTTAGTTTGTCAATTGTACTTTATATTTAAAAGGATGATTTATGTATATATTTTATATTATTTTACTTTTTTGTATTTTATGAGGGTAAAGTGGTAGAGGGTGCTGGCTGCACTCTGCATTTTTTCTGACCCACAGTCATTCTGACAGACTTTAGACACAGAATCGATAGAGAAGTTCATCTGTAGTTGATTGATTGATTGTAGAAATGATAATCAGCTCCAGTCGATGAGCATTCCAGAGTAGCATCCAGGCGGACTGATCGACACACAGTGAGCTGCACAAAGAGGCATTATGAGTAAAGCAGATTATGGAGAGGGCTGAGATTAGGATTAATGAGGACAGTCAGAGAGTGTGTGAGGGTTTGATTCCTCTGAGGTGTGTAATCTGAGCAGCCGGAGGTTTATTAGCTCAGACTGAATGCAGCCATCTACAGTTTCACTTTTGCCCCAGTTTTCAGACCATTTTACTAAAATGTCTTTTATCGTGCTTGGCACTGTGATTAAAGATCATTGTCCCTCATTCTTTAATTATGGGCAGACAAACAACCCAATGCTCCCATGAATATCAGGTGAATTAGCTACTCTACATCGTCCTGGTGTTTGTGAATGTGTGTCTGTATGCCCAGATACGGACGGGCATTCCAATGCTCAATGCAGTCTTCCATGTGGATGGTCTTTTCCAGTAGCTGTGCTTGTTTGGCAGCCACTTCTCACTGGTGTGTTTTTGAGTGTGATTTGTGAAGCGTTATTGGTCTTGGTTATTTGTGAAACTGGAGCAAAAGTGAAATGGTATAAAAGTTTCATTATTATAGATAAAAAATATTCATATTTATAAATAAAATGTCTGCACACAATAATAATAATTAAGAATAAAAATAATAGTTTTGTAATATTTTAAAATGTTTTTGCTCCTTGAAACAAGAGGAATGTTCTCATTTTCAGAGGCAGTTTGAAAATCTCATTTGTTTTACTTCAATATTGGATACATTACAATATTAATAACACGATATGTTGGATTACTGACACACTGTGACTTCTGATGAAACCTGTATGGATCTATATGATCTGTTTTATTTTTTATCAGATGTTCCAGATTTCAGATTTTTGTCCCAATTGTAGGTGTTTTTTCTTGTTTTGTGCATGTGTTGTTTTTTTTTTCCATTATATTCATTGTTTAAGGGTAACATATAATCAGATATGCATCATCATAGAATTAATAAGGTCCTAAACCTGGTCAAAAAACAGGTATATGTTAATATAGTGAGTTGTATTGCAGAACAACAGAGTATTGCAGTGTCATTTGTTTCCAGTGTTTTTTGCAACCCTATTTAAAAAAAAGCCTGTCTATATAAATGGTGATTTTATTAATGGAAAATTAAATTAAATTGTGGATTAATATTAGTAATAATACTATAATTTCAGTAGCTAGAGGGATTTATTGTACCATCTGTTATCATCCTGCTAACACTGCTGTCAAGCAGGTGATAAACTGACCCTGTAACTAACATTCTCTCTCTCTCTCTCTCTCTCTGTGTCTGTGTCTCTCCTCTCACTCTTCCTCTCAGGGAGCAGCCGATCTTCACCACCAGAGCCCATGTGTTCCAGATTGATCCAACCACTAAGAAGAACTGGGTACCTGCCAGTAAGCAGGCCGTCACAGTCTCATACTTCTATGACAGTACGCGCAACAGCTACCGCATCATCAGTGTGGATGGGTCAAAGGTCAGTTCAGCTGGAATGCACTGAATAAACCAATCAGAGTGTAACAGGATCAGTCTTGATTAGCTACTCCTTGGCAGTCTCTGCGAGTGAGCATCGGCACATCGTCTTTGTATCAGGGTTGATAGGAAGTCCCAGAGTAAAGAATAACCACTGCGTGCTTTCACTAAAGCTGTGTACGAGCAGGAAGGATCGCTGCTGAACACTCACAGGCCTGCTTCTGGAGATGTGTGTGAGCGAGAGAGTGTGTAAGGTGTGTTCCCTGAGGATTGTGAGCGGATGTGCCCCCTCTCTGTGCTGCGTTTACATGCTGGGTTGCCATGGAGATGTGTCCCTCAGTGTGGGCACAGGCCTGCTGATGTCATGTCACACACAGACACTTGCTGAAATGCACAAGCTGTGTGTGTGTGTGTGTAGTTGTGATAGAGAATGTTTAGGGCCATGAGTAATGACAGCTTTCTTAATAGTCAGGAGCAAGCTCTTTCTCCCTCTCTTTCACACACTCTCAGACATCCCCACATCCCCCCCCCCACCTACACTCACACACACACCTCTAGAACCACAATACTGCAAGACTCTCTCTTCACCTTTCTCCTAACAGCACCTGCTGCTCTCACTCTTTCCCTGGCATTACACACATACACATACACATATACACACAGTCTTGGTCACATTCCTTTCGTATATGTGAACTCTGTTTACATTTCCAGTATAAACCTGTAAATACACAAATATTAAATGTGCTAATTAAACACAAATTGGGAGGAATGCGTGCTAACCACAGGTGCAAACACACTTGGCAGCTGATATACTGCATACAACAGTTACAACATGGTCATCAAAAGTTCCACTGAATCTGAGTCATTAGAGACATTCTTAGGTCAAGGTCATTGGAGACCTCATTAAGTCAGGGTTATTATTGTTTTGTTATGTCACAGCCATTGGAGATAGTACTGTGTCAGGTTCATTGGAGATAGTACTGGGTCAAGGTCATTGGAGATGTCATTAGGTCAGGGTCCTTGAAGATGTTAGGATAATTGAAGACACAGTTGGGTCAGGGTCATTGGAGATGTCATTAGGTCAGGGTCCTTGAAGACATTACATCAGGATCATTGGAGGCACCATTGGATCAGAGTCATGGAGATGTTTGGTCAGGGTCATTGGAGACATTGTTTTGTCAAGGTCCTTGAAGAGGTCATTAGGTCACAGTCATTGGATACATCGTTAGGTCAGAGACACTTGGAAGATGGTACTGGGTCATCATCATTTAGAGATCCCATTGGATTAGGGATATTGAAGATGCCATTGTGTACATTGTTGGGTCGGGGTCATTAGAGGCACAGTTGGGTCAGGGTCAGATTGGAGATTTCACTCCATCAGGATCACTGGACACATCATTGGGTCAGGGTTATTGGAAGCAGCATTAGGTTGGTGTCATTGGAGATGTCCACCCTGGAGAGTTTGAGATTGAACTAGGTTTGTGGCAGAATCAGAGGTTGGGGTTGAAGTCACTGGAGGTGTTCTGGGTTGATGGGAATAATGGAGGTGGTTTGGGCTGTTGGTGTTCTTTGAGGTGATCAAGGTTGTTGGTCATTGGATGTGTTTAGGTATAATACGTGAGTGAAGATGGTTAGGATTACTGATTTCAATTTGGGTGGTTGTTTTGGGCTCAGTGCAAGTGTTGTGTGTTCCTGTAAGTGTGTTGCTCAGATGGTCAGCCTTCACACTCCATCAGTGTGCACACACACACACACACACACACACACACACACACACACACACACACACACACACACGACATCAGTGAAGTGGAGTGGCAGTGTGTTAGTATTAGCAGTGTGAGCATTTGACTGGTGTAACGTGGATAAAGTGGATTAAATTTTCAGCCGACTATCCGATTAGTCACCAGAGCAGGAGACCAAGGAGGAGATTTCTGGTGTGTGCGTGTATGTTGTGTTCGCACAGTTATCACTGTGGTGTCATATTAAATAGTTTGGTAACAGAGACATAAGGTGTGTAAGCTAGTGTGGGGTGTGTGTGTGTGTGTGTGTGTGTGTGTGTGTGTGTGTGTGTGTGTGTGTGTGTGTGTGTGTCTGTGTGTGTCTGTGTGTGTCTGTGTGTGTCTGTGTGTGTCTGTGTGTGTCTGTGTGTGTCTGTGTGTGTGTGTGTGTGTGTGTGTGTGTGTGTGTGTGTGTGTGTGTGGTTTAAGGCAGAACACTCACATAAAATTTCCTCTTAAATGCTTACACTACCGAATTTACGCTCCATCTCCTTTGCCTGCTCCCATTCGGAGCTTGACAGTTTGTTACTGTGGTATGTAATAACATGTAGCCACATACCCTATGCCAGTGTTTCTCAACCCTGGTCCTGGAGGCACCCCATGCCCTGTACATTTTAGCTTTAACCCACCTCATGCAACCCTGCGGGGCTTGATAATGAGCTGAGTAGTTGAATCGTGTGTGCTGGGAGCAGAAACGGTTCTAAAGTAATCAGGGTAGGGGTGCCTCCAGGCCCAGAGTTGACATGCACTGCCCTCTGCTATAGTCTGACGCATACTACCTCAGAAATGTAACTATACATCTCAGCGATGCAGACCACAACCCGTGACTCAACTGCTTAGAGCATCATATTTCTGCCTTCATCCCAATGTTTAAGTTCACTAAGCTACATTATTCACTACAGCTTAATATAATCAGCTCAGTTTCACCCACCATCATTTGTTGAATAGAAGCCCCATTGCCAACTAATGTTTTGGTGGTGTACTTGCAGAGCAACATCGATACACCAGTGCACACACACAAAAGCTCACAAAGGTGTAGACCAGGGTTTCTCGACCAGTGGGCCATAAAGCACATTCTAGTGGTCCACAGGCCCATCTTCAGGGTGAGGCAGTAGTCCATAGTGGGTCAGAAATGGCACATTAAATCATGAATCAGGCCCTCATTTCCACTTTGTCATTGTCATAGTAATAAAAGGCAAAAACAGCTTTACATTAAAAGTTAAGTTTTGTTTTCTTGTGGGCCATTACACTTTCTAGTTATAAACAGCTGGGCCATGAGGTTGAAAAGGTTGAGAACCCCTGACATAGACACCTTATGCAAATATGGCACAGAGCAGGGTCCCTGTCAGCCACTGGGCTGCAGTCTTTTATAAGGACAAATCTAATGTTAAAACCACTGTAACATGTTAGTTAACACTGTCTAATAAAATAGGTCTACATTTTAGTTTCTGCTTAAATCACAACAATGACTCCCTCTGATCATCCATAACACCACTGACAGGCCAGGTTTAGTGAAAAAACAACATATTCATCTACGGTGGCATAATGTCTAGGCATTGTATATATTAGACAGCAACTTAAGAGTCTGTTCTTGAAGGTGATGTGAAAATATGGCCAAGCATAACGATTTGTGGTACTTTTGATCAGCCAAATTGTGATGTCTAGATGACACTTAAAACTGCACTTATTCATCATGTTCCTTTAATTTCAACAATGTTTGAATTGTTTTTAAAGTGTGTGTGTGTGTGTGTGTGTGTGTGTGTGTATGTGTGTGTGTGTGTGTGTGTGTGTCAGGTCATCATTAACAGCACCATCACTCCCAACATGACATTCACTAAAACCTCACAGAAATTTGGGCAGTGGGCCGACAGTAGAGCCAACACTGTCTTTGGACTGGGCTTTGCTTCAGAGCAGCAGCTATCAAAGGTAAAGTGCACTCTTGCATGCTCTCATGCACTCGTACATACACTCTTAGGACACCCCACAAACACTGGACATTTGATCTATATTAAGAGACTTGAGGTGTTGTAATAAAGTACAAAACGCTGAAGAAAAATCTATGTAAAATGATGGGAAATGTAATTAATAGACAGTTTTCTTGTCAGGAGAAAGTTAGGACACCCTTTGCCCTAATAGCTGGAATTTCCAACTTTGGATGAAATATTGTCTCCTATAACCACCTACCAGTCTCTGACATCAGCTGGAAGTAAGATCTGTCTACTTCCCCATGCAAAGTTCTTTCAGATATGTAAAGTTTTAGTGTCAGTGTTTTTACAGATGGTCTTATATTGTCCTCAAGCCCCCACCGATACAATAAAGAAGGTTTCTGTGATGATCTCTCCAATGCTTTACAGTTGGTATGAGGTTCTTTTGCTCAAATAATGCATTTGGTTGCACATGCAGCAAATGCATGTCTGCTGTTTTATGTGTTGTCTGACAATTTTTTGTCTGGCCCAGTGTTTTTAGTTTAGTTTTTGTTTGTTTTTTTTTGACAGTAAGAGTTTCCTCCATGTACACCTCCCATGCAAATCATTGTTTGGTCTCTTTATGATGGTAGATCCTGCACTTTGACATCAACCATGACAAGAGCTAGTTAACTGTCCTGTCCTGTAGTTAAAAGTCCTGTGGTGACATTTTAGAATTGTTGGAGACTGCTTTACACATCTTGTGTGCTTTTAGACTGAACTTGCTGGAACAGCTTGACCTGGTCATGTTGGCAGTTGTTTTAAAGACAGTGGAGAGGCTGATTTCTAATTGTTTTTAGATCTTTTTTAATTCCCTTCCCAGAATCATATGCATCTTTCTGAAGGCCTCAGAGAGCTCTCTGGATCCTGCCAGAGAGGAGAAACCAGTGAGGAGATACTGACTGTTGAAGTGAGATACCACTCACTTCAACAATCGAGCAAACCAAACTCATGTCCGAGGTTTAAACATGACAACCTCCTTCAAAGTCCTCTCTAACAATGGTCTAACCATTTGAAGCTGATGTGCTGCACATGATTTTAAGGCATTTTAAGTAGTAATAAGTGTAATGTTTTCATTTACATTCAATTACATTTTACAAATTATTTTTAAATAGTGTTCATGGGGTTTCCTAACTTGATCATATGTATACACACTCTTATGCTCTTACAGTCTTGCTCTCATACAAATTTCTAATGTTCTTGCACACATACTCTCACACATTCACTCAATCTTTAAAGAAGTTGTGTTTCTTCTTGAACAGTTTGCAGAGAAGTTCCAGGAGGTGAAGGAAGCAGCAAAACTTGCCAGAGACAAATCTCAGGAGAAAACTGAGACTTCCAGCAATCACTCACAGGTACGCCTGTTTACATATTTTCACCCACTTGCCCTACAGTTTAGCCCCAGCCATTTACACTCACTCCAGAATCAGCATCTTTAAATGTACAGTCCAAAATGCAGATTACTTACTAAATATTACATAATGTTTAATAAAAGTGTCCCAAATCCGGTTCCACACCATTTGTGTGGCAGTAAATCAAAGATCATTTAGTGCTCTGCAGACACCTGAAGGTGTGTGTGTGTGTGTGTGTGTGTGTGTGTGTGTGTGTGTGTGTGTGTGTGTGTGTTATGTTAATGACTGAAGATGCACTTCAACTAAAGCTGCTGAATCAAAGGTCATTTAGTGCTCTATAAACGCCTGATTATCTACAAGAGGATGAAATAGGGATGTTTGCTGTGATTGTGTATTAACTGCACTCTGCTATGTCCAATAGGGGTCAGGGAGGGAGACTCCAGTCCAGTCGACCAATCAGGTGTCCAGTATGAATGGAACAGACGATGAGAAAATCTCACACACACCAGAAACCACAGCGCTGAAGACTGAAAACGACCGTCTAAAAACTGCTATAGAACAAAGGTATCACACACACACGTTTGAGGAAATGGCTTACAAACGTGGCCTAAAAGCTCCTTGTTTCTCTTCTCTCAGACAAGACATGTTTGTCCTTGTTAGTCCTAGTTTAACCTTGGAGCTCTGAGGCTAATATAGCTACCAAGTATTGGAAGCTTGTACCTGACCAGTTAGATTTCCAGTTCCCCCACTTGCTCACACAATCTTACCAATGCTGGGAGGGTAAAGGTTAGCATGGGCTTCCTCTGTGCTCCTTCCTCTGAAGCTCCAAGGCATTACATTCTGTTATGCTGCCTTACAGACACAAGCACTGGCCAGTATCATAACAGTGACTGGGAGAGGATGGGTCATTCTACTCACTCTCATGATCTTATGCTCTCAGAGGCCCTTGACCTTTTTCAGGATTTGTGCGTAATGTGTCAGGGTTCACAGGGTGAACATACCAGAATGGAAAAATAGCACTGCTTTGGTTCAGACCGAGAAAATCCAACCACAGAGATAAACACAGAGTCATAATGCACACACTCACACTATTAAAGACCCCATGATTTTATGATGTACATTTCTATTTTGTGTGTGTTTCAGTAACTCAAATGCTAAGAAATTTGAGACGGAGCTGCAGACTCTGAGGGAGAGTAATGCTCGGCTGCTGGACGCGCTGCAGGAGGCTAACAGCAGTGTGGAGAATTGGAAAACACAGGCAGCAGCCTGCCAGGAGGAGAACAACGTACTCAAGAACAAGGTCTCACAAACACACACACACACACACACACACACACACACACACACACACACACACACACACAGTGCTACTGTTGTTGACTGTTGACGTGCCCCGTAATTTATTCCCCTCTTCAGGCTCCATCCACTAATGTTGTTCTATAGCTACTGTTTCTCATTTAGATAAGCTTTACAGAATTGTGCTAAAATCATGAAGCCAAATATCTACATTTAGATCATTATTAATATTCACCCTTATGAGATTGTAACTCTGCCTCAGTCTATATCACAATACCTACATTTATATCATTATTAATATTCACCCTAATAGACTGTAGCTCTGCCTCAGTTTATATCACAATACCTACATTTAGTGTTATTAATATCCACCATAACAAGATGTGTGTGTGTGTGTGTGTGTGTGTGTGTGTATATATATATATATATATATATATATATATATATATATATATATAATGTGTGTATGTATGATTAATAGTGTAATGAGGTGTTCTTGTCTGTGTGTGTGCATGTAGATTGCTGAGCTGGAGTTGCAGTGTAAGGAGGTGAATCAGGAGAAGGAGAGAAATGCTCAGCTCACGCTGAGAGTTCAGGAACTAGAGACAGAACTACAGGATAAAGAACAGGTAACACACACATTTACAGTATTGCAGGGCATGGATCATCGATACCACAGACCTATGATGTCAACATTATATATTTGTGCATATAAACTCAAAAAAAAAATTGCTTCCAGAAAGAAAAAATGTACCAATAGAAATAAAACGTGATTCAGTAGGTTTGACTTTGTAAACCATGCAAATTATTAAGCTGTCATGCTTTGCCACACGTGAGGTAAGCAACAATGTATGAGAGATATTGAACTCAATTTGATGAGTTGGAAGTGTTTGAGAGGGGTTGCATCGTTGACAGAAGAGGGACTCATCACTGAAGATGACTCAAGAAGCAGACTGGTCTTCTTCAAATATTGTGCTCCATACTGGTCATGTAGACATTCCAATAGCACACTCTTGCCGTTAGTGGACAGAAGCAGGTACGCACTAGTGACACGAAGGATCTGGGAGACCTACCTGAACCCTCTGAGAGGAAGAACCAACATATTATCAGGCTCGCACAGAGTGACATTTAGCGAGTAGTGAAGCCCTCCATGATTCATCCTGTTAGAGCCAGCAGAATTTGCAGATGACTGCAAGATACAGGACTACGTTTATGCAGACTGTTATGACAACTGCCCTTAATACCACAATATCAGCAGAGACTGCAATGGTGTCATGCAAGACTGTCATTGAGTCATGCAGAATGACAAAGTCATCTTCAGTGATGAGTCTCACTTATGTCTTGATGGAGAAGACCAACAAATCTTTTGTGTGCACTATTCCAACAGCTGCACTGCCAGATCCATCGTCGATCAACACCCCACCCTGACCACAAAATCTGCAGGACCTGGATACATTTTTATTCTTTCATGATGAGTGCAGTTTACAGTTGCAAGAAGTGTAACTTTTGACATGTGTTATATGTTTGGTGTGTTTGTACTCCGTCTATTTATAGTATAATACGACTAAACAGTAAAACGGTTTCTCTAAACAGGAATGTTGATACACACACTTAGCAGTACTGCCTTCAGGGCTGATGCTCAGGTTACTCTGTTTTCAAAATGTAGACATGTTGCTTGTGTGTATGTGTGGGTGTGGGAAATCTGTGTGTTTAAGACACTGATACACTCAGAGTGCATAATCACAGGACAGGCTCTAATCTTCATCCTACACACACACATACAGACACACACACACTCACCCAGTCACTCAAAGATGTGAGTCATCCTGCCCCCACTATGCTGCCTCTAGAACAAGCCAAACAGAGAAGTGGTTTCAGCAGAGTGTGTGTGTGATCATGTGTGTATAACTGTGTGTGTGTGTGTGTGTGTGTGTGTTTAAGGAGCTGGAGAATCTGAGGAAACAGGCTGAGATCATTCCACAGCTCATGGCCAAGTGTGAGAGCATCACTGCAAAGCTACAGGTAAAAAACACAAGCTACATGTAGTTCACTGATTTTAAAGACAAATTGGGGAATTATCGGGAGGCACCTGTGCACCAATTTTATTGTTTTGCTGAGGAACACCACATTTGAAGTTCCAGCCTCTCAGAGATTCTCACATGTTCTAGTGGACGTTTTGGGACCTGGAGGCCGAATGGGTCCTGTTTGTGACATCCACTATGAAAATGGCTGTATTTGGCTTTGGCCAAAAACTGGTTGGTGCCTATTATGGTGGTAATCAAATATCCCATCCGTGGACACTAGAGGTGAGGGTTGCTGTCCAGCATAATGTTTTTTGAACTTGCCTAGTACAGGGCACTCCCAGTTCTGGTGTTTGGTATATGCAGACAAATAAAGGTTGCAGGGCAGCATCTGGGGATTTGAAATGTTGCATGGACCTCAGTCGTGGTTCTTTTGGATTGTTACCCCATGACTGGAGAGTAAACTTATTGTAGTATTACATTGCTGTAGTTTTCGTCAAGTCTTTCTTCATCTAAGTTCTCAATTTACTGATTAGTCTGCCTTTGTTAGTCATGTGTTTACTCTGAACATCACTGTAACATAACTACAGTGAGCTGTGCAGTGAAAGTAGTAGATATAGATTGGTTGTATTTTTTGGCAGCATTTAAAGCAAGAAAACAGGAAAAGCTGAAGCAAAGTGATGAGATATCATACAGAGACAAACTCAGTAATGATGCCAGAGACTGATCTATTAACAGCACTAATCCAAACAATCAGACTGTAAGAAGTCGGAATCCTATCATTACTGCCTATTAGGGCAATATGGACAAAAAATCATATCCCAGTATATTTTAGCTGAATGCTGATATGCAGTATATGATGTGAAGAATTTAGGACACTGTTTTCACTATATTTAAACATATTGAAGTTCATCTTTTTGAAGATTTTATATTTGTACACATTGTCATCATCGTGCCTGAGGAGGGGAGCAGAGTAGAGGAGCTTGAGAGCAGAGCAAGGGAGCAGAAATTTACAGAATAAACTGAAGTTTATTTAAAATGTTAAAACTCGATATGAACATTATGACTAGTTCATATCCTACTCTGTTTATATCCCAATATTAATAGAAATATTGATATGTTGTCTAGGGTTATATGTTGATTACTTTGATCCGTTCAGAAACTAGGCTGTAAAGCCCACAGGCATTTCATACGTGGAGGATTTGTTTGTATTTCAACCAAAAAACTACAAAAAGTGGCTACAATCAGTGAAACAAGCCTAATTTTATAAATGTATTACAAATGTATTTACACTAGAAATATGGTGATAGTCCTTAAGAATAGTCTAATCCATACACATTGTTCAGTACATCATAAAACAAACTTGACAATCATGCAGTTGAGCAGAAATGCACTGCACAACATTTTACAGTCTTAACAACACTGTCTTGGTGTCTGTGACTTGTATGAATTAGTATCATCGAATATCTCTCATTGGATAACAACTTAAGATTGTCAGTAATGTCCGGCACTCTAGCTCCTGGTAAACATCTAACTATTAATGCTGGAGCCCCTAAAGGAGTAGCTAATTTAATACATTGGACTATATAGTCTCCTATAACCTGAGCTTCTATAAGAAGCTGCTCAGCTGGAGCTTCACTGAGCTGGGCAAACCTGTTTGACATGCAGATCAGTGGAGAGTGGTATTTTAGCTTTTTAGCTATGCTGGCAAGACACCACCCATTCACCCTGCTGTCAAGGCTCTAAAGCTGGAGTTGAGAGGTTGCCAGCTCTCCCTGTGGCACCTGGGTTGTCTACTTTAGAAGACAGAAAACCAGTGCAATGCACAACATGATCACAGCATTTCACTTGTAAAAGGAAGCAAATGAAATGGTTTTTAGCTGATTATAGAACAGCCTTCATACAAAATACATCCAGAATGGGGCTTAACCTAAAATTAACTTAGCCTTTATGTCAATGACCGATTGTTGTCCCCACCTACCCCTACGGTCAGGAACTCCAGACGTAACAGACAAAAGAATGAGATTGCAGATACAAGCAGGCAAAATGAGTTTTCTCTGCCATAATCCTGGAGGAGCCACCTGAGGTGTTTTAGGAACCTGATGAGGACCTTTTGGTCAGCTCCTGTTGGAGCAGTACCAGGTATGACCAACTGGGTAGAAGCTCTGCTTGAGTGATGTGGTTCCGGTGGTTTGGGAGAACCTGTGGATCTCCAGAAGGACCCAGTTGAAGTGTCTGGGGACAGAGGTGTCTGGGCTTTTGTGCTTGCTCTGCTGCTACAATGACCCTGAAATGGATCAAGTGATTAAGATAATGATGGCACTTGTAAATGCTCTGTCAAGTCAATATGCACACTCATAAGCACCTTCACGACCCTAAACACAGTCATGTAGCACATTTATTATCCACCTGTGCATTCCTATACACCTGCAGTATAAACATGTCTAAATTACATACTGAGCTAACATAATAATATACATGAGTGCATGTAAACGGAAGAATATTTACCAACAGCTTACTCCAAACACACACACACACACACACACACACACACACACACACACACACAAACCTGCTGACACATGTGCACCTGTTGGCTCATTTTCATGGTTCTCATTTCTTGAGTGCACAATCCAGAACAAAGTTCTAAAAACAGTAAGATGCAGAATGAGGTTGTGCTGATATTTGTGGATTTTTGGTGGTAAACCTAAACGCCACCTGTGCCGGACAGTGTGAGGTCCAAAGACAGGTGCTGTTTCCCTGCAGCCGTTTACCTTTACAGATGCTATTTCTGCTGCGGTGACTCCTGGAGAGGTGTGTGTTTGTGTGTGTGGTGTGTCTCTGGTGTATGAACCCTTTGCAAAAAGCTGTCACTTTACATCAGTTGTGTTTCCATTGTTTCTGTGCTGTTTGCTTTTGTTTGTGGGTTTGTTGTGATGTTCCCCCGTTGGTTGACACTGACTTTTGCACACAGCTCTGAAGTTTTCGCGTAGCTGTGGGGCTTTATGGACTGGCTGCCTGTCTTGCTCTTCACTTTGGCGTGGGAGTCTTGCCAGCCTGCTGTTGTAGTTGCTCTGCGTTGCAGCGGGGATATTTTGCACCCAGTTTTGCAGCAAGGATCATTTCTGGGCTAGTCGTGTCTGTGATTTATGGCTATGGGCCTCCTAAGCTGAGCAGAACCTTTACACGCCAACTTGCATGGACCAGCTAAGTAGTGGTGTTACATCACAGATTGGATCACAGTTGTGACAAGAACATTAGATTGGGTTGTTTTACAGATCAGCAAAAAAGAGAAAGGTTCTGATATTGACATTCTGGAATATTTCTCATTTTAACACTCAGTCTATGTCCATTTGAGACAGCTCTCTTTTTTTTTTTTTGTGAACCGTCTCTCAGCCTAGTAGTGATGGAATTTTCTGCAAAAACATCACTTGTACATGCACCAAACGCAACCATGTTTTTTCACTGCTTTGCTGACAATGAACCACCACCACTTGTATCTAGACAACAGCTTTGTGGTCAGAAACTGGCCAGTCATAGAGGGGGGTTGATAAATTGCAGCACCAGATGGCATTACAGTCTGAAACTTTACACCTATATCAGATTAGGGTGGGCTTGTAACAATGAGGCCCATTTGGGAAGCCCAGCTGGGTCCCAGTAACAACACGAATACAGAGCCCATTCCCACCTGTAACCTTGCTAGCCCAAGTTCCACCCATGTGAGCTCCACATGAGCACACTGACTGACAAGGTAGGTTTACAATAAAATGACCAGTAAGGAGTTTTGTTTGTATACCGCTTGTGCCATAATACACACCTCTTCTGTTGAATGCATTAAGCTACTTGAAGTTGCACCAATTGCAAATGTGTGCAAATGCACACACACAGCCTTTCCGGAAGATCCATCACACTTCTCCGTGTTGATGGGCACTACCCGACATCCACAAATCATACACAATATCCCGGAAATGAAACAGTATCCCTCACCCTCTGTCCCCAGTTACACATACAGATTGATACCAGAGTGGCCTGTCTGCAATAGAATATGACTCTTTAGAGCAGAGAAATATCAACTTATCGGCTCTAAGCCTCATGGCAGGTGTGGGCTAGAGGAGTATAAAGTGCACAACCATTGAGCTGTGGAGTAGTTGAACAGTGTTTTCTGGAATGGTGGTGCTACATCCAATACTTCTGGGATGAGTTGGACATGGGGTGCGGTGCTCATCATCTTACATCCTGCCCTCACTAATGTTCTTGTCACTGAATGCAATCAAATTCTCACAGTATGTTCCTAAATCTAGTAGACAGCCTTCCCTGGACAGTAGATACAGCCACTGCAATAAAAGCAGGATAAACTCTTTAATACCCTTGATTTCAGAAGAAACAGTGAATGAGCAGGTGTCCCAACACTTTTGTCCATATAATATACATCCATAATTGAGTGTTTGTGTGTGTGTGTGTGTGTGTGTGTTTCAGGCAGCAGAGCAGGCCAGCAAGGAAGCTCGGGGAAAGGTGACGACACTGCAGACTGAAGTGGAGGACAGTCAGCAGAAACACACACACATGAAGACAGAGCTGAAGAAGTTCATGGATGTTCTGGAAGGAAAAATCGATGAGCTGCACGAAGTCCGCCAGGGGCTCTCCAAACTTGGCATCGATAACTAAACACACACACACCAAATACACACACACACACACACACACACACACACACACACACACACACACACACACACACCAACATTACACACACACAAACCAACATTACACACACAGTTTAAGCTGGGTTTCCAATGAATGGTTCTAGAGCTGACCAAGTGATATTAAACCACTGCAGTCCCCTTCTCACACACACACACACACACACACACACACAGAGCTCTACAGCTCAAATTAGGAAGTGACAGCCATAACTCTTTATTATATATAGATCCACACACACACACTCTTGGCTGTGTGTGTTGCAATGTGGTGAAGGGCCTGTATTTCTGTGTGTGTGTGTGTGTGTGTGTGTGTGTGTGTGTGTGTGTGTGTGTGTGTGTGTGTGTGTGTGAGGAATAGAATAAGGGCTAAATGTAAAGGTATACACAGTAAGAGGGTTAATCTGAGAGTTGCGCTGTCCACACACACACACACAAAACACTCTTTCGTGCTCTCTCTCTCTCTGTCTCTCTCTTTCTTTGTAATAATGGGGTGTAACGGCCGGTATCTCAGGGTGTGTTTGGTTTCGTTATGCACACACACACACACACACACACACACACACACACACACACACACACACACACACATGCGTGCGTGCACGCACATGAACTGCAGTGTCACTAAGTGCCTGAGGGTGGCGCTCTCTAGAAGAGTCCCTCACTAACCTCTCTGTCTGCACCCAGCTGCTGCCCCTGGGGGTCAGGAGGCACACACACAACACACACTACTACAAAGATTAAAGTGCAATACTGAACCTGGCCTACAGGGGACGGGGTGGGGCAATGCTTTGATTTACAGTTTGTACATCTTGGCCATAATTTATCCATGGAATTATGAAATGATCCGAATCATTTCTAGATAATATATTTCTGATTGCTGTGATCAGAATTGTGCATGTCTGAAACTCACCTGTCTGATTTTTTGCTTTTTATTTGGTGTTTTTTTTTTTTGTTTGTTTGTTTGTATTTTGGAAAAAAAGTTTGTTGTAACATTGTGGCTGTGGTGGGCACGGTGTTCCCTACTTTGGCTTGGGTGTGTGTGGGGATGGGTGTGTTTGTACAGTGTCTGTATGGGTGTGTGTCAGTCATTGCTGCGTGATAATAAGGGAAGTCTGTGTGTGTGTGTGTGTGTGTGTGTGTGTGTGTGTGTGTGTGTGTGTGTGTGTGTGTGACACCCTCAGTGACTAGGACTTTTTTCTTCCCGGTTTTCCACGTCTGTTTTCTGATCAATGCTGTACAAAAATTGATTATTGATTGTCATAAATATAGTTTAAGTACGAAATCTGTGTGCAAATGTGTGTTTTTCTCTAGTGGTAAAATACCTATGGTATGATGTCACTGTGTGCTGAAAGCAGGTGTGAATTACTAAAGAACATTTCAGTGATCCATTCAGCATCTAGCTGGTTGACTTGCCCAGTTAGGGTCATTCTAGTCTTGTAGCAACAGATATTAGAGTGATATGTGATTATACCTACGTACTTATCTAGAAAGTTGTTCTTATAGCTAGTTAATCCACAGTGTTCTTCAGTGAGACTCCACTATAATGACGATGACAGAAGAAATGACACTAGAATTCTCCACTCTTACTCCAATCTTTACATAACCACTTAAACTAATAACTGCAGAAATCCAGTTGAGGATGGATTATTAAAGTGCATTTATATACATTCTGAGATTTGTTTATGACATTGCCACCTAGTGAACATACTGAGCATTGCTCTCTTCAATGAGGAGAATAAGGTCAAATCTTTATCCAAGCTTTTTCATGGCATGGGCCTGCAACACCTCTTAAATAAAATGAAGTAGCCCTTGTACACCTTACCTTACAAGCTCATAACACACAATACCACTGAACAGGAGAGAGATTTTTTTTCTCCCTGTTCCAGAAGTTGTTTGTGTTTGAGTTACTACATGATACTATGGTTACTATGTCATAAAGATAAATATTAGTGCATTTCAAAAAATGTGAATGTGGTGGTCATAATATTCCTAAAGCCCCATTCTATGTTCATGTCTTTTTTATATTCTTTTGATCAGTATAGCTTAAAGCTTATGAACATGAGAAATACAGAATCTCCAATTTTTAAGATTTAATTTTTAGAAAATTCTAAATCAGGATCAACATTAAAATAAATGGCTTGAAATATGTCACTTTAAATTTAATCATTAAATATGACCATTCAAAAAACGTATGAATACTAAATCATATTAAAAATTGAATAAAGTGTATAAAGAGAAATGGTCCTGTAGAAATAATGACTATAGAGTCTCTTTCAGTTCATAAACCCTCAAAAACACTAAGTGTAGCTTGGAGGCATAACGTAGAAGAGAAATGGAGGATATGGGTTCCTTAATGCTGACTTGAAACTCCTCCACCATGAAGTGTGTTTGTGCAGGATTTTTCAGCCTGCAGTGTGATTTCTCACAAAGACACCGCCTACTACAGAGTAGGCTTTTGTGTGTGTGTGTGTGTGTGTGTGTGTGTGTGTGT
Source organism: Acestrorhynchus altus (assembly GCA_034509495.1). Lineage (NCBI taxonomy): Eukaryota > Metazoa > Chordata > Actinopteri > Characiformes > Acestrorhynchidae > Acestrorhynchus > Acestrorhynchus altus. The sequence continues at coordinate 10,797,506 of CM067508.1, read as the reverse complement.
GTGTGTGTGTGTGTGTGTGTGTGTATGTGTGTGTATGTGTTTTGAAGGCTTAAATACACCAAGCTGGTTTTAATTCCTCAGTGCCATTTAGAGAAATATCACACACTGGAACAGTCTGACAGTTATGTTCAGTCAGAAAAAAAGCTTAATTTTGAATAAAGTATGGATTATTATCAGTTATTAAGTGTATAATTTATTAAGGATTTATGTATCCAGTGTGAATTATGCAATATCATATATATATATATAATTATTATTAGTAGTAGTATTATAATAATTATTTAGTGTTCAGTATGAATCATTTGGAATTGAACATTTTATTTTGAATTATTCAGTATCTATTATGAATTATTTAATATCCGATATGAATTTTTCAATACCACTATGAAGTTTTGAGCATCAGGTATAAATGACAAAGTATCTAGTATGAATAATGAATGCTTCAGTATACACAATAAATTAAATTGTGAGGATTGGAAAAGTTTTGTGCTGAAAAGATTGTGGCTTTGCTCTGAGCTGGTGAAAAGTGAAAAGGTGAGAGAGAGAGAGAGAGAGAGAGAGAGAGAGAGAGAGAGAGAGAGTGGGTGGGTGTTTAAGCCCCCTGTGCTTGTGGCTGTACTGCTGCAGATTGGTAAGACGACATGTTGCCGTAGCAACTTCATCCCACATACACGCACACACACACACACACATGCACACGTGGATTTGACTGAGATGTTGATGCTTGTGTCTCAGCACTGCTCCAGTATATTATGTTATTATTAACTGATTATTATTATTATTATTATTATTATTATTATTATTATTATTATCGATTAGTATTGTTATCATTAATACTTTTTTCTAAAGGACCTGAGAATGAGTGTATTTTACAGAAAGAAAAGTAAAAAATAAAGATTTTAAAAAGTGCTCAGACACACACACACACACACATACACACACACACACACACACACACACACACACACACACACACACACACAGTCAGCAGGGGGATGAATTTAAATAGTGTTTCATGGAGCAGCAGTGATTACACATCACACAGACTGGCAGTGTGTGTGTGTGGGCAGGTTGGTATAACATCATTAGGCGGATTGTGGAGATTTCACTGAAGGCTGTCGGCCTGTTTCCATAGTAACACACTTGTCAGGATCCCATGAAGCACAAAGAGTTTGTGCAGAATGCGAGGTGTGTATCTGAAGAGTGTGTCTCACACTCACAGACAGATAACTCCACACAGCTGTACCAGTTCAGTCCTCACGTCTCTGCAGCACTGCAGCACATCTTTCTTCCATCTACACATACCTGAAGAGCATGCAAACACACCTGGAGCACTTGTGCCTGGTGTGTGTTTGTGTGTGTTTGTGTGTGTGTGTGTGTGTGTGTGTGTGTGTGTGTGTGTGTGTGTGAAGGACCACATTATTTAACCTCAGTGCCACAAATGCTGAAACACTGAATCGTATTCATTAAGTTCTGAACTGAATCGTGGTTGCGACGTCAGAGTTTCATCCCCCTTCTGTGCTGTGGTCAGTGAGGTCAGTGATACACAGAGTATCACAAGGAACAGTCCTGGCACCATTCCTCTTCACTGCTGACTTCATGTACAGCTCACCAACTTATCATCTCCAGAAGTTCTCTGATGACTCTGCAATCATCAGCCTCATAACCAATGAGAAGGACAGTGCGTACTTTCTGGACTGGTGTCTGCAGAACCACCATGTGACAAAGACCAAAGAACTGGTGGTTGATTTCCACAGATACAGACACACCCCTCCGTCAGTGAACATCCTGCGAATGAACATTGAGCAAGTGGTCACTAAACTGGACTGGTCAGTCAACACCTCTGCACTTTACAAAAGAGGCCAGAGCAGACTCCACCTACTAAGAAAGGTCATTTGGAGTGCAGAGCACTTCTGAGGATCTTTGACACAGTGGTAGCATCCACCATCTTTTATGGAGTGGTCTGCTGGGGCAGCAATATTTTGACGGCAGACAGGAGGAGACTGGACAAACTCATTAAGAAGGCCAGTTCTGTCCCGCGAAGCCCCTTACACCCAGTGCAGGTGGTGGAAGACATCCATGCTGGGGAATGACTCCCACCCCAAGTATGAGACTCTGGCTGCTCCTTCAATGACAGGCTGCTTCACCCCAAGCAGTATTGGAATCTCTTTTTCCCCAATATAACAATGCAATATTTCTTCCATCTTCCCATTTGCAATTATTTACCTGTAAATAATCTGCAGATCTGTAATGTTATGAGTGACTTTTATTATTTACAATATTATATATACTATTGTAAATACTGTACTGTGTATTGATCTACGATCTATTTTCTTGTACTGAGTGCCTTACTATCCCTTTGCTGTTGTAATAATGTGAATTGCCCCACTGTAGGACAAATAAAGCTTTGTCTTATTGTACACAGTGCTCCTAGAGCTGATATAATGGACAGTGAGTGTAGAAACAAGAAGGTGCAAAAGCACAAGTTTACTTATAACTGTACAAGGAGGCTCTAGTACCCTGTTTGGCCACCTCTAGCATGGATAAAAGATGACATACATTTGGGCAAGGAGGCATACAGATTCCATACTGCATCTTGCAGGACATTTGCCCAAAGATGTTGCAGCAGGGCCTGTAGATTATGTCAGTGATATCACCATGGTCAGATCCAGAGAGCTCCCTGAGGCCTTCAGAAAGTGCATATGTGTCTGGTAAGGAATATAAAAAAAGACTTCAATACTTCAACTAGAAATTGTCAGGTCCACTATCAAGGAAATAATTTACAAATAAAGCACATTTTAAACATCTCCCAACGTGGCCAGGTCAGGCTGTCCTATCAAGTTCAGCCCATGAGCAGACCACAAGATGAGTAAAAACAACAGTCCTAAAATGACATCATGGGACAGGTATCTCTTATCGTAGCTGATGTCAAAGTGTTACATCTACCATTAGAACGAGACCAAACAGTTTGATTTTCATGGAGAAAAACCTTACTGTTAGAAGAAACACTGGAACAGTGTGCTTTGGACAGAACAATCCAAATGATTTGGGCAACAGAAGACATGCTTCATATAAGCCAAACACAGCATTTGAGCACAAGAACCTTATACCAACTGCAAACCATGGGGATGGATGTGTCATGGTTTGGGCTGCTTTGCTGCAGCAGGGCCTGGAGACCATGCCATCATAGATACCACTATGAAATCTTGGAATTTAAGGAAAATTTAAGACTGTACAAGAACTGACACTGAAACATCGCATAGCTGAAAGAATCCATTCCATTCTGTATTTTATTAAATTTAACAGATCCTGTTAGAATGACTGTGTCTAAATAACAGATTAGCAGAACCACATAAAATGAGAAATCAATCAGCAAAATAAATAAAACCAAAGCAATAAATCATATGTGCAGGTGTGGCACTTCAACTCAAATCAAATCAGTTCTCCTAAATAAAGTCAAATAATGCAAAAGAAAAAGAACATAAGTGCAGCCAGAACCTACAGAACTCTGATCACAGCCCAGAAAAAAAAGACATTTAAAAAGTTCTGTTATTTTAAAGTAAGGCAGAAGAGTGTGTACACACGTGTGGTTGTTGTGAGGCTAACAATCGCAGAGGCTTTAATAGACTGCAGTAAAAAACTCAGTAAAACAGTATTCTTTATTTCTAATGTAGAATCCCACAATGATGGTGTGTGTGTTTCAGACACAAACACACACTCACAGTGTGCATTCCACATTATTAAGTGCTACAAAGGAAAACAATAAAACAAGCCTTGATTTAATATGAAGCTCAGTAGAGAATATCTTCACGGTCTAAGATATACATTACAAACTGCATCACCTGTTTCTGTTTCCACTGATTTTCATTCCATAAGATTTCTTCTGATCATCAAGCATGTTTGAGCAAACACTACTGTATAAACATCCATTCTCTCATAATATGATTTTTTTTTACATTTTATATACAGTCAGCTTTATTTCATATTTTGAGTATTTGGGGAAATACATGAAATTATAAAAAGATAACCACTATAATTCAATGACATCTAACATTTTTAAATAATATGAAAATAGGTTGTGACTAAAAAGACTCATTATTTACATTTTAGGGCACTACTGAGTAAACAGATTTTTTGTGAATGAGTAAATTGTAATGTGGAGTTAGAATGAACAGTTTCACAATACTCTTTAATTTTGTGAGATGCAGTCCGTCCCTGTATAGTAACACTAATAAGGGAGTAGGAATCCATTTAGTCCACAGATTTTCTTTTTGGCACAGTGTTTAAATTTCATAGACGGCCCAACACAAACTGTTTAAAACAAGCTTTCTACTTCAACCCACTGGACTTGATATAAAAGTTAGTAGTTGTTTCTGCAGTTACGCTGTTTAATATCCTTATCTCTCAGCACCACTGTTCTGTCCTGATATCTAATAATTTCATTTTTGTTGCATATTTGTCTTGAACTGCTGATGTGCAACTTCAAAACATCAAGTTGTTTGACATTAGTTTGTTACATTTACAGTAAGAATAACCATTGGGGCTGGCAAAAAAAACCCCTGTATACTCTTATCAAGGGAACGCACAAGAACTATTCAGACTGCTGTTTTGAGCCATTTTTCAACAGTAGCAAACAGTAGCAGATGCTCAAAAATAAATTATATATTTATTACATAATAAATATAATATTTTATTTTTTTAAGAGTGTAGGAGCTCCATAACCATTAACCCACTAGGGCCAGATGTAAAAATATAGCTATTTCTATCACTCTTACTTTTTGTTAATAACCTGATCTCTGTCATTGTTGTAATTATTCTGATTAGTAACAGGCGTGATCTAACGGTCATTTAGGCCGTTTTAACACCTGAAAGTCTCAACCAAGGGCCGAAACAAGACTTGTGTTTTTGTTACATAGTATACTTTTTGTCCAGTTAGGTCTGGATTCACACTGCAGTTTAATAAGTGCACTAAACAACTCTACTAAGCCCTGTCACCATTAACTATGTGGTGTCTATACTGGACACTGAATGGTTTGTAGAGGGGTGCATATAAACCAGTCAGAATTCAACTCCACACATGTCCCACAGAAGAGTGAGCATGGTGGACCACCCTCTGATTTATTTTGTTTCTGTTTGTAAATAAGGGGTAATTTACAGTTACAGTAGATACAGGAATTGCAGTGTGTGCTCTGTTGCGCCCATATTGCTGTGTTATGCACATGCACGCAAAGGGGAGTCGAATTTCAGCACAGCACTGGTTCCTGTATTATTTTCACACTGCAAATAAACCAAACCATGGTTCAGTATATCCAAACCAAGACAACCTCTTTTGGTTGGACCACATGATCTGTGGTACCTTTCACATCTGCTATTTTGGGTAGGACCAAACTGAAAGGTCAGAAGGACCAAAACAAGAGTGTGAATGAAATTGTGTTTTTATCTCAGACTGCTGTTGTGGGAAATGAGACACATGGACAGCAGTATGCTTAACTTAACAGTGGTGCTACAACAATACTCCATCACATACTCTTACACAAAATCCACGCTCAACCAACATGAGTGACCACCTGTGTGGGATACATTATGCTAGTCCATCATGGAAAAGCACTTTTGGCATAGCTAACGAGGACAAGCTCATATTGGTATGCCTGTAGCATAATTAGCAACTCCTGTACAGCTTCCAGACATTTTGTTCCAGTATTGATAATATCTTTGTTTGTAATAATATTTATGACTCAGGATTTGATTACCGCTTGTAAAATAGGTCACAATAATATGCAGTATCATGTTCTACAGTTCCTCAGTCTCTGCTCATCATTCTGGGCTCATTTCTGCATTTCACACTTACATTCACAGCTTCATGCTGATGTGTGAAGCAAAGAGAACGAGCAGATCTGAATTATTACAGGTATGTATTTGCAGAAAATATTTTTTTCCCCCTAGAATTTAAAACACTGATTCCACATGTTTGAACAGTAGGGTATTTGCATGATAATTGAGGAAAATTATTTGTGTAAATAGAAATCACAATTTAAGGCTTTAGCTCTTGGATCTTTAAACCTGCAACTACATTAAACATTCAGACTGCAGATTCGCTCAAAAACCTACATGCATGTTTGCGTGTACACTTTTAGCTATCCCAGTCTCCTGATGGTGTGCCTGGAAATTCATCAATGTCATCGTCATCTTCATCATCAGTCTCCTTGGAGACCCTCTTCATCCTCAGCATCGCTGCTTTGATGCTCTGTTCCAGTTCAGAGTCTCTGGAAAGGGTGGGGCCTGTAGGGGTTGGGGTTTTCTTTAAGGTCACACCCTGACGAATAGCTGACAGCAGGTTGTCTCTGAAGTTGGAGGTCTCTGTTGGAACAGAGGTGGCATTGGGGGTGACCTTACGTAGCTGGACCTTCCCTCTCTGCAGAGAGGCCAAAACGGAGTCCATCGAGCCTGTAATCAATAATCAATTATTAATAATAAAAAAATAGAATCAAACTACAGAAGAAATCATGATCACAATCACTAACCCAGTTACAAATCAAATTATACACACGCACAAACACACACACACACACACACACACCACAATAACTACATTTCTCAAGATATTAACATTATTACCTGCACTTTGCTGCAGAGTGTTTCTTGGAGACATAGCTGTTTCTTTGTCACTCAGTGGCTGTGGAGCCTCCAGAGGAGGGACAGGGGGAAGAAGGGGCGGTGGTGGTGGAGGGGGTGGTGGTGGAGGAGGGAGTGTTGGTGGAGGAGGGAAGGGCAGAACTGGAGGGGTAAATGTCTGCTCTGCCATGGCTGGTCCTGGCCCTGGAGGTAACAGAATTTGTACAGGGATGTCCTTCTGCTTCTGTCCCCGCCCCTTTCCTCTTGCCCTGGGGATGGGGTTTTGAGAGACTCCACTTGGAGGGGTCAGAGAGATGATTGACATCGGCTGAGATGAATCGTCAGCTTCAGAAGATTTTGGTGTGGAGCGAGGGGCCTTCACCACATACTGACCAAGCTTTTTCTATACACACATACACAGAACACAACTTTTCAGAACATAAGAGTATCATTTAAAAGCATTTCTCTCAGGAAAAATAGAGTTCTGACATGTTAAACAGCAGAATTTCTCATTTTGAAGAAAGTAATTTAGATCTTGTGAACTATTCTGAAGAAACTATCTTGGTTCTATCTCATTTCTCATGGACGCCACCCCATTGAACACATATCACCAGCTCACCTGATTTAACATCATTAAGTGTGGATTTACTAAACCATATGTTGAACGAGAACTATAAAGAAAACTGGACTTGATGAACAAAGTGATGTAAAAATTCTACTATTTGTATGAAATATATTTTTAATTATTCTAAATGTTAGTGTTTTACAGAGCAAATAAATATTTACTGCTCAGACAATGAGCTTTTAAAACCTGATTTTCACAGGTGGCTAAATCTTTTGCACAGCACTGTATGTGTGTGCAAAAACAAATGCACCCCTCATCAAAATATGTGTTCAGAGTAAGAATACTGAAGGCTGTAAGTGCAGCACGTGCCTAAGTTGGAGCTCTGAAAGCTGATGCTGAGTTGGATAAAAATAACACACACACACACACACACACACACACACACACACACACACACACAGTGGGTGGTAAAGTGTATCTGGGGAAGCGAGAACTGTGGGTAATTACCTCTCTGAAGGAGCGCAATCTGCTAAGGGTTTTCTCTCTCTCCAGCTCCACCCACTCCTTCTTCTTCTCCTCCTCCTCCTTCCTCTTCTCCCGCTTCTACACATGCACACACACACACACACAGTTAGAAGCACTGACTGCAGTGGGTGCTTGGCAGGTGAAAGTTGGCATAGTGACTCACCAGGTGTATTGCATGGTGCTGTTGAAGCTCGGTGTTTTTCTGTTGCAGTGCCCCCTGCTGGAGCTCAAACGCCTTTATACAGCTCTCCTACACAGTTGCAATCAGTCACAATGACATTCTCAGTCACCATCACAGTTATGATCTGACACAGTTGCAGTCAGAGAGACACAGTCACAACCAGACAGTCTCAATGACTGTTAATATCATAATCAGACACTCTCACAATCACAGTCACAATCAGACACAGTCACAATGACAGGCAGTATATCAACTACCATCATAATCAAAGTCACAATCAGTGAGAATGACAGTCTTAATCACCACCACACTCACAATAAAACAGTCACAATCAGACATCACTCACAGTCACCATCAGTTACAATCAGCCACAGTAAAAAACAAACAAACAAAAAAACAAAATCACAGGCACAATCATAGCAAGTCTGTCATGTTCAAAATAACAGTCCTTCCAATCACATTACAATCTCAGGTGCTAAAGAGTCACAAAGTCACAATCGCAGTCACAGTCACAATCAGTGTCACTGTTATATACACAAACATATTCAGTTAGTTTCAACCAGTCTTAATCACATTTATACCACTGTTACAACCACAGGTACACTCACAGCCAGAGAAAAAAGATCACAATCAAAGTGTGTATAATATAAATATAATATAACAATATAATATAAATTCACCATTCAGTGTTGTGTGGGAATGTGAGCATTTCCTTTACATAATGAGTGAAGGTACACTGATGCCTCCCCATGGATGGCATGTGTAAATGACAGTGTGATGTCTATAATTCCAAACAGGAAACATATAGGGTATATGCACAGTGTAGTATGTGTGTCTACCTTCCTGTTCCTGATTTTAGCTTTGAGTGTTGATGTTGCTGCTCTTTTTCTTTCTAGCTGCTGGAGCTGCTGGTGCAGTTGAGAGTAGGTGGGGTTACTGTCAGAGTGGGTGGAGTCAGACTGAACACACTGCAGCTCTGCAGGATCTTCACACGCATCATAATACACCACCTCCTCCTTCAGCTCTGTCAAACACACGAAAGCACACACACACAAAATGTGGTCCTTAAACTCTATCGTATCTTCCACTGTCCTTTGTGCTCAGTCACTGGAGATCAAGAGAGAGAGAGAGAGAGCAAGAGAGAGAGAGAGAGAGAGAGAGAGAGTGAGTGAGTGTGTTACCTTTAATCTGTCTCTTGAGTTTGTGGACCTGTGCCAGCAGAAGCAACTCCTCATTCTTCAGGATCTCTAACTTGCAGTCATACAATTCCAGCTGAGCCTCATAATATTGCAGCTCCAACACCTGCACCTCACTCACACCTTCACACACACTACCCATCTACACATTCAACCAGTAGTGATTAATGACACAGTGCAAGAAGAAAAAAGCTGTTCATGATCACTACAACTTGTGGGTCAATATCTGATCACTGATTAACTGAACTGATTGGTTATTGACCTGTTGCGGTCAGAATAATATTACAACCACCAGAGGGCGAGCCACTCTAGAACGAGACCAATGACAAAATAAATTAATAAAGCTACTGTATATAATAAACAAAATGTCATATGAGACAAAGTTAATTTCTGTAAATTAAACAAAAGATCTATAAGACAAATTACAAACTCTATAAGCTAAATTAATAGTTCTATAAAATGAACTGAAGTTTAAATAAAATAAACTAAAATATTAAATAACAGCATTTCATGAAAGTAAATCATATAAAATAAAAATAGATTTCTCATAACCATAAACCAACAAATCCATAAAATACACTAAATATTATATAAAAGAAATTAAAGATTTAAAAAGTGAATTTTTAAATTTCTACATTTACAGAGTCCTATAAAATAAACTAAAAGATCAACAAAAAATGCCATTTAAGAAAAAATGCAAACTCAATTTTCCATAAAATAAACAAAACATTCTGTAGAATTAACAGAATGTTCAATAACAAATTGAATGTTCCATAGAATAAAATGAATGTTATCTAAATACCTGCTCTATAAAACTAATAATTTTTTAAAATAAGGTGAACATTTAATTAAATGTGTAATATTAACAAATATTTCCAAATTCCACATTTCCTTGTTCCAAATAAACAAAACGTTCTATAAAATAATCTTTTTACTTTATGAAAAAAAAGCTCAATAAAAATAAAAAGCTCTATTTTGGTGAAGTAAAAACTTTTAGTACAGTTTTTTATAAAGAGGTACTCTACCCTACTGAGGAGGTATAATTATTATCAGTGTAGCAAGAACTCTCCCCTTTCCACCACCCGCTCCACTGACCTTGTTTTGGATGTCCAGTTTCTTGCGAGCCAGGCACAACTCTTTGGCCCTCATGTGTTGCAGGGTCTCTTTAGCCGAGAGCAGTTTGAGTCTTTCCAATCTGGGCATGGCTACACCCCATGCAGCCGAACCGAATCGCTTACGGTCACACTCCATCTGCTTCAGCATTGCTACACACATATTTGCACGAGCGTGCGCACACACACACACACACACACACACACACACACACACACACACACACACACACACACACACACACCTATGCAGTCAGTAGCTGTTAACTACCTCTGTTTCATTTGTTGAAAGCTATTAACTAATGTAGGTGTGTATCTGTTTACCACCCACAGTGTGTGTGTGTGTGTGTGTGTGTGTGTGTGTGTGTGTGTGTGTGTGTATCTGTGTGTGTGTGACCTGTTAGAGTGGTCGATGTATGGTTAAAGTAGCAGACTGTGATGTCTTGGATGGACCCCACAGCATCCTGACCACGTTTACTCCACTCTTCAGCTTCATTCTCCAACTGACAAACACGCTTAGGACCAAGTTCCTCAGTATGCAGAGATTTCTGCGCGCGCGCACACATGCACACACAAACACAAACACACACACACACACACACACACACACACACAAACACACAAACACACAAACACACAAACACACACACAAACACACACACAAACACACACACAAACACACACACAAACACACACACACAAACACACACACAAACACACACACAAACACACACACACAAACACACACACAAACACACACACACACACACACACATATATATTAAAACCACCAGCATATGTCAAGTCATCTGCAAACAGCCCACTCTCCTCTAAAGCTCTGTAGTGTCTAGCACCAAGACATAAGCACCAGACCCTGCTTAACTCCTGTCACTAGCAGGGTGTGATGGACTGTGTGTTGTATGGGGTATTGTCCATCAGTTCCACCCAGACTGGATAGCCTTAATTGCTTTCACACACTGATAAGCATTCATTTTTCTGCTCACTCTTCTTCACAGAAAACCTCTAATTCAGAGATTTTCTTGGGTTGCCTTGATGCACAGCTTGTTTAAGGGCCAAGACACCTCTCCAGTATGTATCTCTTCAGGTAGTCCAAAGTTGTTTTAAAGTGTGTTTAAGATCATTATCCTGCTGTAGAAGCAGCCTCTTTTCAGCTTCAGTCTTTTGATAGATGGATTGAATGGCAGTTTGTATATTACATTCTCCTCTCTACCTGTGTAATACTGCTAATATAACTGGAGGTAACACAACCTAAAAGCATGCATAGCCATGTTTCACAACTGACAAGGTGTTCTTTTCCTTAAATACAGGTCTTTTGTTAATTCAATTATACCTTTGCTGATTGTGGTGTTCTAGTCACTTAATCAGTCTAGAAAACATGTTTCTAAAACTCAGAACTGACTCAATCAGTCCTCGTCACTCATTTCCAAGACTCATCTGGACTATCAAGATGTTCTGTAGCACACTATGAACACTACGCTTGGTAATGATGGTACAGTTACAGCTCCCTTCTTGATTCTTGAAGAGAAACATTGTTTTTCTTTATATATATATATATATATATCACATATTGTACTCATCACTGTGAGAAAACAAGCTGAGTATGAAAACAAATAGCTTCTATCAGTAGGATAATGATCTTAAACACCTCAAACTCTACAATGATCTACCTTGAGAGGCAAAAGCAAAAGCTTTGCCATTTATTCCCTGACTGGAATCATGAAAATCTGTGGATAGCCTCTAACATAGCAGTGCATGCAAACAAGATCTGAAAGGAATTGACCAATGCCCAAATCTTTATCTATTTTGAAACAAAACAGGTGTGTGTGTGTGTGTGTGTGAGAGAGAGAGAGTTTGTACCTGTATATCCATCTTGTACAACATGCTGATTTCTCTCATCTGTCTGAATGGCTGTAGCAGGTGCTGGTAGAACTGCGTTGCCACAGCAACCAAATCATCATAAGCCTCATCCTCTTCCTCATAGACCTTCATCAGCTGCTGAAGTCCAGCAGCAGAGTGGTGACTCTGCACAATCTAACACACACACAAAAGTAACAGACACGATGACCCAGCCTCTGACCCCACAAGACCTTTAAGTTTCACTTTCAGTCTGAGTTGAGGACTGATTGAATGTAGCGCCCTCAAGCATGTTTACTTTCTGTCATAGTTACCTGTCATTTTCTTATTTATAATGTACACACACTATCCCAGTACAATCAGAAAACTCACAAGACCCCCAGTATACCTAGTATTACAGCACAAGCAACATCACAGACTCTTATTGGTATAGTTTGGTGACAATATCCCAGCACACTCAAAACACCTCACCATAGCCTAGACAATTTTCCTGTGCACTCAAAATACCTCAGTAAACCCAAGACAATAACAAAATAAGTACCCCAATATTCTCAAAACCTTAATGTAACAGACAATAGCCTAACATATTAAAAAAAAAACTGTGTACTCAAAATACTTCCATCATATGTAAAATGCAAACATACCTTAGACAGTATCCCAGTACATATAAAATACCCAAATAAACAGTACCCCGATATACCATAGTCAGTGTCAAAGTATGTCGCACTCAAATATACCCAAATACACCTAGAAACATCCAACATTCCCTAACCCAATATCTCAATAGACTCTTTCACTCTTATTCTCAAATTTAGCCAAAGTCTAACCCCTGCTTACCCTGCTCACGCTCTCCTTGGCTCGCTCCACCTGCTCCTCCATACCCTTCCGTTTAAACTCCTGCAGATCTTCATAGTACTGCTCTTCCTCCTCTTCTGCCTCCTGCAGATTGTACAGGGTGTCCAGAACGATCCTGCTGCCACACAGGTCAACCGCCACACTAAAGTACTTTTCCAGCTGCCTGCATACCCCATCTACATCCAACTGTGGTCAGAAACATACTGGTGTAAGAGTGAATTCAGACTAGTATTGTTTTATAATACACTATACAATTCCATTAAACTGGTGTAGAATTATAGTACTCAATAATACTGGTCTAGTGTCCTGTAGAAAACTACAGTAAAGCATAATAGAGTTCTATAGCAACCTACAATACTGGTGTAATATGCTGTAGTACATTGTAGAATATATACAATACTCATGTAGCATAATGTAGTAAACTATAGTAATCTACGGTACTGGTGTACTTCCCTGAAGTAAACTACAGTAATCTCTAATACTGATATAATATCCTGTAGTATATTATGGTAATCTACACTGTCAGTGCAGTGGAGAGATCTGGTTGTACCTGTTGTAGCTGCTGGGCATCTGGCCGGGTGAACAGCAGGTCCCACAGGTTCCTGACTGGGTTGAATGCACTAAGATCAGGCAGGCAATGCTGGAGCTCCTGGGCGGTGCTGGTCAGGGTTTGGTGGGATAGCGTTATGTCAGTGGCAGACAAGAGAGTGGCCCAACCCTGTTGAGTAGCTCCGGCCCTTGGCCCCCGGCTCCTGCAAGTAACTGCAAACTGACCCTCCACATCACTCCACTGGACCAGGAACTGCAGTCTTGCACACTCTTTGCTTGAGAATATGTCACTCCTGACAGCTACCCAGCCATCCAGGCTGTCTTGCCGCTCAGTATCCACACTCATCATTCTGAGAGAGAGTTGATTCTTTCCTATAACATGAACAAAAACATTGTCTGAATGTGCCCAAAAATCTAGATTATTATTTGATGACTGAGGAATTTATAAAGATGTGACAGAGATGATTGTTGGGAGAGAAACACTGTAAAGTAAAGGACCGATGGACCATCAGTGTTGGGGTGCTATAGGGTGCTATATGGGATGTATATGGTGCTTACTCCTAAAAAGCTAAAACCCTAAAAGGTAATAACAGACACTGGCATATTTTTTACCTGTTTTAAATCTGTGAATCTCTCATAAATCCATAAATATAGAATCAATCTGCCTGAAATCTGGTGTGATTGTTTAGGCATCTAGGAAATAAGCTCCAAATAAAAGTTTCAGTCAGACAGCAGAAAAACTGCAAAACAGCCCTGATATCTACACACCTGGTTTGAACAGAAGTTGTTTATAATGGATCTATTTGTGTGCTGCTCCTTCAGTGCTTTCAGACTGTAAAAATCATATTCTCTCTACAGAATAGAGACAGAGACAGAGAGAGAGAGAGAGAGAGAGAGAGAGAGAGAGAGAGAGAGAGAGAGAAAAGTTAGAAGGGGGGAGTGAGAGACACAGAGAGAGAGAGAGAGAGAGAGAGAGAGAGAGAGAGAGAGAGAGAGATTAATGACGGAGAACCGTCACCCATCTATATATATATATATATATATACACTGACAGACACACACACAAACACTGACATACATATACATACATACATACATAAATACACATACACACACATATATACACACACACACTGACAAACACAAACACTGACACACACATCTGATGAGAGAATAAGTCAGTATTTACTTTGAGAGGCGCTCGCGCTGTTATCTGTTGTTTCTCTGCTCTCCGCACGCGGCCATGTTGGACTGACGTCACATTGTCGAAACCGGAGGAACGAGAGATTTAAAGACAAAGATACTTTTTGTGTTATTATTATTATTATTATTATTATTATTATTATTATTATTATTATTATTGTACTATGTTATTATTATATTGTTGCTGTTATAATTATTATTGTATTATTATTATTATTATGGTTGGTGTTGTTGTATTATACAATATTATGATTAGTATATATTATTATTATTATTATTATTATTATTGTACAATATTATTATATTGTTTTCGTTGTTATAATAATTATATTATTATTGTTATGATTATTAAGAAAAATAATTAAGATGTGCAATTATAATTGTGTGTGTTTCCACTCAGTCAACTGCTTCCTCTGCTCAGGAAGTTAAACAGATTCACCTTAAATAGCTCTAAGCCTCTGACACCAAACAGGATTAAAAACAGAACTTTAGCCTCATATTCTTTTTTATGACACACACACACACACACACACACTGAGACACACACACACACACACACGTATACTGGAAGACACACACACACACACTGACAGACACTCAGACACACACATATATTAGAGCTGTCAACATTTCAGCTCAACTGTATTCAAAATCATCACAGAAAAAAACTACTGTCCAAACTACTTCAGGAATATCTCTCAGAGAGTGGGATGGGATTATAACACAGAGAACAGCAGATCATGTTTATGTAATGTTTTGAGTTGATATAACAAGTTTGTTGTGACACTGAACTCATTGGTGAGGTTGTCTGGTCTAGCCTTCTAAACTTTGAGAAAGCTCAGTAACACTAAAACTCAGTAACACTAAAGCTCAGTAACACTAAAATTGGAACAGATGTGACAGTGTATATTCGGTTGTGTATAGAGAAGAGTTTGAGGCCTTATAAAACCAGAAATACCCCACTGTTATCATATGTACATTTAGGTTTTATCTAGCCCAGTATGAAACTGAACACCACCGCCATATTTACTGTAACCATATTTAAGAACACACCTGTAAACACAGCACACACTTTTTACTTCAGCACAAAAACAAACAAAAAAACAACTATTCCTGTCATGTATCAGTCCTGTTTACCTCTGTCTTCCTGCCTGTCTTTGTTGTTATTTATTCCCCATGTGCTTCTAAGCGCATCTATTGTGTTTTTGTTTTGGTCCTGTCTCCTCCCTTGCTCTGCCCATTCCCAGCTGTGTCTCATTTGTAACCCTGCCCATTCATCATTGTGTCCCAGGTGTGGTTAATGTTGTCCCTATATATAAGACCCTATGACTTTGTTAGTGCTCTTTTTTTTTTTTTTTTTTTGTAGTAGTAGTTTGTTAGAAGTCCAGAGGGGTATTCCTGAAAGGAGGTTAAGTGACCAAACCAGGTAAGTAAACTCAGGGTTAATGAAAACTCAGGGTTTTCCGTTCCAGAAACTGGGCTTAGAGAGAACCTGAGTCAGTTACTATAGCAACTTGCGCTCCGAAGCTAACCTGCTGGCTGGCAGTTTAACTTGCTCTGAACTCAGGGTTACACCCACTTTTCTTTTGCAAACACGGTATGTGCTTTTCTCCAGGATCCAGTTGATTTTGAAGTGCAAATTATTCACAGAGCTCTTTGTTGTGAACGAGTAATTAGACCCAGATTAGACCTGCTTTCATTTCCCAATGAGTTTCTACTCAAACGGTACCTTTTACCTCACAGTCAAGTTTATACCTAAACAATATTTTAAAGCTAAACATCACATATTGTGGCTCAGCCCTTATGTCTTTGCAGACATTATGCATTGCTCCCTGTTTGTTTGCCAGTGGGTCTTGTTTGTACAATGTAGGAGACGGTGAACACAGGCTAGGCAACTATATGTCGGTCAGTCTGCAAAGTATGCCTAGCTTTAACAGTTTTTGTACAGTTTTGTGGTGTTCCCTGGGCATAATCCTTTAAAGAGGAATTCCACAGAATTGCATGTTTGTCTTTAACAAAGACTACAAAATTCAGACAAATGGAAAGTGAAACAAATAGCTCTGCAAAATGTAATACGATTTCCAAGAGTCATTGGCAGCATGGATGGAACCCACATTCCAATTAAAGCACCTGCTGAAAATGAAGGATTATGTAAACTGAATCCTTCCACAGCATTAATATACAAGTACTGATTATAAATTTACTATCTTTAGATAATAAAGGACTAATATTGAATACATTAAACTTATTTTCTCCTCCATGAAGATCATACGTGATGCTACCAACATTATTACTAATGTTGCAGCCAAATGGCCAGGCTCTGCATGATGCAAGGATTTTGAGTCTGCACTATACAGTAAATTTGATCAGGGTAAGCCTGTGGTACTTTAGCTATGGGTGTGGTTCTCATTTAGTGTATTGTTGCATTGTTTCAGTTGTAAACCACTGCACCCCCTGTGTGCTTACAGGACAGTACAACGGCATCCTCCTTGCAGACAGAGGGTATCCCTGCATGCCGTATCTGACACCATACCCAGAGCCTGGACCCCAGTCACGCTACTACCTGGCCCTCTGCAGAACAAGAGCAAGGGTTGAAATAATCGTCATCCTCAAGGCCAGGTTTCAGTGCCTGCGGGGGCTCAGGGTCACCCCAGAGGGGGCATGTGTGGTATTGCACAACATTGCCACCATAAGAAGGGAGCAAAAACCTGCCATACCCCAAATAAATGAGGAGGAACCTCATTTGGATTTACCAGAACACAGAAATGGTCGAATTGTCAGAAATGCAATCTGCAGTCACTATTTTGCTGATTGATTATCATTGATTTGTATAAATCTTTAACAGCCTTGTATAAATCTTTAAAATTAACCATGTTATGCTCAAAGAAATAGCTTTGTGTTCTGAATAGTTTTGATATTTGTAGAGACATGAGCATTCTTACTGTTCCAAGCTGAGCTTTGGAGGTAGATAGTTCATCAGATTCCTGATCACCAGTCATATTCTGTTATAGGACAGTTGCACACATTACCATGTTTAATCAAATGAAATACTATGATCAACATATACTGTGCCTCCCAGGATCCTCCTATTCTGAGGCAGCCGAGATTTTCATCATCCTGCAACAGGAATTTAGAGTTTTGTTAAACACAGATATTTATACACATCAAGTAAGATTTGGGAACATTAAGATAACTTACAACTGCAGGAGGTTCATTTAGTTGCACCGCACCACCAGTCACTGGGGAGAAGGCATTAAACATGTTAAGAATATCAATACTGCTCGCAGTTTAAGAACTAATGAATGTAATGAACATGCTTTAACATAATGAGGTGTGTCCTGGGGGGGTTGATGGCTCAGATGAGATCCCTCCAGTGATTCCATGAGTGATGGGCCTCCCACTGTTCTGTGAAAGTGCCAGTTCCTCTGCCTGGGTAAAAGGTGGTGGTAGTGGCCCCCGTCCTGTTTTTCTTACCTCAGCCTTTTTCCTATTAGCTACAAAACCATAATCATCTGTAGGGCAAACATAGCTCAATAAAAGTAAGAACATTAGGTAGTTGTGTACAAGTCATACCACTTTGGACTATGTTTTTGTGTTTGTGTTTCATCTTCACTTGCTGCCATGTGCATTTAATCCCACTTGGATTAAACCTAGGTTAATAAAAAAAAAGTGTACAAATCAAGACAAATAAAATGTTTAAATAATTAAACATTTAAATTAAACAATTAAAATATTTTTCCATGTCTTTCACTAAGAGTCTGTCAGCAATGTTTGCCCAAGCTGACTCCCTTTGCTTTGCTACTGCTGCTGAATTGCTTTTATGCCTGAATATTTCATCCTCTGCATATGCAGACATTAATATTTCCTGCTCAGTGGGGGTGAAATATGATGCCTTGTGCTTTCCCTCATTCATTTCCATGGTCAATCCTTGTTTCAGCGCTCCATTGAGAATGCCTGTTAATAGGTAACCGTGAACGCGCTTCACCTGTGTTCAACCTACTCAGAGTTGAGGAACCTAACTCAGATCAGCTGCTGTGGAACTGAAAACTCCGAGTATGACGCAGTGAGGTAAGTCAACTCGGAGTTCAGGGTTAGGTTTGGAGTTTGTTGAACCTGCTTTCTGGAATACCCCCAGGTGGCTCATCACCATGCATTTCGTTCCTTATGTTGAGTGTTTGTCTGCGTGTTCCTCTTGTTCTGTATTTTGTGTCGTTTGTTATTAAATCCTGAACCCATGCAAGTACCAATTGCACTGCTTGGGACAGGTACAGAATTAAGGTGGTACCAGGAGTTACATTTGTCGCATTGAACTATCACCGTTTTATTGTGAGGTTCTACAGATACAGTAAACTTCTACATGTACTGTCCCTCTCTGGCATTGCTTGTGTTTTTGTGTAGGGTAAGTCTGGAACCCTTTCCTCTCAGAGCTCTGTAGAGCCTTTGTTTTAGTCTGCACTCTTCAAGTCTGTGTCTTGCATAATGCTTCTGCAAATGTTAGTGCAAGAACTTTTAGTTACCGTTTGTTTGCACAGCAGGTTACTGACACAAGCAGGTGCTTCTGTTTGAGGCATTCAAGACATGTCACCGCACACCTCATTTGGTCCACAAAATGTTGCTTGCAGTGATCTGATGACTGTCACTGATTATTAATTGAACAAATGGCTTGTCTGGTGTTCCAACAATGCCTCCCTGGCAAAGTGCCAAAAACAGCAGACATGACTGAAAGCCATCCATATCCCAGTATTTCTGTGCCATTAAATAGCAAGCTGTGTCTCATCACTGGTTATTCATGTGTGGCAGACCAGAATGCTAAGTGTGGTGAACAATTATTGGTCTTGCTAATCAGGTTGTTGGAATGATTCCTTGTACTGAATGAATTCCCCAGATTGGCCTCCGGTTTGCTCTTATTCTTGTTCCTGTGCTTTTGTTCGACTGTTCCCAATGTGAAAAATTCAGTTAAGGCTGACGGAGCAAAAAGCAACATCCAAACAATGAAACAATGCATTCCATTTTGGTTTACCATATGTATTTGTTTGAAAAAATACTGTACTTAAATGTTAACCAGTGATTAGGTTATTAAATGATAGTCACTCAATTTTTAATTTGCCAATGCAAATACCTGAGTTGGAACTGTCTTCTCTCTCGGAACATGTAGAAATGGGTGGTTTGAGAGGTGGAAGGCATAGAAGTAAAGAATGTCACTAGGTTAATCTTGATATTGTGTGTGTGTGTATATATTAAACAATGACATGGCGTCAGGTACAAATGTATTCTCTTGACTTATTCATTTTGTTCTTTCACTTAGTCATACTACATTTAACTAAAACATCTGGATATTTGAATGTGTTAGTATATTTGATATTTGAGATGGCAGTAATATAACCAAACAAATGCGACTTTTCAACATAATGTAGAACATATCAATTATATAAAGCCAGTTATCTGGTTAAAATGCTCCCATATTTACTAATTCTTAAAATATGCTAAAGTAACACATTAACTGCTACTGATTAGACCATTGTTAGAACCTTTATTTACACCTCAGAGATTAGTTTGGTTTTCTCCTGATTGTTGAAGTGACTAGGTTCATCATGGTGAGATCCAAAGAGCTCTGAGGCCTTCAGAAAAAGGTTATTGATGCAGGGATTAAAAAAGATCCCAGAACAGAGGATATAACAGATGAAAGTTGAATTACATATGGGTACATTAGGTTTATAAAGCTGTAAAAATGCATTATTTTCCATTTTCAATCTCTAGTAAAAATGTGAGCTTTCCCCTCTTCTCCACATTACCATAAACAGTGTAGACATGCACTGAAACCTTTAATGTTGCTGAGTTTTGTTGCTGCTGAGCTGTGTGTATTTGTGTTTCAGTGTGTGTTCATTGTGTCAGTGTATGAGTGTGTTTCCAGTGTGTCATTGTGTGTTTCAGTCTGTGAGTGTCAGTGTGTGTGAGTAAACAAGGCAGGTGAGGAGGGGTGATATCTGAGAATGTTGCATGCCTTCACAATCTATATTTGGGAGAAGCTGCAGGCTGTGCTTGGTGGAACACAGCTCTGATAGAAATTTGCCAGCAGAAGCTCTGAGATTGGGGAAGAGTGTGTGTTAATATCAGAGCAGGTGAGGAAGTGTTCATTTATTTTAGACACTATTAATCTGTTAAAGTCTATGTTGGAAATCCCTGAACTGAACTGAACTGAAAATATTCAAATAGAATTAAGACAAACTGGATTGACTGAACTGAAGGAGTGAGCTTACCTGAACTAACTAAACCTTTGAATTAAACTGAATGTAGTTGAACTGAATTGTAATGAATGAAGCTAAATTTAAATTAACAAAGGACATTAATTATTATAGGAGGCTGTGTGTTATGTTGGGTTAAATATGAATACATGAAATGTTTTACAGTACAGAAATATAAAGCCTGTAAAATTTCATTTATAACCAGCTCGTTTCTTATTTTGCTATTTGAGTTAGTTATAATTGTTCCGTTCATATAGATTTTAGTTCATTTATATAATTGTGTGCATGTAGGTATTTTATAACATCCTCCAGCCAATCAGAATTCAGAATCATTAGAGGATGACAACAAGTATGCTTTGAATAAATCTTTCAGCTTATGAAGGTATTATAACTGTCTACACTGTGATCTCCTGCACTATGCCCACTTATTGCACACTGCACACTTGCACAGTTCTTGTTTGCACTTTGCTACTATTTTGCACTTCTGGTAGATGCTAACTGCATTTCGTTGCTATGTACTTGTACTGAACAATGACAGGAAAGTTGAATCTATCTATCTATCTAGAAACATTTTTTTAGATGTCATTATTTTATACAAATCCTGACTATCTTTGGGAGACTCACCCCTGAGCTGATTGAAGCTAAGCTGAACTGACCTAAGCTAAACTGGAACTGAACTGAGGTGTGTGTGTGTGTGTGTGTGTGTGTGTGTGTGTGTGTAGTATGGAAGTTTATGAGACAAGGAGTCGGCTGCAGGTGATTGCAGAAGAGATGGTGGTCAGTGAGGATGAAGAGGGTGAGGGTGATGGAGAAGCATTTGTGGTGGTCAGTAAGCGCCCAGTGACCTCTGACCACACAGCCTCCTCTAACACTTTCTGCAGCGACTGCGGCATCCCAACACACTCTGGGCAGCACACACACCACAAAGTGGTCCCTTTGTCGGATGCTGTGCAGAATATGAAGGTCAGAGTGGCCAGTATATCCAAAGAGATGGAACAAACACAAAACATCAATTTCACATTTCATTTTCATTGTTTAATTTGTATGCCTTAATTATTATTATTTATTAATTATTTAAATTATTTTAAAGTCTTATGCCCTGTAAGGGGTTGGAACCCAGGTAGAAGAAACCAATAATATATATATATATATATACCTGATAAAAAAGGGTGATAATTTTGTATCCAGGCAGAGCTGGATAAAAGCAGCAATCAGCTGAAAGAGAAGATCAGTCAGATGGAGAACTTTGCAAGTAACCTAGAAGAGATCTTCATCACTGTGGAGGTAAAACTCTCCTCACACACAGTCCACACTGCATGTTAAAGTCTACAGACACCTGCTCCTCCAGCCAGTGTTAACAAGGATTGTGTCCCCCTTTGCTACAATAACAGCCTCTAATATTCTAGGAAGGTGGTACACAGATGTTGGAACTGCTGACTTGTGATGTTGACTTGCTGTGAGGAGATTTGATTGCATTCAGCTTGACACTGAGAGCATTAGTGAGGTCAGGTACTGATGTATGATGATCAGCTCTGCTACATCAAATCATCCCAAAGGTACTGGATGAAGCTCACTCACGTCAAGGAACACAGTTCTTAAGGCCCATGTGCTGCTCAAAGGTGTCCCATTGTATTGCTCAGTACTTTTCTATGGAGATTTTACAAGATGTGTGTACTTACCTGTGTGAGCAGAGGGTGCATCTTAAAGTAACTGAGAAAAGGGTCTGGATGATTCTGGACATACATTGCATATTAGACATAGAAATGGGATTTTATGGATATTTTTGAGAGGCATAGCATATTATCCAATTACTGCAGGCACAGTGTTAGATTATATTTTGCTCATAGTATAAATGGTGAATTTAATCCTAATGTGCAAAATTAAAGTAATATTGATCAATATTATGAAGAGGATGAAAAGGTAAGTCAACTTTGATAGTTGCACCTAAAAGGAAGTGTCAGATAACAGTATGTAATGATGTAAAATTATACATACACATTACCAACAGTGAGGTCACATACTTGCCTGTTCTTACCTGTCCATGGGTCACACCCTACCTGGGTCAAAAGAGTAGGAGACTGAGGAAAGAGAGAACTAGTGTACCTGAATGAAAAGGTACAAAATGAGGTGACCTATATATGACTTTGCAGTCATTGGTCAGAACCACTGAAATTAGTGGGTAGTTAATGCTTCATTATTTTTTTCCCCTATTGCGCATTTGTATGTATGTTTATTTTGCTAATAAATCAGTGAATGGGAACAAACAATTTTTCTCTCTGTTTCATTGGTCAGAGCCTCTGACCCCTCCTACACTACCCAACTTCCATAGTTAAAATGACCTACTTCATTGTACAGTGCAATTCAGAAGGAAGATAATTTACCAGTAAATGATTTAACATTTAGACGTGGATAATTGATCTGCAAAAACAGAAGCAGTGTCTCTCATTTTCATGTTGGGTATAAAGCATGCCAGACATCTCAGAATGGATTTCTAGAGGTTCCTAAAGGTGTCCTGTCATAATATATCTCATGCGTCTTGGATATTCTCACTCCATTCCTGCAGATTGTGTTCGGGGTTGAGTGTTGATAGTACATCCAATAGCATC
Organism: Acestrorhynchus altus; assembly: GCA_034509495.1. Lineage (NCBI taxonomy): Eukaryota > Metazoa > Chordata > Actinopteri > Characiformes > Acestrorhynchidae > Acestrorhynchus > Acestrorhynchus altus. Next base: position 10,773,985 of record CM067508.1, on the reverse strand, counting down.
CCATATTTTCAGTTGGGGATATGTCTGGTGATGCCACTTGCCATAGTATCCATGTCTTCTAGAGCTGGCAGCATTGGGCTGTTGGAATAGCACACCAGGTGTTAAAAATAGTAGAATCACTGGTTTCAGGACCTCATTAACGTAACTTTGGGCTGTCAAAGTGTCTGTCTGTAATGAAGACCAAAGGTGATCTGGCATTGTACTGGCACACCACATCAAGACACCAAGTCATCTGGAAATGCTTTACAACAAACCATTGATCTCGTTGCTGACCAGTGCCTCCACACAGATTTGTCTCTACCAAAACAAAACTGGGACTCGTCACTGAAAATGATCATTCTGACCAAGACAGTCTGACACCACTGCAGTTGTGCATTGCAATCTATATATATATATATATATATAATATACTATATGTAAAAATATATTTTATAATCAAAATTATTATTTAATCTGTTTCCCCAAGCCTTTCCCAGTGTCCCTAAACATGTGTTTTCTCCAGGAGAATTTTGGGCGCCAGGAGCAAAACCTGGAGCAGCACTACAGTGATGTTCTGCAGACTCTGTCTCAGAGGAACAGTGAGAACAGTACTGCCCTACAGGACCAGAAGAAGCAGAAGTTGGAGGCACTATACGGTCAGCTGCTGGCCTGCGGACAATTGCTGGACACCGGCAAGGAGCTGATTGAGAACGCACAGGAGCTGCATCGCTGTTCCAAAAGAAATGCCTTTCTGCAGGTAAGAGCCAAAAAAAATAACCCCACAAAGTGGAAGCTTTACCTTAGCCTGGCTTGATGATTTGTTTCAAAATGGGGCTCTATTACACCTTCCAAAATGGAAATTCTGGCAATTTGAGTTTGCATTAAACTGTCCCTTAAATGTAAGTCAGTGTGCAGTATGTAACTGTGTATCTTTCACTCTCTCTGTTCTGATTGACAGGCCGTTATGCCAGTCATTAAGAGGTAATTGGCAGTGATGCATGCTCAGAGTTGAACAGATTTTGGTGTGAAGCACTCTTACAATGTCTGTGTATGTGTTAAGCTGAGCTTTTCCCATTAGGAGTAATATTAATATTAGTAATATTCGGTTTAATCAGGATTGAGGATTTTGCAAAGGAGGAGGTGGAACTGAAAGTGGGTGTGTCTATGGAGTTTACCACACCCACTGCAGACCTGACAGCTGTCAAACAGATGATGGAATCAATCAACGTGGTTCCAGGTGACCCTGTGATTGCCATGCACACACACACACACACACACACACACACACACACACACACACTACTGGATAATTTGTATTAGTTACTCAGCAATAAAATATTTACTCAATAACTTAATACTGTATTTAGTTTCACCAGAAGTGTGCTACACTGACGCTTCTGTGTGTCACGCATAGTCACTAGATAAAGTGACTAACAGTTATTTGTTTCTGTATTAGCTCCATCTGCTCCAGTGATGAACCCCCAGGTGGTAAACTCTGCCACAGCGTCCTCTCTGCGTGTGTGCTGGAGTTTATTCTCTGACGACACAGTGGACTTTTACCAGCTCTACTCCCGCCAGATCTCAGAGGACATCACCATTGAACTGGAACAGGATGGTAACCTCAGTTACTGACACCATCTCACACCACAGCAGGATAAACCACTGTTACTGAAATCAACTTGAGGGATACTGACACTAACCTGAGTGTAAGCATGGATGATGAGACTAACCTGAGTGTAAGCACGGTTACCGACACTAACCTGACACCAGAGCAGAATAAACCTCTGTTACTGTAACAAAACCCAGAGTAACCACAGTTCCCAACACTAACCTGAGGGAAGCCATGGATACCAGCACTAACTATCCCTAACATTAAACACTGACATGGTTTAATAGATTAAATGTTATGTTTGTGTGTGTTCCTCAGTGTCAGTGCGGAGGGTGAAGGAGACACACTGTGTGGTAAAGGACCTGCTGCCAAATGCTCAGTATGAGTTCTGGGTCACGGCTACAAACACCACTGGCATCAGCCCCACCAGCGAGAGAGCAGTGTACATGACTGGTAAACACACACACAGCCTGCATAAATTAATAATAAATCAATAAATCAATTTAACAAAGCTTAGGTTATCTTCTTAATACAAATTCCTGTTCTACCTTAAATGGTGTAGAAGACAACCTCATCTCGACTGTGTGTGTGTGTAGTTCCCTCTCCCCCTATCATTAGGCCGCAGGAGTGTGTGAGCTGTTTGGAGGCAGCACTGATTCGGTGGGACTCTGGGAACACTAACCCAGTGGAATCATACACACTGGAGCTAACCGAGGCTGATGCACACAGTAGCGTGACTGAGTGAGATATACATACACACACACACATACAGACCCCATCAAAGTGTGCCCACTCTCCACTCCACCGCATTTTCCTCCTGGCCTTCTGCTTTTGTGAAGTAAAGCCTTAACCTATATTTCATCACTGTCCTGCAAAAACCTTACAACAAATAAGCTGTAACACTGAGTAGGTCTCCTGGGACAGAGGATGGAAAGGATCAGTAACCAGTAAGCTGACCACCACAACACAACCAGACTATATGCAATAATAGTAAAAAATAATGTACAATACATCTCCTACTGGACTTTTCATATATTCCTTGGAGTTGGAATAGTGCACCAGAGCATGCTTTCAGAAACCTGAAAAATGTAATGTTGGGCTGTAAAAGTGCCTGTAAACAAAAGCATCCATCCAATCCAATCCATCCAATCCAATCCAATCCATCCAATCCATCCAATCCATCCATCCATCCAATCCATCCATCCAATCCATCCATCCATCCAATCCATCCATCCATCCAATCCATCCAATCCATCCATCCATCCAATCCATCCAATCCATCCATCCATCCATCCATCCATCCATCCATCCATCCATCCATCCATCCAATCCATCCAATCCATCCATCCATCCATCCATCCATCCAATCCATCCATTATTTTTTGTGATTTTTGTGTATGCGCTGCAGGTCCATAGTGGCGATTCCCACCTGTGAGTGTTTGGTACAGCTGCAGTCTTGGAAACGTTACGTTATCAACATCCGGGCTGTTAATATAGGGGGTGCCAGTGAGAGGAGCCCACCAATCACCATCTCTACCACTGGTATATACACACACTGTGCTCAGTGAATTTCTCATCAGTGACCTCAATACACCTGGTCACTTTTTTCATTTTATATATCAGATCAGATTCAGTGATCAGAGATGCATGTTTTTGCAGGGTAAACACATCTGTCTCATACATTCATTTGACAACCAACACTGCTTCCTCCACAGTCCTGAAACAGTTCCTCATTAGCATGGACTGCTGAAGATGTTGTCTTCCCTTGAGTTAGCAGAAATGCACCACAGCATGTAAAAACTGTTTTAAGCCTGTTAAGATATTTATTATTGTTTTAAATGGAGCAAACCAATATGTTCACGTCTGATATAAACAGAGCAGCTGAAATGTGTGTGTGTGTGTGTGTGTGTGTGTGTGTGTGTGTGTGTGTGTGTGTGTGTGTGTGTGTGTGTGTGTGTGTGTGTGTAGGAACGTTTTTTCACCTGTTAAAGGAGACAGCTCACCCCTCTCTCTCCGTATCACCTGATGGGTTCACCATGTTCTACCTGGACGAGGACCTTCCAATCAGTGAGATGGTGTTCAGTGATAGCAATTTTTCCAGGTATAACACACACACACACACACACACACTTTTTCTAGACAAGAGCTGTTAATCTGACCTGTGTGTTTGTGTGGGTGTAGCTGCGTGGCTGTCTTGGGTGATCTGATCCCAGTCCGAGGGCAGCACTACTGGGAGGTGGAGGTGGATGAGTGGGCAGAGTATCGAGTAGGAGTAGCCTATGAGGACACACAGCGTACCTCCTACTTGGGTGCAAACGCCACCTCCTGGTGCATGAGACACATTCTTACACCTTCCAGGTGAGACATGGATCACAAACTACTGACCAGTCACAGCAGTTCTCTACTGACCACTACACCAGAGACCCAGGGTTCTAATGGCAATGGTCTCACTTGTTTAATCGAACCGCACAGTCAGAGAGAGGGATAATGCTCCAGGGATCAGTTCAATCCAACCAAACCTTCCAGAGCAGACCATGAGATGCACTCACACTTGTGCTACAGACTTATTTCTGTTAAACGGTTACCATGGAAACTCTTTGGCTTATCACAGCGGGATTAGTCAGCATGGGTGTCTGATTAGTGATTATAAACACACTGCATACAGTAGGGATCAGCATCACTGTAGGCCTTAAAACTGCTCCTCTGAACTGTCATCACTTTGTCATGTGATGTCACAACTAATAAACATTTAAATGCTGTGCTGTACCTGGCTGTCAGGAAGTCAGTGGATCCAATGAAGTTCATTCTGCCCTGACATTTTCAGCCTAAACCGCTTGGAACGAGCCACAATACAGGACAGCCAATCAGAACAGAGCTCGTTTACATATCAGTATTAAAAGCCGGAGGCAAGTAATGATTAGTTTCATTCACTTCCACAGCATTCTGATAAGCTGGGTTTGTCCTTTCCTGAGAGTTAATAATTTTAATATGCTGGATGTTCTAATAGTTCAGCAGTGGTTCTAGATAAAAGGGAATTCCACTAGCTGTTAATTGTGGGTTTGGGGTTCAACATTTCACAGAAGAGATGTTTACTGATCTATATTTTAAAATACTGGTGATGGGTGATACAACCATTGTATTTGCCATCCAGAACTACCTGTGGAAAGTGACAGTGTTCTGACGAGTTTTCCTAACATATCAAAGAATTTCTATTTCTAAGTAAAACATATAATATTTATATAGGATAATATATATAATTATTTATATAGGCTAATAAATAAATTTAGAATAATATTTATATAGGCAGGATTTTGGGTAGGGTAGAGTGTAGAGGATTTTTACTGTAAAACCTAAAAGCTGTTCTAAGATTGCTAATTAGGATGTTAAGAGTAAAATGTGCTGCTAGTGGAGCAGCAGCTGTTTGACTGACAACTTTCTGTGACTGATAAATACAGTAGCTTTCAGCCTGTCTGAGCAGTGAACAGTTGTGAAACATGTGACCAAGTGTAATATTAGTTTGTGCATCACAGTGAAACCATTGACCAGATTAATGAGCCTGGGCAGTTCTCTTGCTGTTTGACAAAAGACCCGCCCCACCTTGAAATAAATATTCTCATTGGCTGTGCCTCTGAGTTTGACTCTATTGGAGATAGGTCTGTCTACAGATGTGCAGTACAGCCCCATCAGCCCCAGATGTTCCTAGATGATTATCAAATAGCACAAATGTATTCTTTAAGAAACTAATAAAAACAACCAGGTTGAATTAATTTATGCTCGCAGTAAATGTATCAGTTTTTTAAATTTCATTCTTGAGTTCCACGCATTGGATTTTTGTATAAAAAACAAACCAAAAAAACATATATGAGTAGTGATTGGTATTTCATTGTTCTGTTTGTCATTAAAACACAGGAACGCACACGCTAGATTACGTTTCTCCTCTATAAAACCATTGCCCCACTTTGCACTTTAATATCAGACACCAGAAGGTGCTCCTGAGAGTCAAAAAAGAATGGCTTAATATAGAGATATTGAGCAAAACTACCTCAATACAGATCGTGTTTCAGCACTACAGAAATACTCCCAATTATAAGTGTCTCATTTGGAATGACCTCACTAACCAGCACTCAGTAACAGTAATGCTAGTGCCTCTATTGGTCAAAACTCGTTTGCTTTATTTTAGGTGAAATGTATCTTTCCACAATTAAAATACAAATACAACCACTTGTCCAGAATTTTCCTTTTAGAATTTCCAGAACTTTTAGCCACTTGGCTCCTTTCACCCCATTCAGTGACGACTTGCCTGAGGCTTCCTTCTGATGTCTTCTAGGGGGGCATTTAGACCCAAAACGGTTGTACAACTATGGTACTAAAACAACTTTGTGAGGGTGCTTTTAGAAAAATTAAACTCTTCAGATGTCCGATTCCTTTGACCATTTCTGTAAACAATTCAAATTTGGCATGTTTTTCCACATCAAACCACTGTAATGACATTTGATGTTTAGCACTGAATTCAATTACTTTTTAAATTCTACTGGATAGAGGTGTTTGACAACAGCTGTGATGTGATATTGAGGTGGAGCCTGCCCTCTTTAACCACAGTCTCTCTCCTCAGACACAAGTACGAGTTCCTGCATAATGGATGGAGTGCAGATGTTCGGATCACTGTGCAGCCGCTCAGAATCGGCGTGTTCCTGGATTATGAACGTGGAATTCTGTCTTTCTACAACACACACCTCCGTCAGCATCTGCACACCTTCACTTGCTGTTTCCACCACTATGTTTTGCCCTGCTTTGCCATGGACAAACCTGGGGCACTCACACTCCACACGGGCTTGACCACTCCTAAATACATCACACACCCATAAACACAACCCCTGGTCAGTGACTTTGAAGGTCTTGGGCTGAGCAGAATGTCTGAAGGACTCTTATTTGGGCCAGGTCAGTGACTAATAACCATTGAGGAGTTCCTCCACTACTTTGAGGAACTGTGTAGGTGTGTGGGTTGTTTATTTATGTGGAGCAGTTTGGATATGAGAAAAGGTGCTAAATTAGTCAAAGTATTAATTGACAGTCTGATAAGATGCAGAACAGTCATCCAGCTAATTTGAACAAGTTTCAAAAATGTCCACTTTGCAATTTAATAAACTCAAACCCAACTCAGAGATACAGTTTATTATTTTATTATTTCTGTATTCCATAGGAACCGTTCCACCATTTTCAAAAATCTGAAAAGTTCCAGCTGAGAGATCCAGTCGGGTCTTCAAAACTACTTTGTGCTGTTTGCACATCTATGCAGTGTTCTTCCTCCTGTTCTCCTCTTCCTCATCCGAGGAGTCTCCTCCATACGGGACAAGCCCAGATAAATCTGTAGACACCTTCGGCTTCTTCACCTCCTCTTCATCCTCCTCCTGCCAATCTGAGCAGAATGATTGCATTAGAGCAAGTTACTCTGAATGCAGTTAATGTAATATAATGGATATGCACTACAGTCTCTCTCTTTAGGGTTGAATAGAATGTTTACTTGCAGTACCTGTGTGGGAGAGTGAAGGTTGCTCAGGCTCTCTCTGCCTCTTTCGTAATGCTGGGAGCAGTGGGATAGAAGGTGGAGGTGGCATCAACACCCTGTACACAGAGATGGGTCACAACCTGAACTCTTGACAGGCTTCAGTCTGGGTGTTTATTAATAGAATCAGTTATCGTACTATGCTACCAACCCCTCAATTATGATATAGTTTAAGCACTGTGAAACATCTTACTCGTCTGTTTTACTGCCATCTTCAGAACTACAGTCTGTCCCCTTCACTGGATCCTCCGGCTTACTCTGCTTCATAAACACAACACACATTCTAAAAATCAATCTGAGATATTATACAAGTTGGCCTTATGTTACAATGGATTACTTTTACTTTGATGACCTGTGCTGAAAAAGTGAAATTTAACTGGACGCTACTGCAGACCTTCTGAGTGATAAACTCACAGATATGGACATCACATCTATCCCACAGACCCATACCTCTGTTTCCTCTTTCTCTTCTTCACTCTCCTCTATAAAACGTCTCTTTGGGCTCCTGGATTCGGGAGAACTTGATAAGGCATTTTCCGCAGAACTTGATGGGCTGCTTTCATCCTGAAACAGGCAAGAGTATATTGTACAACTGAAGTTTGAACAACAGAACTGTAGTTTACATATAATACACTAAAAAAAAGACAGAAGAATCAGAGTCTAATTCTGACATTAAAGCAAACTATTCAAATCAGTTTCAAAAGTTTGGTGGAAAAACTGGATGGTCAACACGAAACTGTTGGGTCATCCACAATTTAGGGCTTTTTTGTGTGAATCACTTAATGATATTGTAAACATTGAGTGTTTACCCCTTGGTTTGGTTTTAGGCAAGGAGCCTCTTCTAAAGTGTCCCTGTGCAGTTGTTTTGGTACATAAGAGTGCAGTTGCTGTATTCACACCTGATTAGGCTGATTAACCAGACTAATAAGTGCTGGTGAGAAAACACCCTCAAACATTTCTAGTGCTCCCCCACCAGCAATTAATCCCAAAAACAATGCTAACAACTTCCACCAAAACTGATGAAGTTCCAAACTCTTGGAGAACACAAAATAATTATTTTACATCAGCTAACGGACACCCACACTGGTGAGCATCATCAGGGCCATTCTACCCAACAAAGACCAGCCAGTTACCCTCCAAGGCTGTTAGCTGTTTCATCAAAAGGATGGAATGAACCTGCATTCTTCTAATAAAACCAACACCTCCATTGCTGTTCCACTCAGAAGTTATTTTACTGCCAAACTCAGCAAGAGCTTCTTTTCACAAACAATTAGACTACTCAACCCACGTTAACACCACATAAATGCTGGCCTATCAGGACTGTGGTACTGCAATCTCTTTTAGCTGTACACATCTTGTTGTATAGTTTGAATGACAAAGTTCACTTCATATGAAATATCATAGTCTTTGAGTATTTTGAAAAAGTAACGATTTTTTGAATTAAGTGAGACTGACCTGCAGCAAAAAGGCGGCTGATTGGCGGGGGCAGACGGGGTACTGCACCATGCCCTGTGTGGGTGCGGGGGCAGGTTCTGTGTTGACACTGGTCTGGCTAGATGGTCCGCTGGCTCTGTTCCAGTACCCTCCTGAAGCAGGGTATGATGGGTAAGCGCCAGAATAGCCATTATTTGGATAGCCATACCAGGACTGACTGCTGAAGCTACTGCTGCTTGAGGTGGTGTACCCATGAGCTGGGTATGCTAAAATACACAAACACACAAAAGCTTAATCTTTCATTATGTTAATTCAGGTAAACTTAAAATGAAGCAAGATTTAAAAAAAAAAAAAAAAAGGTGCATATCCTATACTTTTGTCTTTGAGGCTAACAGTCAGTTCTTTTTTACACATTAGAAGTAAAACAGTTAATTTGTTACTTTGCCTTGTGGAACAATATGTAAACTTTCAAAATGTATCTACTGTTGTGATTGGCCTTCATGGTCTTGTACTATGCCTCATTGTGAAAGCAGTCCAGGCTAAAACATTGTTTAAACCTTGGTGCACACAGATTATGCTGGTGTTCAACAGCGTTTGAATGCCACAGTCTGCTTGAAAACTGTTGCTGTACATGTTTTTCCCTTCATAGACAAACGTTACCCATTGTCTAACAATTATTTCCAGCATGATAATGCTGAAGGTGAAAGGGATTTGCAGTAGGAGGGTGTATAAAGTCTCACCTTGTGTGGAGCCTGTGGCTGTGTACACTGATAGCATACGTGTGTGTTCTGCCCGCACCTGCAACACACACAGAAACACCTTTTAAAGGAGCCATTCTGTCTAGTATTTTATGATTTTCCATCAGCAATATGAACTGGAAGAGCCAAGTGCTCCAGACTGAATATGTGAGGATGCTCACCTCAAAGTATGTCACCTGAGCAAGTTAAATGTGTAATGTCAGCTTTCAAAAAGCTATGTTTGCCCACCCAACAAGTCAGTTCTCAAATCTCCACCCTAGAAAGCAATTTCAATAATTTTCCCTTTTTAACCTGAATGCTGTGTTAGTGTGGACGAGGCGAAAGGAAAAACTGATTAAATATGTGGATCACTGAAGCAAGATCAGTGAACTAGTGGTTCAGACTCACCGTCTCTAAAAGGCTCTCGCAGAGCTTCTTGGCTGCTTCCAGTCCAGCAGAGTTTGGATGGCTGAAAGAAAAGCAGTAAATAACTGTACACACCCACACAATCACTAGCGAACATTTTATTTAGTTGTACCACAAAACATGTTTTAATATTTTATTAGAATAAAAACAAAAATGCATTGATCTTCAAATAACTCTTGCTCAGGTTATTTGTCTCAATGTAGTGTTAACCAGAATTTAGATTTGGTGTGTTTGAAGAAGTCATTTCAGTCTTAAAGCCAATGTAAAGCTAGCCTATGCTGTATAGGGCAACATGGACAATTTCCACAAATATCTTCTTCCTGTTGGAATTGGCCAAACAATTTACATTATGACTGAGGGACCAATGGTTATAAACCCCAAAAACACAAAAGAGTGATACAAACAACCTTTTGTTTAAAACACATTTAGCATATGTCTCCAATTTCTGGTGTGAGAGTGTAAAGTGCAGTACCTGATGTACAAATAGAGTGGTTCGAAGGACTCCCTGCGTGAGGCCTGCTCGATGTATCCGGACCCTTTCCCCCGGAGAAACACGCGTGCCCCTGTCTCAGCCTGGATGTGCTGCAGGTATGTACCATTTGGTCCCTCCACCTTCTCATTCACGTTGAAGGACGGCAGCGACTGGTCCAAGCCTACAAATATCTTAGTGTGGACAAAACTCTGCAACCAGCACCAGAGGCACATCAATTACACTCTACACTAACTCTAAACCACACCCCCCCATTATAACTGAACAATGAGGTCAGCTCGAGGCACAACACGACAAAACCCTACAGGAATAGTTGTAATCCAGGCAGGGTCTGGAGATGAAGATCTACTCTTCTGTTAAATGGATGCTGCTGCCACGCACAAGAGAATATGCACTAATGAGCAACAATAATAAAGATGTGTGGGAACAGATGGACAAACTTGTAGAATAAGAACTACTATTGTGCACTGTGGAATTGAAGAGGTATTAAACTACTAAAATAAGTGAGAAGCCCCTCACATCATTCCAATTTCACCCTTTGAGAACACTATGGTCCAGTTTTCAAGACAGGGTTTAAGCTAAGTCTTGGGATACAATGGTGACTCTCCATTGAAAGTAAAATTCAGTCTAGTTTGGTCCCGTCTGGGAAACCAACCGTATAGATTCCGTTATACTGTTTGTAGCTGATGTCTAAAGCTGTTCACTGTCTACAGATGTTGACAATTTTTCTGGCATAGATCAATTTTTCTGGTATTGTTGCATAATACATTTGAACACTTGGGACATGATAAAAACTACACTGAACTTAAAATACTTTCATTATCCATACTCCATACTGACCACAGTCGGGTCTGTAAAATATTACATCCCAGGCTAAGTTTTATGTTACCTGGTAACAACAACTATTTTTCTCTGGAAAAATTCTATCATAAAAATCAATAAAGCATGAACTTTTTATTCTAAAGTATTTATTTAAAGGCACCAAATGCTCCAAGAATGAAAATGGTCACGGCAGCAGATGTCCAACATTCATATAAGAAACAAGAGAAAGCTGAAATCCAGTTTTCTTTGATGAGATTAGAGCAGAGTAAAGCACCCCCAAATCTAGGAGCCTCTCATATCCCGGTATGCAAACAGAGGCAACTGTCTGTCAAGTGGGAGGTTTCAGTGATTAGCCTTAACTCAGCTGAAGGAAATGTCTCCAACCTAGCACTAGTGGTTATCTCAGCAGTGTATTATAGTGACTATTGTAAATTAATATTATGTTCACTATAATTCACCATCTAACTGCAAATGATATAAAAACCTACAGACACTGTAAAGAATTATGCTATAAAAGGAACTCTCCTAACTTAATTATGCTACAACATCTAACTGTCTAGAATTTAACCCTGCAAGCATCTATCATGATACTTTACCTGACAATCAACCAATAAATAAATAAATACGTACTGACCCTAAAACGTAAAGTGCATGTTGATGACTTCGAGTTAAAAGGGAAAAAAACAAACAAACAAAAACAAAAAACAGCAGCTGCTGCTACAGTTCTTAAGGAATTCTCTTTAACTGATCAATGGAACGCTTGTGGTCTAGTCCTACTGTTTGAGAATCCCTAGTGAAGAAGTGAAGCGAACAGTGATGCAAGTGTGTGTGTATGAGCAAGAGCAATGTGAAGGCAAGATTTTGCACTCCAGTCAGTTTCTCCCTGCTGCACATTTTGCTGTAGGAGACGAGTATCAACAAGAGCCACATGGTCTTCACTGACTCCGCCTTCATTAACCTCCAAACACACAAAGGTGTTGGTTAAGAGTGTAGTACCTACCCCCGAGTGTGGAGGTAGGGGTCTGTGGGCAGGCGTTACTGGGGTGTTTGATGGGCGTGGGCCGGCATTGGAGGGCAGATGAGGCCGGAGTGGCTGGGCAGGGACCAAGGGGCGGGGGGGCTGTGGATAAATTGGCACTGGCGGCATTACTGCAGGTTGCTGCCCCCCAGATGCTCGCATCACGTCCTCCGAGATGATCTCTTTAATCCGTATCACAGCCTCTGAGGAGTAAACATCAGTAAGCTTACATTTAATAGCACTCAGCTCATGCAGACAAAATGTTTAAGTGAAAAACTACATACTATTGACCTCATCCTGGGTACGCCCCTGCACATGCAGATACAGAGGTCTCTCTCTATAAAAAAAAAAGAAAAAAAAAGAAAGATTAAGGATTTACAGTTCAGCAAAAATTTCAAAATGCATGACTGAGAAAAGAAGACAGAAAATGTCTTTCGAGGGACACGTTAGAGATGCTATTAGGCATGCATTTAGAAGGATGATGCTGGTGACAGCAAGTTCAATATTTGTTAGCAACATTAGCCTAACATCTCCCACTGTAAACTTCAGCAGCAAACATGAATACATACACTCCTGTAATGGAAGATTTTTCAGCATCACTCATGTAGAGGCCTTTTGTGGACACCACTGCACCACTGTACAGCCGGATCTGCAAGGAGGGTTGCATTAAGGACCAGAAGTTTATTTTAAAAGTACCTACAAATGAATGTAAGTGCCAAAAACATGAAAAACTTCACAGATTAAAAATAAGCATGCACTGATTTAACACTTTACTGAACTCCTGAACTGTAATTCAGATCCAGTAAACACACCTCCTCCTGGGTTTTGCCTTTAGTAAGCAGGTTCCTGCAGTTAACGGGAACATCATTAATATCCACTTCAGTGACCACTACCTCCTCATTGCTGACAGGCTGTGCAACACAGGGGGGCACCTGGACAGAGACACAGACAGCAAACCAAGGCACACATATGAATAATTCATGAAAATGTGTATCAATAAATAAAGCAGCCACCAACTTCCTTCTAAACTGTGGATCATTTAGGCTACTCTGTGGAGCTCCTCTGTAAATGATTACAGTAGTCATTTTTTGGCGAATGTAATATGGTGAACATCCAGCTGATCTGTAGATCTACAGGGTCAATACCTTACTGGGTAAAGGCTGCAAGGGTTTGAGCTTCCCTTTGGCCATTAGCATGGCATTAATTTTGGCTGCCATTGCAGCCGCCATTTCCACCCCTCCCTGTGGCGAGTCATTCCCAGAGGCAGTGGGCATTCCTGGGCCTGGGGGTACTGATGCAGGGAGCTGCATGCCCATCCTATTGGATCCAGCGTTGGAGGGAGCGGATGCCGTGTGTGGAGAAAGGGTGTGGGACACGCTTCCCAGAATTCCCAGGTCTGCTTTGGGCTTGGGCTGATCCCATCGACTGTTAAGGCACCTAAAACACAGAACCACAAGACAGTATTGGACACTCATAACAACAATGACAGAAGTGAGCGGGAGTCAGTGTCCAGGGTGTTTAAGAGCTTTCCAGCACATCTGATCCAACCAGTGAACTAAGTGATGAGTCCTTGCTCAGAAGAACTGGGTGAGTGGAGAACTCTGAAACAAGCAGGCCAGTGGTTCTCCAGGACCAGGCGTGAGAACCAGTATCTTGGTTTCAAGACATGCTTGACATATAGCTGTAAAGAAGTCTGCAGTTGGTCTTTCTTGGCCTCAAACCCTGTCTGTCAGACAGCAGACTGAGCTGAGCTGGGACTGAAGGTGTTGGTGTGAACACAGGTCTGCTTGTGTGCAGGACAGTAGGCCGCAGCTCGGGCTGGAAGACCACGGCCTGTTCAGCCTCTGCAGCCACGTTCTGTTACTGTAGGAGGGCAGTGTCTGCGGCACTCACGGCTCAGAGAGACCGCACTTACCCCCTCCAAAGGCCGGACTCGTAGTTTTCATATAGAAACACAGCTAACGGCAAACAAACGCCTGAAACATCGAGAAACGTCCACCCAACGCCTCAGCTCACACATAAGTCACTAGAACAAGTTACACCAACTCCAGCAGCACACATAAGACGAAACATCTTCGTGTTTATCAAGCGTTTGTTCTCCGTTTGGTGAAACTAGTCCGTTAGCCAAGAGGCTACAAACAAGCGAACGAGTCACTTACCCGCGGTTTTTCTAAAGCGCCGCACAGAAACCTCTACAACACAGAAGAAGTCAAATAAATGATACTCACGGTGTCCCCGATGCCATGTGTGAGGGGTGAAGTAATAAAGTTGAGTGGTGGTTTAATCAGAATAGCACCTTTAACCGCGAATCTTCGCCTTTAGAACCGAGCGGCACGATGAACCGAACGCAGAGTCGACTCGCTCGATTCACCAAAGCGACTCGTCGTGCGCGTTTACTGTGGAGCGTCCGAATCCTTTCCTTCCCATCAACCCATCCGAACATATTTACGACCCTGAACAATAAAGCATTTTCACACGATGGTTTACAACCTAAACCACCAAGGAAGAAAAGGGGTATTTAGAGTAGGCCGTGACTAGAGATTTAGGAGTGTTGACTAAGGGGACCTAGCCCCTTTTTGCATAAATTTCATTTTCATAAACTTCATTGTCTCAGGTATCTTTGAAGAGACACACCAGTTTGCATGAGATGAGTGTTTGTCAACCCTGGTCCTAGAGGCACCCCTACCCCGCAGTTTTCAGCATCATCACAGCCTCTGCAGGGTTAGTTCAATTGGGTGTGGTGGGAGCAGGGCAGGGTAGGGGTGCCTCTAGGACCAGGGTTGAGAAACACTATAGTAGATGATGTCCAATAAAAGTACCTCCAAAATGGCAACTTTTCAGGAGAAGGCAAAAATGATCTGAAGTTTGAATGGAAGTGAAGTGCTTGTTTTAATAAGTTGATATTAACTTTCTATTGGTCTACTCATCCAGATCTATTTATACAGTGTACAGACCAGCTACAGGGTTTGAACAATGAAAAAAACAAAATGGACATACATGGATGTCAACCAATCAGTCATATTTTATTTATACATAAACACATGCTTTTTGCAACAAAGTGGCAGGGACAGGAAAAAGTCCCTCAGACCAGGAACCAAGATTCAAAAGCACTGGATATAGAACTATAAAGAACTATAGCTAATAGTGTGAGTAGGCCGTGTATGGGTGAGAATGAGTTATGGGAGAATACAAGCGAATGCAGGATGCAAGCTCAGTGTTAATATGTAAGTCCACACTGGTTAAACAGTCATAAGCTGGCGGTGGAGTCTCTAACGTGGCCATTACATGAGCCAATGCAAGGATGCCAATGAGGACAACATCAGGTAGATCAGTCAGGATAGGGCATCTCAGTACATGGAAAAGAGATAGAAAGAAAACACAGGGAAGGAAAAAGCAAAGGGTTAGAGAGGTTTAAGCAAATATTAGGGGATGGCATGAACAAACCTCAGCCAGGCAGGGGCAGCTCTGGACACTGGGCGGTAGGTTAGGGTTAGGTAGGTAATCAATGATAATCTGGTGAAGAGCCTGTCAAGGAAGGGGTTTAGTAGAAACTGCAGCTACGAAACAAATTACAGAAACCTGTAATCATTGGAGTGCAGAAAGACAGTTTGTAAAGGAGGTTTAATCAAAAGCGTACGTGAAAAGGATTGTTTTCAATTGAGAAGGTAATTCCAGAGTTGGGGCACTTTATAAGATAATGCTCATCCCCCTGTAGTATTTTTTCTGATTCAAGGGACTGTCAGTAGGCCCGCATCTTGGGAGCAAAGTGTATGCGATGGTTTGCATGATTATTGGGAAAACCTCATTAATATTATTGTGGAGATAGATGCACAGCTGTTGACACTATATTTTCTAAGATTTTTGCTAAGAAGGGAAGATTTGCTTTTGGCCTATATAGGTCAAGGTTTGGCTTTTTCAAAATTGGATATATAATCATGGATTTAAGTAATTTAGGCATGGGGATGAGTTCACTATAAGTAATGGTTCAGTAACCTGGTACAACCTGTTTAAATATCTATGCTGATAACAGATCCAGTCCACACGAGGATAACTTTGAGGTGCTGATTAAACTAACCAGGTCCTTCATTTGGGTCAGTCACTTTGAGACTTAGTATTTCAAAAGATTTAGCTTCATGTCCCGAGTTTTGCGATAGGCGTATAGCAGAGTCATAGGTTGTGGCAACACCACAGTTAACTGTAATGGCTGGAGGACAGGATTCATTCAGAGCTATGGGTTCATTAGGTTTAGTCCAGGTGTTATAGAGACACACTGCATTATGGTGGTTATCTGTGATAATTTCATTTACAGTCACTGCTTTAGGGGCTCAATATCGTATATTTAACAGCCCCAGTTTGATATGGGAGTTGCTGATTCTCTGAGAACTGGGAGATTTGGTTTCAGTTCTAATGAGGTTGTTAGAACAGATTTTCTGGGGGACAGACACAGTCTTAATACTGCCAGGTTTGTTTGTACTATTACAAGAGAGTGATACAGATTCAGTACTCACTTTAGTACTAACAGATAAATGGAAATTGTGATATAGTGAATAGAATAGAGTAAATCACTTAACCGTTCACTATCTAACCTATTTACCTGATTGGTGTGACTGTGTGATGTCCATCTTATATGATTTATCTACTGTCCATCCACTAACAAGATGTACAGATTAAGCAATGATGCAAAATATGTATTATTATACTTAATACTTCTGTAATTAATTTCACTATCTGTTCACTAGGTTTCTTTCTTCTTAAATATTAACCTCCACCAGACCTGCATCTTTAGTTCAGTTCAAACACATTCTCTCATTTATCATTTTTTCTCCCTTTTTCACGCCTGTGGTAAGAAGCACTTTTATCAAATTCCAGTTAAATGTATTTTTATTTTATTCAGTCTGTAAAGATCCTCTCACCGTGTTTTCTTTTTTCTGGAAGTGATCATCAAATATTCAAATATTGAGCCAAATATTTAGATTGACAGAGTGAAAGCAATAATAATAATAATAATAATAATAATAATAATAATAATAATAACCAAAACAATACACCACCAGAATGGTCATATACATAATTTGGTCAGGGTTTCCCATAATTGGGAATTCTCACCAAAATCTGTGTATGACAGCTTACAGAGTGAGCAGGAGAGGGTCCTCACCAATGACTGTTTCAACCTGTTCCCAGAACAGAGAATTTAGAGGAGAACGGGAAATACATCTTTTGTATCTGTCAGTTTGTGTGTTCATTTGTAGTGTATATATAAAGCCTCAGTGTCATATACGTCACTCCTCCTGATCATCCTGGATACCTATCTATGAATATATTGCTGCACATGCCTAACTCTCATTTGTCTCATTGCTTTTAAATGTGCTGTTACGAACTTACAGACTGCAGGAACTTTCTCTATTGTTAATGTGTTCTATTGTCATGTCATAGTGTATTCTTAAGAAACAGAAATAATTGCTTCTGTTCTTCAGAGTCAAGTGACACAAACATCCTGGAGACTGGTGATTCCTCAGCCACCTGCCATATGACTCGGACCTGGATTCCACTGAACCCCTCCTTCATATCCTTTTAATATTGTATTTATATTTCAGTGTTTGTTGTAATTTTAGTTTAAGACAATATGATGAAGATGAAGTTTAATCATAAATGCTGTCTTTAGTTTATTCAGTAATTAATGTTTTTTTAATTGACATGATTGACAATTTTTACAGTTGTTTTTTTTCCTGCCAATCAGACATTCTCTAATCTCTTTATATTCAGTGATTTAAAAATCACTAAATCTAAAAATAAACATATTTACTGGTGTCCATATTGAAACATTTGCTATGCATAGCAACAGTTACTATGAAAACAATACTGTGCAATTTTATTAAAAATATGGGTTACAATTAGGATTAGCATTTTTGTTTTGGTTTAGCCTCCACTCCATTTACAGTGTTTATATATTTATATTTTTACTTGTTGAATCCTAGGCCAATCACGTAGTTTGACATACATTTATTCACCAAAAAATTACAGTATTTATAGGAGACAGATGTTTTTTTTTTTCAGATCATTATTTGAGATGTAAATATGAATAAAATTTAGATATTTATATAAATTTGACCATGTTTTTTTCTTGTATAAAAGCAGTTCACACCTCAAATTTCCAGCTGGAAATTGATCTTCCAGAGTGTTTTTGATCTAAAAATGCAATACATTCGATGTGCAATTTGTAATCATTAAATTTGCACAAGGATAATCCAAGTACAAATACCTGCAGGGTGTGTGACAGGATTTATAAATTGAGAAGAGGTGGTACGGTGAAGTGAATGTAGATGTTAATGATTAGCAAAAAGGAGAGACTGCTTTTAGGCTTGCTAAAGGCTACAGTGTGAAGGAAGGTGTATTGAAATGCACAATCATATGTCTTTACCAGCAGTGCCAAAAATCCCAGTCTACAGTAAATTCTCCTCAGAATTTGGCACAAAGTCAAAAGGATGAACTGCTTGCATATTTCACGGCTTGTGAATAAAAATCTTCACTTCCAGGCAAGAATTGCTTGTAGAAGTCCTCACAGATCCTTTACAAACAATTAATGAAAGAACACTCCACAGGTAACTGCATACCATGAACAATTGGAGAAAGTGACACACAGGAGGCCTTTACTTACTTACTTTCTGCTGTTATAGAGACACAAATATTGGACTGTTCATGACTGGAAATGTGAAATCTATTCAAATCAATCTCTGCCTATTTGTGAATTTTACTAGGTGTCATGTTCATTATAGATGTCAGCAAACCTTCAACAATTCTCATGTTCACAGAGCTGGAAATGTGACTGATTGGCATGATGGACATTCAGGAGCATTCACACATCTAGACTGGCCCACAAAATACCCAGATTTGAATCCTTCTGAAAATCTGTGGGACTACCTTGAATGAGTAAAATACCAGGGAAGGCATCCATGATGTATGGCTGAACTGTTCGATTCTTTGATGCAAGTGGCTGAATAATGAAATCGTCTACATTATGAAACTTGTCCAGTCCATGCCAAAATGAATCATAGCTGTTATTTGTGCTTATGTAGGTGTTACACACTAGTAGGTATGTTTCAGTCACATGATAATCCATTATATACCAAACAGTATTAGCGTGTAGTACACAATTGGGGCACAGGCCATTTCAGAGCTTTTGGAGAGCAGACAACTCATCATGAACATACCGTTGTGTGTTCATCCTGATGAAAGATCTTGTAATTTTCTGACCCTCTGTTGCTGATCAATCATGTAGATGATTAAAAGATTCCAGATTTTAGAACAAGCTGTGTAGTATGAACCTGGCATTATGGACACAGGTGGGGCACCTGTTGATATCAAAGTGGATATCTAAACTTTGTTTCTTTAGTTTTAGCACTAGAGCCAAGAGACTAACCAGGAATGTTCGCTAACTGAAGGTGCAGAGGTGGCTGGGTTATTGATCTCAGGGTTATGGGTTTAACACTTGTGCTAAGTTGCAACTATTGGGCCTTAGAACAAAGAACTCTCTGTGCCCTGGGTCAGTATAGCATATCTGACCCTGCACTCTGACCCATTTTTTCAGCTGAGATAAGTGAAGAGAAGAACTGGGGTGCATAAAAGTGCAGTAAGAAGTAGGACCTGAACCTGCAGGAAGCAGGGGCCAGGGGCAGCTCTTCCCAACTTTGTATTTTGTAAACAAAGATCTTTCTGAATGATACCAACAAAAGGATTCATTCAACTGAGGCTGAAATGTGAGATTTTACAATGTTCCAAATCATTTAAACAGTTTGTACTGAATCTGAAGTGAATCATTTCCTAAAGAATCAACTGAATTGAGTCAGGGTGAAATATGATGTACCAAATAATTTCCTAAACAATCAGAAATAAATGAAACTTGACAAATTGTGAGGTACAATCAGAACCACAGACTTTCAGACTGTAGGCCATGCACACACACACATACGGAAATACACATTATCATTATTTATTGTCAATTTCAATATTATTTTCTCTATTTCGTCTCTGTGCTGTAGCATCGATTCAGGATAAAAAAAACAACCAAAAACAAACCCTGATTGAGAAAGTGACTCCTGGCGGGGGATTGAGGAGAGAATGCTCAGCGGCAGGTTCAGCAAAGCTCTTTTCAACGTCACTTGGGAACCACACATGGATCCAGGAGTCCGTACAGGTGTGCACATGCACACATACACACCTGCAGTGGAACACAGGTTCAGAGTGCCTCACCTCCTCAAAGCACTGATTTCTATTCCACAGAAAAGCAGATATGGACCTCTCCACTCTTCTGGGCTGTTTTTCTTCTCGTTCCAGTGTAAAATTGATTAAGTCTGTACAAAAATATTGAGATTTGCTTCAACATAACTCTCTGATCTGTGTTATTAAAAACTGCAGAAGTATTTGGACAGTGGGTGTGCTGTATAAATAGAGTAGAAAATAAGGCAGTCTCTCAGTAGAACAAACCACATAGAAAACATTCGGGGAGGAAAATGTCCAAAAACTTGTTTTGTTTTGTTTTTTTTTCCTTTTTTTTCACAGATCTTTGCTCTTATTGAAAGCCATGCTGTGTAGAGCAACAACCCAGAGAGTCCTGCATTCCTGCTTTTCAAAACACACTCACAAACACACACACACACGCACATACACACACCACACTCACAGCCCACTGCTGACATGCACCCTCTACAGTGCAACAGGAAGATTCAAACGACTTTGTTCAGTGAAAAATTAAATTTTTTTAACATTAATGCTTGTTTTTCTTAAATCTATGGATATTAAACACAGACGAGACTCAGGGTTATAATTTATGCGCATGAATCAACTTTGGCTTCTCATATTTATCATGTTTCTGCTCATTAGCTAAGAGATCACCCTCCTGTAGTACAGAAAACAAATAAATAACAAATGTGAGTGGAGTTTTGTATGTCTGCAGCACTTGCAGAGTCCAGATATATCGCTCGGCCCCGCAGGCAACAGAAAACAACAAATAAAAAACAAACAAATGAGTGAAGGTGTGGAGAGAGATGGATGGAGTGTGTTGTTAGTGTTTCATCACAAGGAAGCCTCTCTAACTCTCTCTTCCTCTCTCTCTCTCACACACACGCACACACACACACACAGACACACATGCACACACACTGTAAAGCCACACAGGTGTACTGGATCGAGTTTCCCTGCAATTCCAAGCTTGGCCAGCAGGGGGAGCCGAATCACAGTGGAGTTTTCGAGGCCTCTAACACATCATACTAAGCTGTGTGTGTGTGTGTGTGTGTGTGTGTGTGTGTGTGTGTGTGTGTGTGTGTGTGTGTGTGAGAGTGAGAGAGAGAGAGAGAGAGAGAGAGAGAGAGAGAGAGAGAGAGTGGGAGACAGTAGGTGGCACTGTATCCAGCTGTAGTGTTCACCAGCACTGTGTGTGTGTGTGTGTGTGTGTGTGTGTGTGTGTTATTCCGGAGGTGGTCGCAGTGTGTGTAGTTTCCGTTCATCGAGGCTTTTCCAGTACTTAAAGTTGTTGTCCAGGTGCTGCATCAGATTTGGCAGGTCAGCAAACGCTGCAGAAAGATCACACACAAGCACACACACACACACAAAATCAGACCTACTGATCCTGAATTACATTGAGTGAGTGAGAGAAAAAGAGAGACAGACAGAGAAAGAGAAACCGAAAGAGTGAGAATGAGAGAGTGTTTACCATCCCAGGCGTCAAACATATCTGTGATGAAGTAGTCGATGAAGGAAATCTGGGATTTGGGAATGCTGCAGGTGTTCCGGTCAAACACTGGCATCACCACAGGCAACCCCTGCCTCTTCTCCTCATCCGTCTAGTGCATGCAGACACATTATGTTTTTTATACACCCATGGGTTAAATGTAATAATAATAATAATAATAATAATAATAATAATAATAATAACAATAATATCAACAACTAATTAATCATTAATATTAATCAAAACAAAATGTTAATTTATAAATGTGTGACCTGAGCAAAGTACTCCTCTGAGATGCGTCCAGCCCACTCTATGCAGAGCTCCAAGGGTCTGCAGGGGTTTGAGATGTCTGCACACTTTATCAACATCCGCTTCACCAGGATACGGTTCTCTGGCACCGCCAGAATCCCCTTCACTGCTTCGTCATCTCCGTTACCCTGCAAGGTTGCAACACTATAACCAAGGAAACATACAACTGGTACTGCTAACAACTAGGCAAGTACTTGGGAGTCATTTTGGGGAATACCCAGAGGCAGTTTTGTGGTAGGTTTGGTATAAGGTTTGACGGCAAATTTGATTGAGGTCTAAAGGATAAAGTCGGGGATGAAGGTTTTGAAGAAGATTGGGGGAGGTTTGGGGTGGATTTAAGGAGGACTCAGCTTTGGGGCAGTTTCAGGAATGTTTTGTTCTGGGTCTTTAGAAGTAGATTTGACAAACTTGGATATGATTGGTTTACTTCTCAGGGATGAAATGGGACTGGTTTGTAGAAGGTTTGGTGTAGTTGTAGGGATAACCTTGGACTATCATTTTGAGGGTAAAATAACAAGGACAAGAGCAGGGTTATGAATTGTTTTCAAAGTACGTGGGTGCAGCATTCCATACCAATTTAAGAAAACCACTCCCATAATCCCTTTCATTTCTGATCACACTTCATTCTACTCTGTATCAGATTAGTGGAGGACTTTCAGAAAACTGGCATCAGCTAAACAAAATCCTCTTGATAAGCCACAGGAATTTACATATGTGTAAAGGGTATGAATGTGTGTACGAGTGAGTGAGAGAATGAGTGAGTGAATCAACAGTAGTTGATTGTCTCACCCCGTTTTCCTCCAAGGCAGCGAGCGGTTTGTTGATGCTGTTGACAAATTTGTTGACATGTTCAAAGTGTTTGGTCATTTCAGTAGCCAGCACCATGTCTATAATAGCCTGCCTCAGTGAGCGGTACTCCGTCCTTTAGAGTGAGAAAGAGAGAGAGAGAGAGAGAGAGAGAGAGAGAGAGAGAGAGAGAGACACCACATTTAATCATTATTACTAGCATCACAATCATTTCTCTCATCACAGTCATTAATATTACCACCATGACCATCACATAATGACCACCATCATCAAACTCATTACCATAATCATCAACTCATCTTCATTATAACCATCATAACCAACATCACCATCATTAGCATTTGAACCCAGACCATAATCATTGCCACTTCATCCCCACCATGGCAAACACATCACCACCATCATTAGCACCTGAACCTTGACCATAAACATAATTGCCCTCACCACCAAACAACACAATCTTTAAAATCATTACCATAATCATCCAGTCATCATCACTATCACCAACACCCACATCATTAGGTCCATAAACCATGACCGTAATCAAATTATCACCATCCTCACCACAATTACCACCATGAAACATTACTATAATCATCATTATACTATTACTATACTAGTATACTATTATACTATTACTATTATACTATACTCTTATACTATAATACTCTTATAATCACTACCATGAACCTTGACAATAATTGTTAGCATCATTACTTCATCACCATTATCAATGCTATCACCACCACCATGCAGTCATTACCACTATACACCATAACCATAATCATCTTTAGCACCATTGTTATCACCTCATCACCAAAATCACCCCATCACTAACAAGGGTGTGAGTATTTGCGTGCATTTGTGTTTGTGTGTAGCTCTGTATGTAACATCTAGAAGTGGTCTGTTTTGGTAACATTAGGATCCATGTGATACAGAGACCTTCATTACTCTGCCTTCTAAGGCACTGACGTACACGGAACAGAAGGGAAGCAAGGCATCTAGTCAGTTAGCTTCAACTTTGGAAACAGTGTGCTTGTGTGTAATACCTCTCCATGTTTTTGAAAATGTTGCATTTGTCATCACGTGTGCTGAGCTGGAAGGCAAGAGCAGCATGGTGGCTCTCCAGTACGGCAGTGTCATTGTAGAGGATGGCCAGCTCACTGCCCGCGTTACACAGAAAAGAGTTTGTCCGGCCTGGGTGGTCAACATCATGCACTGTTGCTGCGATCAGAGCGGCTACTTCATCGACTGGGTCTAGACTTTGCTGAGAAGATGAGAGAGAGAGAGAGAGAGAGAGAGAGAGAGAGAGAGAGAGAGAGAGGGAGAGGGAGAGAGAGAGAGAGAAAGGGAGAGAGTATAAATAATATATTCATATTATACGCTCTGTTATTCATTTTAAGGTTCTTAGCTCCATGTGCAGCAGGAGTGAATTAAAACACAAACTGCTGATGTGTCCATAGTAATCAATTCGTCAATGCCCAAACATTTGCTGACCTCTCCTCCATTCAGTTTATTCTGAAATAATGGACATTAATAAGTAGTTTTTCCCCCCTTTGCAGAAGTAACAGCTACTACTCTTTCGGGAGGGTTTTACAGTGAATGTTAGAAGATTTGTGTGAGTAGGAGTTGAATCCATTCTGCCGCAAGCTTCACTGAGGTCAGGGTTTGATGGACGATTAGTTCTATGCAAACAATTTGCAAGAATTTTTATAACTTAGTCTATAATACCTTGACACGCTCCTTGCACAGGAAGTAGGCAGTAGCATGCAGGACATCTGCGGCATGTGAGGAGTTGTGGTAGGAGTTGCTGGAGTGGTAATTAGCCTCGATGACCTGCAGCCAAGAGCGGAGAGTCGCCTCGGGACAGTTCAGAAACTCACACACTCCAAACCGCGAGAAAATCTTCAGCCCTAAATACGTCAGTGGCCTGGAGGGAAAACAATGGCACTGATTGTCAATTGTTGTGTGTGTGTGTGTGTGTGTGTGTGTGTGTGTGTGTGTGTTTATTAAGCATTTTAAGGTGGGTTCATACTTGTCAGCTTAGGCTCATTTTAAAACAAACCCAATTAAAATGATGCCTCTGTTTGAACTCTGGTGTGCACCAAAGAAGTGAGCCAAAACCAAATGCATTTAAACTAACCAATCACAGAAGGTAGTGTCACCACATGGTTGCGTTATAGATGTTTTTGTAGCTTAAGCATGAGCAAGTGGTCAACCCTTTCCACATGCTCCACCAGCATCATGCTGTTTACCCGTTTCATCATGGATGAGTCTCAGTGCAGACCTGGCCTCATTTCTGTGCTTTTACAAATTCTGTCTGATGCTGTAGTTGCAATACATTTATTCCTGCTTGATTCTACAAAATTTCTATTTCTTCCAGTGACAGATATTATTGTACTTCAACCCACAATCTGCCTTCTGTCATATGCATCACCTGTCACATTTTTAAATTCAGTATGAAAAAAATCAAACCAGGACTAAACAGTAAAGGTCTGGACCAGGGAACCAAACTATGTTGAAGTACAAACACACTTTTAAGAGGTACGAACAGTGTGACTTTGAGGTGTAAAATGTCCAAAAATGGTTTTAGAAAACCATTTCAACGTGAGAAGAAGGAGGAAAAAGATGGCACTGACACCACTGCAATGGCTCACAGGAGCAACACAACATCGAATACCAAAGTTTTGTTTTTAGCACAGAAAAAGGAAGACTATTAAAAGGACAGGAGTTTTGTGGGTTTGGAAATGATGTTTTCTACCTCTGTTTTGTTTATGCTGAATTTTCTTTTAAATGAAAAGACAACAGTGTTTGATGTTCATGGTATATCACTTTTACGTACCAATTCATTACTAATAATTCCCTGATTAATCAAATATGATACAAAGTGTTGTGGATTCAATAACACTTTTACAAAATCAAAGTCTACCTGTATATTTCTGTAAATTCATTTATATTTGGCTAGTACACATTTACATCCATCATACATTAAATAATAAAACCATATTTTATGCACAAAATATTTAGGCTAAATATTTTTTTTTTAAACAAAATTTTAGAAGTGCCAAATCCCCATCCCCACTAGTACTCTCCCCTATCACATACGATGCTCCCGACACATACATGTAAAGTCAAACACCACCTATTTTTTAACTCCCACCAATTTATATCATAAAATGTTTACAATTGGGAAGCCAATGTGCACAAGAAGAAAGCACCGTGTCCCCAGCTCTGATACAATGACTGACCGATGTCTTTTGTCAGCCAGCATTGCACTGACTGTGATGATTGGAGAGAGCGCCATCTGCCCACCCAGATGGAGCATTGCCAATTTTGCTGTCTCTTGGACTCTATCTGCTAATGGCAAGCCGCATGATTCAAACCTGTGATCGTGGATGATAGTGGTAGCGCTTTAGACCACAGAGACACTCTGAATATTAGCTAAAAAACAGACTACTGTAGTTTAAAAAGGTTATGGTCTGTAAACACTGATATTTTGATATCTCTGGTGTTTTTGTGCTAAAGCTGTGATTATCTTGTGGTAAAACTGGCATGTTTTAGTGATGAAGCTGGTTTGTTTCAGTGGTAAAACCTGGCATATTTTATTGGTAAATGTGGCACGTTTTATTGGTAAAAGTGGAGCTGGTTCAGTGGTAAAGCTGGTGTGTTTTAATGGTAAAACTGGCATGGTACCGTTTCATGGTGGCTGCTTCCAAACTGAAGATGTCAAAGTCCCATGAGTCCTCGTTCTCCATGGTCTGAGCCACGCGTGGCGGGATGTCGTTCAGAGACAGAGGAGTAGTCAAGTGACTGGGGAGGTGATGTGGATCTATAGCCGAGTTCCAAAGGAATACAGTGTTAGTGAATATGCTGATCGTTGTAGTTTAATAGCCTTAGATCTAATAGATTTAGCTCTACTCCAGTGTAACTACTGTAATGTAACTACTACGGAGTATTGTTCCTGTAGCTCTACTACGGCACAGAATTTCTTGTATAATGTACCTGTACTCTATTGTAACTTTATGGTAGTGTAAATCTACTGCAGTTTACCATTTTCTTAAATAATACAGGAAGATGACACCTAACAACTGTAGTTATACATAGGCCCTTTTTGCAGTTTATCTAAAGTTACAGTGGCTGTTTATGATCAAATCAGCAGTATTATCATTACCACCTGTCTTTATCCAGTACTACAAACAAGCCCCTACACCAAACCACTAAAGTAGCTGTGGCGGTATCTGATCTGTTCAATTAACCAATGCTTCAGGAAGATGAGAATATCCTACATCTAACAACTAAGGTTGCTTTTTTTTTATTTTTATCCACATTTGTATAGCAGCTATTCTCCCCGCGGTCCTGAAAACATAGCACATAACAAAGCATGACACATCATAAATGTAATCACACATAAAAAAATACACAAAATTAATACACAAGATGTGGACAAAAGTACTTTGAAGAATTTAAAAATTCTTTATGAAGGTTCCTTACCATTTCCTTTCCTTCACCTTATACCCTTCATTGCTCATGTACATGACAAGATATTACACGAGTATTCATCTAATTTCAATATCTTTTAGGTAGTGTAGTTGACCTGAATTTGGTCATTTTTGTTGAATATCTTGCAGTATTATTTTTTCTCTCTTTTGTTCTAATTGCCCACAGGATGTTTTAGCTCATTAGACTTCCTTATGAGTCCCACAAGGTTAGCCACTTAAGAAAATGTGCATGTTCTTATTACAGATAAAATCTTCTCAATTTTTTAAATAATGTCCTCAATATGTTTCCCCCATGGTAAATTGTCTATTGTAATATCCAATATTTTCACCTCTTGAACCTGGACAATTTTTTCTTCATGTATATTTTTCATTCACTCTGGTTCCCCAAATGATTTACACCCAATTATAATTGTTTAAGTTTGTGGTACATTTAGTATGAGTTGATTATCACTGATCCAGTTTGTTACTGATTTTAGTTCTTCCTTCAACATAACAGATCATTCATTAACTGTGGCAGCTGATGCATAAAGAGTAGTATCATATCTACAGCCTGGCTTTATTCAAAACGAATTGTATGTCATTTACATATACTGAGAATAATAATGGGCCAAGACAACTTGCTTGTGGGACTCCCAGATTAACTTTCTTACTCTCTGACAAACTTCCATTATAAAAAAACCTTTGACTCCTACCTGAGAGATAACTTTTAAACCATCCTATTACAGTCAAATCCATTCCATAACAGTTTCAACAGATCATGATTTAGCACGTCAAACACAACACTCAGGTCTAAATGTATTGCTCAAACTAACCTTTTTCCTTCTAGTTTTTAGAAGGAACCAATCATCATTCATCTGAATTATTGCAGTGTATGTTCAATGTCATCTCCTATACGAATGCTGGGAATTAGTCAATAGCTTGTTCTCAGATAAGTAACTTTGTATTTTAGATTTAAATTCTCTAATAATTTGCCCAAGACTGGTAGCAAACTTGCACATCTAATTTTGGTTCCATTTGCTCTCTCTAGGTAGAGGGATCACTTTTAACTTCCTACCACAATGTTGGGTGTATGCCCTTTTCAATACTTCAGTTGAAGATATAGCAAACTGGTTTAGTTCTGTATTTTATAGCAGTTTTTTAAATGATCAATTCTTTCATTTTGCATTTTGTTTATAAGTTTTTCAACCTCTTCCTCATTTACATATCCATGTTTAACTTGACTCATTCATAATTCACCAAAAATTACACCATATTTCTCTTCCTATCCAATATACTATTCTCAAACTTCCATAAAATCCAAATCCTATAATTGATCATATTTTATTTTTTAATTCAGTTTACACACAAAATTCCTCAATTTCCAATATTCCTTTCAAAGTGCAGCCATATTTTACGCCATTTTGATGGGAGTATGATGTTGTGAGTTCTTCATCCATCCACGGGGCCTTTTTATTTTTCACTGTTAATTTTGTTCATGTCATTCATAGATAAACATGCACCACTGAAAATTGAATATGTCCAGAGCTGCACCTGAATACTACTGCATGTATTTGTACTAAGTTCTATGCATTACTACAAAATCTGGTTGAAAAAATAGCTAATGTTAGCAATTTAGCTCCGAACGCACAACATTTTGTAAGATTTAATAGACTCAACTTTGAGTTGTGCATTTGGTCGATATCAGCACTGCAGTCTGTGTGCAGTAACAGAGTGGAGTAAATGTAATGAAGGTATTAGAGTAAACTTACGCTTAGTAGAGAAAATGTACTCATTCCCTGATAACCTGCGCAGCCCATCCTAAACAAGAGAGGAAACACACACACACACACACACACACACACACACACACACACACACACACACACACACACACACACACACACACACACACAATTATCTGTGTTGTATCACATCTATTGCACAATCTGGTTTCAGCAGCTTCATATATGTCAGTTTTAAGTGCCTGCAGTGTAAGCTAAGTGAGTGTTTAAGTACTGTGTGTGTGTACGTGTGTGTGTGGGTTTGTGTGTGTGTACGTGAGAGAATGAGGAAGAAGCAGCAGCTCATCTTTGACCTCCTCATTGTCCGAGGGTACCACGGCTTCTGTACACAAAGTTTATTTTAAGCTACCACACACACACACACACACACACACACACACACACACATGCACATGCATGCACACACACAGCAGAATCACTGCCTGTGGCATCCGTCTTTAACCATAACAGCTCACAGTCTCTTCAGCACTACAATCCCATAAAAGGAATGACTCTGTCTCAGTCTCACCGTCATAAGCCCTCCAACGAGGTCATTGGTGTGGGGGTCCTCTTCCTTGGTGCCTAGTTGAGGAGAGTACAGTTCTGTCGTTCTGAGAATCTCTAAGACTCGATCCAGAGCCTCAGCCACCGGCATCGGACTGCTCTCCTGAGCTGCGTTAATGATGTTTATAACCTGCACACATCCACATGCACACACACACACACACACGGTAGGTAAGACACAAACACCTTCTTACAGTATAAACATACAGGATAACAAATAAGTGCATACACATTCTTTCTCTCATTGATGTGTAATGGTTACCTTGGTAATGGGAGCTTCTATGGTCATGGAGTGAATTCTGGCCATGGAGGAGTGTCTCCTCTGAGAGCTTCCTGTGAAAACAACACCAAGCACATCATTACAGTCACACCAAACACACCATTACAGTCACACCAAACACACCATTACAGGCACACCACACCAAATACACTATGGCAGTGACACCACAAAACAAAACTCCATCTCGGACCATTATAATCACACCACACCAAATGCAAATATACAGTCAGATTGAAGTGGCAAG
This sequence comes from Acestrorhynchus altus, assembly GCA_034509495.1. Taxonomy (NCBI): domain Eukaryota; kingdom Metazoa; phylum Chordata; class Actinopteri; order Characiformes; family Acestrorhynchidae; genus Acestrorhynchus; species Acestrorhynchus altus. Next base: position 10,743,720 of record CM067508.1, on the reverse strand, counting down.
GAGCTTGATTCAAGGGAACCCAACCAGTGGTCAAGTTAATACGTCACACATTCCAGTTACACGAAACACATCTTTCTACTGATATGAAACACCATTACACTCAAATGGAATGTGCCAGTACAATCAGACTAAACATACTATTACAGACAAACTGAATACACTTCAACAGTCAGACCAAAACAAACCATTACAGGCATACCGCATCAGACACACTATTACAGACAGACCAATCACACCATTACAAACACACCTCACCAACTGCAGGTGGACCAAGCACAACATCAACACAAACTAAGTTTTACACCCCACACCAATTACACATACAGTTACAATCAGACCAATCATACCAGACCAAACAGACAATCACACTCAGACCAAAAACACTATTACAATAATACCAAACCAAACACACCAACACAATTGGACCAAACACACAATCACTGTCATACCAAACACACTATTACAATCTCACCATTACAAAAACACTTTCAAAGACCAAACAAAATATTACAATCACACCACACCAGAAACACCATTACAGTTGAACAAATACACCATTACAGTCAGACCACACTACTACAATCATACTAGATCAAACACATTATTACAATGGGACAAAACACCCCACATTACAGTTATTGCAGACACGCCATCACAGTCACACAAATCACACCAACACAGTTGCCACCATCTATATTTCTCACCATCACTTCCTCGTGATGTTGTTGACCGAACATCTAGAGAGCCTTTCCGCCGGTCTTTATGTTTGCTGGACTGAATATCTGAGGAAGGAGCAGCAAAAACCTGAGCACACACTCCCACTATTGTTACACACATACAGGAATGGTATAGTCATATAGTGCTTGAAAAGGTGTTTGCGCCTGTTGAAATGTCTGAATTTGTTTATATTATATATGGTCAAATGATTCACCTGTGTGACAAAGCAACCACCCCTTCCATTCGGTAGCTGGTTATACCCTGATAGTAGCAATAACTGCAACCAAATCTATGACCTCTAATTATTAAAGAGTGTCTCTTAACACCAAGGAGGAATTCTGATCCACTTCTCATTAAAGCACTGTTTCTGCTCTGTGACATATGTGAGCTTTTATGCATGAACTTAAGTAACTCTCTTGCGTAAGAGAATATCTTCCCTTAAGGCTTATACTTAAGGGAAAAACTTTTTATGGAAGCGGGCACAAGACATTAATTAGACCCTTCCAAAATTATGACATTTCTAATTTTTTAACCATTGTGAGTTTTCGGACCATTGTGCATGTTCCTGCGCGTGAGCTTCATCTGAAAATATGACTTGACATTCGCTCACAGAACAGCATTCATAGTTAACATGCTTGACAGTTAACTCGCAAGACATATCGGGGTCAATGTCAACCAAACCCCCCATCTAGTCCCTTTAGTGAAAAATTGGCAATAAACGGAACAAATAGATTTGAACCAATTTGCACCAATACATAATGCCGGGTGTGGGTTAGAGGGTATAAAGCACCCCAGCACTGGGCTGTGAAACTGTGTTCTCTGGAATGATATTGCACCATCCAATTCTGAGTCAGAGAGTTGAAGTTGAGGTGGGGTTGTGATCATCCGTCATGCTTAATATATATATTAAGCCCCGGGGCTGGTGCTTTGATACACACTGCTACACAATTCAGTGACCTAGATGACAGAAATCTTTCATGCGCACACTCACAAACACTCTACTGATGTGTAAGTCAGTGATTCGGAGCCTTTTACCTGTCTGTGATTCGGCCTGCACACGCTCACTTGACCGTTCAGACTGCAGAGAACATATATACAAGTTACACACATATACTGTGTACAGACTATACAACATACAGAGCTATGCACAGTAATACAGTTTTATTTCTGCATTAAGACCCATTACACAGAAAGCATCAACACTTAGTCAATGTGGAGAGGGTTAGCATTGCACACACTGCAGGTTTTTTTAATTACAGGATTTGGACGCAGTGACCGCACATTTCAGTGATTTGAATGATTAATATGCTGTAAATGTGACGTTTTTAATTATGGGAAAGGACTGAAAGGGGATCTGGGCAGCAGCTCTGTCACTGTTCACCCTAAATACAAGAGTACATGTCATGGGCCAATCAAAATGAAGTTAGTGTAATGTTATAAAAGTCACATTTATGGAGCAATGAAGTTCACGTTACAGTTAAATATCTTTAGCATTCGATTACTGTCATAAATGTTGCTGAGAGTCCTACCTTGTTATTGTCGTTTAAAGGCCTGTTTATTGACACATAGTGTCTGACTTTACTGTAGGAAAGAGGTCAGAGGTCAGACCATTATAATACATAAATGTTCTTTAAAGACATTAGGAGGAGCAGGAAGTCAGTCACTCACCCTCCCTGTCCAATGACAGGTGTTATCTTCACATTCTGCTGGACGCTGTCTCCATTCTTCTTTTTGGCATAATAAAGACCCTGCCATTCCTGACACACACACACACACACACACACACACACACACACACACACACACACACACACACACACACACACACACAAATTTCAGTTTCTATCTAACATTTTCTAACCATATTGTCCTCTGCTGTCCCACAGATCTAGCATTCCCTAAGCTGGTTCACTTTATCATTAGCTTAAGAGTTTCCAAAATAGATGCTCATTTATTAATTCTGCTGTAAAGAATGAGCTTGGAGACAAAGTAACATGTTTGTCTCTCAACCTATTTCTCAAAAGACAGGTATGGACTACATCAGGAGTTCTAAACCTTTACCCACCCGTGTATAATTAGAAAGAAACAAACGAAAAGAAACCCCAACTTTATATGCAAAATTGCCTCCAGTGCTCACACTGATAACCTGAGAAGCTTAAAAATAGCATGTCTTCATGAACACATCTGTCCCAAATGTACCTCACAGGAAAGATGTGTTACTAACATCAGACAACACGTCTAGCAAAACATCTTTAATTCTGTCTCCACGTATCAGACCCTATGTCAACAGTCCATCTGCTTATGCTCTCACAGCATATCCAGTTTAGTCTGTGGTGAACTTGCAGATGTTTTTCAATTTCACCATTCTTTCTTTCTTTAAGAAACTTCTACATCTCTGATTCACTAATTGTTTGCATCAGCTGCCACAGCTACACTATCTCAGACTACAACTTTAAATTTGTCTTGCATTACTTCTGTGATGTTATTACTTGTTCATTTCTATTAATGCTTATATAATTTTTATTGTCTGAACACAATGGATCTCTCAAATTAACCCACTGTGGACTTCAGCCTGCCCTGAGGTTGGGACTGTGGACTACTAGAGAGTGCTTCATGGCCCACTGGTGGTCCCCAACCCATAGGTTGAGAAACCCTATGCTAGATGGCACTGATCTGTGGAGCAGAGAATCTGTGTTCTCTGCAGTGATGGTGCTTGATGCAGTACTCCAACATCCTGGTCTGACTACCGCTTTTGTTACTTCTTTAGACAGAATTAAAGTCCACAATTTGTAACTAGACATGTCTGATGTTAGTAATGCATCTTGTTTGCTTGTTTTTGTGAGGTACATTTACAACAGATGTTTTTAAGACATGCTTTTTGAAGCTATCAGGCCATAATTCTCAAAAATATATGGTCAGTGCTTAAGAAATAAAAGGCAAGAACTATTTCATATGAAGTCATATTTTTTCTTGTGGGCTGTTATGCTTTCTAGTTATAAACAGGAGGGTCATGCATTGGAAAAGGTTGAGAACCCCTGTTTTGAACCACATTGAACAAAAACTGGTGCTCCAATTTACTAATCCTGGGTCAAGAATGAAATAATTCAAGTAGACTTTTATTACTCTGTAACAGCAGTGATCATATTTAAGTATAAATACTGTTTGAGTGTTGGGAGGTTTATTTCTCTATTTTGCTCTGATCAATAATTGTATCAGCACTGTAGGGGGGTGGGGTGATGGTCACGCAGGAGTAAAATAGCCACTTGCACTGTTTGATCTGCTTCCCTACGGCTGGACAGACTGTTTCAAGTGTGTGTATTTGTGTGACCTTTCTGCTGTGTGAAGTGCTCTCACACTGAGTGCCGCTTCTACTGATGTGCAGCCTTTACTTTTAAATACAGACACACATACACACTCACGTGCACACTAACTTGGCCTCCTCACCTTTCCCTTGCGAATGCAGTTGTTGATGCTCTCCAGCAGGTCAGGTTTGTTTTTCTCACTTTTAGGCACTTCAACATTCTCCTTGGCCATCAGCTCCCCCTGCTGGTACCCCATCACAGTCTCATATGCAGGGTTAACATACTGACAAAGTAAGAGAGAGAGAGGGGGAGAGAGAGAGAGAGAGAGAGAGAGAGAGAGAGAGAGAGAGAGTTATTGTTATTATGCTATATTCAATTGTATTTCTGGGTGTGGGTGTGTTTGAGATGTAATCACCTGTATTAGCTGGTCTTCATTGCTGATCTCGATGGCGTCCTGGCTCTGTTCCAGAGCCGTAAAAATAGCATTACAAGCTCTTAAAACACAGACACACACACACACACATACACTGTTATGTCACAAGCCCAAACTACCTATAAAAAAGAGAAGAAGATTGCATTTAATAACAAGCGTTAGTGAGGTCTAGATGTTAACTGAACCACATCATCTCTGACATTCCAAATGTTTTGATTGGAGCACCATCATTACAGAGAACACGGTGCCACTGCTCCACAGCTCAAAGCTAGGGTGCTTTATACTCCTCTAGCCCACACTCAGCATTAGGCATGGTACTAATAGGTTCATCTTCTTATCTGCTCCAGAGAGTCCTGTTCTGTTGGCAATATTTCTCTACAGGGACTAGAAAAGCTGGGTTCAACTTAAAGCTGCTGAACGCATTCATATGAAGGAGTGTCCACAAACATTTGGATGTACAATGTGTGTGTGTACATTACCTGAGTTTGATCTGTGAGCGGATCTCTCCGTGGTGGAGTTGGATGAGCTCATTGTAGCAGGCCATCATGTTGGAGTTCTCAACATAGCGCTACACACACACACACACACACACACACACACACACACACACACACACACACACACACACACACACACACACACACACACACACACACACACGGCTATGGTACAGAAGCCAACTCTCAATATTCAACAATCCTACATTGTCTCTAATCTCAACACTCCAAAGCTTTGTATGTTTTGTGTGTTGTTCTACTGCATAAGCAATCATTACAGACTGTGAAACAGGTTTCTCCAAAGATTCATTCGAATCTATTATATTTAATGTACAGTTCAGTAAAACTAAACAGGAATTTTGTTGATTAGTAATGTAACTTTAACCAACATTCACAAAGACTGATGAACTGAATTAGTCTTAAACAGTGTGATGAACTTTACACTTTTCTGTATTAGTTATAAACAGTGGGGTGAATGTACACAGCATGTATTTG